>CM032060.1:64477478-65189326 GCA_018831715.1 Matsumurasca onukii | reverse complement strand
GTGCTGAAATAATTGACAATCTAAATATTTTATTCCAACTTTTACATCAG
This sequence comes from Matsumurasca onukii, assembly GCA_018831715.1. Taxonomy (NCBI): domain Eukaryota; kingdom Metazoa; phylum Arthropoda; class Insecta; order Hemiptera; family Cicadellidae; genus Matsumurasca; species Matsumurasca onukii. Next base: position 65,189,276 of record CM032060.1, on the reverse strand, counting down.
CAATCAGAGTGAACAGACCCGGATCAAGGATAAAATTATTAAAACATATAACCCTGTTTCTATTATTCATTTCAGTGATGATATCCGATTGGAACAAGTCATTTGAAGTTCAATCCAATTCAAGTATTTGCTAAATGCTAGATGGTTTGATCACCAGCATCTTAGTTTCAACTGTTAAACTACCTATAGTTCCTTATAATATCGACATATTATTGATTTTAGTAGCTGATGAAATAAAAAACGTCTTTATTTGGGGCGAAGCTAGGACATCTTCCACTTAACCACAGCCAATAACTTGAGAATAGACAAATCCACGGTGGGTTGTCACTTTAATACAGCTTGGGAAGATATGGGATATACGTATATGCAACTGTTTAGTTCCTTGTTCCAACATGAAACCCATTATACAGTGTCACGAAAATTGTAGCGCTATGCAGAACCATATTCTACATACAAAAATAAGTCGAAAATGTCTAATGATATTTTTTTTATTTCGGCTTAGCCGTAATCTATTATTTTGCAAACTTATGAAAATATTTAGTAATTCAAAAACTTTTGAGATATTTTAGTGATATTAGGTATAACCTTTATTGTTTTCCTAAAACATATTTTCTATCAAACTTGTAGATTTCAAAATGGCGGCCATAAAGAGTTATGGTTGTTAATGTTTAAAGATGTAATAAATAAATATGATTTATAGTTTTATTTAAGATAGTTCAGAACTTACACAATAATAAGACAGAAATCGCGATTACCCCGACGAGCCTTGAAGAGGCCCGGAGTGTCTTTATTGAATTAAACCAATGACACATGAGCAAGGGTCAGATCGGATTGGCTTATATGAATAATGTAACGTAGAACGCTGCGTTATCCACTGCAGCCACTGTGTGACTGACTTCCTTCTCGCCTCATCTATCTTGTTCAACCGTAACAAACACCCGGGCTGCAGTATTCACCTCAAGTTGAGTAATACAGGGTCATCCAGTGATCTTTGTTTTCGAAAAAGTCTTAGCTCGGTCAATCTTTAGATAAATAACTTGTATTGGTCTTAAACTAAAAAAAGAGGGTTTGTATTGATGTTCATGTTTAGAAAATCACATTATACATAAAAGGTCAATTTGAATCAATGTGTTTTGACTTTTAAGTAGAGCTTTGTCTTGAGGGTTCAGAATAATCATCTTGTTTCTGCTCATGATGATACACTACGATCTCCCAAGGTCAATCGTAGACAAACTATTCTAGCCTCAATTATTGTCAACTATTTGATTTAATAGCTATCAACATTATTGGTTGGCATCCTTGTGAACATTTTAAGCCAGTTATATTGTCACTATTGTATGCTTCGTTGCCATTTACAATGTGTTTAAAATGACAGGTCCTCTGTGAGATTGGGTCTAAGAAGAAAATCGAGCAGTTATCAGATTTGTTTTCTCAAGGGGCAAAACCATCAGAAATCTACTCCAGGTGATAAAACAATACGGGAAAGGTTGAACGAACCGTAAAACTTTTATAAGTGAATAGATCGGTACACAATTTAGAAAATACTTTCTAGTTCTAAACATTTTGAACCACAGCTTTATCATTTTCTCTTAAACATTCCCCAAAACAACATAGAACAAATTATGTTCCATTTTAGTTACTGGTTATCTCTTTGATTTACAATCTTCAGTAAGCTTTTCATAAAATAATACTTTAATTTACGAATAATTTCGCTAAACACTAAGTGAGATGTTTGAACAATGGTATTCTACATTTGTATTCAGGCTGTTTTAAATGACAGAGTTTACAAGAAGAGGATCAGATAAATCTGTAGAGCTTCTGGTTTAAGGGGTTTACAGCACTTTAAAAAGGATTAGAGTCTCAGAGAAACAGCTTGTGATAAATAGTCTGGATTTTACTAACTGAGAGCAATTTGCAACCCTACAAAATACAAGGACGTTTCGTTCCAACTCCTCACTCCTTTGGAATTTATCTTTTAAATATAAGCAACGAATTCTGAAAACATATGTAAGCCATTATATGGAAACATAGCTGTATCGAGGATAGTTAATTGTTGTTTTGACACTGTTATTTTAAATTTATACAGCTTGACGTGTTGTCAATATCAATGATTTGAATACACAAATAAAGGAGAAATAAATTATACAGAGTGAGTTTTAAATGTACCTTCCCCTCCTTAACTTTTGAAAAAAGGAAATACTTTAAAATCCTAAAAGGGAATTATTTTTGTATTAAATTATGAAGTTTGTTTTGGTGTACTTTGCGTCACACCCCAACCAAAATGGAGGGAGGGCCCCTCAAACTTTTTAAATAAAACCTTTCCTTTGTGGCACCTCAAAAAAGTTAATTTCATACAAATTCAACAGCGCAAAGAAAAAATTATCTCAAATAGTTTTCTTTTGTAATATTCATTTAAATATTTCAAGAAATCAGTTTGAAATGCCCCATTTACACAATTTTTACATTCTCTTTTGACGTATTACAACTCTATAACATAATCAAATAGAGTACTATGAAGAAGATTTTGTCATAAAATAACTGTATGTGAAATGTAGCATTTTAAACCATTGTAATTTAAATGGGTATTACAAAGAAACAAGATAAAACATTTTTTTGCGTAGTTGAATGTATTAACATTTCTTTTAAGATTCCACAAAGGGGCTTTAATGTAAAATTTGGGGTGGGTGAGGAGTGAGTGACGTAAAGTACTGAAACAAACTTCAGGATCCTATAAAATCATTCCCTAAAGGGTTTTACAGAATGTTTCCTTTTTCAAAAGGGATGAGTATTAAAACTCACTCTACAGGGTGTTTCTAAACTAGGGGTTTCAGGAGTGGGTTTCTTATGCAAAATAATGAAAACAGTTCCTATAACATGGGTTCTAAAATTCTTCGTTACCCATAGCCGCCATTTTGTATTTTTACTTAAAATTTATATCTCCCAGAATTTGACCAATTGCATTTAAACTTGGTATGGTGTTTATATGTCATAAGGTCAAATAAAAAAAAGTATTTCAATTTGAAAATTTAAGCAGCTGCCATACTTTTCTGTGGGGTTCTATGAAATATTTTCCTAAATTAACCTTATGCCACATAAACACTATACTAAGACAATACAATCGGCAAACTGTTTTGGAGATATAAATACAAGTAAAATGCATAAACAATTTTGAGACTCATGTATATAGGAACTTTTCATTGTTTTTACATAAAACTCACCTGTGGCGCCCTATTTTAGAATCACCCTGTATACACCTGTCTCGCAATAGTTAAGTGCTATAGCAGTTTATGTGCAATTACACACTTGATGATTTAAACAGGTACATTCAAAGGGTTTGAATTTTTTTGAATTGGAATTTTTTGAAAATATTTCGGATTATATAAACAAGGTAACCGTGGGAACACTTTCTTGCACCCTTAACCTGATAGAGAACCTTATTATTGTCTATTTTTGTTTTCGATGACAATCAGCAAATGTATTCATAGTAAGGTTTTGCATGATGACAATCATAAGTACGATACATGAATACATCCATTCTCGTACTTTATGAGACAACATTTTGAACTATGTTACTAAAAAATACTATTGTGATTGTAAATTTACATATATTTATAAGTTTTTACGGTAACTCAAACGTAAGTGTCAAATTTCAATAGTAAATTTCAAATAAATATCCATCATAATTATTATTAAAATAAAATTAAGAGTTACTTTAAGATGTCCAAAAACCAAATTTGTGTACGGACTTTGAACATTTTAGTCGTGTGGAATTTAATTGCCAGTCACTTTAAATGCTCATTCACAAAGCGCGTTTCGTCACATGCTGTATACAAAGAGCGAGAACATGTAAGGCTGCTGGGACAAAGGCAAAGGCAGGAAGTATGCGCTTGGTCACTGTGATGACAGGTTTGTGATGTGATTGTAGTTTCCCAAAGTAAATACTTTTATAAAACCCTCTCGTTTATCTCAAAATCTTTACTACATCATGCTGATGTTATCTGGTGATCATTTACGTTTCAGTCCTAATAATTTATTAAATTTAAAACTTGACAGTATAATCACTATTTGAGATGCCGACCACTCTCATGAGGGTATTTAAAGGCAAATATGTGGTGTAGGATGAGTGTAATGAGTGGTAGTAATGAGTTATGAGGTGTAGTCTTGTTACAAACTAAGGCCGACTCTTTCTTAGAATGGGTCATTAATTAATAGCCCAATGACTGATGGAAATACAAGGACCAACGGCTTAACGTGACTTCCGAACCACGCAGGTGATGGTCTGATATATCTAAACGATGGTGGGAGTTGATGCGGGTATCATAAGATGATCATTTAGACTATCTGAGCCGCTTTAGACCTATATCATCCTCAAAACCTGACCTCCATGAAGCTGGATTACAGGACCACGCCACGAGTCACAGCTTATTATAAATTTGTTGACACTAAACCTATGTGTTAAATTGCATTTTAGATTAAAATTATTAAAATTTAACTACTAAACCCAATAATTTGATTTTATGTTGACTTGAAGAAACAGCTGTTGTTGCAGTAGTTCACTCTTACCCAATCGCTAGTGCTTAGTATCGATTTAGAATCGATTATTCGTATATAGTAAAGTAAACTTCTCTGTGATCAATAGTTGTAGTAGTTCCATTTGAAACAATCGAGTACTTTACAATTGATTATTTAGTCCGATTAAACAAATCCAATTGAACAGCTGATATCCTTGCTATATACAGATTATCGAAAGAAATGGTTTCTTCGCTAGGTATACAAGTCCAACTTTAGCTCGCCAATTCATGTGTCTGAAGCTGTTTTAGAGCAAAATGACAAAACCAGTTTCATGATATTTTGTTTGTAGCTTGTATATTTGTTAAATAAAACATTTCCCTGTTAAATAGTTGTCTATGAAGGGACGGGGGAGGAGGAAAGTTGGTCAGGTGAACCTGTCTTGCAGGGATGGGATTCCTTGGGAGTAGGGTTTTATTGCATAGTTGAGCAGTGGTGACGTCACTTCAACCTCTAGCCCCCTACTCCCCCATTTCTAACCCCTCCCATTCCCTTCCCCCCTAAGTACAGTCTTGCACAGCTGATCACTATTCCCTAACCTGCTTCCGTTGTTGAACGTTTTATACATCGGGCTTAATATTTTTGTTTGGTAATAATTTTACCATACAGACCATGCTTGGCACGAGTGACGCTTGATTGCTTTGTTGTTTATAAGAAAAACTGATCGATCTCATTTGACTTAAGGGCTTACAAAAAATCCCAACTCTAAAGTGAATAGATAAACCTTACACGAAGGTTATATTGAATGACTAGTATCATAATAAAGATACTATTGAATATACCACGTTTTAGATTGATTTTGTTCGAAGTTGAATGTGGATAGACTACTAACTTATAACATAAATGTTATTGACAAATATACAAATTTATTTCACTTCAGATTGTTATCGGTGGAATTTTTTGAATGTAGTAAAGATGCAGATGAGGACCTTAATCATTTAGTTTGCTCTAAACGAAGCAGTTTTGACACATACAATGAGTAGTTAAAAATCTACTTTTATTTTCTGAGAAGAAATAGTCAATATCATCACTAGGTCTTCAAGTGACACTTTTGTCACGATTATCGAGTTAAAGTCGGAGGCCGAGGTTAAAACATCTCAAAAAAAGTAATAATGGCTCAAATGGCCGAGGGTAAAACAGTTACTTTCGGGACGTGTGACGAACGATACTTTTTGTCATCATGCAAATAATAACGAGAAAAATAACTGTAAATGTTTTAATATTAAAAGGAAAATACAAGTACACATTCATTTTATCTTAGCAGTCTGAATTATACCGCCCGCCCTGACCTCATTTCATCGACAGTCAGTCGCACCCTCTCTCTCCGCAAATATGCGCTTCCGCGTCCGTCCACCCGACGAGTCACCCGCGATCCGCGAGTGCACTGTGTAAAATAGTTTAATTAAGTTACTTAGTTTTAATAGTGTTTAGTTTTAATATCAGTGACTTAGTGTGTCTACTGATGATGCAGCACAAGCGCTGCGAAACACGTGTCTAGACTACAACCTGCACCGTAGGATCTACAGGCACCACAACCAAGGTAACTGTAATAAAAAATCGTTGAAACAGTTGATTTTGATGCCACAAAAGATCATTAGAATGGCAAGGAGTAAAAGATCATCAAAACATACCTTTAGCCCCCTGGGAGTTACTGCAACTTTAGCATGTCAATAACATGTGCCTGAATCAGCTGTTTTTAGAGCAAAGTGACAACATATGTATTTTAATGATATATTACTCCTCGGGAGAAACAGATTCTTTTAGTGCAGGTGCATTCAGTGGTTGTCAAGAGATTGTGGGTTCATATCAGAATTAACATTGAATTGCATGCCCAGAACCCGTTCACTTTAACGTTGCATTCATTCCTTTTCGTTGGAAAACGATTGAAATATCAACGCCAGGACCTTTGAACCTTTGTTGTAACTATTTCCAATAACCTGTAAATAGATGTATATACTACGGAATATAAAAATAAACTTCAACCCAAAATGTTTAACTCTAATGGGTTAGTTGAGGATATTTCTCTTTAAGTTTCCCAAATGGACTTTGCTATTATTAGTATGATATATTGTTAAAACCTTTTCGCTAGAAGATGGATATTATAGGCATCTCAGTACATAGAATTGGTATGTATTCTTCAGTACATAGAAAAACAATGGGCAAGTCTTTAAATTGAAAAGTAATTATTGTTAAACCGTCTTAAATAGTTCGAAACGCTGATCCAGAATGAAACCTGTTTACAGTGATTTTAATCATAAGACCCACTTACAGTAAAATAATGTAACACCTGTTTATTCCAAACGATATAATCTAGACTAATGAATTCTTAGCATTAAGGTCCCAAAAATATCTCTTCGACCAATCGCTAATCTATTGGGAAATAAATATACGTATTTGCAAAATCTATTTTAGGGTTTACATTAAACTATAACGGCTTATGGATAAATTCTCAGTTAAAATGCTTGGATTTAAAACGTTTTTTTACAACATATTTAGCATTAAGCTTTACAGTAAGAAATTACTCAACCATTTACACTTGGATGATAAACCAATGAGGCACGCGTTTTCTTTTAAATATTAATATCAATCATCATCAAAGCCTACGAGATTACAAGGCATAATATTATTCCGTCTTAAAATCCGTTGTAAGCGGTTTGATGCTAAACGAGCTCTGTGCATTAATTATCATAATGTTTGCCTTACCCTTAATTTATTCTCTCTTATATTTATTTCTTGGTAAAACATAGTGTACAGTTTACGTCTTCAGAAAAAGCAGTCTGGTAGAGAAATATTTCAACGTGTGATAAATTTTCCTTTACAATAAGGAATACTTACGGACTTTGCCCTTATTATTGGGTTTTAAAGTACCGTACACAAAATTTGCCCCAGCATAAATAAATACTAGATTGGTCGCCACCAAGATATTTTGCGTCTAGTATTTACTTTAGTAAATAGACCTACTGCGGATTTTATTGAGATAATAACCAAATAATCAATTAGGGTACTTATATTACTTTTATCATCAACATATAATTATGTCAAGCAATAAAACAGTTGTTGTGGAAAAGTCAGCAAAGCAGTTTACATACATTGGTGCTGCAGTATTAGATGGCAGAATAAGCGAACGTCGGTGTCATATCGGGATATTACTTCATGAATAATTTATACATGCAAGAAAATTGACTTAGTGATCTAAATCATGTGTCAGAGAAACTTTGAAGCAGGACAGTTTTATTGCTACCGTTTCTTTTATAAACAAAAATATATTCGACCCTACATATTGACTATCAATTTTTAACAAGAGCTTGAGTAAACTACAGTGTTAATTCATTACTTAATAATAACTATTATTTTCGATCAACGCATTGGATCTAAAAACACTGTAAACATAAACCAATAGATTATTTTCGTAAATCACTAAATCACTATTTGAGATGCCGACCACTCTCATGAGGGTATTTTAAGGCAAATATGTGGTGAAGGATGAGTGTGATGAGTGGTAGTGATGAGTTATGAGGTGTAATCTTGTTACAAATTAAGGCCGACTCTTCCTTAGAATGGGTCATTAATTAATAGCCCAATGACCAATGGAAATACAAGGACCAACGGTTTAACGTGACTTCCGAACCACGCAGGTGATGGTCTTTTATGTCTAAACGATGGTGGGAGTTGATGCGGATATCATCAGATGATCACTGAGACTATCTGAGCCGCTTTAGACCTATATCATCCTCAAAACCTGACCTCCATGAAGCTGGATTACAGGACCACGCCACGAGTCCCAGTCAAGACTTATTGAACTTGCTATTGTTATAGGAAACACATAGAAGGTATTAGATTTTCTACCAGATCAGATTTTGTTTTGTAGAGTTTGAGATGAAGCTTTTGCACAGATTTGACATTCCATTAAACCCTGCCAGCTTGATTGTTTGTTACGTCGGTTTGAGCTGTGAAAATAACTGACGAGGTTGATTTTGCAAAAGCACTTTAAAAGCATCTATAATTTGTTATACTATTTAGAACTTTATGGTAATTTATTTATTTCCCATAAACAATAGTTTTAACCAAATGTTTTTATTGTTTAAATTTGTTGTACCTTATGTCTAACGTAAGTTTAGATGTCTACTTTTTGTTTTTGTTTATGTTGAGAACTTGAAGACGATATCTTTGATTTTGAAAGGCCTCATCTAAAAGTTAATAAAGTTTGGTTTTCTTAATTCCTAAATAATTGTCTAATATTATGCTCCACGTCACTATTTGAAGATAATGAAACATGATCTAAAATGGTTTGCTATGTTTACCCATACGGTGTTATACAAATAAACGAGTTTTAAAACTTTAATGAACATGAGTTTGTTTTTCACCAGATTCCCCTGTGTGAACAGATTGTGACGTCACGCGCAAAATTGCTTCATGAATAAATTAGCACGACATATAGGAAGTGACATTATTCCTGCTCGCTACAGAAGATCAAACGGGCTGTTAATATCTTTATCAAACAATATCAGCGTAAAGGATTTCGATCAGAATAACTATTTTGCGGGTGAATAAAATTAATGACAATACAATTTAAACCAATATAAGAGGAAAAAGAAAACGTTTGAAGTGTTTAACTGAGGTTAAAACATGTTAGTAAGCAAAGTCGGACCATCGGAGGTCACATTTACATGAGGGGGTTCAAGGAAAATAAAATGGTTTTAACGACCTAAAGCAACTGATTTTGATGATAAAAATAGTTATTGTCTTAATGTTAATCCATGAGTTTACTAAAACTATTAAAATCCATTGAGTCATTTCATAATGGAACAAAATAAGCTTCTTTTAGCTAAAACTGCGAAACGAGTAGTCCGATTTTATTGAAGTATGAAGAAGTTAGCGTCAGGATATAGCTACAATTGCGTATCAGAATAACTTACATTGAAAGGGAAATTTCCTTCACTCACACCAGCAACGTTGAAGCGCTTATCTACCAGCCCTGTCTGCGCTTGATTTTGTCTGGATCTTTTTTAAAACGGGCCATAAAACGTTTCATGTTATAATTTTCAACATCTCCATACACCTATTAATTGACTGATACAAACTAAAACTGTACGCTTCACTCAGCATCAATTAATTAAACAGAAATTTTTATAAAAACAGCAACTTTTATTTCTGACCCTCTACATAAAACCGGATACAAGGTTGATTAGCCACATGTAGCCAAGTGGCAACACGTAGCCTAGTGAGCGCCCGCCTTGGTTCTAATCCGGGTAAAGTGCTGGAGGACGCACGGCTTTCCATCAAGTGGAATTTAATCATCCCCTTGCTGAACAAAACAAAAAATGAGCCCGTCGTCTTTGTTCAGTGTACAAGATGTTTTCATATTTTCCTGTACGTTGTATTCCATGCACGTGATAAGTTTTCAACTTTACAGACACAGGTTTTGACTTTAGCTTTACCATTTATACTTGGTTAAAGCCACTTTAATACAGGGTGTATAGTAATTAGGGGATCAAACTTCACCAGGTGGTTTTATCTGCTTGTAATAAACAAAAACGTCACATAACACATAGTCCTATCTCGCTTAGTTTTCTGTCTGTCTGTGTTTTTCACTTAATAATTTTTATCTCCGAGGACAATTAAGCTATAAACTAAAAACTTTGCTCACTTGTTAGTATAATTAAAACCAATATTTAAAAAATTTGCTAATTTTCACTTTGGGTTTAAAATGGTGGCTAAACAATTATATTAAATTGTTTAAGCTTAAAAACTCAAACCCCTTAATCTTCACAGTAAATACATAAGAATAACAATATGTGGAAAATGTATTTATAAACATTTTAAAACCAAGGTTGTTGTTCTGAGACAGTTACATTAAGGTGCACTCAGGAAAACTCATATTTATCCGTTATTTTACTAATTAGGAATCGTTAACTTAGGGCTACTCATGTAATTAACAAAGACAACATTGACCTCGGAGATAGAAATTATTGAGTGAAAACACAGACGGACAGACAGACTAAGCGAGATAGGACTATGTGTTATAGGATGTTTTTGTTTATTATAAGGTAATAAACCATCTGGTGAAGTTTGATCCCTAATAACTGGACACCTTTATAAAAAACACACAATTTATTTAGGTTTACCGCATCTGCAAAGGTGTGAATTAAAATCTCCAGGTGTGTTATTTGTTTTCTACTCAAGCTGTACTAAACATTTAGTGTACTAGCATGGTGTATGATAATAGTAACGATAATAGTTTTTACTATTTGGTAATATCATTGCCAAAATACACATAATAGGTAGACTAAACGGTAGTTTTATTCCAAACGATCTAAAAGACAAGATGCCTCAATTACTGGCAAATACGAGTGAGTCATCAGAACACACTGAACTAGAAATTAGGGAAAGAACAGACTACTATTAATTTACTTGTACCATTAACCTTCTGACACTTAGAACAAAATACCCCTTTAATCGGGTCGCATGTTCGTAAATATACCAAAATAGTTAACCGTATTTAAGTCTCAAAACCACAAAATCATTAGAAACCACAATTTTTGCTAATTTAATAAGATTTATGCTAATTTAAAATTGTTTTTTAAATTTAATATCAATAGAATCAATGGAAAAAATCAATTATGCCAATGTATGTACTATGGTAAACAAAATATGTCATTTCACTTTTAGTTGTCCTCAATTATCTTTCTAGGGTAGAAGGTTTTTTAAACTGCTTGTAAAATTGTACTTATTCTGACTAAACTTTATGAACTTGTATATATCTAGAAGCATTTTTTTAATCCAATCAAAAAGCTTATAACTTTTTCGGGTTTTATCAGTACCAAACTATAAGTTTGCACACAAGTACTAATAAAAAATAAAGATGCAATTTTTGAACACAGGCTAAGTAATTATTAACCTTAATGCACAATTTAAACATTCTCTTAATTTCCTGACTCAGGTTCTCACTCAAACGTGCCTTTGTTACCTAACAACGCGTTTTACTGCGAAGAGTTTCATTATGAAAGCCTGGAGGTCCAATTTCATTTAATTAGAATTTTTGCCCTCTCTTGCCTCCTTTCAAAAAATTGAGGTTTTTACAAGTGACTAGGCTTAACATTGTTGTTTAATGGGATTTGGCTATACATTACAAAGGTTTTATAGGACTTGGTTGTATTTCTTTAGCTAGGAAAAATATATTTTGTTGATGGCTTAATTTTAAAATTCGGAATCTCAAAGCACAATTGTTGGGTGCAATAAAATTTACAATACTACTTTAAAAAAGTTAACTTTTGATGCCTGTACTGAGCACGAATAAAAATATTCACCTAACAGTTTTATTGAAACAGCACGTTCAAGACGGGTTAACTGTACCTAAAATATAACACAAATATTCACAAAAAATGCTTTCAAATTATTTGACAAATGGACAAGATAAAATTATACGTTTATCGACAAAGTAATACTTTCCTCCGTTAATGGGAATTCATAAGAATTCACGTTAGCGCTGTAGCTACATGTTAGTATGTTATTTTTATTTGCTTCAAGCGAAATAAAAACATTTATTTTTCATTTCCTAATAAAATGTTTTCTTACTTCTGGTGGATCGTATCCCGGTGACTTCTTGTATCTCAATACTGTAAACAGTAGTTCATTCGTCCTGTATTATGTAGCTAATTTACTGTCTCTATCTAGCACCGTTCTAAAGATATAAGGCTGGTCCGGGCCTTTTTTATTTCATCTGTTGAGTAGATAAACGGAATCTTATAACACTTATTTAAGAAAGAAATAGTAAAATGTCTAGCACAAGTGATCTGAAGACGTTTAAGCGTTTGTTAAACCACATGCAAGTCAATATAGTAACGGGTCAATAGCGTGTAGCTTTGGTTTTGATATTCAAATATCCGACTTGCTTCTTCTGCTTGGGGATGTATTACGGAGAATTATCTCTCAATTTTACTTTTAGCTTATATTGGTATTTGTTTATTGGATAACGTGCATATCTACTATATAGCACTAGAATGTAGTTAATCAGAGTAAATAGGCTGTTTGTATTTTTGTAATAAAAAATTATATAGTACTAGATTGCAATTGAATGACCGGTTGGCATTTGTGTTAATACATTTTTCCTTTTTTCATGGAACCCCTCACAAGCGCCAGAAGCAGCAGAGGTTCATCAGCCCAGCAGAGGTTACTGCCAGGACCAGGTCTACACCGGAGACAGCGTAGTTCTACGCAAGTTTGAGGGTAGGAAGGGAGAGCTAGGGCGATATTTTGGTAGCGTTGCAGCTTAAGATAGCTCCCCGGATTCTTTTACAGTAGGGCATATCACGTGTGTGTGATAAGAATAGGTCTTAATCAACAAATAATTGACAGCAGTGTATAATTTTGGTGTTAAATACCCCACACAGCCAAGAGAGTTAAGCGCTATTAACAAGAAATTACTTATAACAACCCCCATCAATTGGTTGTTTAATTGTTAATTATGAGTACACGATGAGGTGTATGTGACAGACTTCAGGAATGTGTTGAAAGTCCAGGAAACCCCAGGCCAATACAATTTTTAAACGGTAAAACTGTCATTTGTTACAATACAATGTTACTAATTTAGACTAAAATTAGTAAAAAATTAAAACATGAATCAGTGTAATAATGTTAGTGTTTTTAAGCCTTGCCGTTACTGCCGGACCCTGTATCTGATAGGAAAAAGTAGAGTTGTACTGTAGTAGATTGTTGTTTAGTGAAAAGTACTGATGGATTCGATGGATAATTGAGACAGCTGATAGAAAGAACACCAACTCTGGGATCTCCCCAACTGCCACTTCTCACGGATCTCGCCATTCCAATTTCCATTTCCTTCTATTTTACTTTTAATTACGAGTGTTTTGATTGTGTTCTTTTCACTCACATCCAATCATTTCTCGTTTTGATTACAAACGTTTTCTTTCATCATCATCCAATTTACGGTACGATTGCGATACAGGTAAAGCTATGGAAATGCTATTTATTCAAAGATGAAATAATTAATTATCGATGTTCGAAATTGGTTACGACGGAAAATTTGTGACCAGCAAGTTGGTAACAACCCTAGCTTGGATCCCCAAGCTTACCTTTTTAAATTCAATTTCCGAATTAAAAAATTTATTGAGAAACATTTGTTTTATACAGTTATTTTTATCAGACTTTGCTCTATAGAAAATTAATTTTGGGGAAAACTAAATCCATTTCTTCAACATGGAGAAAATGATTTCCGTGTAATTATTTTTGTCTCAAGAGTTTCATTGATAATAATTTAAAAAACGTTTTGTGTAAACATTTTATGAACCTAAAAAAACAGTTTTGATATATTTGTCGTTTAGGCAAATCATTTTGCTTACAAATTTGACACATTATTTTAGAAACACCTTCTATAATGATCCAAAGAGATATACAGGGAAACAGAGAGATCGCCGAGGAGACCGAGAGGAGTTAAGAGAGACTTAGCGTTGCTCGGCGAATTAAAACGTAAACCGTCACGACAGAGGTTTTGTGAACGGGGATTATCGTAAACTCTGCATGATCTGACATTGATTGACAAGGTTTTGCTGTGTAATTCTGCCCCTTCAATGTCTGCTATTTGCGGAGATTAAAAGCAAACACGTCATTATTTTTCAAACCAGTGCTTTGTGAGATAATTGAAATGGAAACATTCAAAAGCTTTCCAAGAATATTATTTATTGTTGGTAAGTTGTTGGTTATTATTGTTGGTTTTTCTATTCTAGTACAGTTTTGGTTTCGATAACGGTTTATATATATATGTTAACATAAGTTTGAAATGAAAAGTGTGTGACATAAAACAGGTTTTTAATTACCTCCGTCAATATCCAAAATGTTGCGTTGAGGGTTGTTACATCCTCGAGACGTTTCGATGTAAGGTCATCATCGTCAGACGTGCAGAATTGACAGTGCATTAAAAAGTGTGTATTTTATTCTGATGAGAAATAACATTAAGAGGTTTGTAATTATTATAAAAATTGTTCTTACAAAAGTACTATTGTGTATTATAAAATTATTAACTATAGGGCTGTTTGAAGAAAAACACATAACCTAGTGTTTATTCTAAACTATCCTTAACATATAAGCATTTTTATGTAACACTTAATCTTTCTGGCGTTTCTGTAAATAATTTATGAATGATTGTTATTATTCGAATTGATGATGAAATAATAACTGCGTACATTTGAAAACGTTGATACTTTTTCTGTTCAATTAACTTTGTCTTGAAGTTAGAACTTTGTTAATTAGCTCTCCGCTTCCATTGTTCGGAACTGACTTTCAGTTCTTTTAGAAAGTATTGTTCTCTTTGGTGTTTTGATTGTATCTCGGTATGTAATTAAGGGTCTTGGTTTCATGAAAGAAGTATTTTTCTAGGTCAAATGTATGGCCAGTTGTCTACAGCTTCTTTTATGTGTAAGAAAACATGTTGTTAAATATGTTAATAAATACAACAAGTTTGATGGTGAACGATTCAGAGTTAAGCAAGGAATACTCCCTATTTTATAAATCTTACAAAAAGATTGTTTTTAATGTTTTACCATATTATTCACTATATAGACCATGATATTTGAAGCTCAGAGTGTATTTTTCTTTTAAATCACACCTATAAAATGGGGCTTTCAATTTGCTGACACACATCAACTATTAGGTTAAAGAAGCTGCCATTTGCTTTCTCCAGCATGGCTATGGGAGCTGTATAGATCTCTTAAGTCGTTCTTTTCTCAAGTTCATTTAAATTCCTAGGGCTGGTCTGGTAGAAGTAGACTTTAGGTAACCAGACAGAAAGAATCACGTATTGACAAATCGGGAGAACGAGATGGGCAAGGCACGTCACCAAACCTTGAAACCAACCACCCCTCAAACACATTCCTCAGCAAGCTCCACGTCCAACGGAGTCCGAACTGACTTTTCCTCTTTTTTCTGTCTATGTTGATGACATTATTAAAGAGTAACTTAACTTAGAGTTTGGGAGCATCACAAAACGCTTTTAGGCAAAACTTGTGCCTACGCCAGGAATCGAGCCCGCGACCTTGCGCATTGCAAGCCGTGACTCTACCCACTGAGTCACGGACGCAGATTTGCCATCAATGCTGTAGCTCTAAATATTCTCACCCAGTTGTCTGTTGTTGTATATCTGGTTCACCACCATGGTGACCAACGTTGAATTGATTTCTAAATAAACGTTTAGGCCCATTCTCCACAGGGGAACCGACCGTTTGCCAGCGTCTGAACCGCCTGTGTCAAACAATGGGGTTTGAAATGGAGCCGTCTCCACGAGCAGGTTGCCGGTCGCGGGAGGACGCGTTCGCAGGCAGGTGAGCGGGTTGCACGCCCGAGGAGGCGTCACAACCGCGCGCCGGTGAACCTGCCATTCTTCACGTAGCGGTTTGCGCGCTGTTCACCCGCCTCTCACTGCCATCGGTATACTCCCGATACTCGGGCCCGGCAAACGTTTGCCTGCCCGTGGAGTATGGAAGAGCAGTTTGCTTGCGGGTTGGTCGCCGTTTGCCGGCGTTCAATCCAACCACTCGTGGAGAATGGGAAAAAATTTTCGAGCAGGAGCGCTGGTAAGCAGTATGCGTTTTTACCCGCTCGTGGAAATGGGCCTTAGTTAGAATCACTGGTCATTGTTTTTTTTGAGATAGGTTCCGCAAACTATAAAACACACAAAACCACATGTCTGTTGTATAATAACCATATGTCAGCAAAACATAGGGTTGGAAATATTCATTGGTTCACCTGATAAAACAAGAAAGGTGGGTGTATGTTTTACGGTAGAACAGTGGTTTCACTAAAAAAAACTGTAAGTTAGCTAGTTTTAGCTAACAAATGTTATGTTGAAACACTGGGTTTGTACTGACAAAAACACATAAATGTGTGTTAGCAACAAAGTCAAACACATGGTAAAGACACTAACCAGGTACTCAATAGTACTGAATAGTAAGTGGCTGTAGTTTGGTGTTCGAGATGGGAAGGGGATGGGAAACACGATTTGGGTGTGGAGTTGGACCATCATTCCCAGACGGGGAGGGTCCACTATAGTTGTCTTCGACCGT
Source organism: Matsumurasca onukii (assembly GCA_018831715.1). NCBI lineage: Eukaryota > Metazoa > Arthropoda > Insecta > Hemiptera > Cicadellidae > Matsumurasca > Matsumurasca onukii. The sequence continues at coordinate 65,172,636 of CM032060.1, read as the reverse complement.
GTTCTGTGTTCTACATCACAGCCCTTTGCTTTGCATTTAAATAGGCTAGATATTTAATATTTCTATTACTTAGACCTGTAAAAGGCACACTTGCGAATACAAAGCCAATAACACTATTTGGTGTTCCGCCATGAACGAAATAAGTGTTATTTATTATACTGAAGGTGTGAAGAAGTGTAAATGATATGACAAATATAAACGAGCTTTGCTGCCGGAGTCAAAATCAATTAGTAAGCAAAACATTAGTTTCAAGTAAAATAACTTACGCTAGTATAAAACTGCAAATATAATATTACTAGTAGATTTTGTATTAAATTAGTAAAGCTGTAGCAAACTTGAAGAAGAAAGAAAGAAAAAAACTTAACTACCCTAAAGTTTACTTACCATTATCAGTAGCTAAACTACACTAATTAAAGGTTTGAATTGAATTTGTATAGTTTTTAGAGCATGAAGTTGGCTGTGTTGCACGGTAAACAGCACTAATGTTTGGACAGCTTCAGCAAACAAACACTCAACAGACAATGAGTAGAAGACACTTGATGCAACAAAGGTGATGTTGAATCAGTATTCTAGAGTTGTGAAGTAATCCAGGAAGCATCCAGCACACAGTGGCTGTGTTGCACGGTAAACAACACTAATGTTTGGACAGCTTCAGCAAACAAACACTCAACAGACAATGAGTAGAAGACACTTGATGCAACAAAGGTGATGTTGAATCAGTATTCTAGAGTTGTGAAGTAATCCAGGAAGCATCCAGCACACAGTGGCTGTGTTGCACGGTAAACAACACTAATGTTTGGACAGCTTCAGCAAACAAACACTCAACAGACAATGAGTAGAAGACACTTGATGCAACAAAGGTGATGTTGAATCAGTATTCTAGAGTTGTGAAGTAATCCAGGAAGCATCCAGCACACAGTGGCTGTGTTGCACGGTAAACAACACTAATGTTTGGACAGCTTCAGCAAACAAACACTCAACAGACAATGAGTAGAAGACACTTGATGCAACAAAGGTGATGTTGAATCAGTATTCTAGAGTTGTGAAGTAATCCAGGAAGCATCCAGCACACAGTGGCTGTGTTGCACGGTAAACAACACTAATGTTTGGACAGCTTCAGCAAACAAACACGTGACAGCGGTAAACACTGCACTCATCTACTGCCAGCTGTAAACAATTCTTTTCTTTCTACCTTTCGATTCTTGTAGACACGTTTTCAAGAGGTCTGAGAAAAGTGTTAATAATATTTTTATTTAAATATACGCCCAGCTTGGCCACGTGAAGTACGTTGAACGTTGGCCTTTATTTGTGCCTAAACGTGCTATGTCCTCCTTTGAGTAAATTGCATTTGACTAACTTTCCATACAAACACTTCTGTGTAAAATAACACCTGCCTCATTAAAATTTGTATTGACTTCCACGGTACATTTGAGTGTTTCTACCTTTGCTTTACTTAAAATTTTATTACATTTTAAAATTTGCTTGGTTAAGATGAAGAATTTTAAATGGGCATACAGTTTTGATCTTTGAGTCTGTACCTTTAGATCGTCTTATATGATCTTCTTAGATATTCTTAAACGATTCTTTTATGATTCTTAGATCTACTTAACCACGGATTATGTATGCTTTTTGTACGATATTAATTAAGCTTACAATACATTCCTAACAGTTAACCTTTCCATTTTGTATTCGATCTAAATCCGTATTTTTTTGAAAACTGAGGTTACTGCTGCATAATGGCATTATGTGTGTTACGTCCACAGTCTTACGTTTCAGCCTTTGGACTCACACTTGCGTGGTCTTTTACTGTAACATATCGGGAAGAAAAAATACTATTTTTATAACTTCATCGAATTTGCACTACTTATTCCGCCGTCATGAAAGAAAGCTAATTTTTTGCTCTATTTGAAACAGCTCAATGGATTTTAATAATTTTAAGTATGTTGTTGGGTTACATAAAATAAATATTTGTTTAAAATATTATCAATCATACATCAAACACATACAGTTTAAAACAATGAGACTAGTATAAAATATTGATAGCCATAATTCAGAAACACAGAACTAGAAACACTTCGCAATGGTTTCCTTTTAGTGAGTGATTTATCCAAATACCGTGAGGAGGTTTTAGAACGATGAAGACGAATGAGTTTCCAATAGAGAAAAGATTGCGGTATCCCTACTTCTGTCAAACTAAGAAATATTGAGCTATCTATTAAGAATTGGAATAGAGCGAGTTCTGGATTCAGGTTATCGAATACTGGTTTCAAAACACAATAGCGGTGTTGGACAAAATAAATTGTATAAATTCTTATTCCCTTTGTTGTGGTAGAAGCTTAGCAGTTGGTCGAGTCACAATGGTTGATTATTTGTGACTATGTAACAAATGCATGTCAAATTTCAAGTTACCAAAGCAGTACCCATACAGTTAGAATACACATAAGTAGATAGTACAGTTACCACATATAAATGTTGTCACTACACTAGGAGTTATTAGGAGTTTTGTAATAATTTCATAAACTACACTGACGGTAAGTTCTTCTACAAAACTTAGGTCATAAATATTTCAAAAATTAATTACGAGTTAATTAGCTATGCAGGCAAGGTGGAAACTGGCCCAAGGCTGACAAGTATTTTACCCACTTCAGTTCATGTCGCGCAAATCCAAAACAATATGCCTTCGTTTTAGTTGTACGTAGAAAACAATACCAGCGTCGTGAAGCTGGTTAAAATGTACATAAAAATGTAGCCACCGACAAGTAGCCATAAGTGCTACCATGAATTTTAGAAAATGTTCAATATCCGGATATAGTTTTCACTGATTTGTATATATTTTCCTTCAGTTTTGATGTGCCTACCTCTGAAGATGAGCACTTGGTGTTTGAAAGGCCTCAGCCTAATAAATTAACTTTATTGGATTATTTGCAGATGTCTCTTAAATTTATCCGGATATACATTACACGAGAAATGCCATTTATGGGAGGGCGTTTCTCCCAAAAATGGGCTGTTATGCAAACACTGTGATTTTGATCCAAATTGGATTATGTTTGGTATTATAACATGTGCACTAAAAAACAAAAATCTAATTAGCCAGACCAAGATGGTGGCAGTAAAATGATTTTCCTCTACCATATAGGTTTGGCTGAACGGAATTCGTTGGGATTTTGTATACGGTACCTTAAATGCGTATACCACGTTTAATAAAAACTACAGTTTCTAACATTTGGAGTTCGGTTCATAGAAACTCATTTGTGACGGAAAACGTTCCCCAAGAGGTCCTTGCGGTGAAACGATTTTGCTGGTTAAGTAACTTAACTTATAAATGTACACAAAAGTCACATTTGTGCCAAATGTTATTGTAAATCGGAAAACAACTGAATTTGTAGGGTAGTCACACACACTTTTATATACATTTATACAACATAAAGTGTTGCCATTTGGTGTTGGGAAGCCCAACAATGCAAACGGTTTTTGTTTCTACGTAGTTCCATTATCTTTGGTGATATAAACGAATAGCTCTACTTACCATGAAAATTCACTAATAACATTTGGTAACCACAATATTTATCAAACCAAGATGTGTGGAACTGAAATGTTTCACCTTGTATAACATTAAGGCTATAAAACATTCCGAGTTGCAGCTGTAACGGTATTGACTGACTCACTTGGACTCTACTGTGACTCTCCGAACTCTTGAAATATTTCTTTCCTCGAACTTCCTCCACTCCAAGAAAGTTAGAAACCTAGTAAATACGAGAAGTTTATTGATAACTCTACCACCCCTTGTTCGCGTTTTATATTGTATGTACCGGCAAACATCTACTTTACGTAGCTTTTTTAGCTCAACACGAAGTTTTACGGACGGTACATAGTTAATGTTGAGTATTATTATAAGGAAATGGTAAAACCAAACAACATTTTCCTCATAAAGGAAGAAATGAGAAAAGGTCTTCGTAAAATGAATAAGAATGAATAACAGATATTCAAACTGTAAGTTTTATATGAAAAAGAATTTTGTCCCCGTTGTAGTGGAAATTTAAATTTGACGCGATGCAGTTAGCTCATGAAGAAAAAAAGCAGTAACTGTTATGTAAACTATCAGTTAATACATTTAATATAATATACAGGTTTCTACTTTTGTTATTACTGTTTAATATAATTTCATAATCTGTGTTGCACTAATAACTTTACTCTGTGGTTTGTAAACAAATCAAAAAATAAACATTGTTCTTCCAACCCTTGTTAAAAGTGTGTTGTGTTACTTCTCTCTCTACCATAATTTTATAATATTTAAACCTTTCTCGTTCTCTTCCTTCATCATACTCATTTAATTTATCCTCTCAGTATCTTCCTATTTACATTTATCATCTTCTCTCTCTGGTCCTTCAAGTTTCTCTCATTTTAACCCATTCCAAAACAGTAACAAAGATGGCAAATCGGAGGTTCTAGCTGATAGGTTACTTCGGATAATGAAACACCACGCTATAATTAAATCAGTATCGTCCGCTTTTAAAACATACGATAATATTGGTCTTAATAAAACATAACCTTAGAATTATCAATTTTAAATAGTGAGTTTTCTCAGCGTACCATCCTTAAGTCTATAGATACCTTTTGATACCTTGCTTTGCCAAGTTTGATACACAATTTCAGTTATATGGTTAAGGCCAATGGGAGACATGTTTTAGGAATCCCAATAGTTGAGTTCTTACGTTAGCCTTTTTTACGATGTGCAGGTTACATTTGGTTTACTTGTGAAGTCTTGAACTTGCTCCTGACAACCTCTAATTGGTGGTGGGGTGAAACCCCACAACATGTCAAAACGTACTTTGGGTAACCCTTACTACACGTGCCAAAACAGGTTTGAATATTTTCAGCCGATCAAAAGTAAAGATTTGAATGATAGAAATTGGAACATTGGGTAAACCAACCAAGGTGCACCCAATGTTCACCTTCAGCGTTTTTTCTTAGAAACTGTTCACACAAAAATAAACCGTCAGGGTATGAGGAAAAACAATTTCCGTTCCCAACTAAAAACGATGAAATCGCAAGATTTTCACAAAAACCACTCTGCACTGACGGTCACAAAGGTTGCAGCAATGCATAAAGTATGAAGCGAGAACGGGAACTGGCCCTCGGCTCGTCAAAGCTGTCACATTCACACTCACGCAGTGACAGTGCCGGGTGAACATTCCAACACAACCTTCCAGCTGGCGAGTCAGAGGCTGAATATGTCCCTGAATATTGTAACATGTACAACTCTCGTACAAGTAACTCTTACTCACTTCGTCGAAAGAAAAGTTTTAAAAGCCGTTATCTAGCTAAATGAAGCTATTTGATAGATTGATTGTATGGATTATATAGGAAGGAAGCTGTACACTAAGCCTTGAGCCTGTATCAAGACAAACAATAGCCGGCAGATCTATAGCTTCAGTAAACACGGACACAACTCCAACAAGGTAACCCTTCGACACCAAAACGTTCCTCTTCAACAATACAAGTGTCACTTTGAATTCAACGATTGATACTGACTTCAGCAAAAGCAACTTTAACTTCAGCAAGAGGTACTTTGACTTCAGCAAGAGTACCTTGACTTCAAAAAGTAATATTTTGAACTTTAAAGGTGGTACTTTGATTTCATTTTGTGATGATTTGATTTCAAAAAGTAATACTGTATTTGAACTTCAAAAATGATAAATTGACTTTAAATGATACTGACGTCAGCAAAAGACACGAGTACTTTAACTCCAGTAAGTGATACTTTGACTTCACCAAGTGATACTTTGTCCTCATCAAAGGTGATAATGTAATAGTAAGTGATAATTTGACTTCAACAGATCGACTTCCACATGTCATACTTTGACTTGAACATGTGATTCTTTGATTACAGTTAGTGATGCTTTGTCTATTTTCTGCAAGTGATATTTCGACTTCATCAATTGATACTTTAACAAGAAAAAACGGGATACTTTACTTTCAGTTATGTGATATTTTGACTTCTGAAAGTGATACCTTGACTTGTAGAAGAGGTCTTTTGGGGGCTCGTGAGTGGCAGAAGTTACATCCATCCGAACTGGGTAGCGTGATCCCCGAGCTTTGTAAGAACACGGGGGTAGGGATGCCTAAATAGGAGGACAGGGAGCCAGCACAATAAACCAAAGGGTTGACGTGCACGAGGTCTAAAACATATTCCTAGTTAATGTAATCTACCTTGACTTCAAGAGTGATATCGTGACATCGAAAAGTGATACTTTAACTTTAAAAATCCACGGTACGGGCCAACCTGCCAACAAGAAACTAAGCCCTCGCCTAAATTCTGGAAATGAATCACAAATCTCGTTTAAACGGATAAGAAATTGAGTCTGTAAAACTCAAACAACTTAGTAATATCGCTAAGTAAACAGTAAAGAGGGTTTATTAGCCCTATTTCAGCTTGCAGGATTATGCAAGATAAAACACTTTTATTATTCTCAGTTCTCAAAGGAATTGTTGGCAATCCTGTTTTTAATGACGAATAAAATTCTGGGATAAAATTCGTACCTTTTGAATTCGGCTTAGGCCTATCGCAGGTGGATAGTGGATTTTAAATTTAACTCTAATAATACATCAAATAGTAATAAATAAGTTAGATTTAGCTTAGTTGTAAATATCTATTAAAAAAAATCATTTTAAATTAAAATTATACTTATTGCGTGGGGTTTGTTAGTCAATTTTAAGCACATTCAGGTGCTTCATGCTTCAAATAAGTATGACAACTGATATATATAAATTGTGTTTTCATAAACTTATTTGCCCTTTTTGTCACTAATAAAATAAAAATAATATCGCTTTTAACACATCCGGGAACACGAAGTTGTACCTAATTGACACATTTTATTTTTTTAATATTTACAAGTCTCAGCGTATTATTATGAAAAAGCCCAACTTCATGCTATTTGTATGAACATTTTCATGTAAAACACAGATTGTGCAATATAGGTATAAGGGACATCTATTCGTATTTTGTAAGCAAGACAGCTGTGTAGAACCACCATATTTTTCAGTATTGGAAACGTATCAGTCTTCGTCGTTTTAAAACCTTCCGAGTTATATCTATAAATCAATCTTCTCCCTCTAGAAGGGTCTCACATAGTTTATTCACGAATCCCATGAGAAGGTATATGACCACCTTATTCTTAAGTGAATTCGATGAATATATGATTCGCTTAAGCATATTTAAACAAACTAATAAGGTTTCCAACGTGAAGATAGCTGTCCCAAAATGACAGCAACCTTTTTAACTACGAAACAAATAGATACAACGGATTGTGAAATGCTCTAATTGCTTTCCAAATCGCATAAAGTGCACTCATACTTTTAACCAACCGCAATTGTTTGATTTAAAATTAATGCAATACGAGTTGAGTTAAAAAGTAAATATGAGATTAATTACTTTTAAGAGGACGAGGTCTTTTAACACCAATTATAAGCTATTATCATCGGAATCCCGACCAAAATGAAAACCAAAAGAAAACTAATAGGATTTTTATTATTAGAATTGTGTTAAATTTAATACAATTTTTCGAGTTGCAGTCGGTCAACAACTTTGCTAAACTAATCGGGATCAGAAACGTTTCCCTAGTTTATAAACATCTTTGATAAGACGTACTTTAAATTTATATTTATTAATTTAATGTAGATTTTATTCATTTATCCGACATTTATGGACAAAGCACATGACGTTTTAACTAGCATAGTTACCTAACTATAGAGCTATGCGGTAGTAGAACACACACGATATTTTAGAATTTTATAATCATACTACAGATGGTATTTTGTAATACTCGTATTTAAAACTACACGCCCCTACTTTAGTATTAAATTCAGCTTCCTCATTTTATCTCCTACATACATGCGATTTTTATAGGAAAACACATTCTCTAGAAACCATAAATATCTGTCTGGTAGTTGGAATGAAGGAGTGACCTCGCCTACTTTGATAAATGTTAACCACCACCTTCAACTAATGACCTTACCGACCTTACAACTCATTTAATTAATCTTCCTTGCCTCTCCCATCTGTGAGCTTGGTCCCTATTCCACCCTCTAACGAACTTCTATTTCGGTATCAAGTGCACAGATTCGTTGATTGAAGTTCCAAAAGGGTTTTGGCAAGATTTTCTTTAACACGAAATTATTTTTTTCAGAAGTATTATGATATACGAGCGCAAAATAAGCTAGAATAGTGCGCAAAAGAGGCAATGCACAGAAAAATGTCCTCCAAAATAAATGTTTGCTTTTTTATGGTTAGGATTTTAATTTATGAATATTAAGGGTCCATCTCAGAGAAAGGATGAATTCGTCCTCCCAAGGAACATACGACACCGCGCACGTGACAACTGACTAAACAACAGGCCTCTTTCAACTGAGCGTCCTAACTGTGTAACCAAGCTTACTGGGGCGGAGAGCGGGATTACGACGGCCCGTGTTTCACTTTTCAAAATAACTTTTACATAGTTATTACTAAGTTTGACATGTTATGGATAGACACATATGTATTTGGATACTAGAGGAGTTTTCCGACACGTCCATAGAGCCTGCTTTCTCATAAGTTGTTCAATAGCTTCACAATATACTTTGAAATTGTCCAAGTTAAGTGATTTTCAACTCCATTTTGTACACTTAAAACGCATAGTTAAAAAAACTGACGTGGACCCTAAATTAAAATATAATTGAAGTGATGTGTTCTATAAAAAATATTTAGCTAGTTTAGTTTTAAACATATTGGTACTTAATTAACTAAAGCTGTTAACACGATGATAACACAGTAACTGTAACATAATTATAAAGTTATATTATTAATGAAAGGAATACTTTCATACAACTCTAAGCACAGTAACGATATGGCACTTTGTTTGTTGTGGCCCTTGTTTACGTGAATTTCAAGTGTGTTGTCAACATTAGCACAATGTTAACTCGTTCTCACTTTGTATGTTGTTGGAATATAATGTAACAATATCACATTACAATTATTATTTTCACATTTGATGTGGGACACGTTTTTAATGTAGCAGGAGCTATGCAGGAAGACACTACGTTAGACTACAAATTATTAGTCTTGAATGAATACATATTTTGTTTCTGGTTAGTCTAACGTTTGATGTTCATTTTATTTGGTATTGTCAATTATGCTGCTGCTTAATGCTTGAAAAATAACTTTTACCCTTTGATTATTCAATGTCCATAGGTTTTTGGGATCATCAAGCGGATGAATTAAGGTATCTACTGTTCATAGAATGCTATTGTTGAAATTGAAAAGTGTTCACAGTCAGGCAACCATAGAGATGACTATGTTAAAGATTTTCGTCACAAGAACACCCATGTCGTTTTGCTACTATGTATTAATATTAGCCTTTTGACACAACACATATGTTTGTTATCTAAAAACAACTATTAACTTGATAAAAATGCCTAAAATGCGTAAGCTAATTCAGTTAGTTTATTTTCTTTCGTTCCATCTTTTCAATTTTCTGATATTCTTAAGATATGGGGAAAAGCTACACTTCTATAAGTGAAAAGTAATATTTATTCTTAACTTTTTGGTTTTAATAATCCAAATAAAAGACGCAATGCGCACCAAATATTTTACTCTTTTGAAACAACGATTCTTTGGTATTACGATCAGGTATAAAGACATTTTCTTGTTTATCCAAATAACGTTACCGCCTTTACTTCACTCACATGCTCACGTTCAGCATTCATCTAGCATAGGAGTAAAAAACGCATTTGCATGGAAATAGGAGAACAGAACACTTAAGGCCGAGTACGAGGTTACAATGTGTGTTTATACATTTTATGTGCCAGGCATGGTTCATTTGCTACTGCCCATAACCGTAATAGAGGCTGTAAACCAAATAGACTGTGCACTCAGCGTTCTGGAGCGAATGCACTGACGCTTATAACAGTTTGCATGCAGAATTACACTTCGTTGCGCATGCGTTACAGAGTCGCCGGCCCGGTTGAACATTGCTTATTTGTATTCCGTTGGTCACAATGTTCTGTCACACTGGTAGAATTATACAAGTTGGTCCAAAAAAGGTATTCGTCATTTTATAACGGGTATTTCTTTTATTAGCTTATTTGTTAAACATACGTCCTATCATATTTGCGAAATGCAACATTTTCGAGGACTGATGTTATATTTTGCTTCAGATTTTGAATACTTTAGGTGGTGGGCTAATACACGTTTCCTTTAGTGTTCCCCACAAAAGACATCACAAAGTAAAAGATTAGGTTTTCTTGCTGGGTATATGAGAAGTCAAATGAACGAGACACAAGTTTATGAGGAAATAACTCCTCAAGAAATTCTTTGTTTCCTTGATCTGAATATGCTGGTTCTAATGGATATCACTCCTCGAGAATGTTCAGGAATGGTTGCAAACCTGTTAAGATGTAGGGAATATGTACAATGGCGAAAACATGTAGAGCATTTTAAAGATAAAGTCAGTTTTGTATATCTAATAAAAGAAATACCATTACGTGATTAGTAACATTTTTTGTACCACCCTGTATGTTGTAATGATTTGGGTAAGGGTTATTAAATATATATAGTTTGTCAGAATGCTTGCCAAAATTCAGCTTTAAAATTTCAAAAATTCTAACTTTTATTGAAGATTGTATAACATGTGATATGTTTTTTACAATAAATGGTTTATTTGTTGTTTATTGTGTAATTGCGATCGTCAACCATTATTATACTAGAATTTTCCACTCGCTCGTAGCCAGGTATATTTAAAAAATAAGTGCATGAATATATTAACTCGTTCATTCAAATTTTCTCCTTTTAAGTCCTAATCAATCAGTTGTCCTTCTCTCAGTCGAGGGATTACTTCTAACTCGTTCTTAAACGCGTCGTTGCTTTAAACTGAGTTTGTAATCAACACGTTTTTGAAGCGACTTTTATATTTACCTTAGTCATTGGGACACTTTCAATATAATTTGGATACTTGTTGATGAACTGAACTCCTTATTGTGAAGGCGAAAACTTATGAAGTATTTACCTGTGCTTCCAGAAGCGTCTCTCTATTTTTGTTGTTGTAAAATTTCCTTGTAACAAATTGCAATCATTTTTTAACTCAAAAATATATATTTTGTGATTGTTGTAAGAAAGTAAAGTTCATAAATTACCTATAACTGACTGATAATGTACTGAACGTACATTTTGTAGGAATAAGAAATACTCCAAAGAAACAAATCTACCTTAAGAGTCTGTAGAACTAGCCTAAAAATATATCCTGCAACTAAATTATTCAACAAAGTCAGTGTTGGTCAGTATGGTACCATATGTTGCCTACAATATCTTACCACACAATTTGATCTTAATGTTTCCTTATGATCATTTGAAATAAAGTGAGTAAATCAATAAAATAACCTCTGAATTATAGTGTATTACTTTTATTTAAATTTTGTTTGAATTATCAAATAATAATAATAAACACTACTTTGTCACAAAATATTTGAATACGGTTTCACAGAAAAGCAAAATTTTAATAATAGAAAATGTAATGTGCAGGATTTAAGAGCGGTGCTTTAGCATAAGGGTAAACAAAATGATGCTTATGTCAGCTGTTGTTTCTTTTATAAGGTTCTTTGACTCTAACACACAATAAAGCTCTTTAATCTTTGTTATCGTTGAAACAAGGGTTAATAAACCCCTTTTACAGTACAATTAAGAATATTACTGGGTGCTTTGTGTTTAACGGTGCAAAACCTGAGTCTTTTTCATTGTTGTTCCCGAAGCAAATGACGTCGTCAAACATAAACATTTTTATGTTTTGCTGAGTTATGGTAGTATAACTACAATTTGTTACAAGATAGTAACAATGAAATGGTTGGTTTTTAAAAGAGTTTGCAACAAATTCCTTTAATAGGAATAATTCAAAAACTACTTAACCAATGTCTAGGGTCAAATTAGTAGCAGGACCGATTTCATGATTATAACGGCCTATATTCTTCTGCTTGCGTGATCTTCCGTATATCATCTAGCCTATAAATGTGAGTATTGAAGGTTTTAAAGTTAATAATGTCAATTAACTGTATGGCAATGTTCTTTTTGTTTATATAAAATTTAGTCACATAGCCCGGATTTTAAAACGCGGCTAAATTTTATTTAAATAGCTTTTTAACAGGAAAAATCTCCTGATTTTCCCAATTTTATAGTCGGATAAGATGGGTTTGTAGATATTTTGTTGACTGGGAGCACTTGTCGACCAACATTACTGTTCTAACGAATTGAATAATTTAATCAATTTAACTCTAGTATGGATATTGATCGAATAATCTAATTTTCCAGGTTGAAAGGACGATTGTTATGACCGAGTCAAGCAAAGTCTAAGATTAAACTTGCGTTTTTGGACCTTTTGGAATTAGGTTTGTGTGTGCGTGAGTCTGCAAACAATTTCTGAACTGTTCCTGAACATCAGCACGAAGACACCTTTTCTTTAAATCAAAAGATCTTTGTGAAAGCAACTTGTGTGAAAGTGAACACAACTTTTTTGTTTTATGAACAATATTACAACTGGCTGGCCATACGATTCAACAAAACTACACTAGTTTAAGTGATTTTCATTGAAATAAAATGGCGCAGGAATTAGTTAGAAGCGCAGGAATATCACTTGATATGGGCCCAAGCTGACTTGGGAGTGGTCATGACAGCAGGATTCACATTCAAAGCTCGAGGTCTTCTGTTTACAAAATTGCTGTGAAAATGTCTTCCAGAATATACCAACTTCTTCACTCACCAGATCTGATGTGCAAACTACCAAACATAAGTGTATATAAGCTGACGAATACTTAGGGGAGGGGGGATGAAAGTGGATCAATATAAGAAGTGCTGTTGAGATTTACTTGTGACAAAACCCCTTGATGTCATCTTATCTCCTCCTCATCCCCCTAAGCTCCTGTTGCTTATGACCACGTGAAAATGATACTCGAGCAGTTCAAAGCTAACAGCCAGCTTTCCAAAAATGATCTTTTGTAGGCATTTTCACAGTAAAGGTTAAATGCGATTAGAGTAAATCGTTAGTTGTGACAAACTAATATAGAGTTAAGTTAAAACTGGGTAAACAAACATGACTAGATTGGCGATAACTGTAAAAACTCATGAAAACCAATTTTATACTGTTAATATCTTGATGGATTTCTTGTAATTGTTAAGAATTTAATTTAGGTTTTTTACTCAAATTTATCATCTTAGTAATTATCAGCTCCCTAGCAATGTGATGAGCATAATTATAATATTGATTATTTACAAGCTATCGGAGGCTAAACATAAATTCATGTTTTACTGTTTACCTATATGAGAACTCCAGACCTAATATTTTTGAAACAAATGACCTTTAAGAGTCGACAAGAAGAAGCGGCTACATTTATGGACTCCTAAAAGAACAATGGAAATAATAGCAAAACGGAATTATGTAACTCACCAATTAAAAAGAAAATGTAGCTGGAAACTTAATTTGTAAGAAAGAAAGATTTGATTAATGGCATACAAATGAATAAGAATACAAACAAACACATAGAAAAAAGAACAAATCAAATAAATTAACAACCAACAGACCCAGAAAAACAACGCTTATCTTCACATAGTTTAAAAACTCATGTTCTTGTTTTAAAATACTTCAAATTCGTTCAACTCGTTTAAAGTTAACGTTAAATTAGCAGTCTAGTTAAAGGTTTATTTGAAGAGATAACGTAGTAAATAAAATACTTTCAAAGTTAAATGTAAGTTACTTACTTAAATGTTCAGCTTCTTCATACCTATGGCAAAAAAAACAAAGTATTAGTTTAACAACGGTAATACAAATTGGGAAAATACATTCCGATCTCCATAATTGACATAGTAATAAAATTTTATTTCTTGATAGAGTTAGACGTACAAAATTAAATTAATCGCCATAGCTTGACTTGTATTGAAGTGACTCTGGTATCCAAACATATAGCTACAAAAATTACTTTGGTTTTTGAAGCAGTTACTGTTTATTATTATTAACCGCCAAAAGGCAATTAGATCAATTCACACAAAGTGTTATCCGAAGCGTGAAAAGAGATGAAGACAAAGCGTTTGACGTTTTGTGAAAAAAGAAGATTCAAAATAGCAAATAGTAGAGTTAAGCAATATTTTCTGTCCGTTGTTCAGCGAGGATTTTACGAAAAACAAGATAAAGGTTGGGAGGGAATTAGAGGTGGAACACGTTGCAGCGTTTTAACTCGGTCTGTGGCAAATCAGGTGTTTTACGATTGCCTCTAAGCTCGAGATTCGTCGTGGAGGGATCACCAGGTTTAACGTTCCATGCTCCATCCGACCAGATTAGAGCTTTAGGAAAAGTCACTGTACAAATTTACATGGTTCGGATCATTTGAATCCTTAAAGTCAAAGGATTTAATAGGATATGTAAAATTCGAATAGTTCTTTGATGATGTCTTTTTTTGTCTAAATAGTGTTACAAGACCTGTTGGTGTGGTGTATACAAAATTAGTTGATTTATATTTTTTTCGATATGAATATATAATTATAATATAGTAACGTAACGCAAAGTTTTCCTCTTTACTGTTTTCATTCTTAAATTACTTTGAAGGTAAAGGGATCTGAAATAACAGTGTTACAACTTTTGAAAGATATCATAGTAGTTCAAACTACAACTGTACACAGCTAATAAATTGAAACCAGATAAACTATTTGAAAGGAAAAGACCTTGCATGTAAAGAGAATTAACATACTATGTTTACTGAAGAAAGCTATTATGATATTTCGGAGGTGCCTTTTATCTGACCTTTCTTAACGGCGTGATAAGAATTTCAGGTATTGCAGCAGAAGAACAGGTTGAGACAATACCTAATGTTCAGCCCGGAGATGTTTGTTTCTTGAGCCTACGTTAGGGAAACAATCAGGAAGATCGAAAACAGGACTTCTGTAGGGTAGACGATATAACCTTCATTGTTTTAACGTTTGTTAGTATGAGTTTTACGATTTGTAGTAGACTATATTTATGATTATTTTTAGTTGATATATTGATATTGTTTGACTATATGACATTAAATAACCTTAATTATCATATCTTTTAAACAATTGATTACATTTTAAAACAATCTACAAACTAGATTTTGTTTAAGCAGTTTCTTCAAATGAACTATACACTCGAATAGTTAAATATCGATAATTATTCGCGTGAGCCCTTCCACAAGTTACTCTCAGATTAATGGCAATTAAACTGATTACACGAGGAAGTTGCACGAGGAACTGGTGTGAATGTCTCTACAGATTACATTGCCTGGGGACCAGGGAGTAACAGCGTCTGACATGAACAGAATATGACGCTTATTTCCCCTGACAGTATGGGCAACAGATAATATTGGAACAACCACTCACCACCACCCACAGTTTAAGACTGAGAGTTCATTGCTCTCAACACTAGGGGTAAGAAAGTAATAAACAACGTAAATATCACACGAATTGAGAGACGATTTTCTTTGGTGATTGAGCGGTCGGTAGCTTTTGTAATGGGTCGTGGTGGATTGTAGGAGAAGCTCATTGGAGACAGTGGTGGCTTTTTCGTGTATTGTGGTATAGTAGTGACTCATTAGTGGGTCGTCAGTTGCATGTAAATGCATGGTTATTTAAGTGAAAGTACAATAGTACATACATATCTTTGTTCGTAAGATAGCTAAGGTTTTGGCAACTGTAGTTACAAAATAAATCTTGAATAATCATAATATGTTTTTATACTTCAGAAATGCCGGTGTGGCATAAATATTACCAACTAAAACCCGAAAACAAGAGTCTATTTAATATTTATAATGTATCAAAGGAAACCAGTTTTGTACAAAATATAAAGTATGGTTTTTAAATTACATTTATATTGAAGATTTAAATAGTTTGGTTGAAGGTGTTGTTTTGCTTTTGCACTACATTCCAACAGCTATAAATCATAACAGACTTGGCTTTCAACGAACATTAGATGTAATACAAAAAAAAAATCAATACGTTTGATTCAAAACAAAATATTTGCAAACACTATGTCTTTTTACAGCCCTACTTGCTAATTCAATGAAAAATGTAGAACTACTCATTGTAAAAACTTCATTTTACTACGACAATAAGATAACTGGCTGAAACTTCTGAGTTTGGAATTAATCCTTCCAGTAAAAGGTAAAATTAAAACCATCACCACGTTGTTGGCGGCCAACAAGCGGTTAAAATATTTCAGTTAAATACCGAACCAAATTGTCTAAAGATAATTAGCTGTATTACCTTGGTTGAAAGTAGTTAGCTCTTTTCTGTAAAAAGAGTTTCTCTGAGGAAAGGTGTTGTGGGCCATTCAAGCTGCGCTATAAAACCGGACAGTTAACTCGGCTCCTGATCCTACCCGATGCTGTGGCCTGTTGTGTCCTCCCTTATACGCCCGTCGTAAAGGACAAATGTTCCTTGACACAAGTCGTCGGGTATCCACTGTCCTAGATAACGTGTATTCTATCGATGTACTTGAACATGTGTACGTAAAATTGTTTAATGATCGTGGTGAAAACTTCTACTTCCTTACAAAGATGTAGTAATATTGAAAGTTTTTCATCGTTAGTGAACGAGAAAAACACGAGCTTTTAGGATTTAGAATCTGATTCCGTCTTCAGGAGAAAATTAACCTAAACTATAAGACAACTGACAACATAGAAACAAATCTTCACACTTCAACTTCAAAAATTCTCCCAACGTCAACAACTAATTTCAAACAATAAAATCTAATAGTTTGAACAAGTGCTTACATACATGTAACCTATAACAAGACAGCTACTTTTAAATTACAGATAGTTAAAAACTCTCTTTCACATGGTGTTTCATTTGTCTTCTAAGACATGACTTTTGGCTAGAGAAAATATTGTTGCTAAAGCTCTTCTACAAAATACAAGTATCTATAGGTACGTTGATGTTATTCATCTCTGGATCACTGTTAGTTATAAAGGGCTAAAATATTCCTGACAGCCAAATGATAAGTCGTTTTAGTTAAAAGTTAAAACGCATCCAAGACGTTCATCTTCAAACAATTTTCAGAAATATTACTGGTAAACTAAAATAAATACAGTAAAAGGCCAAATTTTATACACATTCTAATTTTTTACTTTGACAAAGAAATTTCATGCATAAAACTAATATATTTAACATAGCTACGTTGTAGAAGAAAGTTGAAAACAAATACTGTACATTGATTTATTTAGAGCAACTGTGAACGTATATACAAGTAAATTGCCTAAGAACTGTTATTTTAATAATTGTAACAAAAATAACTACTGTATATACACTAAAATTAGATTAACATTTGTATTTGTGAAAAATACAACGGAACGAAGTTAAAACCATATTTTGTAACGTCAAGTTCTTTCAATGTGTCTGAGTAAAACGTGCCAATAAGTTGAAGGTGAAATAAGGTTAATAGAGAGAGCTAACGAGGTGGTTCAGAAAGGTTAAAGATACATCCATCTTTGTTCATTGTTATTAAATCACCTTCATTGATCTATTATAAACCTCTCTCATTCATTTAACAGTAATT
The DNA here is from genome assembly GCA_018831715.1 of Matsumurasca onukii. Taxonomy (NCBI): domain Eukaryota; kingdom Metazoa; phylum Arthropoda; class Insecta; order Hemiptera; family Cicadellidae; genus Matsumurasca; species Matsumurasca onukii. The sequence continues at coordinate 65,155,057 of CM032060.1, read as the reverse complement.
TACAACCCACCATGAATAAACTAGGACTATTCCATAATCCTCTTAGTTTAATATTGTCTCGGATATTGTTTCATATAATTTCCAAATTACATAAACAATGGATTATTTTTAAGTATTAGAAAATTAAATACATGAACTTTTATGAAAAGAGTGATTGAATATGGGATACAAACAACTTTAATTATAAATTGTTCAGAAATAGCTTGCCGAATTGTTTAAAATCTTTTAGTTAAAGGAAAACCAATTAAATAAAGTGAAGCAAATAAATCTCTATAGTTTGCAGCTTCAAGGACTGACATACAAAAGCAATGTAAACGGTTCCTTGAAACTTGCTAAAGAAGAGTAACTACATAAATCATACGGGTGAAACCTAATGCATGATCTTGTGAGCTGGCAATAAGCAAATGAACCAGCAACAACAAGAGCGTCAATGTGAGTGGAACAGAACCACTTAGTCCTTTTTTACAAATACCGAACAACACTTCAGAGGAACTACTCTGCGAGCTTATTAATAGAAAAGGCCGAAGGTTCGTAATAATTCCACAAGCAAATTGTCGCCTGATGTCTGTTTGACAAAACGTAAGTAAATTAAACATAATTCCTTTGAGCATGACATGGAAAAGTAAACGACCTACGTTCTGATTGTTACCATAAACATAGGCCTAAGCAAGGTTAAGCGTTGGCCCTGATTCAGGCCATTCTGTACTCCTCCCGTGATGTAATTTGTGTCTTGAGTACAGGTGTGGACTCAAAGCTATACTCATTTTGCATTTTCAGTTTTATTGAAGATTATTGAAACTTTTTAACAAAAAATTGAACCGACTAAAAACAGCTATTAGAATATATTAAAACGGAAACTATCAACTATCGAACAAACATCGTCTTTTCTTTGTAACGTATACAAAGTCGGATAATGGACCACATAATTAAAGAATTTAATATTTTCCCAACACTTTCTGCCAGCAAAATTCAATTAAAAAGTAAAAGGTTAAGTAGGTTTAGGGAAGTTTAATAAATAGGTCGTGTTTCCACCGATGCTGCCATATGTGGCTTAACAGCCTCGTAAGTAACAAGATACAGATACCTTGACATGAACTGGATTGCTGAGATTGGACCTCAAACATAACTGGCTCTTTCAGTGCTATAGCTTTAGCGGCTTTTGCAGTTTTTATGTTGGTTTTACCGAAAAATTTCCAAATTCGAAGAAACATTGGAACTATGCGACTTTCTACAGAAAATGCACAGGTGTATAAGGTTGTTTTCTACTATTGCAGCTTCTACAGGCTTAACCTTTATTTTTGTATTGTACAGATTACACAATAGTACAAAGAAATAAATTATCCATTGTAGAGTGGTTGCTTTAGCAATAGCAGATCGAAATTCTTTACCTGTTTAAACGCTAAAAACATACTCCATCCTTTCTATAGCATTTCATATCTGTGGGTGGTATATAAGATGATTGAATATTTGAAATTGACCACGGTTATTGAATAATGGTAGTTTTAAAGTTTGAAATGGTCGGAACTTTGAGAACGTATAGGTCTTAAACTGGCTCAGTAGTCTCAGTGATCATGTGATGATACCCGCATCAATTCCCAACATCGTTGAGACATATCAGACCATTACCTGCATTGGTTCGGAGGAAGAGGTCGGCTGGTTTGTAACAAGACACCTCATAACTATAACTACCTGCATAACACTCATCCTTCACCACATATTTGCCTTAAAATACCCTCATGAAATTGGTCGGCATATCAAATAACGGTATAATCATAATATCACTTAGTTGATGACAGGAAAATTGAATGGGTAATAACTGGAGCTTAGAGGAAAACAAGGTTCTTAAACAAAGCTTTACAGTAAAAAACTTTGTAAACAAATCTATTTTATTGCAGTACCTGAAAGCAATTTAATGGTAGAAAAGTACTGTATGCTTGTAACTTAAAGTAATCGCACGTTTTCTTTTTACTACATTAGTAAATTTATCGCAGAACTTCTTAAAGTGCTATTCCATACATCATATCAATTAATCTTCGATAATAATTTGACTAAAGATAGAAAAACTGTGTCTCAATAAAAAGTTCTAGCTTTTAACATTTTGTTTTGAACATCTAATTTTCATTAGTTATTCTGATATAGACACAACTCTACTTTTGATGACATTTTTAAATAGTAAATGGCCTCGAGAGGCTCTTGTTTATTATTACCTCAAGTACTCATCTTAAACACAATTTTCATGCATTATTAGTACGTTCTAAAACTAAATAACTACTGAATAACTAGTAACACACAATCCAGTTTTAATCTTATATTTTCTTATTAAAAACTTAATAATCAAATGCATGCCGAAAAGATACCAAAAGCCTCAGTTAACGCAGTGGAAATCTTCTGGAGCACTTTGTTGAAGGAGATACAATCAATGATACTTCAGTGTCGCCTCTCAAAGACAAGGCTTGCTCACTGAGACAAAAGTATCCAAACATTTTTCTGTAGACGGGTAATGTATCTTGCCACGTCTAATCCATGTTCTCTATTTTATTTTAATAGCGGACCCGACTTCGTCCTGTCAAAATTTTGTAATGTGGCAGTTTGTTTTGTTTTTTTTTCTACCGTACATATTATGTTTTACAAAATAGGGATATCAGCTGGCAACGATAACAATAAAGATCAAATTGTTTACGTTTTAATTGAAAACGTTTGAATGGGAAAAAAGAAAGAACCAGTTTAAGGGTTTCCGACAATTATTCGAATTTTTCTCGCCCTAAAACCATCCTTGAACTCCAACGAACATGCAAAATTTGTCGTGGTCCAGGCGTTGTTGAGTTATGCGCTTAGCAACACATTTTTGAGATTCATTTTATATTATAGATGTTTAAACAGTTACATTACTCTGTTATTTCCTGCTGAATCACTGATTGGTGACCTATAATACAAACTAGGTTTTGATTTATAATTTCTTCAAGTGGAGATTATGAAAATACACAGAATATTTAAATCAAAAAGGCCAATAAAGTGTCGTATTTTGTAATTTTCATGTAACAAGTTTGCCTGACGATGACAACATTGCTGTCGAAAGCATTGTCTATTAAAAATACGACTTTATTGGCCTTCTTGTGGTTTAAAATTCTGTAGGTTTAGTTAAACAAAACTAATGTGAGAATATAATTTAAGACGTACGTCTAACGAGAAATAGTTCAACATTTAATTTAAGATTTGCTATAAATAATTACATTTTATCTTAATTCAATTATATATTCAACTTAATTATACATTCAATTATATTTTAATTAAAATAGGCTCTAAAACCAAATCGTTCGGTATTATAAATACATTTACGTCACCAATACCCATCTCGACTTTTGTCAGAACTTAACTCATTTGTATTCATTTTGTATATAATAATTACAAATACAGCCTTACTGTAGATTTCTAACAATGTGCAAAGACTTTCAAATTTTTAGGTTTGGTCTATTTAATGAGAACAAACGTTTTAAGACAATGAGCTTGATAAAGCTATAACCTCTTTAATGCATATTGCACAAAGAAGATCAAACCATGTTTAATAGCTATACATATAATGATGGATTGTTTATGAAAAGCTTTTAACGTAAAATAAAAACAGACACTGACAAAATCTAATATTTAGCTACCAATAAGCTTAAAGCATACTATAACTACAAAGAAGTGTATGAAAAAACTAATATTATTCTCTCTGTTAGTTGGTTGAATAACAGTACATAGACGAATCGAGTTATTTCGTGTGTATTTGAAGGAATCGACAATTTGCAGAGAACGTGGTGACCCTCGCAAGTTTAACTGCACCCAAAGGAAGCCATCAAAAGCCAATAAAGGCCGTTCCGATAAACGACCACTGTCGAAAATAGCCGGGGGTTCCGTAACAGCTTAAGGTGTATTGATTTGCAACTGAAGTTAGTGATAAGACTTAACTGCAATCCTGTAATCTGAATCATCACTTGTTATCTTAGACCTGTAAACTTTAAAGATATTTTACTGCACGAACATTTATAATCACTGCAAATAAATCGTCAGTGATTGTTGGCTCAAATTTGCCTTTAGTTCTGACATCGATCTTCCATTGAAGCATACAATTTTTACATTCACTCTCTCCCATTCATTCGATTTTTACTACTCTAGTCCCAAGTCAGTCAGCCAATTTTGTTTTCCAATTGAATGTCATGTACTCGTTTGTGATATATATATAAAACGCTTGATGGATCAAGATATATTTAAAATGAGTTTAGATGCTTAAGACACAAGGACAATTCGAACGAATGTGGCAACCTTTTGACAAAGAGAACTCAAGCCTGGGATGGACATCGTTCATGAACTACCTTTCTGTGCTCCCAGTTCGGTAGTTGTCCCTGCCTCTAATCTCACAAGAGGGTATGTCACTACCTCTTATAGTATTGTATTGGTTTTGAATTGGAAAAGAAACCCGTCTCCAAAAAGTAGAAACAAGATACAGTCAACAGTTTTACTTCTTTATTAAATATACAGTATGATATCATTATATAATCAATTTTTAATCAAAATTTGTTATGGACGTGATTAATTAAAAACGTATTTTAGAATAAAAAGTGAGGAACCTTTAATATGAAGTGAGAACAAACCATGACAACTCAAGTCATTGTGCTTACAAATACATCGAGAAGGTCTTGGAGAAAGGTTTTTAGACAAGAACAGCTATTACTACTGATATTAATACTGATCTGTTTCACTGAGGAAAATCTAAGGTGGTATCTATACTTAGAAGAATTAGGAATCAGGCAGTCTAGGATTAGTTCTGAATTGTCCGGAATATGGCTTGAAAGTTTAGAGTGTGTCACAATGTAGCGCTTAAACTGCTAACAGTCACAAAATGTATTTTGAGAAAATGGCCTTTCTGGCCATGTGACTCTCATAGACATGTAAACATAACGTAAATCAAATCACTACGCAATATCCAAAGACTTGTAGCTCAAATATACCTGAAAACGAACTGACAGATTGTATGTAATTTGAGAACGGTTAAAAGTTTAAGACAACAAATTTCACGCTTGGAAACATTTCCACGTTAAACAACCAAAACTTTCTCAGTGTTTACTTACTGATTTCGAGCCAACTGTGCTTCAGTTCACATATAACATTTAATATTGAATTTTCCAACACCAATATGTTTCAGGAGGTATACAATTGAGTATACAGGGTGGTTGAAGATTCTTTACACACTTCGGCAGTGGCTTTCTTACATACGAATAGATGATAAAGGAAATCCCATAAACATGGGTTCGAGTAATCATCTTGGCTAGCAAGTTAGCCACCTTATGTAAAGTAATAATAATTGGTAGCCCTAACTTATATTTACGCATTTATTTGTAGGATGGTACCTTTATTTAGCGGATCGTGGCGGATTGCACGCACGCGCTCCGGAGCTCATCACTCGAATGGCGCGGGTTCGATCCCACGGTCACCATTTACAATTGTGTGACTTTCGGTAACGCTAGGTAAGGTCGAGATGGTAGAAGGACTGTGGCATAACTTCGCCTCGTTAAACAGTAAACTTTACCTTTTACTTTACCTTTGTACACGTTTTCGGATCAGGACGGCTTAAGACTTCATAACACAGTCCTAACTGCGAAATTGGTCAGTTCAAAATAGGTGAATAAACATATTTTTGAACTCTGGTAATAAACAACTTAGTTTATATAAAAATTGAGTAGAATTACGCAGCTACATCAAATAAAATATTCCCTCCTTTTGCAGTTAACCCACCTCTTAATAACTAATGATTGGATTTATAAAAGCCTAATTTAATGATATTGCGTAATAAATAATTGTTTTTGTCTCTTTGTTGCAAAACAGGTAAACAAACAATTTTACCGTTATTAAAGTTAAAGTAATTAAAGTTTTGTTAAAAACCACGATTCATTTCATAGGCTACTACATTACTGATATGACAGCTAACCAAGTTAAATAGCAAAACATCAGTCATAAAATCAGTTTTCTAAAATTCTAGGTCTAAGACCTAGGAGATAAAAAGTACATACAAAAAAAAACACTGAAAGTTTGGCCAGTGAGTCATTTTTGAATCCTTATTTTATAGGTTTTCCCCACTCATATGCAGTGTTGCATCTAGACACATCTTGAACAGGAATAGTCAAGCTGAGGTATGAATAAATATCAAAGAAATGTTAGGATTGACCAGATACTGTACATAAAATGGAACGGTTTTTCTAATCCATTATGTAATCAACTTGAAACATATGGAAAAGCTTTTCTGTTACGGCTGAGACCTAAACCATTATTGAGAATGTTGGCTGTTTTGAATCAGTAAATTAAAATAATAGTGTACTCTGGAAAGATTAATTATTAACGTAAATTTATTTAGTGAAATAATAATACGTTTACTAAAAACATTCAATTTAATTGACATACTTATTTTAAGAAATAATTCAGAGACAGAGCACTATTAATCTAAGTTATTTCTCATAACATAGTATGCAGACTTAAAATCCAGATAAAAACTAGTATTCTAAAAACTCCTCTGAATAATAATATTAAAATTATATCCTCTTACATTGGTGAGTTGGAAATCAGTGATAAAAGTAGCCTTTGGCAATACGAATAGAGTTCGAAAGAGATGTTATACGAAATAACATTCAGTAATTATTATAAATAGTTCAACAACTCGTGCTTCACACTTAAAGTACTTATCTCTTAATCTAAATGATCTAAATTCAGTCTCTCTGGTTTGCTATCCATGTAGGCCAAACTGTTTGTCCAAAGCAGAATTAGTGGGCTTTCATTCAGACCTCTACAAACATCATCATTCTTCGCCTAATTAATTACACTTTACATAATGAGTTTCCTTTGCTAACTGCCCCACCGTTTACACATAGTGTACGTACAAAGCTGTGTTTAGTAAAACTACTTTAAGGTTTTAGTTTGGTGACAGTTTTCCAAAAGATAGCTTGAAAAACTTCACAATCAACTCACTAATTTGAAACTTAACACTCACACCATGAATACGTTAATGGGTGATAAACTAATTCTGACGCAAGCTTATTTTGGATGTATTTATACGGTTTTATAATATAACTAAAAGCCAGGGCAACACGCAGCTAAGGGCTAAAGCGCCGTTGGCATGTGTGAAGTGAATTTCCTTCTTACTTTAATTCACTAATTGTAAAAGGTTCGCTCCACTCACAGCCTCGCTTTGACCTTCGGCCTCAGCTTTACGTGCTCTATAATTACGGACTGTTCGCTACGCTCATAACCTCGCTTCGGCCTCATGCTTCACTTTTTCGTGGTCTTTTACTGAATGTTTGACTCCGTACCATGAAAGGAGAACGCATTTAATTAAAGTCGGACTTATCATTTCGCTGCTATAGCAAAAATTACTTTTTGACAGCTTACTTGCAGTTTACTTGTGGGTTCTGACTTGAATTTTAATTTTTTTGAAAATGGATTTGTTTGGTTTTTGGTTATGGTTAAATGTATAGTCAACATTTTAATCAAAATCTTATAAAGTTTTTCTTTTTTATTATTAGAATATTAAAGATATTTTTTGGTGAAAACCTCTCCCCAAAAGTGTATTTTCGGTAGTCAGATTTTGCTGGCTAACTATTTTGACCGTGATAAACAAAAAGGATTACTTGTACCAATTTTTATGAAGATCGTACGTAAAATTTGACTTGTAGAGATGATAAACATACATACATTTTTTTTATTTGTAAAAAAGTTTTGAACAAATGCTGAATACTTGTTCTGGGAGTCAGGATCGGTTCTCTTTTCATGGTGTCGGGTCTGGGTCTTACCACGCTGACGGCATACATATAATTATTGAATTTTTGCAAAGAAAATTTGATAAAACGAAATACTTACATAGATACAGCAAATGAAGCTAGTAATATACAAATATTTAAAATGTTATGTTTTTATAAACCCTTTTATAAATATTTACTTTTAAACTTTTCAATAAGAGCTACTATTAGTTTTGCATTATTTACTTTAATATAAACCAATGACAGGTATTGAGCGTGATTAAGTCTAGCATTTACAAGCAAAGGTCTAACTATTGCAATCACCAGCAGGGACCTTTCTTAACTAAATTAGGCTTTCAGTTCATCAGCCTTCATAAAGATGTCAACATTCAAATGTGCTGATTGCAAATGCCAAAGTTCATTTCTTCCCACATACTAGTCTGAGTTAACTAACAGAGCAATTTAAACTTGGTTAACATAGTGTTACTAATTAACCTTTACAGTAAACAACCTTTGAGTTGCATAATGCCATTTATTCTAAAGGAATACTTCTTTGAACACGTAGCTCAAAATAATTAAAATTCTGGTTACAACTGTTCTAAAATTTGTGTTCATGACAAGTACGGACTTTTGAATATTAGTTCGTACCAGTTAGGGGTCTACTTAGGCATGGCATCAATCGGGGGATATTCCGTTTATAGTTAATTCAAGACTTCATGTTCTTCATAAATATACCACTGACGTAATAACCTTCCAAAGACGTGACTTTACTTTAAATACGTTGATAGATACATGACAAATCCAGGTAGAAACCACAGTTTTAAAGGTTTAAGTGGCTTTAACGGTACATAATATTAGTACTTCAAGAAAGTGCTGATTTGCTACGAACAAAGTTATATGAAAAATCTGAACACAATTTTAATGTGCCCAGATTCAGAGATATGATTCTGTTTAAATCGCAGCTGTGATCACGGACCCAATACAAAATTTAATATTATCTATTTCAGTGTGTGTGTATTTTAGATATTCTACGATTACAATAAAATGTCTTCAGACTTGTCCATTATGTGCCTATAATATGTCGAATATATTTTCAAAACAATAAAATACAAACGGTTATGTACTTTGAAAAGTGTATTTTTGAAGAGAAAAGTAGCCTAATATATATTACAAATTTACCCAAAAGCTGTCAATAAAAATCTGTATCATGAAACAAAATCTACATATTGTAGTCAGCAACACACTGGAGTGTAACAGATACAACTGAATTGTACACCGGAACGAGATACTCTGTGTAGTGACGTCACACTGCATGGTTGTATGCCTGGTTAAGATGAGAGTACTAACGACGTGATTAATGGCAACAGCTGTTCCGTTATGGCCTCTACTTGTTTCATTATCTACCTCTAGCAGTGTGTTGCTCGACAAGGAGACTGATGTGCACTAACTAGCGTAACAAATATCAGCTGAGCTACGTTCTGTAACTGTCGTCTGCTGTTCTGTAGCAGGTTGTATGTTTCATTATCTAGCTCGCAGTGTGTTGCTCGACAAGGAGACTGATGTTAACTAGCGTAACAAATATCAGCTGAGCTACGTTCTGTAACTGTCGTCTGCTGTTCTGTAGCAGGTTGTATGTTTCATTATACTCTAGCTCGCAGTGTGTTGCTCGACAAGGAGACTGATGTGCACTAACTAGCGTAACAAATATCAGCTGAGCTACGTTCTGTAACTGTCGTCTGCTGTTCTGTAGCAGGTTGTATGTTTCATTATCTACCTCTAGCAGTGTGTTGCTCGACAAGGAGACTGATGTGCACTAACTAGCGTAACAAATATCAGCTGAGCTACGTTCTGTAACTGTCGTCTGCTGTTCTGTAGCAGGTTGTATGTTTCATCTACCTCTAGCTCGTGTGTGTTGCTCGACAAGGAGACTGATGTGCACTAACTAGCGTAACAAATATCAGCTGAGCTACGTTCTGTAACTGTCGTCTGCTGTTCTGTAGCAGGTTGTATGTTTCATTATCTACCTAGCAGTGTGTTGCTCGACAAGGAGACTGATGTGCACTAACTAGCGTAACAAATATCAGCTGAGCTACGTTCTGTAACTGTCGTCTGCTTTCTGTAGCAGGTTGTATGTTTCATTATCTACCTCTAGCGGTGTGTTGCTCGACAAGGAGACTGATGTGCACTAACTAGCGTAACAAATATCAGCTGAGCTACGTTCTGTAACTGTCGTCTGCTGTTCTGTAGCAGGTTGTATGTTTCATTATCTACCTCTAGCTCGCAGTGTTGCTCGACAAGGAGACTGATGTGCACTAACTAGCGTAACAAATATCAGCTGAGCTACGTTCTGTAACTGTCGTCTGCTGTTCTGTAGCAGGTTGTATGTTTCATTATCTACCTCTAGCTCGCAGTGTGTTGCTCGACAAGGAGACTGATGTGCACTAACTAGCGTAACAAATATCAGCTGAGCTACGTTCTGTAACTGTCGTCTGCTGTTCTGTAGCAGGTTGTATGTTTCATTATCTACCTCTAGCAGGTGTGTTGCTCGACAAGGAGACTGATGTGCACTAACTAGCGTAACAAATATCAGCTGAGCTACGTTCTGTAACTGTCGTCTGCTGTTCTGTTCTGCAGGTTGTATGTTTCATTATCTACCTCTAGCTCGTGTGTGTTGCTCGACAAGGAGACTGATGTGCACTAACTAGCGTAACAAATATCAGCTGAGCTACGTTCTGTAACTGTCGTCTGCTGTTCTGTAGCAGGTTGTATGTTTCATTATCTACCTCTAGCGGTGTGTTGCTCGACAAGGAGACTGATGTGCACTAACTAGCGTAACAAATATCAGAGCTACGTTCTGTAACTGTCGTCTGCTGTTCTGTAGCAGGTTGTATGTTTCATTATCTACCTCTAGCTCGCAGTGTGTTGCTCGACAAGGAGACTGATGTGCACTAACTAGCGTAACAAATATCAGCTGAGCTACGTTCTGTAACTGTCGTCTGCTGTTCTGTAGCAGGTTGTATGTTTCATTATCTACCTCTAGCTCGCAGTGTGTTGCTCGACAAGGAGACTGATGTGCCAACTAGCGTAACAAATATCAGCTGAGCTACGTTCTGTAACTGTCGTCTGCTGTTCTGTAGCAGGTTGTATGTTTCATTATCTACCTCTAGCTCGCAGTGTGTTGCTCGACAAGGAGACTGATGTGCACTAACTAGCGTAACAAATATCAGCTGAGCTACGTTCTGTAACTGTCGTCTGCTGTTCTGTAGTTGTATGTTTCATTATCTACCTCTAGCTCGCAGTGTGTTGCTCGACAAGGAGACTGATGTGCACTCTAGCGTAACAAATATCAGCTGAGCTACGTTCTGTAACTGTCGTCTGCTGTTCTGTAGCAGGTTGTATGTTTCATTATCTACCTCTAGCTCGCAGTGTGTTGCTCGACAAGGAGACATGTGCACTAACTAGCGTAACAAATATCAGCTGAGCTACGTTCTGTAACTGTCGTCTGCTGTTCTGTAGCAGGTTGTATGTTTCATTATACCTCTAGCCGCAGTGTGTTGCTCGACAAGGAGACTGATGTGCACTAACTAGCGTAACAAATATCAGCTGAGCTACGTTCTGTAACTGTCGTCTGCTGTTCTGTAGCAGGTTGTATGTTTCATTCTACCTCTAGCTCGCAGTGTGTTGCTCGACAAGGAGACTGATGTGCACTAACTAGCGTAACAAATATCAGCTGAGCTACGTTCTGTAACTGTCGTCTGCTGTTCTGTAGCAGGTTGTATGTTTCATTATCTACCTCTAGCTCGCAGTGTGTTGCTCGACAAGGAGACTGATGTGCACTAACTAGCGTAACAAATATCAGCTGAGCTACGTTCTGTAACTGTCGTCTGCTGTTCTGTAGCAGGTTGTATGTTTCATTATCTACCTCTAGCTCGCAGTGTGTTGCTCGACAAGGAGACTGATGTGCACTAACTAGCGTAACAAATATCAGCTGAGCTACGTTCTGTAACTGTCGTCTGCTGTTCTGTAGCAGGTTGTATGTTTCATTATCTACCTCTGCAGTGTGTTGCTCGACAAGGAGACTGATGTGCACTAACTAGCGTAACAAATATCAGCTGAGCTACGTTCTGTAACTGTCGTCTGCTGTTCTGTAGCAGGTTGTATGTTTCATTATCTACCTCTAGCTCGCAGTGTGTTGCTCGACAAGGAGACTGATGTGCACTAACTAGCGTAACAAATATCAGCTGAGCTACGTTCTGTAACTGTCGTCTGCTGTTCTGTAGCAGGTTGTATGTTTCATTATCTACCTCTAGCTCGCAGTGTGTTGCTCGACAAGGAGACTGATGTGCACTAACTAGCGTAACAAATATCAGCTGAGCTACGTTCTGTAACTGTCGTCTGCTGTTCTGTAGCAGGTTGTATGTTTCATTATCTACCTCTAGCTCGCAGGTGTTGCTCGACAAGGAGACTGATGTGCACTAACTAGCGTAACAAATATCAGCTGAGCTACGTTCTGTAACTGTCGTCTGCTGTTCTGTAGCAGGTTGTATGTTTCATTATCTACCTCTAGCTCGCAGTGTGTTGCTCGACAAGGAGACTGATGTGCACTAACTAGCGTAACAAATATCAGCTGAGCTACGTTCTGTAACTGTCGTCTGCTGTTCTGTAGCAGGTTGTATGTTTCATTATCTACCTCTAGCTCGCAGTGTGTTGCTCGACAAGGAGACTGATGTGCACTAACTAGCGTAACAAATATCAGCTGAGCTACGTTCTGTAACTGTCGTCTGCTGTTCTGTAGCAGGTTGTATGTTTCATTATCTACCTCTAGCTCGCAGTGTGTTGCTCGACAAGGAGACTGATGTGCACTAACTAGCGTAACAAATATCAGCTGAGCTACGTTCTGTAACTGTCGTCTGCTGTTCTGTAGCAGGTTGTATGTTTCATTATCTACCTCTCGCAGTGTGTTGCTCGACAAGGAGACTGATGTACTAACTAGCGTAACAAATATCAGCTGAGCTACTGTTCTGTCTGTGTTGTTGCTGCTGGCAGGTTGTATGTTTCATTATCTACCTCTAGCGCAGTGTGTTGCTCGACAAGGAGACTGATGTGCACTAACTAGCGTAACAAATATCAGCTGAGCTACGTTCTGTAACTGTCGTCTGCTGTTCTGTAGCAGGTTGTATGTTTCATTATCTACCTCTAGCTGTGTGTTGCTCGACAAGGAGACTGATGTGCACTAACTAGCGTAACAAATATCAGCTGAGCTACGTTCTGTAACTGTCGTCTGCTGTTCTGTAGCAGGTTGTATGTTTCATTATCTACCTCTAGCTCGCAGTGTGTTGCTCGACAAGGAGACTGATGTGCACTAACTAGCGTAACAAATATCAGCTGAGCTACGTTCTGTAACTGTCGTCTGCTGTTCTGTAGCAGGTTGTATGTTTCATTATCTACCTCTAGCTCGCAGTGTGTTGCTCGACAAGGAGACTGATGTGCACTAACTAGCGTAACAAATATCAGCTGAGCTACGTTCTGTAACTCGTCTGCTGTTCTGTAGCAGGTTGTATGTTTCATTATCTACCTCTAGCTCGCAGTGTGTTGCTCGACAAGGAGACTGATGTGCACTAACTAGCGTAACAAATATCAGCTGAGCTACGTTCTGTAACTGTCGTCTGCTGTTCTGTAGCAGGTTGTATGTTTCATTATCTACCTCTAGCTCGCAGTGTGTTGCTCGACAAGGAGACTGATGTGCACTAACTAGCGTAACAAATATCAGCTGAGCTACGTTCTGTAACTGTCGTCTGCTGTTCTGTAGCAGGTTGTATGTTTCATTATCTACCTCTAGCTCGCAGTGTGTTGCTCGACAAGGAGACTGATGTGCACTAACTAGCGTAACAAATATCAGCTGAGCTACGTTCTGTAACTGTCGTCTGCTGTTCTGTAGCAGGTTGTATGTTTCATTATCTACCTCTAGCTCGCAGTGTGTGTGCTCGACAAGGAGACTGATGTGCACTAACTAGCGTAACAAATATCAGCTGAGCTACGTTCTGTAACTGTCGTCTGCTGTTCTGTAGCAGGTTGTATGTTTCATTATCTACCTCTAGCTCGCAGTGTGTTGCTCGACAAGGAGACTGATGTGCACTAACTAGCGTAACAAATATCAGCTGAGCTACGTTCTGTAACTGTCGTCTGCTGTTCTGTAGCAGGTTGTATGCATTATCTACCTCGCTCGCAGTGTGTTGCTCGACAAGGAGACTGATGTGCACTAACTAGCGTAACAAATATCAGCTGAGCTACGTTCTGTAACTGTCGTCTGCTGTTCTGTAGCAGGTTGTATGTTTCATTATCTACCTCTAGCTCGCAGTGTGTTGCTCGACAAGGAGACTGATGTGCACTAACTAGCGTAACAAATATCAGCTGAGCTACGTTCTGTAACTGTCGTCTGCTGTTCTGTAGCAGGTTGTTTCATTCTACCTCTAGCTCGCAGTGTGTTGCTCGACAAGGAGACTGATGTGCACTAACTAGCGTAACAAATATCAGCTGAGCTACGTTCTGTAACGTCGTCTGCTGTTCTGTAGCAGGTTGTATGTTTCATTATCTACCTCAGCTCGCAGTGTGTTGCTCGACAAGGAGACTGATGTGCACTAACTAGCGTAACAAATATCAGCTGAGCTACGTTCTGTAACTGTCGTCTGCTGTTCTGTAGCAGGTTGTATGTTTCATTATCTACCTCTAGCTCGCAGTGTGTTGCTCGACAAGGAGACTGATGTGCACTAACTAGCGTAACAAATATCAGCTGAGCTACGTTCTGTAACTGTCGTCTGCTGTTCTGTAGCAGGTTGTATGTTTCATTATCTACCTCTAGCAGTGTGTTGCTCGACAAGGAGACTGATGTGCACTAACTAGCGTAACAAATATCAGCTGAGCTACGTTCTGTAACTGTCGTCTGCTGTTCTGTAGCAGGTTGTATGTTTCATTATCTACCTCTGGCAGTGTGTTGCTCGACAAGGAGACTGATGTGCACTAACTAGCGTAACAAATATCAGCTGAGCTACGTTCTGTAACTGTCGTCTCTGCTGTTCTGTAGCAGGTTGTATGTTTCATTATCTACCTCTAGCTCGCAGTGTGTTGCTCGACAAGGAGACTGATGTGCACTAACTAGCGTAACAAATATCAGCTGAGCTACGTTCTGTAACTGTCGTCTGCTGTTCTGTAGCAGGTTGTATGTTTCATTATCTACCTCTAGCTCGCAGTGTGTTGCTCGACAAGGAGACTGATGTGCACTAACTAGCGTAACAAATATCAGCTGAGCTACGTTCTGTAACTGTCGTCTGCTGTTCTGTAGCAGGTTGTATGTTTCATTATCTACCTCAGCTCGCAGTGTGTTGCTCGACAAGGAGACTGATGTGCACTAACTAGCGTAACAAATATCAGCTGAGCTACGTTCTGTAACTGTCGTCTGCTGTTCTAGCAGGTTGTATGTTTCATTATCTACCTCTAGCAGTGTGTGTTGCTCGACAAGGAGACTGATGTGCACTAACTAGCGTAACAAATATCAGCTGAGCTACGTTCTGTAACTGTCGTCTGCTGTTCTGTAGCAGGTTGTATGTTTCATTATCTACCTCTAGCAGTGTGTTGCTCGACAAGGAGACTGATGTGCACTAACTAGCGTAACAAATATCAGCTGAGCTACGTTCTGTAACTGTCGTCTGCTGTTCTGTAGCAGGTTGTATGTTTCATTATCTACCTCTAGCTCGCAGTGTGTTGCTCGACAAGGAGACTGATGTGCACTAACTAGCGTAACAAATATCAGCTGAGCTACGTTCTGTAACTGTCGTCTGCTGTTCTGTAGCAGGTTGTATGTTTCATTCTCTAGCTCGCAGTGTGTTGCTCGACAAGGAGACTGATGTGCACTAACTAGCGTAACAAATATCAGCTGAGCTACGTTCTGTAACTGTCGTCTGCTGTTCTGTAGCAGGTTGTATGTTTCATTATCTACCTCTAGCTCGCAGTGTGTTGCTCGACAAGGAGACTGATGTGCACTAACTAGCGTAACAAATATCAGCTGAGCTACGTTCTGTAACTGTCGTCTGCTGTTCTGTAGCAGGTTGTATGTTTCATTATCTACCTCCTCTAGCAGTGTGTTGCTCGACAAGGAGACTGATGTGCACTTGCGTAACAAATATCAGCTGAGCTACGTTCTGTAACTGTCGTCTGCTGTTCTGTAGCAGGTTGTATGTTTCATTATTACCTCTAGCTCGCAGTGTGTTGCTCGACAAGGAGACTGATGTGCACTAACTAGCGTAACAAATATCAGCTGAGCTACGTTCTGTAACTGTCGTCTGTTTCTGTAGCAGGTTGTATGTTTCATTATCTACCTCTAGCTCAGTGTGTTGCTCGACAAGGAGACTGATGTGCACTAACTAGCGTAACAAATATCAGCTGAGCTACGTTCTGTAACTGTCGTCTGCTGTTCTGTAGCAGGTTATGTTTCATTATCTACCTCTAGCAGGGTGTTGCTCGACAAGGAGACTGATGTGCACTAACTAGCGTAACAAATATCAGCTGAGCTACGTTCAAACTGTCGTCTGCTGTTCTGTAGCAGGTTGTATGTTTCATTATCTACCTCTAGCTCGCAGTGTGTTGCTCGACAAGGAGACTGATGTGCACTAACTAGCGTAACAAATATCAGCTGAGCTACGTTCTGTAACTGTCGTCTGCTGTTCTGTAGCAGGTTGTATGTTTCATTATCTACCTCTAGCTCGCAGTGTGTTGCTCGACAAGGAGACTGATGTGCACTAAGCGTAACAAATATCAGCTGAGCTACGTTCTGTAACTGTCGTCTGCTGTTCTGTAGGGTTGTATGTTTCATTATCTACTCAGGTCTGAGATGGGAAAAACATGTATTGAATGTTGTAACATACGTAACATCAAATATCATGAGCTACGTTGTAAGGCGTCGCTGGCTGTTCTGAGCAAATTAATTTTAATTAATTGTCAAACTAGCAGTGTTGCTCACTATATAATAACTGAAATCACAGTAACTAATAACAAATATGCTGATTTATTCTGTAACTGTGTCTGCTGTTCTGTAGCAGGTTGTATGTCATTATCTACCTCTAGCAGTGTGTTGCTCGACAAGGAGACTGATGTGCACTAACTAGCGTAACAAATATCAGCTGAGCTACGTTCTGTAACTGTCGTCTGTTTGCCAGGTTGTATGTTTCATTTCACTATCTAGCTGGTGTGTTGCTCGACAAGGGACTATGTGCACTAACTAGCGTAACAAATATCAGCTGAGCTACGTTCTGTAACTGTCGTCTGCTGTTCTGTGGGTTGTATGTTTCATTATCTACCTCTAGCAGTGTGTTGCTCGACAAGGAGACTGATGTGCACTAACTAGCGTAACATAATATCAGCTGAGCTACGTTCTGTAACTGTCGTCTGCTGTTCTGTAGCAGGTTGTATGTTTCATTATCTACCTCTAGCTCGCAGTGTGTTGCTCGACAAGGAGACTGATGTGCACTAACTAGCGTAACAAATATCAGCTGAGCTACGTTCTGTAACTGTCGTCTGCTGTTCTGTAGCAGGTTGTATGTTTCATTATCTACCTCTAGCTCGCAGTGTGTTGCTCGACAAGGAGACTGATGTGCACTAACTAGCGTAACAAATATCAGCTGAGCTACGTTCTGTAACTGTCGTCTGCTGTTCTGTAGCAGGTTGTGTTTCATTATCTACCTCTGCTCGCAGTGTGTTGCTCGACAAGGAGACTGATGTGCACTAACTAGCGTAACAAATATCAGCTGAGCTACGTTCTGTAACTGTCGTCTGCTGTGTTCTGTAGCAGGTTGTATGTTTCATTATCTACCTCTAGCTCGCAGTGTGTTGCTCGACAAGGAGACTGATGTGCACTAACTAGCGTAACAAATATCAGCTGAGCTACGTTCTGTAACTGTCGTCTGCTGTTCTGTAGCAGGTTGTATGTTTCATTATCTACCTCTGCCTCGCAGTGTGTTGCTCGACAAGGAGACTGATGTGCACTAACTAGCGTAACAAATATCAGCTGAGCTACGTTCTGTAACTGTCGTCTGCTGTTTAGCAGGTTGTATGTTTCATTATCTACCTCTAGCTCGCAGTGTGTTGCTCGACAAGGAGACTGATGTGCACTAACTAGCGTAACAAATATCAGCTGAGCTACGTTCTGTAACTGTCGTCTGCTGTTCTGTAGCAGGTTGTATGTTTCATTATCTACCTCTAGCTCGCAGTGTGTTGCTCGACAAGGAGACTGATGTGCACTAACTAGCGTAACAAATATCAGCTGAGCTACGTTCTGTAACTGTCGTCTGCTGTCTGCTGTAGCAGGTTGTATGTTTCATTATCTACCTCTAGCTCGCAGTGTGTTGCTCGACAAGGAGACTGATGTGCACTAACTAGCGTAACAAATATCAGCTGAGCTACGTTCTGTAACTGTCGTCTGCTGTTCTGTAGCAGGTTGTATGTTTCATTATCTACCTCTAGCTCGCAGTGTGTTGCTCGACAAGGAGACTGATGTGCACTAACTAGCGTAACAAATATCAGCTGAGCTACGTTCTGTAACTGTCGTCTGCTGTTCTGTAGCAGGTTGTATGTTTCATTATCTACCTCTAGCTCGCAGTGTGTTGCTCGACAAGGAGACTGATGTGCACTAACTAGCGTAACAAATATCAGCTGAGCTACGTTCTGTAACTGTCGTCTGCTTCTGTAGCAGCAGGTTGTATGTTTCATTATCTACCTCTAGCGGTGTGTTGCTCGACAAGGAGACTGATGTGCACTGTAGCGTATCAGCTGAGCTACGTTCTGTAACTGTCGTCTGCTGTTCTGTAGCAGGTTGTATGTTTCATTATCTACCTCCAGCAGTGTGTTGCTCGACAAGGACTGATGTGCACTAACTAGCGTAACAAATATCAGCTGAGCTACGTTCTGTAACTGTCGTCTGCTGTTCTGTAGCAGGTTGTATGTTTCATTATCTACCTCTAGCTCGCAGTGTGTTGCTCGACAAGGAGACTGATGTGCACTAACTAGCGTAACAAATATCAGCTGAGCTACGTTCTGTAACTGTCGTCTGCTGTTCTGTAGCAGGTTGTATGTTTCATTATCTACCTCGCAGGGTGTTGCTCGACAAGGAGACTGATGTGCACTAACTAGCGTAACAAATATCAGCTGAGCTACGTTCTGTAACTGTCGTCTGCCGTTCTGTAGCGGTCGTATGTTTCTTGTTTGAGCCTTTCAATTTCCTTTTGCAACTGTCAATGTTGAAAATTCACTATACCGGTGTTATTAACATAGACATTTATGGAATTTTCTACCGATTATTAAAATTACTCAACGTTTCAAGAAGCATGATAACTTGTCTCGTTATCAAGTGAAACTACATAATATTCTGATCCTTAAACTGTGTGGTTCAAACTGGGACTTGAAATACATTGGCGGTGAGATTCTGAACATTCAGATTTAAGTACTTTTATATGTGAAAGAATAAATAGGTAGTCCGGATGGTGTAATGGTTAGCACAATCACCCGGCAAGTAAGACAATCAATCCGGGCTTGAGTCCTCGTTGGTCTACACATTTTGTCTTTAAATTTCTTCTTATTCAATATCATATAACATATATCTCGTATGTTTCCCAGATCAAGCAGGTCTAAAATTAAAAGCTAACTTTGTTCTTAAATTGTACTTTGGGTTCACTGGCACTTTATTATTGTATAACTTTGTGTCATTTTATAAAGGTTGCACTGACAATTTGTGCACATCTTTAACTGTCATCCTAAGTCATGTGGCAAATACAAAACAAAACTACACTCAGCTTTGCATCCCGAAAAAATTAAATTTTTGCCTAACATTGTTGCAGTTTTGTTTCAGTGAAACTATCTGGATATCAGCTAGTATCACACCATGTACAAACACAGATGACCCAGTTTGATAAGGCTTTGCTTTTCTTAGCTCGTAAACAAATATCAGCTGTTCACATTGGGAGTGCAGCCAGCAGATAAGAGAACTTGCCAAATTTATATCCCAGCCTCATATCCTGGACCAGGTATTGTTTTTGGCACTGTGGCTAGTAAGGGCTTTTGAAAAATTAGCTTTTCTAGACTGAAAAGCCAGCAGGTTCTTCACAAGTGCTTATTTCAATAAAGTTATTTTTTGTACGTGAGTTTTAATAGAGATTATTTTACTGTAATACTGAATCATTTAAGTATAAATAGATTTCTTAAAGTTAAAAACCAAAGATACTTTGAACTCTTGAAAATTCACATTTTCAAACAGTATAAAGTTTGTATGCATCTTCCATTTACAGTTAAATTACTATTAAAATTTTAGTATTTTCTAGTAAATTATAAAGCCATAGTTACGAAGGGCTCATTAAGCTGCTTTCCTTTGCTACACCAAGTGACCAAGATTTGCCAAGTCTTTTTTTCGGTAATTCTAAGTACGCTATTTTGCAACCGCTTAAAGTTCCAGGTGAACGTAAAAACCTATTGCAACCTTTCCTATTGAATACACGTATGAAGGATCAGTTCTAAAACGGCTCTTGTGCGCAGCATCGAACCTACAAAACTTTGAAGATTTGGTTAAACAGAAGAAAAAAGGTAAAAGGTAAAGTTTGTCTTGTTTAACGGGCGAAGTTAGGACACAAGTCCTCTCTGCCACTCAAGCCTCGACCTTTTACCTGGCGTCACAGTATTAGTACGTACAAATATGTAAGTGGTGACTGCGGGGATGAACCCGCGCCACCGAATTGATGAGCTCCGGGTAGCGTTAAACACCAATCTAGACGGATCCGCTAAGACATAGTATATTATAATGATCTGTAAAAAGTAAACATGCATGCCCCTACAATGATGATCTTGCAGTTTTTGTCAACTTGAATTCACCAATGGTGTACAGTAGTCAACGGTGTGTTAAATACTCAACCGATCAGCAATCTGGTTTGGATTTGTTTTAATCACAACTCCGAAAGGTAGCAGCACAGTAAAATCGCTATATGATTAGGCTCTAGTTCAAGATACATCTACAACTAGTCCATAGCAACTCACTGTAACGTACCTTAAACCATGTTCGAAAAGAGTTCACTGACTAGTAAATAAAAGGGTAGACTGAAATGTCGAGTATTATGTTGAGCCAATGGAACAACTCTCTCCCCTGGACAAAAGTGACATAAAATATTCCATCAAGCGTTGAATGGCCCCAACTCTACTTCCTTTCAGACTCTCTGCATCTTCCATGAGCACTACTCACTGGCTGTGCTGTGGTGTCGTACTTTCCGGTAGATGAACATCAGCTGGCAGACCGGGGGAGTGATTTTAGTACACGAGGAAGAGCCATGTAAATAAAAACTTGGATTAGTCATAGTTAAACAGTAGTGATAATCATTCGCATAACTATATCCACATATACATGTAAGATAAGTTTTGATATATAAAAGGTAAAAAGGTTCGTCTTGTTTATCGACCTAAGTAAATAAGACCTAAACAAGGTTGTTTCTAACCGTCGAAAATAAAGATAAAATAGACATATTAGAGACCTATTGACTTTGAACTATGTCTTTACACACATTGATTGATACACATATAAAACAACTTTTAAAACTGAAATTTAGCTAGAATATTGCTACAATTACCCCATGGGGTTGAAACTCAAAGAAATAAATTCACAGTTTGTGTAGGAGTGACCCTGCTCAAAAGCTATTTGTAAATCATAAACCCAAATGTTTCATATCTATAATTCATTGGAGTGAAAGGAAAGCTTAAATATTATATGAAATAAACTAATATTATTAATACACAGGCACCTTTGTAGATTAAGAATATATCTGCAATAGTTTTTAATAACGAAATCAGTTCTCAATTAAACTGTAACTGAATATTACTAACTAGAAAGTTTTGTTTACTAAAAGCGCTCGTATACTCTTTGAAGGGTAGTTACACTGAAATTGATTATGCCAGAATTAAAAACCTTATATATATACCTTACATAGATACAGCCACATTCACTAAAAGTCTGTTTAAAATTGATTTTTACAAATTGGGTTCACGTAAGAGATTTTCACTTTAGCAACGAGAGAACTCTGCCTAAACAACCGAACCTCCATGCACTAGCCATTTTGCATGACAAAACTCACTGTTTATCACGTCATAAGTTAGTATATGTATGTACACACATCAGTTTGCATAGGATCAAGCTATGACTTATGGTACCAATTTGATGCATAGTGCCTAGCAATGACCGTTCGCAAACCCATTGTCCCGGGCCATAAACAAGGGCTATCTTCGTAGTAATTATGCCAACCCACATCTGTAGCTTGTTTGCAACTGACATCCATGAAAGGAAGTTTTTTAAAGCGGTCTTGTTTAACAAGGCGAGTTAAGTTCTCTCTGCAACTCAAACTCGACCTTTACCTACCGTTACCATACAGGAATTTTACAAATGTAAGTGGTGATTGCGGAGATCGAACTCGCACCGGCAGAGTGATGAGCTCCGTAGTCGCCGTGGCCCGGAATTCTTTCAGTAGGTTTTGAATTTTTAGCTACGTACAGTTTGTGTTTTGATTCAAAATGATTTGGAAGTCTTTTTATCAACCGGGGAGATTTTCTTTTGACTGAAGAAAGTAGAAGATAGATATTTTTATCTTTCTCGTAGTAATTTATTTTAGTAAGGTAGGTGATGAAGCTTGGAAGGAAGGAAACCCGCTAAAAGGCAAGAGTGATCTCCAGGGATTTATGTTGACATTTATTGAGGACTGAAGAGATCTGCCGAGAAATATGGCCCCATCCTGGAGTCGCCATTAGTTCGGACACCTTTTTCACTTGAAAAGGTTGATAAATCTGTAAAAATATTGATATCTTTGGCTTATCTACGAAATATGCTTTGCAAACCTGATTTGTTAGATTTCAAAGACAACCGTAAATACGCTTCCACTTTAAATTCTTACCTTGTATTAGTTATTTATACAGAATTTTAGTTACGCTAGTACAAAATTTAAACATAAATAGCAAATAAGGAAAATGTACATTACGTAAAGTTAATAACGATTAAACCGTTGGTGGACTCGTAACATATTTAAGTGTCCGATTATCTCATTTGAAACCAGTT
Source organism: Matsumurasca onukii (assembly GCA_018831715.1). Classification (NCBI taxonomy): domain Eukaryota; kingdom Metazoa; phylum Arthropoda; class Insecta; order Hemiptera; family Cicadellidae; genus Matsumurasca; species Matsumurasca onukii. Next base: position 65,132,170 of record CM032060.1, on the reverse strand, counting down.
ACAAAAAGTATTTCGTAAAAATATAGAAATATTTGAACTGTTCGAAATTTGCTAAAAAAACACTGTGTGTTTCAACTCTAATGTCAAAGTTTTCATAAGACGGATTCTCTTGCTGAGTTTAAACTTTTAATTTAAGAAAATCCTGTTTTTATTTTAATAATATAATGCATTTAAACGGTTTGTTAATTTATTAGATATACTTAAAATGTCTGGAACTAAACAAAAATAGAAAGCATAGCCAGAGATAACAAAAAGGTAAAGGGATTGGATGAAAACATCTCCGCTGCAATGGATCCGAAAACACACTGGCAAACTTGGTTCTTTTTCTCGCGGAAATGTTCTTTACATGTATGAACAGCACATCTTTTATTTTACTACCCTGAACGTTAAACCTTTTAAACCTTAGTCGCTCACTGAACTGCGGGTTTAACTTTGATAACATGGATAAAAGTAAGTCCAAGGGTTGGGTTCACTAGGCTCTATTTACAATTCTTTGTTTGGTGTCTGTTGTAAAAAAAGGTAAAGTTTGTCTTGTTTAACGAGGCGAAGTTAGGACTACAAAGTCCTCTCTAACACTCAACCTCGACCTTTACCTAGCGTTACCGTATTAGTCACATTACAAATTTTAAGTGGTGACTGCGGGGATCGAACCCGCGCCACCGGAGTGATGAGCTCCGGGAGTCGCGCGCGATACCAATCCACCACGGATCCGCTAAATACTGTTGTTTACGTTAGTATGTATTATGAGGTTGAAATATTATTATGGACGTTTTCTATCGTTGAACATAGCTTCTGACTATATATTGCCACTCATCCTCTTCAGAGTATATTTTGATAGATTCTAGAACATTGACGCATTTAAACTAAATGGACACGACCTTAAAACACGAGTCTCAAACATTTCACTACCCTGCTTGTGCATTCTTCCGTAAGTATTGTTTGATATAAAGTATTATATTTTGTCAAACAATGTGCAGCTATTTTCCATACTAGATACAGTTTTGTATTCATTCGTAAAACAAAAAACGTGTTCTTTGACACAGTTTTTCTTTATTATACGACTTGATGTGAATTTCTGGCCGAACCCTTAATTTCGTATCTACACATATAAAACATTTACTGTAATACACTAAATTAGAAAAGAGAGTATTGCTCTGCAACAAAATATTTAACTAAAAAGTTCCCCTGAATTTTTTGTTCCACACTAAACAAAAGCTTTGTGAACAACAATTCGCTTTGAATAACCTTGTCAGTCATTGATTGGCAGTTTCACCTTTGTTGCCACATGCCAGCGTTATAGCACTTACTTTCACAAAACTGGACGTCTAAATCCATCGTTGCCCCTATTGATTGAACTGTATTAAATATTAATTTTTGATACACGTAAGCAAAGTACGACTTTTTCATAATTAAATAGGATTTATTCCCGTGGAGGCAAGTGGTTATTTTCGTACTCCAACGCGAGAAATGCATGATAGATAATACATTCTCTATATTTGCACACTAATTTGGTACTTTGAACTCCACTGGAGCACTTTGTTATTTATAGGCTTTTTGGGAGAAAAATGGTGTATTTGTGTTATTATGAGCTATACCTAATTAATATAGTTTGAAACTTTAGTTACTGGTGTAGGCATCTGTTTAATGGTAAATTACATAGTTTTAAAAACCGTGTTAAATATAGTTGAATATATACTCAGTTGAACCATTACAGCTCATTTACGGTCGTAAAACAAAGAATTTGGGTATAAAACAACAAAGCAATAAATATACAATTTTATTTCAAACTATTGTTGTTGACGACTCAGATCCGGCAAGAAGAATTGAACTGAGCTATTTAGTTAATACTGTTAATGTGGCCACCTGAAGATAAACACATGTGTGAGTGAAACAACGTTGTAGCAAGACAAACAAGCTGCAAGTCGGATTAATAGTGAAAGTGCTATAGTGAAATAACGATTTCAACTTTCAAAAGTACGCTTTTCTATCAAAAATGAATTTTAAAGTTAAATTGAAAAGGGTGAACACAATTAAATGCAGGTTGTTTCTCAAAAGCAGCAGTGCATGATTTCGTGAAGGGAAGGCCGTTGATTAGAATTTTATGCAGCTTGCAGTATTAAAATTATTTTCCACCTTCAACTGAAGAAAGAATTTTTTAAACAATAGGACGTAAAACTCGTAACGATCCCGATCTAAATAAAAAAGGAACATCTAAGTAAATTCTTCAAACTTGTCTTGTATGTACATTTTTAGAAGCAAAATATGATTTCTTTAGATGCAGTGATATATACCAAAGACAATGTGTATATATTGTCTTTGTAAATACCCTTATAATATTACAGGCAGGAAGGACTACCTTACTGAGAGACACAGGACGGTAATTCTTGAACGTTTTCTTTCCCAGGCAGAGTTTAACTGGTCGACAGGTTACTAAATTGAAAAATACCACTAAGATTAAGACAATTTTCAGTGTAGAGGTATTTTACAACATAGTCGAGTGTATAGCTCACCTTTGGGAACCAACCAATATGTTAACTGACGATGAGGCTAGAGTGGAAATACTCGAATGAATGGAAGTAGCATAATCTAGCTGTCAAGGTGTGAGTGGAAACTTTAGTTAAAAGTAAGATGGTGACGATTGCAATGTAAATAGTTCACTAATAAAACTTTATTTACTGATTTTCTTCATCAGTGTTCACCAAAACTTTTGAAAATTCACCTTCAACTCGGACTTTTTCCTTTTAACTAGCTCTTGCGGCCCATTACACAAAGACTTCATTCATTGTATTGAAACTCTTTAAAAATAAACCTTTACAGTAATACATTTTCAAATACAATAGGAATACAAATTGTAAGCAATTGTTACTTTGACATTTGGTTTAGTTAATAATTCTTATATTGGCCCGTTGTCGTCAATGTTTTAATTTGGTTTGCGTAACACAATAATAATTTTGTTATTATCAATATAACATCAATAAGCTTAACGTTCAATATTATATATATATGTTTTTTCAATCTCAAACACACAAGTTAGATAGTATGCATAGCCTGACTGTTCAAGTCATATGTTTGAGGTATATAAAATAAGTGGTTTCATAGAAAGTCTCAGTTAAGTAGGTAGGGATCCGTGGCGGATTGGTATCGCGCGCGACTCCGGAGCTCATCACTCCGGTGGCGCGGGTTCGTTCCCCGCAGTCACCACTTACAATTTGTAATGTGACTAATACGGTAACGCTAGGTAAAGGTCGAGGTTGAGTGGTAGAGAGGACTTTGTAGTCCTAACTTTGCCTCGTTAAACAAGACAAACTTTATCTTTTTTGGGATATGATAGCCGTTCAGTTGGCAATACAGTAAAACAGGCAGTTGTCCAAACCGCACGTTTGGAAGCTCTGACCAGACAAAAAACACACAACACATAGCGGTAAACCTCTGTGTGCACCTAGAACCATATTTACCAACATTTCCACAGATAGTTTATAGTTTAACAGTGTTGAAGAACGATAACAGGTTCTTAAAAAATACTGATCTGTGTTCGAGTCCCGGTTCGGTTTACACATTTTCCTTCAAATTTCTTTAGCTTTTATAAACTAGCTTTATAAAAGGTGGGCGGGATGGTGTAATGGTTAGCATAATCACCGGCAAGTGAGTGATCCCGGTTTGGTCCATACATTTTGTCTTCAAATTTCTTTAGTAAAAAATACTTCTTTTGTGTTACCACGTTTATAACGCAAGGTTTACAGCAATGAAGACTCAATAATTAAACAACATTCTAGGTTAAAAAAAAAAAGGCTCTTACTCCTCTGAGTTAGCTAGGTTATGGGGTGGATACAACATAATTTAATACACGAATTGGCAAGAATATTTTTAAAGAATATTATTTATGACGAATCGACTTTTAAAGTCAGATATGTCAGTATCTCCTTTCAAATTGACAACTTCAAGGCAAGTGCTGAGTTTGATTCCGAGGGATTTCAATTCATTACCATTTTTCATTTCAGGTTTTACAGCGTATTATTGGTTCTATACAAACAACCTTAACCTACCAACTAACTGTCCGACAATATATTTTGTTGTATGGTTTGTTTGTAATTTATAATTTAAAATCATCTAAATTTAAAACCTTTAATTTATTTTGTGACATTTGTAGGCTACGTCTGTTAAAACAATGACAAAATTGGAAATTTTAAAATCATAATATATTTTGATACCTATTAAAATTCTGGTATATCTTCATCAGTTAGAAACATAAATAATAATAAACATGAACAGATACAAAAACCATATGAGAAAAATATAAAATACAATAGTAAATATATAAAGGCAAAAAGCTAAAGAAATTGTAAAATTTAAAAATGAACTAATATATAAAATAAAATTTAAACTATTTACTTCTTTTTTTTTATATAGTTCTGCCAGGCCGGATGAATGTCTTTGCTGGGTTGGCTAAAACATTTTTGTTTGTATATAACATAATTTCGGATTCTAACAATAATCTTTTTTGTTCATGTGTTTCTTTACATAAAATTTTGGTTTCTTCAAATTTAATCTTATGGTTTCGAAAAAATTCGTGATGAACTAAATTTGACCCGTCTGTAATTACCTACAAATTTCAGCTTTAATTTATATGTACGAGATATACATTGCTTAACAGTTACAAAGGCAATCGTCCAAGTAAACCAAATTTCTTGTAGCGTTTGAAAAACCCAACCCTCAAAAGTAGATGACGAAGTTTCATTGCTGGTTTCATTACAGCTTTAGCCTTGTATGCAAAGCTTCAATATGTATAAATTGTGACCTCACCAGTGTTGGTCTAAATATTGTTATATATTTTTAAAGTTACTAGAAAATTTAATCAGGGAACTCGTTCTTTAAAAGGAAAATGATCGAGGCCTCATACATAAAATTAGCAAACGTCCAATCAATTAGCTTCAGTTGAAATAAAGCCCCTCTGGTTACCGCTCATTAAAAATGAACTTAAGCGTAGGGACAACCAATAGTCAAGTAAATTTTTCAGCAAGAAACAACTAAAAAAACTCATAGCATGGTATTAGGACAAGTTACATAGAACTTAACCACGTAAGTCTCCCATGGCTGTGCATAAATAAGGATTTTGTGTTCTCTGTTTCAGTTGGCTAGCCTGCACTGGTGTTGTATTGGCCTGTCCGGCTTCCAGTCAGTCGAGCTCGTTCAGTGAGTGGACGTGTTTTGTGATTAGTGTTGAAAATTACTCCATTGACTTGTTTACTTTAGTGTGGCCTGTGTTTGTAATATTGTAGTTTTGTTTTCTCTAGGCTATTCTAATTCTAAGATTTAATTTGTTGTTTGACTTAACAACTACATGTTGTTTAGTAGAGTTTGACTGGTCAGCTACGCTGACTACTTTAGGCTAACTCATTTTCTAATGTTCTGTGTTATGTTTTAGGTGTTTCTACTGAAGACAGGATCAGATTGCAGATCCCGAAACGTCGTGATCCTTTTTGTTCATAACGTGGAAAATGTCCGCAATAATAGTTCAACTTCTGAGTATAATAGGTAACGGTATAAAATATAAAAACAGTTTTATTATTGCGTCATATTGAAGATTTAATTTTTATCCAAACCCTGAAATATTATTTCTTTAGTATACGAAAGCAAATACGGAACAACAGGTCTATGGATTTATACAGTAAAGTATCAACATTGGCAGTGGATCAAAACATCTTTTCCCACAATCTGCCTTCTTGGATTTGCATGTGATTTGTGTTTCTTGTCTACATATCTCAGCTCAATGTTGTCTTCGTTCGTATGTGATGTTGATGCATTATTCTCTTCATTATAATAATTCAAATTCACGGGTTTAATAGAAATTATGTTCCTGTAGATAAATAACCAAAAGCTGTAAATCTCACACACTGTGGTTCCTTATTTTCTGTACTGGTCAAGTTTTGGCGATAAATGCTAAGCTCTAATAGCTTAGGGTTTGATGTTTTGAAGCCACGTATAATTTATTATAAGGTGTAGTCTAGCTGAGGTAGACAGAGGCTTACGGAACCTAGCAATAGGCACTGCTTAACCAAAGAAGAGTTGTGTATAAGGTGTATTCGTTCATTTTAATGTTGGTCCATTCCCGAACAGAGTAGGCCTATATTATTTTATCATAAAACTGATAGTTTTGCAAATCTGTCTCAGTTTTATCTGCAATATTGTATCTCTTTTTTAAATACAAATATCTATAAATTGTATTTTATCACATTGTTATTATTTATTCAATCGTCTAAATATATATATATTGCACTGCTATTGATATATTCTACTACACAGCTTCATTTATATTATGTATCATGTGTCAATCAAGTTATTGCACATTTTTACTATATGTAGTACTACACTGACTTTAATCGCATGTAAAACAATTATTTTCATATTTTCAATCACAACCATCTATTGTATCATGTATATATAGACGATTGCCATATATTGCCGTTTGTAATAAATAAAAATAGTAGGGAGTAGTTTTTCTCCTCAAGTAGCTAAAATAGTCCGAGACAAACAATTACTTCGTAATATTGTCGAAAACTGTAATATGTTATTTATTGGGTTTAATTTATTAGGGTATTTCATAATAAATTTACAAACATAATTTACAATATAACTCGAATTATGTTAGAATATTTAATTTTTTGTTGTTTAATTATCACTAAATGTCAGTGAAAACCAAATTTACTGAAAAATTTTACTTAAATAACACGTAGTCTGTTATATTATTCACATTATGTTTTACTCAAACCGTCAAATGCAGGGGAAAATAGTTTATACACGACAAAATGGAGGAAATGTAAGGATTTCATCAGGAGACAGCTTCTTATTGGAATTTAACAATAAATTCCAGTTTAACCATAAACAACCCAAAACATTTTAATTTGTTGGGTGAGGCCTTTGAGAAACGATGTTTCCATCTTCGGTCCAAACATCAACTCAATTAATGTAAGGAGTTAATTAGTCGTAACCTGATCATAATTAGACGTATATATTCTGCAATGAACGCGTGATCGTTATCGAGGTGATTGAATAGCACCCACTTAATATGCAATCAGTTAGTACTGAATACACAGGGCGAGGCTAATTAGTATATTTATCAACACCAATTATAAATCAAAGTCAAAGTTTCGAATATGATCTAAGTGTGGTAGATCTAGGGTGCTACAGAGGTCTTTGCTAATATTGGTACTAAAGGAAAGAAGATAGTTATAATATAGAGAGTTTGATTGGACAGCAAAACACATTAAATTGGTATAAAAAATGAGTCGAGATAATTAATTGTTGTTCTTGTGATTGAAGTAAACGCACTTAAGTGACAAAGCACCGCTGGGATGAGTGAGTCGAATTTCCTTTGGAATAATTCGCTACGCTCACAGCCTTGCTTTGGCCTTTAGTATTAGATTGAAGTAATTCTTGTGTTGTTGTGATTGAAGTTGTTCTTTGCGTCCTTGAATCTGTGTTAAAATTTCCTTTCTTTTGAGTTGTCACACGGAGGAGGGTTGTATTTAAAAATTGAGAGCCCACCCCGGTTTGGGGGAGTAAAGCAAAGTATGCCAAAACATACTTTAGAGTCCTATAAAAATATTCGCCAAAGGATTTTAAAAACTTCCTTTCAAAAGTTATGGTGGGGGCATTTAAAACTCACCATCTATAAGTACTATCTATTTGATCTCTGAAAAGGTTTTGTCGAAATTTGAATGCTGGTATTCTTAAGCATGTTATGGATTCTTGGAAAAAAGACATAGTATATATGTGTTTTTACATCAGCTGGTTTTCAAAGTCCTTTTAAATAATGAAACTGTTTTTGTTTATATGTATTTATATGTTTAACTGTTTTTCTCCCTCTAGTCTATTGTGATGGAGGGATTTGCAATTTGCAAAACCTCTTTTTCTTTTCTTTTACTATTTTACTGTGTTATTCATTTGGCACAGTACTCCTAGCAGTACTCTTCATCACTACAACCAGTTATGAATAGTGAGATGAACAGTATATGTTGAGCTTGTAGTTACTGCACATATGATCGAAATTCTCTCTCACATGTTAACTAAACTATGTGTTATTGATTTGTTATGCTAATGGCTGCTGAGAACCATGGCCTGGACATGTGCGCATGTGCGGGAAACACGTGTATTTACATGCAAACCTATTTACGTTGTGATATATTTGGTTGCAATATATTGGTATTGGTGGGGACATCAATATGAGGTGGAATTGTTTATGCATAGTATTGTGGACTGATCGACTTACGAGTGCTCTAGGAATAATATATTAATAATAAATAGAGTAGTAAACTTAGTGAAATGAAATATGCAATAAAATAAAGTGAAACCTTTGGTACGAGTACTGTTGAAACTGGTACAAATATTATTCACACCTCTAGACATGCTATAAGATATTAATTTCCAGTCTTACAGTTATAATGCGTTTCTATAACAATAGTACCTTTCACCACCAAATTTTAAATGACACTTTTTGACACGAGGTCAAGTTCAAGTTATTTATACTGTTGGGAAAAAATAAACCAGTCCGGCACGCAGCTAAGCGCTTGAGCGCCGCTGGCATGAGTGAGTCGAATTTCCTTTGGAATAAGTTACTATGATTCACTACACTCACAACCTTGCTTCGGCCTTTGGCCTCAAACAAATAAATAAGTAAATGCGGAAGTAAGTTTATTGCGGAAAAAATCATGCTATGCAATCGTCATTAATAGGTTGAGCTAAAACTTTCCATCCTGTATGACATCGAAGTCTCATTCATACATAGATTTTGTTCATTCTCTATCTCTTATTCGTTGGAATTGTTCCACTCTAGCCCTATTGTACGTCGTTAGGTTCTGCAGTCTCCCAGTTGTGTGCCATATACTCGTCTGTACCCTCTTATGGGGTCACATTTTGAATTGAATAGAAGACAAGTTTGAAGAATGTAGAGGCAAGGCTTTTCAGAGCCAAATGGCAAACATAATTTTGTTGACCACAACAACGTTTACAACTACGAAGTTTAAATCGTAGCTAAGCATAGGCATATCATCTAGTAACTTATAAATTTGTCATCTTATGCTGACCAGATATTCAACCAGGCAGCTCATTTTCCTGTCTCCTTTAACATAACAATTCCGCCAGTCAAATAATCGATTGTGACCTCGACATAAATAATTCACCGAACAATCACTCAGCCCTCACAACTCTATCTGTCGTGCGTACTAGTCATGTACATTACACTCTGTGATATTGGCAGCAGCAATAGTTTTTGTAGAAAAATAAATAACCGTTATTTAGGTGTTTTCTGCTGTTTATTTAGAATAATCGTGTATTCAATCTATGAGTCTTTAAGCGGAACGTTTTGGTTTAACGCTATTTAAGGTCTGAGGCAATATTTTGGACGTTATGCTTAATAAGGTCAAAACGAACTTTAGAACGATATATTTTAATATGGTGCAATTACAATCCAAGTAAACTCACTGGTTTATTTTTAGACGAAGGCTTAAGTGGTGAAACATTTATGCGAACAATTTTATAGATGTACCAATATAATTGAAAACATGATGTTTCAAGACGTTTCGTCTGAACCATGTCAGACATCATCAGTTTTATTTTTAAATTGTAGAAAGAGTACAATTTTATAAAGTGGTTAAAAAGTATAAAGTATATTATTCTTTCTTCAATTTTAAAATTATACTTTCGACGTCCAACACAGTTTAGACGATACGTCTTGAAACATCTTGTTTTCATTTATAGCGGTAGTGTATTATTACTTAACGTTACAATGAAACCAAACCTATTGAAACAACTGCTGTCCCTGCAACATAAAAACCATCAAAATAATCGTTTCTATCTTCCAAATGAAAGATTATCAAACTAAACATTTAGTTCTCTGGAAATAAAAGTACAATATTATCACGAACATGTACAAAAACAGTTGTGTCTGTTAGCAAAATAAAAAAAAACATATGGTTTACCTAAGGCTGTGGTTTTTAGGAAGTGGTGAAGGCTACATTACGGACGTTATAGGAAGGTGAACCTTTGTTTTTTTTATCCGATATGGTAATGTTTTTCTAGAAAGTGGTTGCCGCTTTCATATAGTGCTTGAAAGAAAACACCGTTATATTACCTCCACAAAAAAACACGGTCAACGCTTTTCTACGAAGATATTGCTAACTAAACTCATTTAGCTGAAACTAAGTTTATCCCTACATACTTTCCAAGCAAAAATCCTGAGTTCCAGGAGTATATGAAATTAAAACTAATGTTAACGTAAAACAAATTAGGTTTAGTTTTTATTATATATTTTTACAGTAAATGTTCAATATCAATAGTTTAGTTCAGCAAGTCACGTAGATGCGTTAAACGTTTAAGGCTTTTAGGACAAGAAAGAAACACTATATAATTTGATATTTTTACATTTTGTTTATTTAATACCATTGTTTGAGTGAAAAGAAGCTCCATCTTAAATGTTCGAGAAGTCTACTAAACAAACTAATGGCTATGGCGAATAGAAATGTTTATTTTTCGGAAACCTTTTATTTGCGGCGTCGACTAAGTATTATTGACATAGAAGACAGATAAAAAGCAATTAAAAGGCAGTAAAATAATGCACAACTTGTTAGTAGTACTACACACTGTTTTAATTAAGTTAAAAGTATTAAAATACGCTAGCATTAAACAAAAACCAATTTTAATACTAAAACTATGAATATTGTCACATTCCTTTGGCGTTCATAACTCATCTTCTTCGTTTTTTTAAAGTTTAATAAAACGAAAGGCAAAATAAAACAATAAACTTGTCAATGGTAGTTTTATTATCAATTTAATAGAAAATAAACGGATACAATAAAAGCAAATACACATATCATATCTATCCCAAGTCTACGTATGCGTTGTGCTTTACTCAAGAATGTAATCAACAAACCGTTCTTACATTTTGAGATGAGTTACCAATGAAGATATATTTTAACGAAATACATCGAATCTATCAAACGTTACGACAATCTCAGACAATACGCACGATGAAACTCCGCAGATAAAATCTAGATAGTGTATAAAGGACAGCAGCTGTTGTATTACAGTCAGTCTGTCTGTCCGGCAGCGCTACTTTAGTTAACTCCATCAGTTTAAGTGCTTCTTTGTTTTATTTCTCCCTTGTATCGTGTTCTTTCTTTGTTAAACCCCTACGGCCTCGTTTTGCCCCGTCTGAGACGGAGATGTTTGGAGTCAGTATCTTAAAATTATTTGTTTGAGTCTGGAGATAAAATGGGTTGATTTCCTTAACGTTGAGCGAGAGAACGAGAAAAAATGCGTGATAGTTCAGGTCTTGATATGATTTCCCGATTTATGTGGTTGAATTCATTCAAACACTTGGTACACTATAAATATGAAAGACTGAGAACCACTCCCAACAGAGTGAAAATCGAGCCACTATTTAACGAGAGTGGCTGGGTTTCAACACTCAAAAGAGCGAAATTTCAGTCTTTTTGAGTGGCCTTCACTCCTTCATTTTTAGAGTGTAGAAGACGTAGTGGAGAAAGAAAGAAATTTGGTTGACGTCAGGCGTTAGACATAATCGGCATGACGTTCTACTATACGATAATCTTACCGAATTCCAACCCAACGACGCTTTATAAAAAGATTCTATTAAAAACCCTACGACAAGACTTTAGCGAGCTTTATTTTTCAATAGCCTCGATTGGGTTTTGTATTGCAAAAAATATCGAGCATAAAAAAACTGCTATGTATAAATTTAAAAGAGTGGCTTTTACGTTGGCCGCAAATGCCCTTTAATTATTCTAAGTTGTTAAATGAGAACTAACAACGGAAAGACGCAAAAGTTCCAAAGCATATATACCAACCTAAAAAACTCATTATGCTCCACATTTTGAAGAAGGTCTTTATTTTAAACCACCGCAATTTTGCTTAAGGTCAACTCATATTTAGTAGACATTTCAGTACTCAATTCTAATAACAGGGTCAATTATCTAACATTTACTTTTTTAAATCACCCGAATATTTCAAGTGAAATTATCTCAAAATAACAAGTGCATTTATCTTTTAAACTATTACTTTATTTAACCACAACTAACTTTCAAAGAATCGTTCAATCACGCGTTTTAAGCTTGCAACGTTAGCTAGAAAGTCCAAATTCCATTTATTGGAAAATGACTTTCACATATTTACTTCCACAGAATCTATAACCGTTTCCTAACAAATTCTTCCTAGTGTAAAAACTCACATTACAAGATAGTATCGAGCACAGAATGTTACGTGAAGTAGGTTGACCACTCCATCTGCAATTCCAGGCGAGCTCTTGATGCAGATGACTTAATAATGAAACATCTGCAACTGCTCTACTGCATCAGACTAATTGTCATCACACACCCTAATCACTTTCCAACTACGAACTGTTCGTTTGTAAATCATGTTAACTTGTGGATCTAGTAGTTATCAAAATGTATGGTGAAATATAGGTGGTTAAATTGGCGTTAATTTAAGACTTGGTATTAAATTGTTAGTTTAAATCAGTATTAAATGTAAAAATAAACCAGGAAGCCTCAATTTGAAGCTTATAAACAGAAAACATTAACGATATCCTTTAAAATACTTCCAATGTTCCGTGTGGTACCTTAAAAGGGCATAGGTTTTTATTCGATTTGTAAGTTGCCAACGGTTCAATTTGAATGATATCGATACACACATCGGATAGTTTGTTCAAGGGTATCAAAAACATTGCAACCAACTGCTGCTAGGTAGCTTTAAAAAATGTGTATAAAAATAGTCAGGTATTTTACCGTACCCATTTACCAGACGGTTCTTCAAAAATATATCGAGAACTATCTTGTTGCAGAACCTTTGAGAAAAGATCGTTGGAAAGAGCTATCAAGGGTATTGTCAGTTGTCTCCGTTTATGGACTTCAAATAGTAAGGTGGCTTAACAGGGACACTCCCAAATAATTTCGGGTTTACCCTTCAAGTTTTAAAACGAAATCACAAAAACAAACTGTAGGATTCCCAACGCGACCTTAAACATGCTTAGCGGTTTAAAAGTCATCTGAGTCATAATGCTTTGACCATTGCTACATAGTCACTCAACACTAAAATTTGAAATAAAAAGTTACCAATGACTACTTCAACTCATAGGCCACAAACAGTTTTCAGTTATTTTTAAACCATTCAATGTAACAAACACGTTACCACCTTATAAAAGAACTTATGCTTTTTGACATGAAACTCCCTAAGTCTTGTAAGTCCGTTTGACATCTTTGTCTCTAAAACACAATAGTAATTAATTGGTCGATTGAAATGCCAAGAACATGTACGGCTCGGCTGAGCCCTCCATTGTGCCATTAATTACTTATTACACAACGTAAGCAAATCAAGGCAGAGTTTCACTCTGAAACATGCTTGAATACTTCATTACATGATTAAGTATTTCAGTGGGTTATTACAAATTTAAGACTTTTGGATTTAGCGTAAACCTAGACTGTGGAATGTACTCTTAAAAATGAAAATGAGGTGTGTAATTTATCTTCACTCGGAGGGTCAATTAAAGAATACCTGATCATAGTGGTTCTTAGTAATATATCGATTTTTTGTGTATGTAGTTTTATTTTCCAGTAATAAATCAATATATTAAAAGTAAACTCAGTATTTTTTTAGTAATAGGCCTATATGTGAATTTGATAACGTTGAGTATAAATGCATCAATGCGACTTTCGGGACACTTTCATATTTCCTTACAAATGTTATATTTTTATGGGTCTTTTTGTCCACGAGTCCACCCCTCATGACTTTTGTATATTTTAGTCATGAGTCTGCCCTTCAAATGTCTATGATTTATTCAATCGCTTTTTATTTACATGATATAAGTTTTTTTCAAAATCCAAGTAACATTTAATAATTTAACTGCATTACGTAAAGTAAAATCGGTAACCTTAATTCCAAAATACGCTAATATAGACACTTTTTTGGGTAAGACAAATTATGTGATTTGTGTTAGCTTTAACTAGGAATTAAAAATAAATTTGCTCAGAATTGAGCATAGACAATAAACATATATAAAAATAAGAATAATTTCAAAAGAAAGAAGAAAACCGATCAAGTAACTTACAGAGGAATCTCTGGGGAGTTGGGAGACACCTTGTTCTCTTGTCTGATATAGCTAACACCTGCAACACTCACCTCTTAAACTTTTATCCACTTGAACTCTCTTACTTTGAGAGGAGTGTTAAACTTATCAAGTAAATTGTGAGAGCACCTCTTGGCAGTTAAGAGACACCTTGTGTCTGATATAGCCGACAACCGAAACTCCGACCTTCCCAACACTTCATCTTGTTCAACTCTCCAGACCTGTGTGAAGTGTTGAACTGATCAACTAACTTGTACAAGTATCTCTTGAGAGTAGGGAGACACCTCGTTCTCCTAATAAACTGTAACTCTGTAACTTTCACCTCTTGAATCCTTAACCATTTGGATTTCCCTCGCTTTTGGTAAATTAAAACAAATACCACGATACATCTAATGTTGCCATATATCGTCGAAACATTTTTTTAAAGACGTCACTCAATAGTTGATAGTTAACCCCAAGTCTTACTTCTTACAAAACTATGTTTGAAACCTGTGTTCGTCGCCATAATGAGACAAACCAAGGCATTTTCATATCTTGCAATTTCAAATCAACACCTTTTCCTTCTAGCAGTGGAAGTAACTAAAGACTTGTAAGCCCAAGTGCACGAAATAGTTTGTTTCCAAATAATGCTTTCTGTGCATTAAAGCTAATAAACAAAGTTCACCGTGCGCATCCAACTTTGTTTACAAAGTGTAATAACAAGTTTTGTAGTAATAACTTTCGATTTTAGGAGTAGTATGATGAAACATTATCAAATAGTTTTTTTATCGAGCAATCAAGTCATTGTAACACGAGTAGGGAGCATTTAAAACCATCCAAAAACCAAATCAATACAACAAAACTGCAAAGTACAACTTCCACTCTGTACTGTCACTGTCATAGGAGATAGTCATTGTAGAGGCTTAGCTGCACTCTTGTCATCTTGTATACCTCGACAAAACAACTATTAAATGAAAAATAACCATATTATCTAGGTTTGCCTGATTTTCGTTGTTTAATATGTTTTTAGTTTTATGCAATTAGTGGTTGAAGTTAGCAAAAGTATGGTGTTTTAAGACCTTACTTAAGAAGCTAAAATAGGTTTATCAAACACCTGAAAACAGGCAAACACAGCTCCATCCTTTTTATTCCATAAATTTGACATATCTGAATTTCACCTTCACATAAGAGCGCTATCTACTTTCTACGAAACCCTTGCAGGCATTTGATTTGACTGTTAGGCCGCATCAGTTGAAATAAGGCCGTTGTTTAGCCAATTGTTACGTGCGCAGTATCTTGTGTTCCCTGGTCGGACAGATTTAGCCTCTCTCTGCGGTGACTACTGAGGTGGACCCTTAAACTAAAAACCAGGCCGACTTGCAGCCAACCACTAGCGTGAGTGAAGTGAATTTCCTTTAGAATTTGTTACCTAAATTCCCAATATTATTGTAACTCTAATTTACTACACTCAGAGTTTCGCTTCGGCCTTAGGCCTCAACATCGTTGCCTGTATGATTAAGGGCGTTACGAGATTATTTACTCTACTCGCAGCCTCGCTTCGGCCTTCGTTTCAGGTCTAAGTTTTCTCTTACTGCAAATTTAATACTTATCATGAAGGGGAAACACATTTTAAAATTGATAAACATCGGACTCATCATTATATTGTAAAAGCAAAAACATCATTGTATGCCGTTATTTCAAAATGGCTCAACGGATTTTTATAGTGTTTAGTATATTGTGCAGTAACATTAAAATACATAATCATTATTTCAACTAAAACATTATTTACATTATCACTCGCTAGCGTTTACAGGTCTTGGTTAGTATACTATCAACAGGACTCGGCTAAAGTTGTACGCTCACTAAAGCTGTTAGGCTAGTACTTGTGTATAAATATTGAATGTGTGTATACATTTTTGATGCTATGTAAATAGACATTTGACTTAAAGAAAGGATCACTAATGATGTAGAACAAGAGCTACAAAATGCGCATCTGGTCCAACAACCTTTTAGAATCTAAAGACCAAACCAATAGGTAAAATAATATTATTTCGTTATTTGATTTTAATCGACATTGTAGCCACCAAAAGTTATACTATTACCATCAGGTACTTAACAAATAATTTTTTAGGTTATACATTGTTGAAAATAATTCTTTATGATGGTGTTATTTAGTAACTTAAAATTAACGGGGTTTCCCTGTTATCGTTTTTATAACTAGTTTTAACATTATAACCGGTAGGAGAGTCCATCGATTCTATGTGTAACGTACAGAACAATAAATACAAAATACAATTACGCGTTTAGATATTTTTATTACGTATGAGAAAATATACGGCTCTGTTCTGAAAGTTCTTTTATTACAGTTTTAAACATAAACTGAGAGACGCAGTGGGCTTGGAGGTAAACTCAAGAAATCTAGTTACAGAAGAAAACACCGTCAAGTACTTAATTTCCGTTACCTCTGAGAAAAGTCTATCTTCTTAAAGCTACTTACGTCTCTTTGCGTATTCTACATTGGGATGCATTCTATTTTGCGTTATCGTACGTACATAACAGACACTACTTTTGTTTTAGTGACAAACACAAAATGTTTTGTACTAAAAAATATTACTTTGTTTTAGAAACAATTTTTAAGAGTAATATTTTAAGCACTTTAAAATATATTAGTAACTTTAATGTTTTATAATTATACTAATAGCAACCGGACATTACGAACATTGTTTTGAGTTAACTTGGTGTTCTGTACGGGTTGTTTTATTTTGACACCTTATTCAAAATTTTTTACATACGAACATTTCACAATAATTTGGAATTTAAATTATGTTAGGTTCACCTTGTATAAGATGAATGTATGTTATGCTTATAGCAACCGGACATTACGAAAATTATTTTGGGTTAACTTGATGTTTTCACGTATTTTTTATTGTAATACTTTATTCGCAATTTTTCACATACGAAAATGTCACAATTTATCGGAATATAAATTTTGTCAGGATCATTTTGCATAAGATAAATGTTTGCAAGATATATACAATTATAAAAATAGGCCCCTATACATATTACTTATACAAAATATACAACAAGTCTACGAAAACGGCTTGTGTTTCGCAACTTTCGTTGCTTATTCGTAGCTCAACACAATAACAACGAACCATAAAAACACTTTTCAAAATAAAATAATATTTACACAATCACATGCTTTCACCACAATCCCATATAGTATACATAAAATGCGTATATGTAGGCCCTAGAGTTTTGCCCAAAGACCAAAGAATCTGCAGCTAACTGAAGTAAAAAATATCTAAAAGCCACACTTACGTCTTTTTGGTCATTGTCTATTAAGCATCCAAGTATTAACCACTTCTTTGAAAATTCGTACACATTTACATTATACCACGATCAAACGACGCTTAAAATGTGTATCAGTTTATGCTTAAAATGTGTTCGTTCCCTTCTATTTCAAGGGATAATTTCAAGGTGGACAATTTACAAAGGGTTCTTCTGCTTTACGGTCCTCCTTTAAACTTTCGTAAAGAATCCGTATCTTGTCGTGCTTAAAGTCTTTAGTGTTTAGGTGTATTATTTACCTTAAGCTACGTAAAAAAGGCCTGCTGTTCACACTGCACAGAACGAAACGACAAACGGTAAAGTTTGTCTTAGGACTGCAAAGTCGAAGTTAGGACTACAAAGTCAT
Source organism: Matsumurasca onukii (assembly GCA_018831715.1). Classification (NCBI taxonomy): domain Eukaryota; kingdom Metazoa; phylum Arthropoda; class Insecta; order Hemiptera; family Cicadellidae; genus Matsumurasca; species Matsumurasca onukii. The sequence goes on along the minus strand of CM032060.1, from coordinate 65,114,360 downwards.
CTACCACTCAACCTCTACCCTTACCTATCGTAACCGTATAGGCTAGTCACTTTTCAAAGTGGTGACTGCGGGCATCGAACCCGCGCCACCGGAGTGATGACCTCCGGATTTGTAAACGATACCAATCCGCCACGGAATCACTAAACTACTATTGACTCAAATATTGAGGTCTACTGTTCACGAAACTACAAGTATACTATGACGTGATATATTGAGTGATAAAGACCTGTACTGCCTGTTGCGAAGGCGAGATGACGACGGACATATGTAGTCGCTATTGTTGTTGCTGTATATAAAGCGTTATTGCGTAGTAAACCGGACACTTTACTGCTAGGCCGACTTGTTATCTTAACTGTCAACTGCCCACTGCACAGCTTTAACGTAACGGCCACATTACTGAATATATTATATACAGTAGTTACATTTTATATGTAATTGTTGGCTTTATTCCGTGTTTGTATGGCTGTTATTATATATTTAAAATATAAAATGTACGATAATTACTAACGCGCACCTGTTAAATTATTACAACCAGCCAGAAAAAAACAAAAGAGCCAAAGTATTTTATTGTCACAACATATAGGGCCTACCTTAAAAATACCGAACGTTTACAGCCCAAAAGTAATTAAATTCTTTGTTGACCGCACCCATCAGTATTTTTCCTTTTAAACTCGTAATTCCTTGAGCTCAATTAGTCAAATTCTTCTAAACGGTATACCTTGATAAGTATTGGAAGTTTCATATATGCAAGAAATAAAACATGCATAGCATTATAATTATTAGTTGTCGTAAGGAATCATATTTTTGTGCATTAAATAATGCATAGACCATTTAATTTAATGGTTAGTGGTTTTAAACATTCCAATCATATGTTTAGTTTCCTTTGTCTCTTTCCATTTACCTGAATACTTAACGGAAATATCTAAAGAATGTTGGATGTTAGATTGGAACCATTTAATAAGAATGAAATAGCTGCGAAAAACCAGTAGAGGGTTTGACTGGAATATTTGACAGATAGACTTCATGGTGAGGAAACTATAAGAGCCCTTGGTTTTGCTAAAGGGCCAAAAACCAATAAAAGCCTCAGTTTAAATTTATTTAAGTAGAGCTTTGCATACTTAGTGTGTTCATAATAAAACGGTGTAAGCCATTTATAAATGTGATACCAAACAATATTTATTTTTTAAAGTTAGCAGACATTTTAGTTTTGTACCCATATGACATAAGTTATAAACGTTGTTGCGCCTATCTGCTTGACAGGATATTAGTTACACGACATGTTCCATTATGCAGTCAATTGTGAAGTCAAACGTCGCTAATGCGGAAATTCGTCAACGTCAACCACACACACCTGGCTAACCTATCATGTCACCTGACATGACTTGAACTAAAATGCAGCCGTGTGCCATATTTTAAAACATAATGTACTTTTTAAAACCAGGCGTGTGACTCAAAAGACGCCAGATCAATTATTTGAAAGAATGAGATAGGTTCAACGTTTAGCGTTTGAAAATGCAATAATTTTATAGGAGAAAATTATCGCGTTTCGAACTTTAAGAGTAGGAAAGGTCACAACTTCATAAAGTAAACTATTCCCTTATGAATCTCGACCTTCAAATTGTATTTATTTATTTATTTCACAATACTACATGCATTGACCTGTTCAAGGAGAATTTGACGGACAGGCCGGTTTTAACTATTTACATGCATTGTACATATATAATTACAAATAATCTCCTACCGTGGCAGTAGTGGGATTAACGTTGTATATTTTTATGTTAGTATATGATATATGAATATATAATTATAAATAAACCTTCATATTTTGTTCAACTATTACATATGATACCTTAAGTTTGATACCTTAAATAATCTACGAGATAAGAGTAAACATTATTTTAAAACACAACTTTCAGCTAGGCCTATTTTGGAATTTTAAAATGTTTCAAAGGTGACATTAGTATCTAGTTGAAAATCTCATTTAGTGCTACGCTACAATCTTGAAAGGCCGATAAGAAAAACATCACAAAGATATTTAAAAAAATTGTGTTCAGCATTCTATGAAAGTCGGACAACAAATACGATTTAAAGACAGGAGACAGATATATACAAATAGTTCTTGACATACAGTGTGTTTACATATGGTCAAAACCTGTTCTGAGGGTCAGGATCGGTGCTCATTTCTTGGCCCTGAGTCTGAGTCTTACCACGCTGAAGGAACGAACGTCCCGTTTTTTTAAAGATAATTAATCTTTAATGATCCGTGCGATTGGGCCCAGTAGTGACTTGTGTTTAAATCAAGCCGAATGGTCCCACCACTTAGAGCGAGACCTGTTGAACTCACAACTTCAGACTCCGGAGGCCCTCAGAGACCACCTAAAACTGTTTATTGCATTTTATGTTTTAAATTTAAAAATGTGTAGATGATACAATAATTTTGAGGTTTATAATTTGCTAACAACGTTTACTTGTTTATCAGTTACAATACGGCGCGTTGTCTGTCATCAAATGGTGCAAATTTCGATTTCGATCTTTAGAACAACCTGATCATGTCGTGGTTGCAACGTTCAACGAGGCAACGAAGAAAACGAGTTACATATTTTACTCTTTGCCTGCAAGCATTTGTTGAAAGCACACGTTTGCAAAAGTTAAACACTTTCAGGGAAGATTGAGAAACAAAGATAAGTTAAACAGTTATGAACATAATTTGCAAAATAAACGGCATCTCAAATCGTGTTCCTTGAACCGATAATGAAATAACCTTTTGAATTGCCACTGTTTCAGTAAAACTGAAGTTAAAGGGAATTAAAACTTTGTGAAGGGAAGGAAATTAGCTCTCGAGCGCATTTTCTTCGACAGCCAGATTTCTCACACTTCTCTAAAACTCGACAACTGAACAGTATTCACTCCACCTCTGCGATACTCACAAGACGAGATGTTTTATTTACCTTGTTTTAGTTACTTTCAGCTTATATAATTTTGTAATTATTTTATACGTAATAAATGTTAACTTCTACCGTATCAAAGTAGTGATTTGCATATTTAGATAATTTTGTTATGTAGCAAAGAAATTTTATCCTTCATTTTGATTTGAAGTAAATACAGATAGTACGTATCTAAATCCTGAGATTACAACAAAAAAGGTGTTTTTAATTAAAGAAGAGGCTTTTAACTTTACATTCTAGCAGAGGGGTTGTTTTTACAAAACAGTGAGTGAACAATTAAAAATTAACTCACATTAATAAAACGTTGGAAGGCAAGGTGAGGCGCATTCATTAGTAGATTCTCTCAAAATTTAGCTCGTAAATTTATAATTTATCGTACTTTAGATATACGGAACGATGTGTGTGTAAAGGTTTTCAAATGTTGTTTCCAAATGACGGATGTAATTTTGGCTTATCGTCATAACGCGAAACCCGTTCTTTGTACAGAAATGTTGGCCACGTGAGACAGTTAATTCAATTTCTTTTAATTGATAAACAAGATAAACTTACTTTTAGCCCGGGGTAGGCGACGCACCGTGGACAAAGCTGACTGTCGAGCTCACAGCACTCAGACTCTCTGAGCTACTAACTTTGCTAATTCTGATCTTAAAAATATCATAACATATTTCATTACGACACAATTCAAAGTTATGATGACCAGTTATTTGCAGGTTAACTATAGCTTGAATGTTAAATATTGATATATGTTGTCTTAAACTTTGTCATATATTTGTCCAACGTAAAGAACAGAAATGTGATTTCGTCTTAAAACACCTATTTAATTAGTATTGTGAGATTGTAAACAGAATTCTACACATATATTGACTTCTGTACTGTAACACTGTTAATATTATTTTCTGAATAAATAAATTCTTAAGTACCAGAGTTCCAAAAGTGGGAGTTAAAACGTTAGATTTACGAAACCACTATATATCAAGCGAGCAGAATTAAGTAGCTGAGTTGGTAGTGCACTGGATGGGGAACTACAATTCTCAGATTTGAACCCTACATCAGCCAATGGTCGTAGGTTAGTTAGTAGCAAAGGTCACGGCACAGGGCTGCAGAGACCCATGAGAACTGGCAAACTCACTACTTGTTAATAAAAAGTCAAGTAGAGTTTGTATTTAAACTCTATTTTTAAACTCAATTTCGTTCCCACGCTGAGAGTACCCGCGCTTCGCCTCGGGGCTTTGTTAACATAGCTGTGTGTATATTTAAAAATTGCAAATTTAAAGTATGAAGTATTTTTCTATAATTATATCCTTAGTTTAAATTTGCCTGTTTATTCACCATCTTCTCCTTATAAGTGTTGGCTGCCTTGTGAGAGTCATAGTTACTTCCGCCGTTACGGCCGTTTTTAGAGCCCGCTTTGGTTTTTTGAGAATGTTATATGGACATCAAATGTAGCTAAGGACACACCGCGTAATTAGCTTAACCCGTAAGCAAAGTTTCACCGCCATAGTTTCAGCCAATTTAGACTTATAAGCGTTCAAAAATTCCTAAAACATTTTCAGAGTCTACTTTGGTCTCTTGCCATTTATTTTGTGGATGTTTTATGGTTATGAAATATAGCTAAACACAAACTGCTTGATGAGCTTAATCCCTTTGCATAGTTCCAGCCAATTTTGACGTATAACCGAGGTAAAACGCCTAAACAACTTGTTCAAAGCCCACTTTGGTTCCTTAACATTTAACTTTTGGATGTTGTATGGAAATAAAATATAGGTAAAGACACACTGCGTAATGGACTAAACCCTTAAACAAAGTTTCACCGCCGTAGCTTCAGCCAATTTTGAGTTATAAGCAGTCCAAGATGCCTTAAAAACGTTACAGACAAACAGGAATGTTTTGACGCCAGTTTTGGTCGTTGCAAGGTATATAAACACCAAACAACCCAAAACCGATGGATTAACTGTAATGTACAGACACAATTTTATTTATATAGATTTCGTTCCCACCGAGAGAAGACAGGTACTATAAAACCAAAAAGCCACAACCTATGTTTCTCTCCGTGTTAAAAATGCAGTAAAGCTACTGACCATGAGAAGTAATTACACAATTGTTTGCGAGATATAGGGCGACCGTCTGTAAACAAGAGTTACGACAGGTACAGCTCCAGTCGTAATAGTTAGAAGACATCCTGTCAGTGTAATAGCTTCATCAAACCTAACTACCACTTACACAGCAAACTTGGTTCTTTTGTTCCCAGATATTTCGGCTTTTGGGGAAGTATGTAGGTGGAAAATACAAAAATACATGCTTATTGGGAAGAAGTATTCTTTAAAGCGCGTTTCTCAAAGTAGATTCTGCGTTTACCATTGTTTATGGATGAATAATTCAAACGCCGCGTTGTATCTTCTGCGTAAGTTATCTTTAAAGTTGGTTTTTATACTGCTGGCTGTAGGAACTCTAGTCTTTTATAGGTTTTACCCAGTATTAGTTACCTTAACAGGTCTGTTTCAATAAAAAATTAAATAAATTTAATATGAAATGATTACTATGTATTAGACGTTTGTAAACGTTCTTTCAACTCTACGTTCTATGGTATTTTGATAAGTTTCATATTGCATGGACATCAGCGGTTTCAAAAACACTGACAGACAACTAACTGATGATTTTGGTAAACTACTGTAACATTTGTTTCTCTAATCAGTATCGATTTTGCTACACCATTCTATATATGGTAGATGAACTAAGTAGAAGGTATGCTGTCAAAAGGAATACAGGACAGGCTCACCTGAATAAAGTAAAAACGCATAATAGAACAAACTGTGTTTTCTTATGTATTAATACTTTATCTAGACGATTCTGCTAGTATTCTCTTTGAAGTAGAAGGAAAGTTAGGGTTACCTTTTCATTTAGTTATTTGTATGAATTTAACGTGCTCATGTACATATGTATTTCATTGGTCATAAATGATTCACCTTTGATATAAATGTGACGGCCCAGTGATAAGTAGAATCAGTTCTATAATAAATTGCCGTCCCCCATCATTTTAGCTATTCCAATGTATGTATAACAATATTTACATCAAGGTACTTAAATTCAACGTCAGTAGTATTCACAGTTGATAATTCATATAGATACACAATGTCGTAAAGGTAAGAGGAATAATTCCCGATGCGCTGAACCGGATATAGCTCAGCACTTGTGTAGGATCTATCAGCTTCTAGAAGTGGTAGTACGTTCCATTCTGACGACTGCTGAGTCGAAGCTTCCGGCCATGTGAGCCGTGGTAGCGCATGTTTGGACCCCGGGCAAGAAGTCGACAGTCACGATGTAACGAAGGCGCGGTAGGGTTGCCTCGGGCAACACGGTCTAAAACTATGCCTTTGTCTTTTGAAAAGTTATCAATTGTACCCTCGGCTCATTAAGTTCTATATTCTCGATAAATTACGTAATTTGAAGTTTATTATTATTATTAGTTGTCGTAAGGAATTATAGTTTTGTGCATCAATGTACCCGCGAGTGTTGTTTTTCCAAGTTTCCTAGCCTACTCAAGATATAGTCACAGTTGATAATGTTGCTCCCAACCAACTCACCAACAGTTCAACTCGGCGATTTTCGTCACATAAATCATACAATTGGATTTAAAAGCATAGTTAATTTGACTTTGAAACATTGCTCTGCCTCAAACTTAGACTTAACCGAGGAAAGGAGCTTCATACTCAGTTGTTAGTACGGTCCTAAATGTTACTTTAGAGTGCCACTTACAAAATTGGATGTAACTGCAAGATTCGAATCCAATGTCAGTAAGTTTCGTATCGACAGACTCCCAAGGGTTCACAACTTGAAGACAAGTTTACTCCACTTTAGCCCCACACCTATCACACCAAGAGACATTACATTATCACACTTTTCCTCGTTCTCTTCAGCAGCTTAGTATGGTCAGCGATAATCAATAATCTAAGAAATACACACTTTAATCATTAAAGAAATTGCGTTTGTATATTTAATGTATAAAATACTCTAATAGTACTTGATAACAATTCTTGTGTTGCAATTTCCAACTACTTATTGTAATAAAAAACGGAAAACGTTTAAAAGTTTTCGAAAGAAAATACCATTTGTTGTGTTTACAGGAGAACAAAAGAACATATATAAACGGCTATAGATACGGACCTTCAGGGCTCAATTGGAGGCTATAAGTCAAATTTTGTGATAAAGACCAAAGCCTGGACTATTTGAAAAGAGTTAAAACAGAAACATCATTTGTATTTGACATATGATTTAATTAATATATAAATTAAAATAACAATATTGCTCACACAGTAAACAAAATTAACTTTCAATCTTCGACCATTGTTTAGCTTCTTAGTCGACACTTGGTAGCTACATACAGAGTTTTCTCTTTTTAAGAAATAAGAAGACTCGTTTACCAATATTTTAACTTATTATGGACCTACCTTGATAATTATCTTTGGAGAGATATGTAATATAATTAAAGCTATGCTTGGAGATCGGATCGTTACAAATAAAACGAGTACTTTTGAACGTTGGTTTGCTACGCTATACCACAATTTCCAACTGTTCATGTCGTCCAGACACCTAGCAAAAGTGTTAATGCAACTTTTTTATTTTGAACATTACTTTTTTGGTTTTCTTGATTTTAGGTAGTTTTTTTACCTTATGACTGACTAACTCAAACTCTCACGACCACGACATGTCGAGTCCAACTAGTTTAAACACCATTGAATGAAAAGAGACAACGAATCGTACATCCAGTCGAAATGTTGTCCGTTCTTCAGAGCTATCGATCGGGATCCAACCATGGCTTTAAATGAATCAACACGCACTTGACCCGACCAATAATGAAGCTAAGATAGAGAGTCAGTGCCGTTTATGTTTATTCGATATCTATGAGAGATATAGATTCTAAAAGGTGTCCTGGACGATTGCCATTAGGGCTTTAATATGTACAAACAATAAACCATTTAATAATATTCAATAAAACATTTTAAATTCGAGGCACAGGATGTACATCTTGTTAAAATTGGTTTCCTCGAAAGCGCTGAGTCGTGGCGAAGGGAAGACAAGAAGGAGGGAGTAAGTGATACCGTTAGTTTATATTGGAAAGTGTGTCATATTATAAGTAGATAAAGAGAAGTAGGAATGTAAATATTTTCTATTGGAAAGTACAAGTAATAGAGCGTTTACAGAGATTCTATAGAATTCAGAAGGTGTTGCAAAAATTAGTTTTCAAATCCGCTACGGATCGCGTGCGGAATGGAGTGGCCTGTGGTTATCGGAGTGGGACTCAGAAGTAAAGCGCACGATCTAGGAGCAGTGCTCATTGATATATTTGGTTATTTAACCACCATTTTCTTCAAAACAAGGAAATGAACGCCTATAGAGAGTTTCCATTGTCAACAGCAGCAGTATCACCATTCGAACGCAAAGGAGCACACAACAATGATTGCCATGTCTGATCAGTGGCTTGCATTTAAATATGCTGATTACAGAACGCCTGGTTTCGATCCGCAGCATGTGTCAGGCTAGCACGTCAACTCACGTGTCAGCATCGAGTTTGCAGTGAGTTTTAATCACGCACATTACCCACATTTCTAAACCACACCGCTGACTGCGGCACGAGCCTGTTCAATACAATACTGATATCTTTGTTCACGGTAGTCGAGCTGCTACGTGAAAACTGTGATGGATTTTTGCAAGAATAATATTTAGGATACGTTTAGAAGGTCTTAGTTGAAAAAAAGGATTTAAAGCATTTGATCACTGGTAATCCCTTGTAGCGGTAATCGATAGCAGTAAATGGTTAAGCTTAAGTCCAATAAATGACTTTCAGATAACCAAACGACGTAGGGCCGGCTTCCTGTTACTTGACCGTGTATGATCCTTTATGTTTGAGCAATAGTAATTACCATTACTATTACCATTCTCTGCATCGTTGACCCCGAAGGGAACCGGCTGTGTCATAAACAAATTACTGGAATGTCACTGCTAACTAGCGCTAGATGGCGGGTTATTAGAGTGCATCGCTACTGGAAAACACGCCAGCCACTGAGGTTGTCAAGGTACTCGTTCACGGAATAGAACGGATGACTGCTGAAAAAGGCCCTCAGGCCACCCAGGTTGGCTGTCCTCACACATTTAGGCAACAGGTATATTTTATTTTTATGTTTTTATTTTTCAGGTTAACTATCCTGAAGGCACAAGTTGGAGAGGACTTGAGAGTTTGACTCGAGGAATGTTTAGGTGGCCCCCGTGTCTTGAGTTGTAATTAAAAGCTCAGATCTGATGTCCAGAATGGGATAACTTTCTTTTGCATGATACAGACAGGAGCAGATGTAGTGGCTGTATAATGTTGGAATGCCTAAGTGGCGAAGCAGTGGCTCACAGCACTGCCAGTGATAACACGAATTGCACGCTTCTGGAGAATGAAGACGTCGGCAGCTGCAGAAGCATAACCCCAGAGTGTGATGCCATAGGCGATGTGACAGTAAAAAGGTGCATGGTAAACCAACACCAAGTAGGCTTTACTCACCTGTTTCCGCAACATTTTGAGAAGATAGATAACTCGGTACAACCTGCCGCAGAAGTTTCACAGAAACATTAGGGTCAAGTTGCGCACCAGGAAGGAGCACACCAGTGTTGTGTGTTTTATTCCATTTAGCCGAAGACCATTTGCCCCAAACCATCATGTCTAATAAACTGAACAGTATAACAACAACTTATTTCTTGGAAGTCTTCTTGGTTTGGAAGTCACGTAAAGCCGTTGGTTCGTATAAATTGTTCGTTAGGCTATTAATTAATGACTCAATATGGGAAACAGTCGACCTTAGTTTGTATCATGATTACACCTCATCCATCAAAATAGTCATCGCACTCACCTTCCATCTAAAACATAAGTGGTTTGGATGAGAACGAAGGCTCAAGCGGCCCGAGTTGTGACAGTCATCTAAAGCTTCCGTCCAGTAGAGAACCGCGTCAATAAACTATTTATACTATTTTCTGTGTTAAACGTGTCGCCCATTTTACAATTCAGCATCCTCAATGGACTTGCTGAGACTGTTTTAGATGACAGTACCTCCCCTTATAAAACTTTCAGTCGCAGTGCTGCCAACTGCTTCTTCTTGCGTCAGGTGTACCAACCTTACTTGTGAGATTGACATTCGTACCGAGGAACAGCGAACACGATTGCTATCAGCCAATAGACGACGACATACTTTATCGAACGGTCCCCAAGGTGTCCCTGCATTCTCATTACTCAACATTAGATACAAAACCAACCTAAGGGTAGTTTGGTTAATCTTTATTCTTTTCATCAGTATTTCCTTACCCAGTGAACACCAATTAGCAACACACAAACTTAGGCCTAATGTTGATGGCAAGTTTGTTGTTATAAGCCAGCCAAGGGTGCATGACTAAGGGCTGAACTGTTAAAGTGTCAGTTGGTTCCCTGAGCAGTCACGGGATATCGCATGTGGCGAGTCTACTGACAATCTAAGCAACAAAGTCTTCATGTTAGACCGCGATGTGCTAATGTAGTCGCTCATAATTTACCCTTAGCAGTAAACAACCAGGCTCGAGCTTTGAGGGTATTTACACTTCAGGAAAGTCAATGAGTCAAGTTAAGATTTTGGAGGGTCATGAGTTGCAGATAATCTGATAAACTAAGGCTACTTAGTGAATGTTTTCGTATAAGTGTGGCCATTATGTTGGGATGTATGTTGGAAAATAGAACTGAGAGACACCGAACGGCAGTTCATGAACGTTTTCCTTCTCAGGTAGGAGTTCAATTCCTCAACAAGTTGCCAAATTCGATCAAAAGTGTCCCAGGCTTTTAAAACTCGTCTGAAAAAGTTTTGGCCGCAGAAGCAATTTGTAATACAGCCAAGTTTATGGCAAATAACTCGGAAATCGCGAAACACACTGACTGATTAAGGGACTAGAGTGGAACAATTTGAATGAATGAAAGAGAGTGAGTGAATGTCAATAACCTATGTGTGCACGGAATTTCAATGTTAGAATGTGTGGAACATTTTAGCTTCAAAAAATAACTGACGACTCCATAACATGTCACTTGCTTTTCGCAATAAAAAACAAAGATCTGACATTGAAAAATAATAATTAAAGTGTAATAATTGTAAGTATAACTTGTCGCATAATAAGTCTAGAATAAACAAGTCAACATAGATGTGTGATTAAATGAGAAAAATAACCTCAAGGCCATTCCCCATTGTCATTGAACACTTACTTTTTGATTTAATTTTGAAGTTCGTGGAGGACACATCAGTGACTACAAAATTTAAACTAGACAACTACTACACATTTGGCTTACCAGGGGTGATTGATATGCATAAAAACAAGACAATTCGTTGAACATAAATTGTATAAAAAGTGTGATCAAGGTTATCCAAACTTAAACAATTTTTTATTACTACATACAACAGTGTTAATAGAACATAACGTAAAAAACAATAGTGTCGGTTTAAATCTTAAAAATACATAAGGTAGTTTACAAGGTTTCAAAATCGAAAACAATTAACCTTCAAAGCTGCCATATTTTGAACGTAAAAACAACAAAATCACTGTAAATTATACATTAACATATGTAACTACGAACGAACACTTAAACCAAACACCGTAATATTTCTCGGAAGAACAATATGATGTGAAATTAGCTTGATGAAGCGATTTACAAAGTGTTCCCTGCTTTTTTGGTCTAAATCAGCGAAACAACTGCTTTAGAAGAGAAGTTAGGCTGTGAGCAGGAAAAACTGCCACCATCAGACGCTAATCACCATCAAGCTCGCTTCTCGATATCATCAATTTAGACCTTCTTGTCTCGAACCTTCTTTTCAAATCCTTTGAATCCTGCAAGTTTCAGTGAGAAATTGCAAAAGTTATTGGTAATTGAAAACTTTATCTGTGGTCAAGAGCCAAACTAAAACTTACCCTTCATCAGGGTATAAGCTTAATAAAAATCTATCTCTTCAGTTTTCTTGAGTGAGGCATTTAGAATGAAGCAAAAACTTAAAAACTTATACCTTTTTAACTCTCACAAGTTCTTCCTTAAAAGCTTCCCTTTTGGTTTTTCTTGTTAGATTGATATCACTAGTGGTAAGATCAATTATAAAATTTATTTCGGAGCTGTGCAACTGGCGTCTTAGGTGATTTCTTCCTTTTTAATTGTCTATGTTTTAGTTACTTTATTCTTTAGTTATTGTACACCTATATACCGATATACTAAACTTGGTATTCAATATATCGAGCGGACCGGTTTGGATGTCTGTATTGGGTTGGTTACGTTCAATTTGATTGTTTTTATTAGCAATTGCAAGTCAATAGAGACCAAATAATTAAATAAATAGCTGAACCGAATTACTATTATTTTATCTTTTTTGGAATGTATTCACTATCACTAGAGTTTTACTGTATATAGGTCTATTTATACCATATAATTTTTGTTTTAAACCACGACTTTATAACAACATTATTTACTTTTACAACCCTTTTGTTAACCAGACTTGATACGGTTTCTTGTAAACACATTTTTAAGCCAGTTTGAGTGGTGATATTTATACTCTTGGCTTCAAGTTGACATTGACAAATCACTGCATTAAAGCATGTCTGTTTACACTATCGATCGGCAGAGATGACATCATATCTCGTTTCACGGATCGTTTCTCTCATATTTTGTCAAAATTCTTAAGTAAATTTTAATCTACTGAGCAGAGGTATTATATTATTAAAATCTAATACATTATTGTAAGGAATTTGACGACAAAATGTTTGACGAACCGGGACTTGAACCTGAAGTTCGTTGCCGGACGGTTATGCTAAACCACTACACCATCCGGCCCAACTATTTCTGCCTTCAAATTTAGAGAGGTACTGGGATGGGCCGGATGGTGTAGTGGATTAGCATAACCGCCCGGCAAGCGGGAGACCTGGGTTCAAGTCCCGGTTCGATCCAAACATTTGTTTCGTCAAATTTCTTTAGTAATAAATTAGCTTTTTAGCGTTTATACAAATTAAGATCTAAAATCTAATACATTCATATTAGCTGTGTAACACATATAAACATGTATTTTTAAACATGTATACATATTGTAAAATTAACAAGGCTTTGTAAAGTTATTGTAAAATTTGCACAGAATAATATCGATTTTGTCCTAAGTGATCAAAGAATAACACACACACACACACACACACTATTTTGTCCCTTTTCTCGTTGGTTCTGTGATAGGCAAGTGTAAACAAGGCAAAGAACACTGTCTTATTGAACTGTCAAGTTAGCAAAGAATTCGAGAAACTTGGTTAAAGGAGAACATTTTCTGAAACCTTTACTTTCTTCCAGTACAAACTTCTGGCTCTCTTCGACTTAACTAAAAGGAACGCTTGATATCGCTAATAGTTATGTTTATTCGTTTAAACTAAATATATTCTTAAAGTATCTAACAATAATTTTATCAACACTTCTTACTTTATTAAAAGGTTAACTGGTTCAAGCTAAAAAGTAAAGTAGTACTTTTATAGTTGCAAAACTCTTATATTGCTTAAAACCTTACATTAACTTTTTATCGGTTGGAAGTTATTTTAGGCAATAACAATTGTTCTGTATTTTACTGTAACCATGTGTTTATCTGTGTTATTGTATTTTTCTTAAAACAGCTGTTTGCTAATTGTTTATTGTTTACAAATAATACTGATCTCTTCCATGTTGTTACCTAATGTTTTGCTCCAATATTTTCAAATAAAACTAACTTTCTCTAAATTGTGTATCTAATATCTTGTTATAAAAATCTCTCATACAGTCCACTCTCACAATTCAAAACAACAATGATAGACAAATGAATCGATGTTTATTTCCAGTTGGTTAGTGGTTTCACAATATTGACAGTTTTTTGTAAATTTTAGTGTTAAACCTTGGCAACTAAAGGCTCAGATACTTACTAAGGTTCAAAATACCTTTAAATGTAATCTAAAAATCGAGAAAGTGATGCATTATCTAGGCTAACATGAATCCAAACCAAATTCTTTGGTTGATTTCTTTTTTCTTTTACGAAAAAGAAATAACTGTAAATTGTCTCTGCAGTAGGACTACGCAACTTTTAGGTAACTACCATCTTTAATTCACGGCCAATTACGCTTGACTGCTACCGGCTAAATGTTTAATACAACTTCACTTTCTCAATGCAATCTATGATCGATCAATATTATTTTCTCCGGAAGTGGCTGGAAAAGTCCGTTCTTTCCTTTTACTTAATTGCTCTCCGCCACTATTATGAACTTTCAAACTAACACGATCAATATTTCTTCAAAATATGTCACAAAGAGTAACAGATTTTAACCACTAAGCTTGGCCAGCAATTGTGTGAGAGAGGAAGCGATGTGGTTTGTGGTAAAAAGTCACGATGGATCGAGCGAGAAGCCTCTGATAAAGGCCACATCTACAAAGCCGCTTCATCACCAGCCTCGCTATCAATCTAGCCTTGTATTTCCAACTATACAGGGTGTTCAAGTTACCCCCTTACCTGACCGGCCTACATTGTTCAAACGCGCTTTGACACAGTCATGTTAAATAAAAATCAGGCCCTTTCGCAGTCTAGTGTAGAGGTTCTTGTGAGACATTTCAAACTCACGCCCAAAACCTCTATTTCTTGGTGGTGGGGAGTTTAAATCCCTTGGCTTTGTTGAAAACTGCTTTAGTACCGTCCTGCAATTTAGTCAATAAAGTGCTACCTAATTTGACACCAACAGAGTGTGCGGACAAAACTCTCCCAATGAAACTTCAAACTGTGACCATTGTATATAACGTATAATATATTTACGATAAAACGCATTGTTTTTCAGTTACAATTTTATTAGAACTGTAAAAAGCTCTAGCTTATTTTATTGGAGAATCATCAGGATTTTGTTCGTAAACAAAGTGCTCAAGGACAAGAAGAAGAATAAAGTGTTTATTTTTAGAACGACTAAAGTGTCAGTTAAGAGAGTGTTGAGGAGAACATTAGTTCAACCTTCAGTCGCTTGGCGCGTTGCCATCTCTGTCTTATAGCCATTGTCATCTGCTATAATCAGCATTAACGCTACAACAATAGGTCTCATACTTAGATTAGATTATGTGGGATTATGGTTTGAGACCAATTGCACGTCAACCTTTGGTTTATTGCGCTGACTCCCTGTTCTCTTACGTAGGCGACCCCACTCAAGTTTGTTAGATAGCTCGAGGATCACGCTGCCCTGTTCGGAGTGATGTCACCTCTGCCACTCACGAGCCCCCAGAAGACTCCTTCGATTAATACGTGTTTCCTGGACTCAAAAGTACGCCCATCTAACCTACAATTGAATCTCCTAGGTGGATACCCATTTTGGCTAGGTGATTTTAATGTGATGATGACCTGTGGTGTATGAAATTACCAGTCTGATGTTTTGGTGACTAAGGTAGGTCAGATGTTAGTAAGTATCCTTAGGTGGACTCTTGAATAAAGGTTCAGCAGGTTCCTGACATGATAATTGATTCTATTGTTCAGTGTGTAGCAAGTCTTTACTACGTAGTTGCCTGCATAGTTTTAACGACGGAGGGACTGATTCCTACCACTGGTTCTCTCCCTTTCTAGTCAGAAAGTCAGCGTTATCGTTTTCTTAGAAACTCTGATGCTCCAGTATCTGTTCAAGCCGAAATTGTTACCGGTTGCTAGAGCCCGAAATGCTTAGCAATATTCGCGCTCGGGGTCGCATA
Organism: Matsumurasca onukii; assembly: GCA_018831715.1. NCBI lineage: Eukaryota > Metazoa > Arthropoda > Insecta > Hemiptera > Cicadellidae > Matsumurasca > Matsumurasca onukii. The sequence continues at coordinate 65,098,670 of CM032060.1, read as the reverse complement.
ATTGAAGCTAAAATAATTGATAAATAGCTGACTTATTCAAATAATGAAGCACATACCACGGTTTTTATTTAAACCAGAAAAATGTATTGTTTTTGACACTGTCCCCAAAACAATAAGTTTGTACGAGTTAAATTGGGAGTAATCGCATCATCTTTATACCGTTGTGTTTGTTTATATTCTGAGTCAAACCCAATACTTTACAGGTTAGCTATTCTATTCCTGGTCAAAGGGATTCCCATATTAAATTAAGCCATGTCTGAACGATATATGAGGTTTGATGTGTAACAGTAATTAGCGTTAATTTTCAGTTTTCAATGTCAAATATCTCAGTTTTGTTTAATGTACAGAATATTATAATTTAGTCAAGATGTGTTATAAAAACAACATAACACGAGACCACAAGAGAATGTATAGTTATAATTTTGTCGCATTATTGAATTTGTCGAGACACTATCAAAAGAAAACACAGACTGGTCGAGTAGTTAAAAATAAAAGATCGTAACTTATAAAAAAGACTAAACGCATGTACAACAACTATCCTCTGTTTAAAGTTATTTTCAACTGCTATGTTTACCACAATGTCAGAACTAAACAGCGAAACATTTAGTACATTATTTATCATCATTAATATTATCAAATACATTAATGATGCAACTAAAGGACGCTGCACACTTTTCTTTACAATAATATTGTAAAGTAACTCTATTTCACCTAATTTGTTCAACACACACTACTTTGGAGCTGTTTTACACGATCTTTAAATTTTCGAGGTGAATTTGCACTACTATGTAGCTGTTCCTCTTTAATTTCAAACTAAATCAAACCACGCTGCAGCTGCAGCTGAACTAACCGTCTAAGGAAAGCACACGAAATACAGTAATATGAAGTTAACAGGGTTAACTGTGGTGGAAACCCTGGGGAGTAGGTGTCACGAACGATAACCATGGGTAAGAAATTTTGATAAAAACCTACAGCTAAATCCAGCTCCTACCTCATTCTAAGACTAAGCAATGCTATTCAAAAGGGGAACGCGGCTTGCATACCTTTATCCCTGCCTGGAAAAGGCAAGGTTGAATATATTATATTTTATTTGTAGACTATAATGTTTGTAAAATAAACAATTTATATTGGAGAACAAGAAAAATATAATTTGAACCCAGTACTACCATTCGGCTACTTAACTTTCTATGTAATTAAGCCATGTAATGATATGATATGGGGTTGATGTATATTCCAAATTTAAAACTTTAGACCTTTGTAAAGACGAGTTAATTTGTTTGCGTCGTTACTACCGTAAAATCATAGAGTAAAGAAAATATCCAAGACAAGCTAAGTCACAATAAAAAAGTGTGCGTGTTGTGTGGTGTTTTAGCATTTTAAGGCGGCAGGTGTTTCGATCCTGAATCTGAATCGTTAGTGTGGGGCCATAATACTTCTGAGCAAATCGTAGAGTCGAACAAAATGGCGCCTTTCAGTTTGGTTAAAATCTTGTGTATGAGCTGCGCAATCACTTATTTTTAGATTTAAATATAGATTCATGTTGTATGAAGTAGGCTATATTTATAACAATTTATTAGTTAATGAATGAATTATACATAAATATCATTTTAAATCTGAAATGAAATTCGAAAAGCATTTTAATATATAGGAACATACACTTATCAAAATAAATTATATTATCCAGCGCATTGAATTGAGTTTTTGACAAAACCTACATTAATACATTTACCTTGCTTCCAAACATTGACTTCTCCAATAATGCTAAGCTTCAGTCAGAGGTAAACTAATCCCGAGTTGGGATGTGTTAGACACCTTTGATTGAACAGTGGTTCAGCAGGATCACGTATCAGATTGATTCCTCTGCACACGTCATAAGTCAAAAGAAGAAAGTTCATGATACGAGGTACAAGGTGAGTTTTAAATATCCTTCCATCTTAACTTTTGACAGAAGACAAAAATTGATTAGCCTTTTGGAGAACATTTCATACGGTTCTGAATTTTTTTGACGTACTTTTGCGCCACCTACGCTCACCCTAAAACGGGTGCACATCAAAACAAATTTAAAACCCCTATAAAAACACTTCTCAAGGGCGTTTAAAAATGTTTTCTTTTTCAAAAGTCGACCTTACCTTTATTAGGGGCTGGGGGTAGGGGACCTGTAAACTTCACCCTTTATGTTTCGTCTTACCAAGGGTTTCTTTAACGAGGTCCCAGCAGAGCCGTAGCCTGGACTTTTAGCTTCTGGACAAGTAGTGTTCATGTCCTTCCAAAGTTTTGAGCCGAAGATTGTTCCAGGGCATTTAGGACAAATGAAAATTATTTTTATATTAGGTATCCTAAACGTTTTATGTGCTTGTTATAACCAGCTTTTCTGAAACAGGTAATTGCTGATCGACCAAAACATACCTTCAAGGGACTGACTTATTTTTGGGAGGCTGTAGTCTTTTTAAGAAAACTTGTTAGTTGTCCAGTCACATATAGTAACGTCGAGTGCTTTATTGATTAATGGAGCATTTTCTAATATTTTGAAGACCATAGCTTTTGGGCCCTCAGCGTGTTGGCTTCCTTTGGTTAGGGCCAGGCTATGGGACAACGGTTCTTTGCCATCCCTGACTATACGGTTCCTTAAATATAATGACAAATTTCTTATATTATGCATTGACTCCAAGTACATAGTTTGAATTTTGGAATAGACTTATCCAAACTGTGTAGTTATGATGTGATTAGTATCTAAAGACACAAGTTAGTACAATTTCTTTCAACGAGTTTCGAACACCAATAAATGTTGAGATAACTTCAGTTTAACAGAACAAAGATGTTGCATGATTTACAAAATACAAAGGGATATTTCGGGAGTCTTGTTGGTATACAAATCACGCATGAGCTTGTCTGCCAATAAATCTCAATACGCATCCCCACCTTTTCTTTGTAATCCCTTTGTTCGCTTCCCTTTCTTATTTGGAACCTACCTGAATCTTATGCTAGTAAAAACCAACCAAGAGCAGTTATGGTATGCTATAGTTATAGTTAAAATTAAGCTTTGTTATTTAAAATTGAAGTGTTGGTAAAAATAGCAGTTGCAAATAAAATGTGGTAAAACTGTTCGGTTTCATAAGTTATTATGACCTGATTAAAGAAAAATTACCAATCATTCCAGGGTGATAAAATATTTGTATATTAAATGACTCGACGAGAATCTGACTTCTTATACGTTATATAAGCGCTCTTATCTTACTCTAAGTTCAATTATGAAGAAAGTGTTTAGCCGCATAGATTTTTACTTTCAAACGAGTTCTTTCCATTGTACAAAAAAGTTACAGTTTTTTTATCAGAGTTGTTTTACTACCAAAAAAACACATTTTACCAGAAAATTAAATTTGTGATGCAGTTTATAAGTTTTATTATTCAGATAAATTAACAACAATAAGCTGGAAAGACTAATAACCAAACTTAGTTTTAAAACAGAGGAGTAAAACTAAAACTGGACACTTTGACGAGAAACGCTTCTGCCAACTGGACAGACCCCAAGTCCTTATCCTTATCAAAGTGTCTGAGTTTTTGCCACGTTTCCCTTCCATAAATTTCAATCTATTGTACTATACAAAGACGAAACATTATCATGTTTAGGAAAACGTTGACACTCTTTTCCACATTTTGTTACAGAGAAAACATGTCAAATAAAATTAAAGATTAAAGGTGTTCAAAGCATTCGGTGGACTGTTTGCACTATTCTGATCGTGTTACTTGAAATCACAGAAAAATTTTCTAAAATGTTAACTGTCTCAATATTATTAATTATAAATGATTCAGTAACGTTGCCATTTAAAAGGACGTGTTCACATTGAAAATCTTGAAAATACAATATCAATTTAGTCAAGACGGTTATGGCTATAGTTTTGATGTAAAAGCTGCTTGGGAAATTTTAACCTGGAAGCTTTTCTGACTGATTACAAACCGACATATTCACGTACCACTTTAAAATATATATTTATTACATGAAAAATTAAAGTCCTACAATTTCTAACTCGTATATAAGCAAGTAATTCATGGCCAAACACCAACAAACATACGCCAGGGAACGCACAAAACGCGGAAAACAGCGATGTTCCGTTTTAATGAACGGTTGGAAATGCCAATAAAGTATTTTTACTGTATTGTGTGTTCAATGGATCGGACAAAGGCCTACGTTTCAGCAATATGAGCCGTCAAATGACCACTAACCAACCAACCAAATAATACTACTTGAGCGCTTTACAACACGAGATTGAGTACTGACACTATTCCTGATATTCCTGTTCCAAATGCATGCAGTATTTAACACAGTTGAGTATACACATGTTCTAAAAAGGGTGTTCAATATTTAAATATATCAATTAACTAATATTAAAAGTTATTCAAAAGTTCATATGTTATATTTTCAAAGCACTTTTTTACTTGGTACCGAGCTTAAAACTAAAAGGATATATGTTTTAGGTTTTAGTTGGTTCCCTTATATTTGGTCTAGAATTCTCCATAAGTAGAATGACCACTCAATTATAGCCTGTTAAGATATATATATAGAATATAGAAAAGTGTATCTTTCATTACAATAATTTTAAACGTTAATATGTACTTGATTAGTATGTGCTTAGAAAGTGGATTAGTTATTCATTCAAGCAACAGAGGTCCGTTTGAATTGCACAGAAAAAATTGAATTTCATGATCATGATGAGCCTGTGTTCTTACAAAACGAGTATCTTTTTCATTTTTAAATGTCATACGGTTAATGGTAGACAATTCATTTACATGTGCCAACGTATCAAAGTTTTTTCTCAGCTGAATTCCCAGGCGTGTACGAAGTTGCTTGCACACTTCTAAACAAACTACAGACATTCAAACGTGTTTAATTATAGTCCACTGAATAAAAAAATACTTCCCCCTTTCAAAGTTTTATTTATAAGTTAAATGAATTTATTTATGTTTTCTGGAAGAAGTTAGTATATGAACATAACTTTGTCACTTTTAGGTCTGTTTGTGTTTATTTACACCCAAAAATAACTAATCTAACTATCTTATCTTATTCTTTACGTTCACACTTTTCTGTTTATCAACCGAAGCAAAGTTTTGTAAAAAAGTTCTTAGCGCGAGATATTAAGTTTTACCAGAGGAGGCCTACTGATAACAGCAACAAAAAGAATCAGCAATGAATGTGTAAAGAGACTGCACAAGTTAAGGAGACAACAAAGACCACTTCTAATACCTTTCAATTAACGAAGTGTTCACGCAGAGAAGTTGAGAAGCTGTTTTGTTGAGAAGAAATATTGACTGAGTCAGGCACATCTGTTATGATTGATGTGTACAGTTTTGTACCGCTGCAGAAGACGCACTCCATCAAAACGTCATGTCAGCAATAATACAGAAAAGTTTCCTTTAACATAATGAAACAAAACTTTCCAAGCTTCCTTTTGTTCAATGGGTTGCCGGAGAAATATTAAGTAGTCAAACGTACATCCATCTTGGGTTTCACAAAAACTAGTGAAACGTTAATTTGATAATTAACCTTCAGTTGGTTTTAAAGCGTTGCAGTTAGGGCTTAATGAAAGGTTTATGACTTAGGAAATTGTTTAATGGTCCATTACCATATTTAAAAATATTAAAACTTTAAATATCAAATTTTAAAGTAAATCAATACGTAAGAGTAGTTTTAATAATGGTAATTTTTACGTTGAAAATCATTTTACGTAGGCAGGTTCGTCATATTTTTATATAGATTAACGAAAGTAGAGATGAATGCTGCGCAGTGAGGGTGGAAAAGAGCAATGCAGATTGCAGACAGTTGCAGTTGCAGGAACAAACGCCACTGTAACAGTGTCCCTGTGATATGTAGGCCCTATTCTTCAGGATGGATTTGAAACCACTATATCACTATTAGAGATGCCGACCACTCTCATGAGGGCATTTTAAGGCAAATATGTGGTGAAGGATAAGTGTGATGAGTGGTAGTAATGAGTTATGAGGTGTAGTCTTGTTACAAACTAAGGCCGACTCTTCCTTAGAATGGGTCATTAATTATTAGCCCAATGACCAATGGAAATACAAGGACCAACAGCTTAACGTGACTTCCGAACCACGCAGGTGATGGTCTGATATGTCTAAATGATAGTGGGAGTTGATGCGAGTATCATCAGATGATCACTGATACTATCTGAGCCACTTTAGACCTATATCATCCTAAAAACCTGACCTCATAGAAGCTGGATTACAGGACCACACCACGAGTCCCAGTTAATTTCCCCATTTAGTGAAAACCCTGTGGATATCACTTGTGACGTGTTTTGAACTAAAGTGAAGTAAAGTTAGACGGCAAAGGAACTCTACATTGGGCTACATTCTTCATTTCTCAAATTAATTGAAAACGCTAGGTACCCATGAATAAATAGTGTCACTATAAAATTAAAAATATTAAACGAAAAATCAATAGATTTTTAAAATCCGAGTTATATTCGAAAAACCTACTCGAGAAAAGTTTACTTGGCTCATTAGAGAAAGCAGTATTTTATAGCTTTGATACCCCCTTTTAAAAAGTGGAACTTCAAAAATGAGTACCCTATCGGTCCTAGATAGTCTGTCTGACATCACGTTAACAACTATTATACATAAAGAAAGTCATCACATGAAAACAAACCCTTGAAAAGCCACAAAAAGGCGCTTGCTTGTTCAAAGACAAGCCGCTGTTTAATAGCTATTTACAACCGTTCATTCCTAATTAATCTAAAAACGTGGGCAAATAATCATCAAGCCAATCGAAATACAAACGTTATAGAATACCAGATACAAGCGTAACCCTGCAGTTACAAACACAATATGCAAAACGAAACAGATAAAACGGCAAACAATATATCATGCATTATAGTATCACAGTGTCGTGATATTGCGGTGTTTATTACTCTGTGGCCAGTTTGTTGCTGACCGAGTATCAGCTGACAATTTTACTGGCAAGATAACGTCGAGCATCGACAGCTACCAACAAACCGTTATGCGATTACTGTTATTTATAACGTGGCCGAAACACAGTCCAGTAGCTTGCATTTGCCTGACTAACGGATCAAGTTCATAGTTTTAGCAAGCCCCGTTTCAATTCTTTGTTTGAAGTTTGTTGTTGGCGATGGTACAATTTTCGAGGTTGAAATGCGTTTACGGACATTTTTATCCTTTTGAATTATCGAACTGAACTTGACATCGTGACATTTCACCTAAAGACGGAATGAGATAAAAACGTTCGTAATAATTTCAATTGAAATTCATTGTGTGGTCGTGACGCGTAGTAGGCCTACTTGTACAGTTCGTTAGTTTTTCGTTCCGTGTTTGTGTTTTGTGTTACATTCGTCACCATGTACTTTGTAACGTGTTTCATCATTCTCGACAATCCCTAGCTGGAGCTACCATCAGTGTTCTTCTATGTTTTTTATGTGTACTACCACCCGAAGATGGGACCGTTGTCCCGAAACATGTAGTGGAACCCCACTCACTTGAAACTGTTTGACGAGGTAATTTACCACTTATATAATAATTTCAAACCTTAGGGCCCTGTTTCAGTCGTATGAAATGTACTTTTATCAAAAAAACTAGAAAAGTTACAAATTTAAACCTTATTTCTGGAACGTAAAGAACTTCCAGAAACGGTGGGAGGTAGTTTACTCCTAAGAGTGCCATTTTTGTGTGGCTCAATGTTTTGGTTTGAAAAGTGGGGACTTCAGTGGGAACTTTCAGGGGGAAGAGGGATGGTCCCCCCTCCAGCCAAAAAGGGCACTTTCCGTAGACGGATTTTGTTGTTTAAAAAACTTGACCTAGAATTTGTTTACTCGGTTTCGTGAAAACTGGACTAAAATGAGACCTCTAGAGTCTCCATATGCACAATATGATTTTGTAAATACTTGTACTCATAATGTCATTTCCTTTTTCTTAAATATTGTTAATATACAGTGAAATTGTTAACTTGTTGCAAACCATTAAAATAAGAGGCACACGAATACATTAATACTTGATGATTTAAACAAGCATCCGACTGGGACTCGTGGCGTGGTCCTGTAATCCAGCTTCATGGAGGTCAGGTTTTGAGGATGATATAGGTCTAAAGCGGCTCAGATAGTCTCAGTGATCATCTGATGATACCCGCATCAACTCCACCAACGTTTAAACATATCAGACCATCACCTGCGTGGTTTGGAAGTCACGTTAAGCCGTTGGTCCTTGTATTTCCATTGGTCATTGGGCTATTAATTAATGACCAATTCTAAGGAAGAGCCGGCCTTAGTTTGTAACAAGTTATGCGGTGTAGTCATAGCTCACTACTACCACTCATCACACTCATCCTTCACCACATATTTGCCTTAAAACACCCTCATGAGAGTGGTCGGCATCTCAAATAGTGATATAGTGATACAGTGAACCTTTGTTATTACTTCTATGTAAAAACAGTCAACTAAACTCAGACACAAAATCTATGAATACGAGTCGTGCAAAATGGAATCAATACTGGAAATAGACCCTATAAGTGTATTTACTGGGACTTAAGAATTTGTAAACATTTACGTCTGTTTTAACTGAAATAGAACCAGCGCTGGTTTAAGATACGTGTCAGACTTCACGTCCCTGTGAACATTGTCAAACACTGCCACTGTTCCACTGTTTCCTGCTCTTATTTATTTCAGCTGCGACCCAACTGTTTGTACGTCTCCTGTTTGTTTCTAGATGTATATATATTTTATGTATATATTTTTTGCTAAACTACTCGTATTTCAAAGCCGTGATCTTTCTTTACAGTGCTTAAAGAAGGGTCAGTTGAAAATACTACACATGTACACTTTTAAAGAATGCTTTACATGTTTTTGTAGAAATGAGATTATCAACTTTTAGGTAACGTAGATAAAACCCAGACTTAGCAGGTAGTTTTTACAAGAAGCATATTGTTTAATATATGGAAGGGACTTTTAAGAAAATTGACTACTGAACATGGGACATGCCAAGGACCACCTAGGCCCCTTACTCTAACAAGCCTAATGTCCTAAATATAGCTTTTAATCTGGTTTTATACAACATTAAAATGCCACTTTTAGAAGTTAATTTGTCTTTTAAATTAAAACCATCAGCACGGTTTCTGCCATTAGAATATTTTATTAGATACTCAACCAAATGTACACGATCAAAATGCTTTCGTTTGCATCCTTTTGCGTCATCTCAAAAGTCAAAACTATATGAGCTATTAATAGCTTTTTCTATAGGATAGTTTTATGGTTGAATCTTATAACACTTATTAATTAATTGCTGTTTCAAGATTTTAAGCGGAACTAATAACTTTAACACGATGTGGTAGTTTTGCATTGCTTTTACACAAATACAATATATTACTCGTGTAAAACTGCTTATTATACAAAAGAGCATCATAAACCAGTGCAACATCAGTATTTAACTCGATTGAAGAACTAAATATTGAACACAATTTCAGATTAAACTCATTGAAACTCATACTGTAATAATATTTCCTCTTCTCGAAATTAGTTTTCAGAGAGGATAAACACGAGATATAGACTAGTAATCAACAAATTTCCCAAAGGTAACGAGACAGGGAAGTTGTTTTACTCATAGACGTGTCATCAACACATTTTCAAAACAATATGTAATTTTCATTCCAAAGATAAAATTAATTCAATAATATATTTCGGACTTCTCAGTGATATTTTGGCTTGTTTATAACACAATATATGACGCGTATGGAAACACTGCTCTGATCCTAGCCTCTCTGCTACAGTAATACGTTTGATCCTCTTTTGGAATAAAGCACAACGTTATGTTTTCCACTTCACCTTTATAACTAGTTCTCAGTAGAAAAAAAACAACTTGACAATATATGCAGATGATACAACTGTAAATTGTAAATGAAGAAGTGAAGCATCAAAATATACGTAGTTTTAAATTTTACAGTTTTCTTTACAGCTACTTTTTCTAACACTGTAAAAGTCCTCTTTGGAAAGTACCTTCTCAAAATTGTCATGTTACAAAATGAGATCTGAATAAATTAAATTGAACTTAAAATAAGAGAGAACCATGTAGAAGCGTTTTCAAAATTGATAACGTCCGTTACAGAGTTACAAAATTATATACTTAATAAACTGTTGCCTATGTTAATAAATCAAAACTTAATTATAATAACTGTGACATTAATTTTGACATCACATCATAATCATAATACGAGGTTATAATTTCATGCAAGCTCGAATCATCAAAGTTGAAAAAACTTTTAACTACCAAATGAAATTCATAGTTTGGCATTTAAGGACAACATTTATTTCTGAAACAAATTGAAGAGCTGGTTGAAATTAAGAAATTATAATTACATACATAAAGACTCATAAGAGTTGGTTGAAAGCTGTTTCTATCACTCAGATACTTGAAGAGTTTAAGCACAGGCTTTATAAATAATCAGTTTGTCCAATTTGTGAATCGTTTTATGTTTAAAAACAAGGGATTTGGAAAAAACAATTGCTGCAGATACAAATTTAAACAGGTAACTGATATCTACGAAAGATCACAAGAAAATCTTGTACATGGCATTCGTACAAGCGGCTTTCTACAGCTGGACTGAACTCCGATAGTTTTCCGTTACACATTGACATTCAATGATGCCTGTGTACGGGATAACAAGGTTAGTTTGAACCTGCTGTAATTGTTTGGTCCGGGATTGCCCGCGTGTTGGTAACGGTCGGAGTGAGAGGGGGACGATCAATTTCCCTGTTTGTAACAAAGTTTATGTCGACGATAAACAGATTATGTGAGTTCCACCAGGGATATTTCGACGTTCTGGCTGTTGGCATTGCATAAAGTTGTAGTAAACTACCAATCCGGACTTTTGAAATGAAACATTTCGAATGTACAGAGGGATTTTTAACTGTTAATAGTTTTCAATTTTCTTTAAGCTCAAAAATGTTAATGCATGTGTAGTTTTGGGGATTTTAATGGACCTATGCAGCATTTCTGCTCACTCAAGGTCTTCATTGTTGAGACAATGGTATACCTGTTGATACTTTAGAGAAAAAACACCAAGTGAAATTATAGGTGCAGGCTCAAAAAGTAGATATTACACATATTAATAAACACTTTACATTCGTTTGGAGTTTAAAAAAACAAATAGTTCACAGAAAAAGCACAATGAGTTTTGGATAACTTGAGCAATAATGCCAAAAAGAGGACTGAGGTTTCCTACTTAGTTGTTTTTTTATATTTTCATATTAATAATGAGGTAAAAGTACTGTAGTTGGAAACAGTTAAAAGGTATGAAAAAGTACCAGACAATTAAATTATAGCTATTATACAAGATGCTAGCATAGAAGCATGATGAAAACATATGTGTATCAAACTACATGACGTTAGATAAAATGTCGACTTTATTTAATGTTATCTTTTAAAGTTTTAACCAATGGTCATCGACCAAACAGACTGGTGTCTAACCGAAACAAAGGCAAAATACTTTAGTCTAAAATACATGATCAAAAAACGTACATGACTTTAAACAGCGTAGTGACAGTCATGTTTTGAGTATTCTAAGAGCAAATAGCATCCTTATAGTGTTAGACGGTAAAAAATAGTAAAACGCTTCAAAACCATTGGTAATTGATTGAATTGGCCATTACAGTAAATTTGTTTCTTTGACTTTATTATTAAATAGTTTAAATTTAATGGTAAACATAATGTAGAATTTCTATTGTGTCTAACTATTAAATAGCAATGCTGTGGGATAATCTATTTGAATTTTGATAATTATGAAACAGTTGCAGGACAATTCATTCGGTAAATAACGTAATAATCGAGAAAGTCAATAATATATTAGACATGTGCTACCTGTTTTGTCGTAATCCTAGATTAAGCACCATGTTACCAAGCAAGGCGGTTGTAAGGTTTAACTAACGTGAGTCATACAAAGAGCTATGCGCGTGGAACCATGCCATACAGAGAAATCGTTAAAACCTAGCGGACTTTCTGATCGTGCGTCGACGATTTACTTTTAATACATGCATCTTTATTGTTTATGGGCAACCGTTACGACCACACTATATCCCATTACTTCCGAATACACGAAACACAAAGACGTTATTTCTTACGAACCTTTTTTTTCTTCATATCGAGCTTAGCTGCATTTAGGCAGGTCCGGCAGACACTACACTTCACTCACTGCACTCACTACACTCTCACTGTACCGAACTATACTGATAACATGTCTTATCAGCAGGAGCACCGGCCGGTGGCGTGGGATCGAAACCTACTGCGCTCGCGACAGTGGGCCACTGTACCCTGCGCACGCAGTTGCGCCTGCTCCCACCGTGTCTCCATAGTTACCGGCCACGGCAGATCCACCCTTCATGTCCGAGTGTTGTTATACTCCGTGGACAATTTTCGTTTTCTTAGCCTACATATGGTGAGTGCACCCGTGGGTGTGTAATTCCACGCAATCGATGCTCGCGCTTTAATCTTCCTCTCGCCCTCACCGCGCTGTCAACGACACTGACAACGCTTCCTTGTTTCCGCCGTCGAGATAAAAGCTTAATAACACGAGCTTTTTATTGTAACTGTTTTTAATTCAAAATGCAATTAAAACATTTAATGATTGAATGAGGTTACAAATGAGTAACATTTTACTGAGCATTAAAGCTTGATTAGTATTTGGACTTGGGTATTGTGATTACAATTCTAGCGGCTAACCAGTAGTTCATTTAATTGTAAACCACAGAACTGTTTATAGCATAAATACGAAACTATTATTGAAGGTTTAGGGCCTTAGCTTTGTGTTTTATTCAAGGGTAGTGATAACATTTTGCAATTTTAAAGTCAAAGTTGTCCATTTTTCTCACAAGTTCTTTTCGTTGACTTTCTTATTTTTAATCTTTTGAATGCTTTGGCACTAAAGTTAAAGTCTATTAAACTAAATTGTATTAACTTAGACTAAAGTAACGTTAAGTTTTAAATCAATCTTAAACAAAAATGTTAAATTTTATGGAATATAACAAGTTCTGATTTAATCTCTAGAGCCCAAGTTAGATTAAGTATCTTTTTAAATAATTACGGCAGTTTTCATGCTAAGGTGAACTAACTATTTACAATTTATAGTCCCAAATCCATTGTACCACCCCAGTCTTGGGGCTACTCTTATTGCAATATTAATCGTTGGATCATAAATTATTAGATAGGAATCAGTTATTATTTATATTTGAATAGCTGACCTGGCAAACTTTGTCCTGTCCACAAAAAAATATGTTTACTAAAGTTAGTTTTTAATATTTATCAGCTGCATGATTCGCTTACTAAATGGGTGTAGATGTCAAGACGTGAAAAATTAAACATTTTTCTTAGTTTTCCATTTTTGTATTCAAATAACAAAAACCTTAATATAGTTCTTCTTTGTTAAGAGCTTTTCTCATTTTAATTATAAAGTCTCACTTATTAAATTTGCTCGTGTAATAAACGTAACGTTAAATATAAATTAAATAGGGTCAAGAGTATTTTTATTACATTTTACATACAGCTGTTTACCTAAATGCTAATACTTCGCAGTCAACTAATTTTCTTTTAGTTCGGGATCAATGTGTGAAGATCTCTTTACTTTGGCCCACTGGTTATTTAATATAGACACATTTTCTATTTACCAAATATTTAAAATTTTCCGGGATTGATTCTGACTGGGTGCGGGCTAAAGAAGTGTTTTATGGAACTAAAATACTGTATGTAAATTTATAGGTACTTTGAACAACAAAATACATGTTAAGAAAAAATTGAGAATCAACCAGACATCACAAATGCTGTATAAGTTTAATTTAACATCTCAATTTCCTGATTTTTTTATATAGATTAGTGTAGTCTTGGCGTTGAGCTTTGAGACGTTGGTTTTGTGATTATCTGGTCACACAAACACACATTGCTACTTAACTAATAGTGATTGCTGAACTGATTGGAACTTATATGATAATAACATGTTTTCAGTTGGTATTGTAATAATATCCACTGTTAACCTGATCAGTAGTACATTGTTGACTTAATTTCAGCGAACAAAACCTTTAATTTTAGCTGGAACAACTTTGATTCCCATTTAAAGTTAGAGTTGCAGACGGTTTAAACAGCCCACCCCAACATGGACTAACTGTAGTTTCTCCACCAAGACGCATTAGTCTTCGGTCTTTTTCCAAATTTACTAAACACTGCTTATCTTTTGTTTAAGAAGTGATTTAATAGGTTAAAGAAAGCGTATGAGTTTTAATGATAATGATTCGTGAACAATTTATGTTTGCACAGCCTCCCCACTTGTTTGCTGTAAAATCCAGATTGTTTTGTGCCGTTGTAAATGATCTAGTCTGCTAAGGTCAGGGTGCTATTCATTACTAGAGCCAAGGGTTGAAAGAGTTTATATTTGAGGTCTGGCTCACGTTGCATCAAGTCAAAGCCCATTCAGTGCAAGTCTTACCTTTCCGATGAAAAGCTTCTTTTCTCCCGTCCCTTTCCAGAACTAATAACTTCTTCTGAGATCGGAGTGGATTAAAAGTATCCTTCGGATCGATAATTCGGTATTATTTAATCTAGAAGCTCGCTTTTGTTGGGTTTTTACGAAGCTGTCTCTGGCTTTCACAGAAATGTATGTAGCCAAAAGTGATTAACTATCTTTGTTATTAACCACAAGTTGTCGACAAATTAACACTCTACTTAGTCTACTATATTATATGGTAATGTGCATATAAATATCATACGTGTATTCTTGTAAGATGGAAAGTCAATGGGTGTATTTGTACAATGGTTGTTCCAATTGTAATTTTAAAAATACTTCACTGTTTGCTTTACCATGGCAAATGCTTGGAAATATGCATTAAATGGGTAACGTTTATCTGGATTAATTTGAAAGTTATTTGAATTCCATGGCTTTCATCTAAAGCTTCCGGTACAGACCGGGCCAATAAACTATTTACAGTACCTAATGGTTCGTTCATTTGACAATCGAGCATCCTCAGTGAACCTAGTCAGTGAGACCACTGATGATGTTCGATTGTAAAATGAGCGAAACGCTTGGTACTGTAAATAGTGTAAATAGCTTATGGACGTGGTCTGTACCAAAACATTTAGATGATAGTAATGACTTCGACCGCTTAAGCCTTCGTTCTCATTTGTTACATAATAATACCAAGAGTCTTTATCGTGTTTTCATAACCGATAACTGTGTTCACATTAATACCGATGAACCAAGATACCCAAAACCTTCCACTTACACCTTCTGAGTAGCTGAAAATATAATAAAAGTGCTTTGACCAAACAAGTGAAGGTACGTTTTGACAAAATTAGAAATATCAAAAGAGATTCATATACAGTGGATGCATCAGTTGTGGGGGCAAATTTACGTAGAATAGGTCCTTACGGGTGAACTTTTTAAACCATAGGTTCAGCAATAGATTTGCTTGAAAACCTTTACTTTTAAAATTTATTTTTAAGGAATTCCCCTTGCGTGAGACTCCCATGGATGAGACTCCCATACGTAACAATAAAACATTTTTCGGATTACAGGCTGATTTCAATTTTCGACTCCTTGGAACATTTTAGCCTTCAAAAGGCTAAAGGCAAAAGGCTTTTAGGACACCCTCTTAGAGGCATCATAGTTTACCTTTCAATGAGTATTTTCTTTATATTCTGTAACTTTAGTAAGCAATAAACCATTATCAAGAAGGAAATACGACATCCATTACGTGTGACCATTTTTAATAAAACACCAGTAAAACCCATAGTTCCTACCCCAGAACTCCTTACGATACATGGCCTCCGTGGAGGGCGGCAGTCTACGCAATAGAAATGTAAAGCTAGACGTCACAGACGGTACGGTGGACTCATCTATTGACTTAGCGGGCTTTGATCTCGTTTATATTGGACTGGGAACCGCGCATTGCATACATACAAACAAACCTATATATAGGAGTCAGTTCTCTACGCTCCTATACAAGTCGGAATATTGAGGAAAGGAGAGTTGTAACTCTAAGGCAATACGTCTAATTAAAATATACTTTTTTCGAAAGCTGTCGTACATAGTCACATTTGAAGCGACTATGGTAAATTGTGTATTGGTTTATTTTCTTTTAACAACAAGACCAACTGTAAATTTGGATGTTTTGCGAGGGTTTGCAAATTTGAACGGCAAACCACTGAATTTAAAAGCTTCCGAAGAAAGTTTTTATTATACATTTAAACATTACAAACGTTTTATTTACAATTAAAAAGGTTTACTTTATGTTGCGATTGTTAAATCAATAATATCAATTGGCATATAAAGGAACTTTAAAAGCCACTACAGTAAATTCTATTCCAATTATCAGAAAAATAAACTTAACAATCAGTAAAATGACGTCAATACGCACGATTTTAAGGTATTATATAACCCTAAACCTCCCACTGGTAAGTCAGTGTTCTATAAATTCCTGAACGCTATAAAACTAGGTGGTAAAATGGTAAATTCTGAGTTCTTATCTAAATATTTTGGAGTTTTGAAGTCTTTAAAGACGCATTTTTTCGGAAGCTGTTGAACTAAAATACGTAGCTCTTGCTTAGGTGGCTATTTTGAATGATTCCAGTTTGTAATGATTGATTCTTTAAGTAGTCAATGCTCGAGTTTAATGACTATGAATATAATGGCCGTGCCTTAAACTGCAGTTACCAAGGAAACATTAAATAAAATAATGTAGACAGAAGAACCATAGATGTAGAGAGAAGAAATACCTAATTGTTAAAAATAATAGCAACACGAGTCACTGGCCTTTAATTGCACATAATTAAAATTTTGCACATATGTTGCCATATTTTAAGTTGGGAAATACATATTATGCCATTTTGAAACCTCTGTATATAAGAAAACACATAAACTTCGAAGCAGTCATACTCATGGGACCTTATTACAAATGTGTTTAATATCTAAGATTTTTGTCCAGATGAATACCTAGAAACCTGGAATGTTTTACCTCTTCAGTTCGGTTGCTATTTAAGAAAACGAACCGGTAGCTTTTGGACATAGATTAAGTTAAGCAGAAACGACCCAAAGCTAGTTGAAAGAAATTTCAGGACAAATCAAACGAAATGCTACACAAAATAACCAATTTACTTATATAAACAGCAGGTTTACAATTATTAACTATAGTAAATGAGACCACTTCAAAACCTACACTTAGCAAATAGTAACAATGTTCAAAACTACGTAGGCGATTGTTCATAAAATAAATTATTATTTACACAACACATTATCGGAACTCATAATTTAAACATCATATCTATGTTTTCAACACCTATTAAAGGGGCTTTACATAAGTTGAACTTCAAACGCCATCAAAACATGCAAGCAGGAGCCAAAATATTGAAAAGCAAGCGATCTAAGACAATGTCATTTATATATAAAAATACAATTGAGCTAGGTTCCCCGAAATTGCACTAGTTATTAAAATTTAGTTCTGGACCCTTTAACTTCCTATTTCAAACTTGAATATAATAAATATGCAATTAGTAAAATGCTTGAAAGAAGACGATATGTCAAGTAAGTTTGAAGTTAAGCTATAAAACTCTAGTGAAATACTTGTTAGAATTTGTTGAGTACATTTTGTAACGTTTAGTTAGAATTAGTTAAGCTTTAGTCTAATGTTACTGTTAATAACTTAGTTTTCAATAATTTACTAATTTTACTATATAAATATTTAGTTTTAATGCACTCAATTATCCCGGCCATAAACATAGAACAATTAAAAATGTATCAAAGGAATGTAATGTTATGTCCTTAAAATAATTTTAAAATCATCTTTATACTATTTTATTTTATCACTAAAATTATTAAAGCTATCCAACCACTCTTAAATTTATTTAATTTGTAAGAAATTCGTTACAAATTTTACAACATTAAATTATTGATGTGCTGTGTACAATATTATTTATTTACTTTTTATAATCAATGTAAAACCTATTATGTACACACTGATAATGCTTAAAACTGCCTGTGTGTAGTTGAAATCTATATTTTTGAAATTTAAAACAAAGTTTATAACATTTAGTAAAAATAAAACAAGTCAGAAATCGTGGTGAGGTTTATACTGAATGTTTACGGAAAACATGTAAACAATAGATTACTTATAACAATACGAGTAGAATGACACCAACCGATCTCCATGTTGCTTAACATGATCAAGATTTTAGAAATCGTTACAGTGTCACGGACTTACGGTGGTTCGCCAAATCAAAACCACATCAAAAGAAAGTTAAAACAAAAGTATATAGATAATTAACTTTTCGTAATTCTGAACTCGCCCATCAATTAATTTTAAAGTCTAAACACCCTTTTGGCTTAAATCTTAGATAATTTACCCTTTAAAATTTTTTTTTAAATATATATTGTTGATTTTCTAGAAGGAAAATAGTGTTAGTGACCCCGCATCAGCTGTCAATGTTTTAGTTTTGAAAACTGTGTTTACAATCTGTTTATTTTCCCCTATTTATACCTCTGCTCCTTTCTAAAGTACTTTAAAATGTATTTTATACGAAATATTGTAACTATTGTTTTTCCTTTTCATTTTCTTATCATCTATATTAGTTATTACGAGTAGTCGGTGAGCTGGTGAAGAAATTGAAAATTTACCGTGCATTTCTTCTATCATCTGCAGGAAAAGAATGGAAATATCGTAACTACCAAACATGACGAGATTATTATTTTGATTTTAACTATAACTTATTTATAAAATTTGAACTGTAAACATATTTAGTTTAAATACAGAGTGTCTGAAAAATGTCTAGACAATATTAACTATGTCGGTTTTTAATAAAAACCAATGTAACTTTAAACATGGTTTTTTGATGCTCAAATGTAAAAAATTAAAATAAAGACCATTAACATTCACAAGTTTATCACATAGTCTTGTGTAAATTGGCAATTTGGTGGTGCAGTGCCCAAAGTAGTAATAATAATAACATCTTTATTTCTTCAACTGTTTACAAATTGTACCACGTGATGTCATCGTAAGAACTGATCAAAATACAACGGAACTTCGAGCATGTTTTTTTCAGACTAAATTAAATAAATAGTTAAGTAAGGTGTATCTTTGGAACTCGGATGTTATAATTATCAGCTGTTGTTAGTTTAAAAGGTGTGGGATTTATATGCAACTAGCTTCATTCAATTAAGTATGTATACATTTAATATACTATGTACTTAGAAATAAGTGGATTAAAAGTCATTTACAATTAATGCTTAATCAGAAATTAAGTATTACTAGTCAAAGGAAAAATAGAATAGAAAATAGAAACGCAGGATATTTGTTGTGGTTTAAATTAATTTAGGCTGTTTTAATTTAGCAATTCAGTATGAGAATGTTTCTATCATTGTCTAAGCAGTATTAATTAGAGATAAATTTATTAAAGAACGGAGAAAGAACAGTCTTATTTATAAAATTTAGGTATGAAAATTTAAACAACGCAAAAAATATCCCTCAGTGACTAGCATTTAGCTAATGTTGCTCAGAATTTAAACAAACACAGCTGGTAAGAAGAAACCGGTGGCAAAGAAAGCAAACTTAATACACAGCTAACCTTAAACCCACTGACGTCATCAGTGTAACCCCTCTCCACTTCAATACTTACCTCTCGGAATCGACCTACCATATACGCATATACGATTATATTTATTAGAATTCACAATAAAACATGGAAGTAGCCTGAACATATTTTAATTTTACACGACTAGTTTCAGAAATTATTCCATTTTCAAGTGTGTTAATTTGGCCTAGAACTACGATGTATAAAAAAATAATATTAAAAATAAATTACATTAATTTAACACGTAACCCTTTATAGTGAACTCGTCCTTTCAAATACGATTATATTTATATTTACCTTGTCAAAATCATTCATCAGCTCTTAGACTACAAGTATACCGTTAATTTTAGAAGTACTTATTGAAATGGTTTTACATAAAGGAATACAATCAATTGCCTTTAGTTTTGTAACATCAAAGTGATATTTATATTAAACCGTTTAGTTTACATTGTGCGTGAACGTTTTACGTAAGCCTTGGATCAGGCTTTCTTTTGTTAAGTATTAAGCCGTTAGTTTACGTATCATTCATATTTTAGTTTAACAATAGCTGAAGAAGAATGGGAAGTCAGCCAAAGTGTAGATAGCTCTCGAGACTATACTCTTTGGACCCTATGATGGAATGATGTTGTTTAAACAGTTCAATCTGTATTGTATAAAGTTTATTAGAATGTATTGTACATGTACTAAACGCACTTTGAGTTTGTTAAAAGGTACGGAAGCATTTATTAGAAAAACTTCTCTCAACCATTTAATACTCAATCAATATTACCTAAAATGTTAAGCCTTTATGGAGTATTTTTTATTCAAAAACTCTGTCTCAAGGATCTAAATTAAGTTGAAACATATACCGTCAGGAGCAACCAGTAACGCCTAACCTGTTCATTTATAAAACCCCAAATTTGTAAAACACATAAGTAAACATCATTAAACACTGAACACATTATCATTCAATAGAGACACCTGATGGTTTAAAACATTAATTTGGCAAACATCTTGTTCTTAAAAGTCTAAACATGTAAATAACAGTAGAATAGAGGAACGGTGATGCAGCGAGGGCTGGAAGGTGCCCTCACGTTGCTGCAGGGTTGATCGACTCTTGGTACGAGGCTTGGCCGCTAGGGTGCATCATAGCGCGCACCCTCAGGTCGTCCGGCGCCACGGACAACAGGCGAGGCTGTGTACAGATACATTTGCATTAACTGTGAGTGTATGTATATAGTCACTTTGCATGGCAATAATGAGACAAAAAACTAATAACAGAATACAAACCATTACATCATTTGGTTTGAGAAAGTATCATTGAACAAATTAAAAGCGGATTTGGATTAAATTATTAAGCGTTATAGTTGTTCACCTAAGTGAAACACATTTCATGTTTTTTGAAAAGCTACCCTATCAGGCAGGTATTTAATTTTTTCAAGCACTTCTTATAACAAAATAAAATCGATGAAGGCTCAACTAACGACAAATTGAAATTTTATCTAATTAAACATTTGTTTTCTAGTGTAAGTGAGTTTATTCATTTGTTTTTTACAATCTTTAACAATAGGTAAAACCAAATTACAACAAAGGTTACTTCTGAACAATTATTTTACTCAAAAAGAATAATTTTATCGTTTGAACAGCTAAACAATGAATTAAACTATAGATTTAGTTTCCTTTAGAATGTGCATATCTTTAGTGCTCTCCACGCACAGGTTTTAACCGGTTGTTAATAGTAACTGTCTGTTTAGCTTTGACAGCATAAATTATGTTTTGTATGATGACCAATAAATTATTATTACTCGTATTATTATCAACACAGGTGAAATAGCACGTTTTTATCATACCTATAGACATTATTCTTAACGTTTCTCTTATTTGAAAATATAAATAATTTTGTTAAAACCACTACACCAATAACGATGTAAATTCTTATTGGTTAGATTAAACTCATATCTTTATTGGAGTAGTTTAACAAAACTACCTATGGACATAGTAAACATCAAGCGTAACGATTTATGGGGTGTGAATTGAATTTAGAGGCATGGGCTCTGAACTAAGTATACACTTTAAATTTATAATAAGCTTTTGAAAAACGCTTTAAAAACACAAACATTTTCCCCTTCAGTTAAGCAACAACTGGGTTCCCAATTAAGACCAACCCTCACCTTATTAACCACATTAGCCTGGGGAATTGCCGTGTTTGTGGCATTTATCCATGTGTTGGTGTAGGTTTAACTAGGGAGGGCAAGAACATTGTTCTTTGTCTAAATTGTTCAGTTTGAAAATGTATTACATCGTTCTTTATATTTTCTCTTCTTTTGAGTTTTAAACGGTTCAATAATTAATTGCGAATAACCAAATATACAACTTAAGTGCAATTATGCTCTGAAAACAAGCATTTAAGCCTTGTTTACTCTTTATAACTCATAATGCTTAAACCCAAAATCTAGTATTTTTAAAGTCAGCCTTATGTACTTAACGTGGTCCTGAAGTAAAACAGTTAACAAAAATGAGTTAATAATAAATGGATTTATCATAAAGAAAATACAGTATGCAGTTTTTTTATACTATACAACAGCCATAATTAGAAGAACCCTTCTAATTATGCGCTCTGTCTTCAACCTATTTGTTTTGTTTCCTGCAAGTTAGGTTGGCTGCCAACCTGACACAAACACCTTTTCGTATAACGATTGATATGTAAACCTGTAACTGTGCAGACAGTACTTGGGTTGCTCACTTCGTGCCCACAGGGGTTGGATAAGAATTTCAGTAAGCGTAAATTCGAAAATTGACAGACAATCCCCACCATTAAAACCCACCTACACCTTTCCTGGATATCAAAAATATGTTATTAGTAATACAAAATACATCTTTGGACATGAGTTTCACCTGCAGAGGGAAGAGCATGCTGATGTTGCCTATTGTAGCAGCCCGAGGTTGTAGCGGGCCGGGGGCCACCACATTTCTGCTCGGAACCAAAGCCAGGCTAGGTCCCTCGTGCTCTGAAACCAAACGAAAATTAGTCAGGTAAAGAAAAATGAGTTCAACGAGTTTATTGCAATGTGGCTTGATCAAAAGTTGACGTGGGACTGCCACGAAGACAGTGTCTGCCTTGAAAATTGAGGGAGCTTTTAAAGTAGTACCCTAGACGGGTACTAATCACAGCGTTTCTTTAAATAGTTTAACCAAAATCATTCTTTGAAATGTGTTATAGATGTTGTATTCTTTACTACTGTATGCGTTTGACAGATTCGAGAACACTAGCATTTCCAAATTTGACTTGTCGTCATTATGTAGCCTATTTTTTAAGTTAAAGTCCATACCGTAAGCTAATTCCACCATTTCAGAGAATAGGCTGTATATAAATAAGAAATTCGAATAGGAAATATACCAAACTAATGGTTTAGTACTTAAAACAAGTTTGTGTTTTCGAATTAAATAAAAGGATAAAGTAGTTCATAAACAAACCTTAGGCCACTCAAAGCAAGCGGAAGATTAGGTATTTAACTTTTAAATTTGCTATAATTTAAGTTCTCATAAAGTTGTACTGATGAAAACTTAACTGATTACTTGTATCCATCTAAACACCTGAACTGAGCAACAAATGGTTATATGAGTTATACAACATTGTGTGTCATGTTAGTTTGTCATATACAGGGTGTTCTGAAAAAAGGTGCCCATAAGTCAGGGCATGATTCCTCACATCAAAAGAAGAAAAAAGTTCTAATTAACATAGGTCCGAAAATGCTCAGTTACCAAGTTATACAGAGTGAAAGATTTCGTCTGAATTTCAGTTCCCCTGCTGAAACGAAGCCCTACGGGTATTTGTTAGCTGTTAATTAAGATGTACAATTTAGCGTACTATATGTAAAATGAACTGAAAAATTGACTAAAACCGTTTCCAGACCTGTAGCTACAGTAATTTTTAAGATATGTGACGAAAAACGTGAAACTTGGTCGCGAAAAACAAGTTCCTTTAAGGTTTGAAGCAGATTTACTATGTTAAATGTTCAATAAACAAAAAATATATTTTTACAGAACTTGTAGAAAATTTAATTTCGAAGAAAGATGTAAAATAAGTCTATAATAGACAAACGCAACTTAAAAAATAATCCTTAATTACAGTACATACAAAACGCATGAAAAATAGACAAAATCTGTTAAGCTCTCTACAAACGTAATGTTTTTTAAAGGTTGCGTTTGTCTATTATAGACTTATTTTACATCTTTCTCTTCGAAATTAAATTTTCTACAAGTTCTGTAAAAAATATTTTGTGTTTATCGAACATTTAACATAGTAAATCTGCTTCAAACCTTAAAGGAACTTGTTTTCGGGACCAAGTTTTGCGTATTTCGTCACATATCTTAAAATTACTGTAGCTACAGGTCTGGAAACGGTTTTAGTCAATTTTCAGTTCATTTTACATAAAGTACGCTAAATTGTACATCTTAATTAACAGCCAACAAATACCCGTAGGGCTTCGTTTCAGCAGGGAACTGAAATTCAGACGAAATCTTTCACCCTGTATAACTTGGTAACTAAGCATTTTCGGACCTATGTTAATTAGAACTTTTTTTCTTCTTTTGATGTGAGGAATCATGCCCTGACTTATGGGCACCTTTTTTCAGAACACCCTGTATAAGATGTCTTAGTATGTATGTATTGGTCTTGGTAGATGTGATATAAAACGTGTTCTAAGGTCGTTAGTTCATCAGACAGTCTGCGTGAAATCAACCTTTGATAGGCCTATACCACGTTTTATGATAGTGTAGAAATCATATTGATTAAAAGTATATAGTTTCAACCAAAGCAACCACAATAGAACTGGTTTTAGTCAATGGGTTTGCTTTATTTGACTAGTGCTTTTCAATGTGGTCGTATGGAGAGCAACAAATACCAATGGAACAAAGGGTACACTTAATTAAAGTCAGTTTTATGTTTGTAAAACAAAATGTCAGCTGCTATTGATTTTGTGTCGTCTGTCAGTCGAACAAGCTTCGCTTCGTTGCTTAATTAAAAGCCACTATTTATATTGCGTTCTCGATGTTAAATTAGCGAGCCCCATCATGTAGGCCATGAAACATCATTAGCGAATAAATACGTAATGAAGTGACCTGTCGAAAGCTTTCCGATAAAATTGGGGCACCGCTAAACAGTTTAAATTTGTGATGTGTTTAATTTGTTCTATGAATAAGAAATATGTCTTCAGCATACTCTAAAGTCATGATTTACACACATTTACATTCATTATAGCCCCAAAACGTACTACCAATGCGCAATAGTAGTATGGAGCCCCATAAACTTTCAATCTCAGAAATTGTACCATCGTAAAAAACTTTAACCAAGAATTCATAATAGCATTTCATTATAATGCTTAGTAAATCAAAACGTATTTAGGGATCAATGTTGCATACAGATAAAACATTTTAAAACACTGTTAGGTATGGTTTGTTTAAAAGTCAAAAGTTAAACTATACACTTTAAAATAGCTTTTTGGTTTGGCGGTAGTTTTGGTTTGATTAATGATTTCATCGACCTCAACATTTCTTTACTAACGTTTTAAGTTATATTAAAACGTGTTCCGTGCTTTAAAAGTTACGTTAAGCCGTTGGTCTATTTTGATTGGTCATTAGGCTATTAACTAATAACCCAATCTGGGAACTGGCGGCCCTACTTTGTATCAAGACTATCCACAAAATAGGCAATCATCGTAATCAACTTTCATTTCGTATTCATTTTATAATTCCCTCTAAGAGTGGTTGGTGTATCAATCAAAAGTATCAAAGTATGCCTGCCTTTCAACCAATTTTGTCATCAAATTTCTTCAGTTATAAATTAGCTATTTAGCGTTTATACAATAATGTAGAGTAATAC
Organism: Matsumurasca onukii; assembly: GCA_018831715.1. NCBI lineage: Eukaryota > Metazoa > Arthropoda > Insecta > Hemiptera > Cicadellidae > Matsumurasca > Matsumurasca onukii. The sequence goes on along the minus strand of CM032060.1, from coordinate 65,073,193 downwards.
TATGCATATTACACTGATAATTCATTAGTAGTTGACATACATCCATTTTACCGTTCTCAAATTGCGAAAAAAGAGTTGGTCTGTGAATTTTTAACATATTTTACATCATATGCTGGATGCAAAAGAATGGAGAAAAAGGTTTTACTAACTGTTAAGTAACTCCCGTAGTCTAGTAGGTCTATTTCACCTCGTCTATTAGTATAATACTCGTAACGCACGCATACGCACGCTTCAAGGGGTGAAACGCCATGGGTGTGTAATGTTGACTCAACTCTTACTGTACCTCCCCCTTACCCCCCACTTGTGTACGTACTACGTCATACGTGTGCTGACTTTAAGTACTCATTACGCTTCTAGAGTGGCAGAACAAATTAGCGTAAGCGCTCGTCTGACGCGTTGAATTTACCGCCACGGTTATTTTACAACCCATTAATTATCATTTGGTTTGCACAATTAATTAGTTACTATATTCGATTCCTCTTCTTAGATACGTCTAAAATTCATACTAGGACGATACGAAACTAAACGCTTAAGTGCTGGCGTGAGTGAAGCGAATTTCCTTTGTTACGCTAATTCGCCACGTTAACAGCCTCGCATCAGCCTTTAGCCTCGGATTTTTGCCTATAACTATAACGGTCGCTACGAGGCTGTGAGCTGTATGGTTTTTTTCTATGAGTTTGTATAACAGCCTATTTCGGATTAATACATCCTCACATTTTGTATGGCATAGTATTTTGGGGAAACTGTGCTCCAAAATCTCACGAGTTTTGATTAAAAAATTAGCAGTCAGAACGATGCGTTTGTCTCTTTGGGTATTTTTACCGTTACTTCTCTTTTCATATTTGAAACCCTAATATTTTGTTTTCAAAAATTCCAATGTTTGCCACTTTCTCATAACTACGAAATTCGCAAAGGAATATGAATTTCATCACCATGAAATGTTTAAAAACTTCCACTTCAGGCTGGTAAAAATTATTTAACATACTCCCATTAGATATTAGATCAACCAACGACTTTGTTTCTTTGAGAAAAAACTGAAAAGTTACCTAATAAACCATCCATTTTACACTTTAGATGAACTTATGAATACTTCTATTTAGTATAAATTATTACAGTTTTAAATTACATAGTTACAGAATTAGACCTTGTCTTACCAGTGGTAGTAGTCAACACACTTTATTGTAAAAATGACTACGAATAAATAAATGTTCTTATCAATGTTCTTAATGGTTTTTGTCAAAAGTAGGCCCCAAATGAATGCTAGTTAGGTCGTTCGTAGTTTTCGAAAATGTTGGGAAAAGGTCTCCCATTTTAAAATCTTTGCAAACCATTAGCATGTTCAGCTCCGTCTTGACCTTTAATTTTGTGATAATAAAGTTTTGGTAAAGTTAACGTAGTCTAAAATAAACTAAGGTGTGCGACCCTTTAGGAATCGCAAAGTACGAAGACTTTGGTTGCCCAAAATTTAAATGTTTCAACAACTATGTTTACTAGGCATCTTAAACTATAATATACGAAGCTTTAAGCTGTTTAAACCGAGAGCTTACCTCTGGGTGTTTCCAAAGTCTGAGGGGGAAGAGAAAGACCGGGAATGGACGGTCCCTGAAGAGCCAGCCCGATCATGTTCACCCCGTTAACAGTGCCTGAAACATAAACAGAAATGTATTTAAAATATACGAAAATTTAAACGTGGCTTTGCTTGGCTTTAGCGGTTATTGTAGATATTATATTTATACGCTGATTTATTACGTTTAATTGATATACTCGAAATGTTATACTGTAATAATAATTTCATTATAAAAAGACACTGTTGTGACGGAATATATCATTAAACAGTTCAGTTTGACACATTTTCCGTACGTTGTATATAGATTTTAAAAATAAAATCACTATACTGAAATTGTATTACATTAGTTACAGAATGAGAAAAACATATTTAAAGAATTTTAGCCCAGTTAAAAGTTTTGATTTTATTAACTGAGCCCAGTTGTTAGGCCTTATATTATTAATTTTAATAATATCTCATCAAGGACATAAACATACAACATGTCAGCATAAACACGAGTTGAAGTTACAAGTTGTAAAACAAAATGAGTATTATGATGTTGTGTTTTGGAACATCTAAACAACGTTGTATTGCTGTAGGAAAGAACGTTATGATTCAACAACCTGAGCAAATAACAACGTTGAAAAATTTAGATGTTTGTTAGGTTTAGTGATATTCATAACTCCATAATAATAAATGAAAATCCTATGAAGGAACTATTTTGAAAATTATTCAATTTTAGTGTTTATTGCGAATATCTTTTAGGTATTGGTTTTGATATTGGTTTTATGTGATCAACATACCACAAAACAGATGAAAAACGCCCTAACATACGAAAATCCATTAAAATAAATCCAAGGATTATATATTATTTTCCATTTTTCATATGGAATTCGTTGTACATTTTGAATACCTTTCATATTCATTGATTTAGAAGAAGTCTCTTAAAGAGAAAGATAATTGTACGGTCTTTAGGTTTTCGCACAGTAGTTTTAAAAGGTTCCGTTGGAGCGCTACCTCCCACTTCCCACCCCCAGAAGGTTCTAACCAACTCCGCTAGGTGGCACTAAAGCCTACCCAATCTACGTGTTTCCCGGACACCACTGATAATAATTTTGTTTAACAAATTTAAAAACTTCATATATTTAATAATAAAAAGCCAATATTAACTTTAACTCTTCATATTTTTGTCGACTAAATACAAGTTAATAATCGTTATGTGAAGCTTTAACATTTATGATGTACGAGTTGGTTCTAATAATGGAGCTCATAATCTTCGTTATCAATACAGTGACTGAGTTGTTTTGGACAATCTTTTGGATAAAGTAATCGTTTAAAACACTCCGTTTAGGAATACGTTTGGAAGCCTATAAATGCTATTAAGCGAAGTTGATTTACAGGTGTTTTATAAAATTGTGCAAAATAGCTTGTAGGTGTAGATCAGTGAATCTTTTCGTCAGATAGTCGCAATAGAATGTCATATTTTTGCTGTCGACTCGCGCCTGCGGCCTCGGGGGCTGCTCTGGCTCTCGTGATCGCTCGAATGTAGTGGCCTCGCTTCGCTCGGTGTTTGTGATGCAGAGTTTGAGGGGTGGGAGGTCGGTTGAAGCTGTGGCCTTGCTTCGCTCGGCGTGCGTGAAAGGGGGTATCTAAGAAACCATGGCTTTGCTGCGCTCGGCACGAGCGTTCTTTCAGCAAATGTATACAATTTTAATTCGAACTTCACTCTCGGTAACACGTTTTTCAGCAAATGTATACAGATTGGAAATGTTTTGAAACATAATGCTAAAGGCCACGTTTAACTCATACATTAAGTGAAGGTTAAGTGAAAAAAAATTAAAACATGTTGCAAAATCGTAAACAAAGTAGCAAATTTGAAACTTTTGAAGGTTGAAGGAGGCCAGATACGAAAAATGTCATAGACCCGAACAGTTAGATCGTCCAACCCTGACCATGAAAATTCAATCCGTTTTGAGATAGGACTTACCGTTCTACCACTAGATGCTTTTTTAGAAAAACATTTTTCCGCCATTTTGGTTTTCAGTGAGTGAGTGAGTTACACAGAGGGTTGTATATGTTATGGACCTCCCTTCGGGGTCGCTGGAATGTAGTGGCCTCACATCGCTCGGCGCTAACCACTAAAATACGTGAGAAAAAAAACTTAAAAACTGTTGGAAAACTGTGAACAATGTAGCAAATTTGAAATGTATTTCTTTTTAAGGATGAAGGAGGCCAGATACGAAAATAAGTCATAGGACTAAAACGTTAGAGCTCTTTTCTTTGGATCCTCGTAATCATAAGAAAATCCATGTATTCCTGTATTGTCCATCCTGTTAAACGCAGAGGAAGAAAAAAGAGGAAATACCTCTACGCTTTGAACAAGGCATACACCGAAGTTCCTTAGTGTTGTCAGTAGACAGAGTCTTCGCCTCTCAAATAAACTCTTTCTTTAAATTATGAATTTAGCGACTTGTCGAAAAATACCACTACAATACGGACATATTAAAAACTGGGCCAGGACAAGGATTTAATTTGGAATAATAAGGCGGCCAGTATGTGCGTAAGAGGGACCAGAAGAAGGTTCGCTACTGGAGAGACCTTAATGGGATTACAATAGCTGTTCATATACAACTATATTTTTATGATTTTATTTTTAAATTTTATACGACTATTTTTATGTTTTACTATTTTATACTACTAATGTAACAACCAAACAAAAATTATAATTTGTTGTATAATCGACATTGACAATTTATGTACCAAACAACAAATAAAAGCACATTATAAGAAAACATATGTTCTTTAAAAATTATGGATTTAAAACGTATTGTACGAGTTTAAAAAGTCTAACACTTTGAGCTTTATTCAAGACAAACTTAACTCGCCTCTAATATGTTGTTCTAGGTCAGCGAATGTAGAACACAGCAGTAAGTTTAAACATGTTCATTGCCACGTTCTTGCCGTTACAGATAACTCAGCAAGATAGCTGAGGAAACAGCAGCTGAGCTAAATGAAGTGTTATATCACACTTCATAACATCTTGCAATGTGGAAGTGTCAACAGCTACGTTATAACAGGAATGATGCTTCGTGCAATTCACCAGCTCATCTTTTCTGCTGAATAAGAACAAATTGCGTCATGTCGCAGGTACGAGTAAATTGCATTTCCACGTTGTGACATCGCTGAGACAGTTTTCTTTTTGACGTTCTTCGGTTCAACATGTGGAAAATTAAATAAGTTGTATATTAAAAAATAATGCACTTGCTTTTGAATATTAGTTTACGGTAAGTGGGGCAAATACTTATACAGACGCGGTAACTTACGCGAGTTTAAAGTATTAGTGAGTTTGTGGAATGGAATTGTTGTAAAAAAATATTTGTATCATTCTGCTCTGAAAACAGCTGCTTTAGACACATGTATTGACAGTGCTAAAGTGTCACTTTTACACCCAGGTAAATAAAGTATTGTTTTGATAGGAGAAAAAGATCATTTTAATGATCTTATTGTGGCATGGCTGATGTGCCTTGGACGTTAACTTGACCTCGTGTCAAAAAGTGTCACTTTAAAAAAAGGTTACGATTGTCTTGTTTAACGAGGCGAAGTTAGGACTATAAAGTCCTCTCTATCACTCAACCTCGACCTTTACCTAGCGTCACCATATTAGTCAAATTGTAAGTGGTGACTGCGGGAATCGAACCCGTGCCACTGGAGTGATGAGCTCCGGAGTCGCGCGCGATACCAATCCGCCACGGATCCGCTAACTTTAGGACCTAGTGATGAAATATAATATTGTGTAGAATGTTTTCATTGAAATCTTCGGAACAGTTTGCAAAGTACAACGAAAACTATTTTTTGTCATTCTGCTCTGAAAACAGCTGCTTTAGACTCACATGTATTGACAGTGCTAAAGTGTCACTTTTACACCCAGGTAAAAAAGTATTGTTTTGATCCCTAGGGAGAAAAAGATCATTTTAATGACCTTTTTGTAGCATGGACATCAACTGGTTCAACGAGTTTGTTTTGATTGTTTTGAAATTTAACTCTGACAATGAAAACAGTGCAACAGCTGTTTCTTCAAAACATTATAATTTAAACTGTTGAGCTAAAAACAATGTCTACTTAATTAATTGTTAATAATATTAAATCATTTCTTGACATTTATTTCTTATTATTATTTGCATCATCACAAAAAATATCGTTCATCACTTGGCCAGAAAGTGTCTTTTTGACCCTCGGTAGGTATGTCCAGAGTGACCTCCGTTGGATCAAAGTGGTTTCAATGGATATCTCAAGAATCTCGAAGTATGTGTTTTTCGTCTAATAGTTTATTTTCTTTAGAGCTAAGGTATTTCATAACCACGGCTGAACCCTCTCTAATACCACTGTAGTTACTCATATGCCACACCACATTCATATAACATCATTAACAAGCCTAAACAGTTGCCTGGTTAGGTCTTTATCACGTTGCAAGAAAAGTTGAGCTCCAAAGACATTCTACTTTTCGTTAATTCCTTGTGATAAGTTAGAGGGAACAAAGCAACTCTTTGTATTGTCAAGAACACTCCAGGCAATTTCTTAGCAACATCAGCCGTCGTTACGTCGAGGCATTGTTTCCTTCTTTATCTTGAGTAATTTCCATTGGTTCTTGTCTATTTCTTTCTTAAATTGTGGTATTAAGAATACACCTGTAGTTATGTAAGTAAACACCATGACATATTAAGTTTTGGGTTTTTATTTATAAATCGTTGACTTTTAAGTTGTTTGGCAATTGTTTGAATAAGTACATCTCGCCTGAAAACCGCAATTACTAAATTAAAAAAAATACGTTAAGATTTCATAGGGTATGAAAAGAGTTTGGAAGACATTAATAGTTTTAAGAGTATCTATGGTAAAAAGTCAAATTTTCTACGGCTGTACAAACACTTTAAAATCTACTTGTTACACACTTTTGGGACCCGCCTAGGCCGCGAGGTGACGCTTTAGTTCCACCGTTAATTTTATTTGTTTTCACCTTTAAAAATAATTTTTACATTAATAGAAACGATACATTTAGAAACTAGAGAAGTTTTTCAAACACACGCTTATAGCGTTTGTTTATTGTATTGCGTTTTAAGTGTACAGCATGCACTAAAACTTGGATAATTTCAAAGTTTGTTTGGGAGACTAGTGAACCCTTTATGAAAAAATAGCCTCAATACGCGTGTTGGAAAACTCCACTAGTTTCCAAATATATCATGTTCATTAATGTTAAAGTTATTTCAACAGTTGAAAAACGGGCCACTATCAACCCTTTCATGCGATTGGTTTGGCAGTTAGGTTAGAAAACCCGTTGTTTAGCCAGTTGTTACGTGCGCGGTGTCGTGTGTTCTTTGGTTGGACGAATTTACGCTTTGTCTGAGGTGACCATTGAGGCGGATCCTAAAAGGCAGAAATTGGGTGGAATTTTTTAATGAAAGTATTTTAGTGTTAGGTCAGGTGGGTTATTAAATCAAATGGAAGGGCAGTTGTCAATAGTGCCGTGGAGATAGCTTTCATAGGTCAAATCAACGACAACAGTAGTATTGCTGTTTAAAAACTAACAGTTTAAAACCTGCCAAGTTGGAAACAATGCTATTTTTGCAATAGCCATCCAATAGAAATCGGGCTTTTAGAATTGTAATTCATTTAACGATGGCTTAATATAAAAAAAAACAAATTTAACCTTGACTTTTACAATGCAATTTGTGGAATTCTTTTTAGATAGGGTTTCGCTTTTAGAGGACAACAATTCGTAAGGGACAAGGGTGAGTTTTAAGGAACGTCATGGTAAATTTAAAATAACTGATAGTCGTGGTTCAGTTATAGAAAAAGAGTTAGATTGAACCCTCTACCCTGAGTTGGTCTACCTTGTTAACGTGTTTAAGGATATTATCTTATTAGACTGAATATGTTATTTTATTTCCTTATAACTAAGTGGCTCAGTAGCTTTTTCACCGTCAGTTGAAAACTGTCTAGACAAGAGGATTCATAAAACCAATAAGTGTTTAGATATTTGAAGACTAAGTTCAAATTTGAACTTTAAAGCTGAGGAGTTGCATAGACTCAGTAAAAAAAAGCTAATCTAAAGGCTGTAAATACAACGAAATTTCTCAATTACTTTCTAAAAGGACCCAGAAAGGCACAGCAGACACGCTGAAGTCTCTTACAGCTTTGATGTCCCTGCTTAACTAACTGAAGCCGGGCTAGATAGTGAACGGTGATAAGAACTGAGGTGTAATGGAGCTACGTACTCCCTAGAGCAAGGGCAAATGTCTCGTAAGAGCCATCCCTTGTTCTAGCTATTTCGCTTCATGTTACTCAAGTATGAAGATAGATACATATAAAGTTGAAGCTAAACTATTGGAACTATTCTCAGAGTCTGATTGAACGTTCTTAAGAAAGAAAAGGGTTTTATAGGATTTCATTTTTAAGGTTAATAATTTTATACTTAATTAATATTTTTTAGGCTAGGTATAAGTTGTTAGCTGTGTAATAGTTAATATTTGCCTCGTGCCAAAGACCATGATTTAGTTTATTATAATGTAGAGTAGGTTTGGTTAGGTCCTTGAAAACTCAGCCCGAGACGTAGGGAGTCTGTTCCTTCTAAAGTGGTCGAAAAGTTCAAAGTAAAAATACGGTAAATTCACAATTAAATACCCTGAAGTTCATGGGCGTTATTAACATGTATCATACGATCGTGCTAAATCGGAAACAACGAACATGTCATAAACAGAAAAAATGAGGTGGTAGAAAATCTGGTGCAAAACCTCTGCAATTACAAAACCATGCCGTCACGTAGCTTAAGCGCCGCTAGCATGAGTGAATCGGATTTCCTTTGCAATTTGTTACTCTAATTCGCTCCCCTCACAGCCTTGCTTCGGCCTTCGGCCTCAGCTTGGCCTCGTGTATGATCACAAGCGTTACGATCGTCGAGGCTGTTCGCTCCACACGGTGCTCAGGATATGTGCTCAATTCATGGTCCTGGGCCTAGTTCTGGGCCTTTTACCATGCTGATGGCAAATATATCATTTTTCCAAAGGAAATTCGATAAAAAGACTACGAGTGTAGTATATTTTAGTACAGAGATAAAATGTTTGGTAAATTCTTTTTTTGTCCATATGCCAAACTTTGATATACACTCAAAGGTATATGTAATTTAATGATACGAACCAGATAAACACTTACATTACTATACCCCCAGTCAGTATCTGTCTGGTTGGTACCTGCTCAGATTACTTTATACTGGGGTACATAAAAGAGTTGTTCACAAAAATACTGGGCAGCTTTGAGTTGTCAGATGTTGAACACGCTCGTTCCCCGCCAGGAGGTTGGATCAGATATCATTTTAGGGGATACGGCAGCAGGGTAGACCGCGACTTCAGGAGAGGTTTGCCATAATCTTGGGGAACGGTCCCCGAGTGTTGGCAAGGCTCTCCATATCTTGGGGGTTAGAGTCCCTAAGTGGTTGTCAGCGGGCTTGCTTGTCGCACCCTCTCATGATTGTCTGGTCAGCCGAACCCAGTCCCATTCCTCTGAATCAGACTTTCTTTCATTCCGGTGGTAGCGCAATATGCCCAACAGACGAGGCAGACGTGCATAAGGGTAACCAGTCCCTGACCACTTGATCCCCTCAATCTATCATCTAATCTAACATCTACATTAATATAACAATATTATATGAGTTATTAGAATCCCGTATTAAAAGAATTAGTTTAAATCCCAGTTTTCAAGTTCAACTAGATTACATAAAACAGTTCTCAGTGAAAACATTTTGTTCACAAAGTTATTTTCTGCCAGATCAACGGCCATAAAAACCAGAACGAAAGAGATAAAACTTGTTACCAAAGCAAAAGTCTATCAGAGAGAATCTTAACTGCGAGAGTATGAAAGGAGAAGGGGTGAGTATCTTAAGTAGGGTGGAATGATAAGTCCTTTTATCGTAAGTGATTGGAAACAGTGATTCGCTAAGTGGAAAGCTTGTAGGAGTAAGTGACGAGAGGCGGCGGTGGTGGTGGGGGTTGCTGAGGCAGTGGTGGGGTGGTAGAGGTAGTGGTGGGGGGCGCGTGCACGTCGCATCGATCCGTGACGTCATACCTGTTGCTACGGCTACTTGACTGCGTCACTTTCCCACGGTCACTTAGCCCACGTTCCAGGTCACCTACGCGCATCTCGGTTCACCTACGTACATATTATCTTCCTCAATGTTCGTAATTTATTATTGTAGCGAAACATTCACAGTCACCTCTGCCTTTTAATCACCTTTAGCCTCTAAAAATTGTAATATTTATTTAGATTTATCTATTGATATTATTATTATTTTATTTAATATTAAATTGTTTATTTATTAATCTTTTTTATTTTATTGGAAGATACTATCTCAGAGTACTGTCTCAAGAAAAGCCAACTGATATCTATATAAGTTACCACATTTCAATAACCAAAGTTACGTTAAGTTCTACCCAATGACTTTTGTATACACTATTAACTATTTAATCTCCAGTCCAGATTGGCCAGGATACCAAACGTATGGAACACCGTTTATAACCTTTTAACAACTCTAAATAAACGCATTAAGTTTTCACATTAATAGACCTGAAACCTACGATTACCAATTTTTCTTGGTAGTTGGCTGGTCACTACCCGCAATAAGTCAATAAAAAGTTATCAATGAGCATAGAGGAAAATGGACAGAAACAGATGTCTAACTACTTATTTAAGAGGCTAGAGGTAAATTGACTTCTCATTGGTAATCAGCTTTGCAAGGGACACCATACTTGGGTGAAACCACTGACCGAGCTTGTTGGGCTGAGCCAGCGTGGTGAAGGCGTCCTTGAAGATGCTGGAGGGTGGGTTGGGGTGCTTGATAGCGTTCATCCTGCGGGTCACCGCCCCCGCAGCCGCAGCTTGGGGGCACTCCCCCACCCCTCGCGCCTTGGGCCGGGGCTGCTCCACAGGCAGCACTCGTCTTCTTCTCTTCGGCAGTTTGGACCTGGCCTGCAAAAATGTAATAATATTTGTTCTATTGTAGAAAAAATTCAACAATGAATAGCATATTTGATGTTTTAGATAAGAACTGTAGCTCAATCACATTAAAATACCTTTCAAACGTAAACTTATCTAATTAAATCGTTAGGGGCCTATCCATCCCTTAATACCGACGGTTCGTCAGTTGAACGATTTCCCAATAATAATGAACGCGTTTGAACTGTAAAATGAATCTTCGATGAGAGCTATTTTAAAGGTGATGTTGGCACAAGGACACTTTTGAGCGAGTTGGGTTGCTTGTTGACTAGAGTGTTTGTTTAGTTTGTAGTTAAATCAAAAGTATACATTTCATCCCACGAATTTCAATCTATTATATAATTCACACGTATTTGAACTGCTACTCGGATTTCTATTTATGTAAAATAAAAAATAACCAGATACTTTATTACATAGCTTTAAAACTTAAACCAGCTTTTATAAGCCTCAATATTTTTAAGCCTTCATTTTGTGTGTGTGTTTAGGTCGAAATGTGATTTCATAAATGCACGTGATTAACTCTAACGAAACTAGTGGCAGGGAGAGCTACTGATCTGGGAGATACAGATCGGTAGTTAATGAAGTTGTCTTCTGCAGAGGTTTATAGTACACCAACATCGTACATAGATTAGAAGTACTGTATTGATGCTCTAGGCATTTCAAAAACGTCTCACATCTATTATGATCGTCGAAGACTTTTATAGTCCAGACTATATTACTGCAGCACATGACTGGGAGACCGTGAACCCTTGACCCATGAGAATAGAAAAAAGTACAACAATAATAGTGAATGGTATAATTTAATTAAAATAATACACTCTTAACACAAATTTTGGTATAAGAGGGGAAGCTAAATTGTAATTATGACAATGAAGATGACCACGCACGTGTTGTGAACCTAAATTATGAAGCTTGTAATATTTTTAAGATAACCAATCAGCTGACTAAAGGAACTATTGACTGATGTTAGTAATACAATATGAGCAATGATACGATATACCACTAAAGTTGTAGTGAATAGATTGCAGTGTATTATGTGGTAAGCATTGAGTGGTGTGCTAGTGAACCACATCAAACAGCGCACTCTATTGATAAAGTTCACTACATGAATCCACAACCCTGTCTAGTGCACTGAGATACATGGTGGAAGAGATAAGGTTTAGCAATAGATGATAATACGATAGTTTGACTACCAGTTACATTTTCAAACTTCAGAATACAGTTCAATCAAATATTGTTCTTGTTTGGTAACCATTGACAATGCATTCTTTTCAGTGACTGAAAATATTTTAATCAACAACTCCTCAGACAAATAATGAATTATATAAATTTGTATATGTAGATGAAAATATTTTTATTCGCGGCCTTGGAGTTTTGGAATTCTACAAAATCTAATAAGGTACTCGTATTAATGTATCATTTGAAATTTAAGATAATTATGCAAACTTTCCCTTGCCACGGAAGAAAAGTCAAAGTAGTTAAATGTAACTTAACTATTAAACCCGTTTCAATGTCGTATTAACAAAATGAAATATTTTCTTTTAAATTCATATTTAACTATAGATTATTTTTATTTACTATTAATATTTTTAATTCGTAAACCTCTTTGTTGCATTGAATATTCAATTACAGTTCAAATTATACATTTTACTACTTCAGTAATCCAGTTTTGTTGAAATGAGGACATTTTTAGGTGATTATCCTTTCATGAGTCAAAGCGATTATCCTAGATAAAAAGCTTCTATAGAGGGTAAGCTAAAGTTAACTGTACAAGAATAAAGAGCTCTAAGTTCCTCGAAAGGTTATTTTTACATTGGTTCATATTGTAACTACACAGTCTAAAGAGGAAAATGAGTAAAATTATTTTAAAATAGTCCGGTCCTCAGCATAAAGTAAAAGGATTAAGAGCAAAGTTGCAATTTGAGTTTCACATAATATGATTTCAAACTTTCATCTCCTCTACAACTGTACTTTTATCTCCAGTGTTAATCCTTGTTAATGTGGTCCCAGAGCTTCAATTTTGTTACAAGGAATGTTCCCAAGCTTCTAACTTCGTACTTTAATACTTTCTTCAATTTCCTCTTGCGGCTGATTGAACAAAATTAGCTGTATTAAGGAACATGTAGTTATTTTTGTATGTATTATACTACTGAACAGTAATATTGTATTTAAGCACATCGGTAGAGTTTTACTTGATTATTTAGAGTAGGAAGTTCTCAACAAGGCTGTGAAAAAAGAAATTTGGTGGTTTAAGTCGTGATTGTTATTGCTCTTACTTTGATAACGGAGGTCCAAACTTCGAAACAATATAGTGTAATATATCAATAGCCCTACCAGAAATATTAAAAAGCAATACAGATCTATCTGATGAGAATCGGTTCGGCGGCGTCGAGCCCGAGGTAGGTAGAGATGGTAGTAGCAATACACGAGCTTTGGTCCACTCACTCAAAAAATGGAAAATCAGGGTTTCGAACTCTCTTGTTTCTGAATGTTTCAAATTTTACCAAAAAACGTAAAAACATTTATATATACGATAGGGTAGTTATGTGTTCCTTATACACAAGAAACAATCAAAAGCTGCTTGTGAAAATGTTGTTCTACACTTTCAAAACGGGTTTTTTTAGCAAACGTTATAATATTGTTGTTAACTTTTGCGTAAAGTATGCACAAAAACATGGTTATAAACTTAAGGAAAACCTTTGGAAACACGAAAAATGAATTTATATATTTATAAATTATATATATCTAAAATATATATATATCCTCATAGAAATGTAGGACCTACATTACTGCCTTCTGATTGTTCCTTTAGCTAGGAATAGCAGTTATCCTATTCAATAGTTGTGTTTCTACAGGTTTTAATTTACTATTTAAATTGAAAATTGTGTATATCTCAGGCTAAAATATTTTTAAATATTTGTTATTAAGACATTTTGGTATTTAACATTTGTCGGATAAATTCCGATTTAAGTACTTCTCTAAATTTGAAGGCTTAAATAGGTGGGCCGGATGGTGTAGTGGTCAGTATAATCACCTAGCTAGTGAGATACCCGGGATCAAGTCTTCAAATCTTCTTTGTAGTAATAATTTAGCTACTTATCGTTTATACAAATTAAAATCTATAAATAGTTTGTATATTCACACAGAAATTACGAAGCACGTAATTACCAGGTGTATAATACAAATCAAATGTTCTAATACAGAATATCAATGAATGTTGATTAATCAAGATGCAAATACCTGTGGAATGAATTTCTGAATACCACAGTGAATGTATACATTCGTGTAGCCATACTCTACAATATCTCCATTGACATGGAAATCTACGTCATGCTTTTATAACATGATGTGATTTGATAATACAGCTGTACAAAGTTCCACTGAAGTGTTGCATTTAAACGTATGATAATAGTACTATAACATTGATACTAATTGATACTAGATTCTACCAAGTTTACCTAGCTTTTAGCACCAATCTAAATAACTCATTTTTTTGTTTTCAAAACAATATGTTAAAACCAACAATTTGAATTTTGTTCCAATCATCTTTACATGTTTTTGTTTGAACATTCTGTCTAAATCCTGTATGTTCAATATTGTTGGTCATAATTTTAAAACAGAGTCGCCACTAATATAAAAGATTACCACAAATGTTTACAACAATAGTTTATCCAATGCAAAGTACTTAAAAGCTCTCCTGGTTGGTGGAGAATTTAAACTTTGAATCGTCCAACATTTTAAAACGCATTTTTGTAAATAGTTTAAATTAGGACACCCTTAGTATTGATTATTGGTGAACTTGGTGATAAGGATGGTTTCTATTTTTGACGTGGTGAGGAGTCCCACCCTTAAGTTGACAGTTTGTGCAGGAGGAAATAAATACACATTTCCTATTTAAGCCTCTTACCAAACACTTTATTAAATAGGAATGTACGAGTATACTTTAGGTGTACTTAGTCAGTGTGCCGCGGAAAAGTTAGCAGCAGCCTTAAGGATCGTCGTTTTTAGTGAATAAGAAAAATAATGTTTGGTATGAGCGTTTTCCATCACAAATATGAGTCCAGTTTGTCAACTGACTGCCAAGTTCGATTTAAGTGCTCAATTTAAAACTCGATGAAAAATATGATCCCAAAAGCGTTCTACAATCCAAACGAGTTTATAACGCACGACTGGGACGAAACTCACTGTCTGAAAACGAAATCAGAGTGGAATTATTCGAATTAATGAGACTACAAATATAAATGTTGTATGTTTGTTCGAGAATTAAAGATTGCAACGCATTATATTAAGTGTTTTGCACAATAAGTTGTTTGGTTATTTTTTTAGTAGGACGCAGAGCGTTAAAAGCTTTTCTGTAGTTTCTGTTGTGGCTCGGAACATGTACCAAACGTTGCACATATAATTGTTCAAAAGTTGCATTTTAAAGTTAATGTCCCTGACCAGTGGTGTGAACTCTGAGGGCAGAGCTTTTAAGGGGGAAGGGTGTTGTAAGATATTAATGTTCATTTTTAGTTTGTTAAAAATGGAAATTAATTCTTACGGTATTGCCGTGGTCAGAGAGAACACGTACCTTCCGCGTACGTGACCACATGCGAGGTGGTGCGGTCGGCACGGGTGGCCGTGAGCCTACCCTTGGCGGTGTCTAGATATACCCCAGGACTTACGGTCCAAGAGGGCAGAGAGTTTGAGAGCCGTTTTGGCTGGTGGATGCAGGACGGTGCATCGGAGGGGGACTCTGTTGTGAAGGTGAGACTTTCTTTCTTCAGAGCCTTTGTTGGATTTTTGGGTAAAGGTTAACTCTTTTGTTTCGGTAATTTGTTTCGGTTTACTGTTTCGGATTTAATTTTGGGAATATATTTTGGAATACTGTTTCGGTCGCGAGTATTTGAATTCTTGCGCTAGTATCTTCGATCGGTACGCTTTTAGATAACGCTCGTGGGGATACTTGGGGCGAGCCGTAAGAGACGATACCTTTTCCGGTGTACGAAGTTTTTGAACATAATCTTTATAGGTTTTCTCTCCTCTCCTCGGCAGTTTAGGGCTTAGGGTATTAGACAGTATATACATGTTTAGTGGATAAGTGTCTGGTGTTAACGTGTTACGTAATATAATTAGAGATAGGATTTTGGATAGTTCTTAAGGTTATTGATTTGTACTCGTACATTTGTAGAGAGAGAGAAACAACATTATAGGAATTGTTGAGTCAAGCGACTAGTTTATTTATACCCCTTGAGCTACGTCCTCGTAGTACGGTCATACCGGGAGTACAGGTTTTGGTTATACTCCAACTATTTTTAACGTTGGCATTTGTTGGACTGCAACACTCTGCATCGTCACTTTTGTCAACCCGAACTGCGCAGCTGCTGACAATAAGTATACATGAAGGGTTCTAGTATCTTCAACCAATTTTACTTGAGTATTGTTTAATTTGCAACCTTAGTAAAGACCGTGGAAAAGCGTGTGAAACACATTTTTAACTGAATGACAAATACGAGTACAGTTTTACCAATTGAACACGTGATGCAAGTCAAGCATTACGTTGAAGCCTGTAAGCAAAAGGAATACATAATCTAATGCACATAGCTTGTGTAACCTGTTCGTCAGACATGTTCTCTTCAAATATCCCATGTATCATGTGTGATGATTAACTGCTTGTGTTATCTTTACAACAGAGAATAATACTTACATGTTACATTTATATTATAATCTTAGACTTACAAAATATTCTTGTATACATCAAAGAAATATGGCAAGGGTTCGGTTTTGTTGGCATGTCTTAAAATGTACAATTGTAATTTTATAATTTTTTGCGGGGTCTCTATCAAGCATTTTGGTGGTATTAAACCTAATACGTTTCAATACCATGAGACCATCAAGACCCAGGAGCTTTGATTTTGAAAGAAAAGTCCCGAGTTTCAAATAAAAGTGTAACAGGGTTAAATCACCCTTTGTGAGCAAAGAAAGGGTGTTAACGTCGCTTTCAAGTAATGTGCCTTGAGTGAAACGGACCTTGTCCCATCTAAAGGAGAAAAGTAGTTCTTATGTCAGAGTTATTTTAGTTTACGGCTGCTTTCTACAAAGACCTACGTACAGCGAGAAAATAAAAACAAAGCTTAACATTATCCTCAGAGATATCCATCCAAACTTCTAAAGACAATTTTTACTAGCCCAAAAGTTTAAGGAGCTAAATACCAAAATTATTATGTTTTCTTCTTGACCTTTTACCTTTGACTGCTCATAGATGGTGTTGAGGCAGATTAGTTGTTTTCCAAATAAATTAAGAATTTCATAAATGATTCGTCAACATACACTTGTTTCTAGTGCATAGTCCAGTACCAATAGATGAAGTCATTACATGTTCAAACCGATACGTAGTTAATGGTCAGACATCGATTATTGATGTTTTAATAGTTTTTTAACTAAAAGGCTGATAACCATTCGATAAAATTTATTACACGTTGTGAAACACTACCAGATCAACAGCAAAACACTTATTTTATGTTCTTCAAACGTTCTGATTTCTACATAAACAGAAAAAACTTACAGAAAAATTGTCTGATCATCAAATCAGATTATTTTCTCGTTCAATTCTTTTTAAACATACGATATTTCTGGTCATACACTCGTTCGTTCGAATTATTCCACTCTATTCCCGTTGTCAGTCAGTGAATTACACGGTCTCCTAGTCGTGTGCCATAAACTAGTTTGGACTGTAAAATGCTTTCGCAATCAAATTTTTCCGGTGAGTTTTCGCCGTTAGTTGAAAACACTAAACACATACCTGTGAAGAATAACGCTCATGTTGAGTATTATTTGCCGGTTGTTCGCTCAAAACGAAGATGTGTACAGCTAACTTTGTGCAGACACTGTCTACGTAATAATACTAAGTTAACCTTAGTAAAAATGTCAAATATTAAAAAAAATATTTATTATTTGATACCACTTGAAATAAGAGTCTATATGTAGTTTGCATTTACCTCCCCTAAACTCTCAATTTAAGGGAAAGTAGCAAAATCTCTAACCCCGTCAAAATTCTGTTACTTAGGGTGACTTAATGTTAGTTATTAAGTAAAGTGCAACTAAAACGGTTGGACTATTAGGCTAAAAGTGTTAGGCTATATTCCCCTCCTACCCGGAGACGCTTTTAAGTACCTTGTATTTGATAAGCTATTATTCAAGAATCTAAATATCTTTTATTGTCATTAAACATATTTTGCAATCATTACATCATTTGGCAATAGAGACATGATAAAAATAATAAAAACTTTAAGATAAGATAAGAACTATTTCATTTTAAGAACTTGCGGTGGTTTTTACAGATTAGAACCACTAACTTGTACAGTTTTGTAAGCTGAAAAAGTAAGAATTTAAAACTATGATTAATAGCATTGAGCATAGGGGTTGTATAAAAATGTTTAGTAAAAATTAGTATAAAAACGTAAATCTTTGTTTTAAACAGATTGTTTTTTATTAACGCTTACAAAGTTACTAGATTTGTGCTAAAAGCTAGGTAAACTTGGTCTAGTTTTAATGTTATCTCCTTTCTTATAAGTATAAATGAAATCCCCAGCATGATTTTTATCGCACAGCATGATATAACAGCATGACGTAGATTTCTGTATCAAGGGATATGCAGAGTATGGCCACACGGATGTCTACATTCACTGTCATATTCAACAATCACATTCCACGAGTATTTCAATCTTGTCGGGTCATATTAAGCAGTTCTGCAGCTAGCAAATTTCATTTGTATTAAAGTCAATAATTAATTCTTTCGTAATATATGTCAAGGGCTTAAATGAAAGAAAAAACACATTAATTTTGTGCATAATGTTTAGTGTCAGATTTATAGAGTAACCTATGTAGAATTTATGGAAATACTTATGGGTAGAATATAGTCTTGGAAAATATAACTACATAGCCTTCAATACACCTAAGTACAGCTGGCATTAGGCAATCAGCCGCAAGAGGAAATTGAAGAGACTATTAAAGTACGAAATTACAAGCTTGGGAACATTCCTTGTAACAAAATGGAAGCTCCGGGACCACATAAACAGAGATCAACACTGAAAAGGGATAAGAGTACAGTTGTAGAGGAGATGAAAGTTTGAAATTATATGTTAAACTCAAATTATAACTTTGCTCTTAATCCTTTTACTTCATGCTCAGGGCCAGGCTAGCTTAGCTGAGTTTTTACTCATGCCCCTATTTGGACTGTCTAACTAAATTATCAACTAATGTGGAAAATGGATTAAATTTAAGCATTAACTTGTAAAATACTCTTGAACCTCCTATCCTTCTACAATTATTTTGAGCTTTTCTCTAATAATGCTTTTAATTTGGGGCACTTCGCTTCAGCTCATGAGAGGACCTTCACTCGAAAATGTACTTATATAAACAAAAGTAGAATACTAAGAGACTTGAATAAATACTTTTGTTTGAAATCGTACTAAAATTAAATAAACATTTAAAGTTTACCTATCTAAAAACTTTTTAATAAAAAAAGAGTAATTAAATTAATTTTTGCATAAAAATGTTACTAATAAAAATAATGAAACAGATTTGATTAGTTTAGTTTGGAGAAAATTGACTTATGTTAAGTAAAAATAATTAATAGAAATCCAAGCTTTCGTAGTATTCTTAAAAAATTCTTTAAAAAAGACAATCAACCTACTTATACATATGTCAAATAATTCGAAAAAACGGAAAGTACTGAACGTTTTGAATTATTACAAAACAAGACAACACTGTTTTTTGAATTGAACTGTATCCTGAAGTGTAAATGGAACTGGAATGGTGTCGAACTGTAGCGTATTATCATCTATTGCTAAACCTTATCTCTTCCACCATGTATCTCAGTGCACTAGACAGGCTTGTGGATTCATGTAGTGAACTTTATCAATAGAGTGCGCTGTTTGATGTGGTTCACTAGCACACCACTCTCTGCTTACCACATAATACACTGCAATCTATCTCAGTATGTGTTTATAATGAGTTTTAGTTGTATCATTGCACATTTCGTATTACTACCACAATAACTCCTTTCTTTTACTGGTTGGTTTTCTTAAAACAGCCGGTGGTAGAAAGTAAAAATGAACCTTCCCTTAATTCCTGCTGGAGTTTGAGATTCACAAAACCCATTCTTCATGTAAAAGTGGCAAGTATTCTTATTATTTATTTCTACTGAAGAGGCCTCCGGCTAGAGCCCGAGCAGTTTCTATCCGGAAAAGGGAATTTAACATGGACAATTTTTAAAACGATGTTTTAAGTAGACTAACGTACCAAAATGGTACAAATGTTTCAATAGAGCATTTGATGAGGCAGAATATAAAGGCAAAATCGAAAACGTCCTTGCTAAACAAAATACTTATTACTCACACGAAATTAAATTTATTCTTTGAGGAAAGAACACGGTTTAGAGTTAATAGTGTTTATAAGTGGTGCCAAAAGTACTGCGGCCGCTCTATCCGGCGGCCTCTCAAAAAAAGACTGCGCAATAAGCAAAAATAACATACCTTTCATTATTCTGAGTTGAGAAGGCCATATCTACATTTTAAAAGAAGTTTCTTACAAAATATATACGAGTAGCTTTTGTACAATATTTTGGAAGTGGTGATTCTTACAAAGTCATTTAAGAATTGATTGTCTTGTAAAACCAAAAAAGACTTATGTTTTAATATGGAGGCTTTTATAAATACGGCTAGAAAGCAAATACGTTTTGGAAATAAAATTTTAAAATGAAGTTTAATTGCTTATTTGTACTACGAGTACTAAGTCTATTAGGTTTAGGTAAATAGTAGCGTATTTTCCTTACTATTTTCTCGCTATTTTACAAAACAGAAAACTGGAATATTTTACACCTACAAAAGTGCTGTTGATCTGTTGGTCTGTTTCAGCTCCATCTTTGTTCTGTAACTGAATCTGACAGGTCATCTCTTGAGGATCCTGTTACTTTCCATCCCGAGAAAATGAGGAAATACGGGAGAGGAAAACACATCAATGTGAAGGAAATGATTCTGCCGAAAACGAAATAAATCTTGTATTTTGTGTTTGAACGGCTAGTTTTCATATATTCGCTATCAGTTTTATATGTGATAGTACTTTTAAGTAAAGCTTATTTTTAATAAAATCCTGAACAGTTAGGGTCGTTTTTTCAATTGCCTGGTTAGCAGCTGGTTAACTAACCACCGGTTAAGTTGTTTACAGTCTGCAATGTTTACATTTTCACGAAACGTTCAAAGTACTTAAATGAATTATTTGAAGATCTTTCATGCAATAAAGGTATAGTGTTACCATTTTTATTGAATTTAACATGTACACATTATGCTAATATAGCTAAATACAAACTGAAACACCAAAATGCAAAATCAAAACAGACAAACTAAAACTTAACCTTAAAACTATCCAGCTTTTCTATTGGTTGGCTCCTGTCCTAATTTTAACCGCCGGTTAAGGCTGAATTGAAAAAAAACGGCCCTTAGAGTTTTGGCAAGGCAACCTTGGTGACGGACTAAACAAAAGCCTCATAAGTTTGGTTGGCTTATGAGTTTCTTGTTAAAGTGATGGTGTTTTAGAATATATTTTTAATACCGTGACTTATACAAGCGATATGACTGTGATAATCTTTGTTAAACTATATGTTAAATGTTCATAGATTAGCTTTAAATATGAAATGAATAAAGTGGAAACACATAATTTGGGTTCCACAAATGTACGCAGGGCGTGCTGAACACTCTATGTGAGTTAGCTGTAACTGACACTCTAACAGAGAACTGTCAAAAACACGCTCTTGCCATTGATGTTATGCATCGATACGCTCGTCATCTCGTAACGGATACACTCTAGTTACATATGTCTTCCTCAGATTAACTGTGGAGCCTAATCAGGATAAGTTCATAGTTTCAAATAGTATACAACCTTTGTCTAACAGTTGCAATTGGTAGGTGACTCTAATTTACAGTTTTAAACTATCGTTTTAATTTCTACATTCTAAAGGTTTTTAGTACTAAAATGTTCTCCCATTCCCTTATATGTTTTATTTTCTGTTTGTGTGGTGAATCACCATGTTGTTGTTTGCCAGTTCTTGAGACATCATGTCTGTTAGATCTTAGATCTTGTTGTTTGTTCTACATGTTGTGTGTATTTGGGTATTAGAATAGTTGTATCTATATTATACACATGATTCATCTGAACCCATCATGCTAGGGCTATTTGTTTTGCAAATGGTTTTAAACCAAAACATTTGCTATATTTATTTCATTGATACAGTAAATATTGTATCCGTATATTGCATGGTTTAGTTACAAACTTAATGTAAAGCTATAATTAATGCATTCTGAAGAGTTTAGTTTATAAGACTACATCATAACTCATAATCACTCATCACAGTGACATATTTGAATACATGAGAGCATCTCATAGTGATATAGATTTAGTGAGGTCATAGTATAAAGTTACCGTGTAATTAATGAAAAAGCGTAAAAGATTACTCAATGATGTAAGAATAACAGTCAAACATCACTCTTGACTTATAGGATATTTGAAGAGTCTGACGAAGAGCTTACACAAGCCATGTGCTTTATTATGTATTCCTTTTGCTTACAGGCTTCAACGTGATGCTTGACTTGCTCCACGTGTTGAGTTATAAATGTTGAATTGTTAAAACTTTACTTGTAGTTTACTTTAGTTTTGGTTAAAGATGATTTTCAGCCGTATTACCACGACTCTAACCAATGTCGAATTTTACAAAATACACAAATAAAATAAATGTTTAATAATTCAACTATTTTTCCAAAGCAAACTACATTTATAATGCCTTTTTAAAAGAAATTTGTATGCAATATTGAGGTAGATTGTCAGCATAGAGCACTAGAGGTTTAATAATAATTGAGAAAAAGCCTCAGCTTGCGTAGTCCAATAAACACCATCGTTATAAATAGTGTTACCGTGGTCTTTAAACTTCAAATGCGAGGTTATATATTCTTAAGAACAGATAAGAAAGCAATTTGTCCTCATATTACTTTATTTCAAGCAATTTACTAGTGAAACACGTGAACTATAATACTTTGAACCACGCGTAAACTTCTTAAAATCTCATATATAAATAGTGTTTCTGGACTTATTGAACCTTGTGTCGTTTATAAGTGTTTCAATATACTGACATAGTGATTCTCGAAAATGTTTGAGTAGTAACAGTAAATTATCTCAACCAAGAACTAAAGTATATGGAACGATACTTCATTATTTACGAAGTTACTCTCAGCAGTAAGATAACTTAGCACTGCGGTGTCAGGAACTGCGGATGATAGCGATTATAATTCATACCATGTCTGCAGATTCTATCAGCTATCTTAAAGATTTCTTCATTGATTTTGTTAAGAGTTTTCATAAAATTGCTCTATTTATAGCATACATATAGTAAATTTCGTGAAACCTATTGTGAAAAAGTGCATTATATAAATACAAACCCATATAGTGGGATTTATACGGTTGAATTGTCTGAGCTGTCTTGCTTTTTAAGGTTTATTTGTGGTTTTGATAGTGTTCTTCTTTAAGCCCTAAAACCTTCATTGGACCCTAATCGGACCATGTCCGTTTCCTTGTTTTAAGTTTTACTTCTTTTAGAACATTATTAGACAAGGACGTGATGTAGTTGGACTTTTATAATATTTTGATAAGTAAATTTGTTCTGTTCGGTTTTCTATTTGTCCTTTTAATTTCGTAAAGTAGTTGTACATGGTGACCTGTTTTTAATACTAGCTGTTATACAATTCAATATGTACATATAAAACACAATGTTTTTGGTGGTGGGTGACTGTTAGCTTGAGCAGATTATTTAAGGCTACCTATTTTCCTAATATGCTGTTTTATGTTTTAGGTTTTTTCGCCTTTTATATTATTTTCAACCATGTTTTAGGGTCGGTTTCCAGATCCCGAAGTCTCGTGTACTTTGAGTTAACTCAAAAACTATTAAAACGGGCCGTAATAATATTTCAACTTCAACATGTTAAAAGTTGATAGGGTTAGGCGGCTATATTGAATGTATTGTTCTCTGCTAGAACAATATAAATAGTTACGAACGAAGAAGCTTTACAACTCAAACATTTACTAACGTAGACTGGAGCTTGTTAAATCTCATCTTTCAGCCTATTTTGTCGTTTAACGGCTTGCCTGTTTTCTTTTAAGACTCAATATTCTTTTTAATATGGCAAGTACAACATTTTAAAGATTGATTATTACTTTGTTTTACATACTTGTTTAAATAAGCGTTATGTAGAAAAACGTATAGCAATTCACTAGACAAACCCTACAAATAAGATATCAAGCTAGATTTTATCTGGTCATGGGGAATTTTGATTCTGCGTTTACATCAAGTGTAAATCCAAGATGGCCGCCCACTGTTACCGACCATGTAATAGGTGAGGCGACAATAAGTAAACAATCAAGAGCGCAATCTGTCAACACCAAGTGTTCCCTTGCAGCAGTGTGACACGATGTCAGCCACTATGATTACTTCTGGGAATCCCCGCCAGAGGGAGACATCATCTTCACTGTGTCATAGTCTCGTTCCATAACGTATCTGTACTATCGTAATTACAAAATCATTACATTACCAAGCTCAGTTTAAATATCAATACGTTGTTTTGCAAACACTCTCCTGTGCTAAATTTAATTTATTGAATGGCCGAACTACGTTGATTTTAATTTATTGATGTTAAATAGACACATTTGGGTTTTATAATTATGATTTTGAATAAAAAGTATTTCTTACATAATATTGAGTAATGTAATAACTATTTAACAGTGGTGTCTATAGTTTACATAGATAAATTATACCTTTTAATTTTACACATTAAATCTAAAGGTAGCAGACCAGTTGGTTATTGTCGTTTGCTGACCAATGTGTGTTTTTCGAATACTTCAATTGTGTAGATTGTTTATAAATAACCTACAGACAAATGTGTAAAGCTTAATTGAAAGGTTAGTTAAGAATCTCCCATCGTTAATAAAAACATGGTCTGGGGAAGAAAGGCGTAGATGAAGGCTAAATGAAGGTTGGCCGGCAATTAGGGAGCAAGCCATTGCGCTTAACTTTTCTTGGAACATTTTTCACCCAAGTAATGGCTTCTGAGCTTTAATATATACTAATGAACTAGACCGTAATATCTTTGGACAATATCTTGTATGTAGACTAATAACTAAAGAGGTCTTTAATGTGACCACAGTTGAATAGTCTATTTGAAGTTTAATAAGCTTTCTGTTCATTCAGATAAAAAAGATGCACACAAAGCATACACTAATGAATGAGAAAAGCAATAATTTCAAGCAGAAAGTGAGTAGCTATTGAAAAGTCTATTATATAACATACATAACATAATTTGTGTTAGTAATTTGTAGTGTTAAATATTAGAGTAGTAATTATACAAAGTTACAGTAATCATCGAAAATCAAATCAAACCAACCACGTCGCGTTGGTAAACTGCCCTAACATGGCTTTCTTCCTACTTCTTCGGTTTTGAAAACGAAGTAAACGGAAATCCTTCTAACAACGTGCATCTAGTTTTAGCATATGTGGTTTAGTGCATTTTCGATTTTTCAGCCATGAGTGTTTAAGAACACAACCTGAAATCCTATAAAACCACCTCATGATTTGTGTGAAAGGCTTACACATGTAACATTTAACAATTTAAAACCTCATTGCCTTTGGTTGAAAAGTGTAGAAGCCATGTAATGTTAAACTGACGTATGATCTGATACACCTTACAACGAGCAATTTACTACACAGTTAAAAATAATATGACCATTTACTACGTGCAAATGAGTTATTATACCATCAGTGTAGTAGTATTTTGAATTTGGCCAACGGCAGTGGATCGCAATACGAGTATAGTCAAGAGCTCTTGAAAGTTAATTAATATTCTATGAAAGCGCAACGCAATGAAAGGAATATGAAAGTTTGTTATTGCCACATTCCATCACTTGAAAGTAACTCTCTCAAACATTCTCGGAACTCTGGAACTGAAAATGGGAGTATTTTAGCAACTTAAGTCCCCTCGACTTTCTAAAGCTCTACGTTTTCTCTAAACATCTTGTTTGAGAAGCTATGACGTTTTTCCTTATGCCGTGTTTATATATCGAACGTACGCATATTAACCCACTTAATTATGTAACCCACCAACATGTTTACGATTATGAATATTAAAATACTAAATCGTCCATGAAGTGAAAGTAAAGGCTGACATAAAACCGAAGAGTATTTGGCATTCACCCCAGTCCATTTGGCAGCATCTACCGAACATGACGAGGTTTCAAAACCTAACGGAGACTTTACAGATATTTTCTGTGTTTTTAACCAACTGACTATAGTAAACTATAATACTCGTATTTTAAGTTGTTGATTTATTGAAGTATAAAACGAGTCTCTAGAAACAGTGATTCCATACAGTTTTAGCTTAAGTAAAAATGAGATACAAATATTATTTAAAGCAAAAGAGAGGAGTTTTACCCCGTCATGAAAACCTATACTCAGTTAACAACGTGAAGGAGTAAAACTGTTGACAGACTTGTCAAAATGTCAGGTGCAGCGAATTTATCGTCGGATCCAAGCTTTTGTCACGTACGAGCTGACTTTTAAATCCAGACAAAATTTATACCAAATCTTCTGATGTATTTCCTGTGAAATTCATTTGTACCTAGTTTTGATAATATAATACTGATAGGTAAATGTTCAGCTAATTTTCTTTATATCTTTTACATCTCTTCGATTACTCTTAAAGTTGCATACAAAAGTAATTTTTTATACGTTTTAAATATTATACACATCCTAATGTGTGTATAATATTTAAAACGTATAACAAATTCTTTTAAATGGTAAAACATTTGTTTAAACCCAAAACTTATGACATTAAGTTTGTGAAATGCTACAAGCAACAATAATTTATATATATGTACTTTTTGCAGGACAAAATCTACTTGAAAAGAATACTATGATGATAAGATGAAACATATAATATTAAGTATCTTTTCAACAATTTTATTTCACACAGGACCAGTTTCAAGAGTCATCTGAATCCCACCACGTACAAATGCATTTTTTTCAACTTAATGAAATTTAAATCTATAAATAAGAATGTTCTACTATCTTTTTTAGTTTGAGAAAAATATAAAATTCTTGAACTATAACGAATTTTATCAAATTTGGTAAAAGTCAAGAACCTTTATATATTGTCCTTAAAATAAAACTAGATAGTAGAACAATCTTTTTATAGATTCAAATTTCATTAAGTTAATTATATTTATAAAAATTGTTTAGATTTTTAGTTACTTGTACACACGGCTGAAGATGAGATGAGACTCGAAACCGGTCCAGTGTAAATACAAGCTTTAAAAGGATACATATGTCATTATAAGTTATTTATGTAATACGTAAGATACTTATGTTAGGCTTATAATAATTATGTTACATCTTCTCTATACTCTTTTACCTCTTTCACCCTAATCAATACTCTTCAGAAATCTTTTTAGAATGTAAACTATGTGCCTCAATATTAAATAACTTTATCTTCATGATACTTTGTTTACAAGCTTATTAAGCTTACCAAATATGTACACGTAACAGTTAGTCCACACTTTCGATAAATTTGGACTATATACTTATCACGTTTTGCTTTTTAGTTAATCAGCAAACACTTACTAGAGTGTATCCGTTACGAGATGACGAGCGTATCGACGCATAGCATCAATGGCAAGGACGTGTTGTTGACAGATCTGTTAAAGTGTCAGTTACAGCTAACTCACATTGAGTACTCAGCGCCCTCTGCGTCCATTTGTTGAACCAACTATTTCTCTACTTTGCTTACCTGATATACGAGTAGGAAGCTAAACCATAAACAATAAACATATTGTTTTGGATTCTAACAATTCTTTTGCTTATATTGGACTCGATCATATTAGTGATAGTAGCAAATAAACAGTAACTTAAGCCAAACTACTGGGTTGTTTAAAATTAATTATTTCACATAAAACACTCTTTCTTTTACGAGTTCATATAAGTTTTGAGTATTTGGTCAATAAGACTTCCTTACCAGAACTGTAATTGTATCACCATTTTATCAAATATTAGCTTTGTTTGAAGAGTACTATTTCAATGAAAACTGACAGCGAAGAGATCAAAACTAGCTAGGCGCTACGTCAAAACACAAAATACAAGATTTATTGCGGCTTCGGCAAAACGATATCCCTCACATCGACGTATTTTCCTCTCTCGTATTTCTTAATTTTCTCGGGATGGAAAGTAACAGAATCCTCAAGAGATGACCTGTCAGATTCCGTTACAGAACAAAGATGGAGTTGGCCAGACGAACAGATCAACAGCACTTTTGTAGGTAACAGTGGTTTCAGTGTGTTGTTCTGCAAAATTAACTAAAACAACAAAATTATGACACTTTTATTCACATTAACCTTAAAGACCTAAGCATATAAATAACTCAATAATAATTCTTAGCCCGTATTGAGCCTTCCAATTCATCCATCATAAAAATACGTTGTTTTGATGTTATTAAAAGAATAATAAACAATATTACAAGCAAGTTCTTGTAAAATCATTGAACTTAAACGGAAAGTATCATTTTCTTAGTTTCGACAATGTAAAAATTTAATTTTTCATATATTACACAGCTTTGATTTACAAACAATCGATTATAAAACAAGAATACTTTACAGTTTTTAATTAAAATGAGTTTCGTGAATCAAACCCCAGAAAATTTAAAAAAAGATGAGACATGTGAAAGTTTTCTAATACCAGGTTGCTTTTTACTTTATATCACCAGCTGTTTCTTTATTACACCTGTCTGCATAACCTTTCCACTTGATCTAAAGTTTTATCCTGTAGAATTACCTATTTTCTAAGGTTTTGAAAAGTAAGCGCTTAAACAACAGGAAATTCATGTGTATGCATTTGATGGAAAGCGTTGTAAATACGTTTAAGCTTTCGAAAAGGCTTTACAAAGCTTTCGAGAACTAAAACCAATAATGTATACATTTAATCTTCTAGATAAGGGTTGTTAGGTTGACGCAATTAGAGGTTTGGGCCTGTTAATTTCCTGATTCTTAATATTACAGTTGTGTTTAAAAATTATTTTGTTAGAAACTATTTTAATCTAATTAATATTGTTATTGCGTTTGACACATTTACATGGGGTTTAACTAATTTTGATTCATTGATACGTTACTTAATGTATTCAAAGTTTAAGTGTACCAAGAAGTGTTACTAAGTTACCAAGAAGTGTTCCCTTAAGTTCCTAAAATACCACCATTTCAGATCCAGCGTTGCGATAATGTTTGAGTTACTTTCAAGTGATGAAATGCAGTAATTATAAACTTTCCGTTGCATAGAATATTAATTAGCTTTGAAGAACTGCTTGATCTATGTCCTAGGTTATATTTTAGTTTTTCATATAAACCAAAATTATTACAGTTGTGGCTTTTGTGTTTACTTTTTATCAAGTTTTTACATTACAATAATCACAGATGAATTAGGTTAATCAAAGGTAACTACTACGTCTTACCAAACAACCAATTCCAAATGAAAATGTCTATAAAAATCTCAAACCGGCAAAAACTTGCAGTCGAAAAGAGTATTGAGCTATAGCTAAGGTAGGTCTAAAAATACAATACATGTTTTATTCTTGACTGTTACCATAAGTAGTAGATTACTATAGTTAAATAAAATAAAGACATGTACTTTTTTTTCTATATTTTATGGTGTAAATACAACTTTAGGGTTTTAAAATATTTACTACTTTGGCCTATAGTGTGAGAAATATACTTTCAGCATTTATAAGTTATTACAAATATTTATTCCAGCAAGTGTTTTAAACCACACTTAATACAACTAATTATTCCAAGCTAAAGACGGTACTCTTAGTGTATTTGTGAACAGTTTATCAAGCAAAATTAAAGCCTCAGTATGAATCAGCCCGTAACGCTAAACGGTCGTTACGAAACTTCCGTGGTTGTTCATATCCCCGGAAATTATGTTAAACTCTCCTGCTAAGTCTCGGTTGTATGTATATATTAGAATCAAATCAACAGTACCACTCTGATACCTCTTTAAAATCTGTGATTTTGAAAAAAAAAAATTATACTTAATAAGTTTACAGGTTTGTATAACCAAACATAGCCAACGCAAAGCCTAAGCTCTACCGTGAATCAAAGCAAATTTCCTGCATCGGGGTAAATAAAATTACCCTTTTGACCCCTGTGACCACTCTTTAATCGCATTTTAGTACGATTTTCAAAAAACTTGGTATACATGATTGTTTTGTAAATATCTGTGTTAAATCATTAACTAGCAAATTGGCTTACAGGAAGTGCCCTTCTGAGAGCAATTTTTCAAAAAAGGGGTTTTATAATATTATTTTTGATTAAATTTCGATGAAACTTGATACACACATTGAAGGCACTGTACCAAACATTTACAAAATCTGTTAATCTATATTCCAGCCAGAACCAGTCAGTTGTATTCGACGACGTTTTATTTTTTGGCAATAGAAATGAAAAGCTCTATTTCCTATAGAAGTCTACTAATTCTACCGTAAGACAATAGTTTGTGAATACATATGAAAAAATATATGAATATCACTTGCAATGTAGCTCTTTGCACTTTAAGAGACCAACACCGTGATTTTGTTCTCCCAGAAAACCTGCGTAAGTAAAAGTAACTTGTTATAATTCTCTGCCCTTGTCGTAGGTTCTGAAGGTAGCTTCTGGGGTAAGAGCTGGGTTTCTTGTAACATCACTACCAATGATCAATCGTCTTTGAAGTGGTGGAGGTGTCAGGTAGATTTACAATCACTCTTTTCCTACCCAGCGTAACTCTTGTATTTCGCTTTCGTAATACTTCACACAGTAAGTATACGATTTGTATTTTCCACAGAAGGCTAGGTTTACAACGGTATTATACTGAAACTTCTTGCAGTAGTATTTATTCTGACGTGCCAATTATTTATATGCTTAATGCCAATAGATTTGTTTAAAAATATGCATGAAAACACACATTTTTAAGTAATAAGTTAGACTAGACTAACAAGAGTCTTTTTCTATGTTTCTTTTGACTAGTTTTAAGAAAATCACGTTTAAAACTATCTTGAGAAGCCACTTTTATATCGGTAATGTTTTATTCCAAGATTTTCCAATTCGTAAAGGTGTCTCAATACAAACGGTTTGATCTAAGGATTTGAAAAATGATATGATAATAAAATCTACAATAAATAGCCAACTGCGGTAGAAAAGTTTGCAGAAATGGGTTGGGTCAGATATAAACAGAGATTACGCTGCAGTGAGAATGGCAAGACACCCCGTGGTGAGGATATCTGGAAGTTATAATAGTAGCTGTCATCGTGTCAGACACTGCTATAACATCTGCAGATGCAGACTAGATTGCCATTTAATCAAGAACATGCTTTGCACTTTGCAGGTTAGTTATATTTCGTATACTGTATAGACAGTATATGTTGAGAAAAGTTAGTTATAGCTATCGTTATAATAAATATTTTAATAAAAAAGAGTGATATGAATTGAAAGGTTTTATGTAAGTTTTATTTACTTTGTATTTAGTAAATTGTAGTTAAGTGGAAGAGGGAACTTTACAGTCCTAGCTTCACCACAAAAATAAAGACTTGTTTGATTTTATAATTTGTTAAATCTCTGATATTACAATAAATATACACTTCTAGACTAGACTGTTAAGAACCTTTGTGTTTAAAATATTATTGCGGAGGCTTTTAACTGACGGCCAATTCAGATTGTGATCAAAAGGAAAAAGAGAAAGCTAGGGTTAGCTTTTAATGACTACTTTAGGATTAAACCACAACTTGCAAGTCAACATTTATGTATATGAGGTTATATATTGGCTAAGCCACTTTAATATCGCATGTCTATAGAAAATGTAGTTTAAAACACTGGCCAAAGGATTAAGCAAGCAAAGCGTACAAGTGAAGCTTTGCAGTTAACACACGTAAAAGACAGAAAGCAAAAGGAATAAATAACTCAATGCACATAAGCCTCACACAAACGTGATCCGTTCAAACATTGTATGTGTTGAGCACCAGATGTTTGATTTTTGCAATCGGGTTTGTAATATATTCGTTGTGTTGAAAAAAGCGTTTACTGATATATTTTCTGGAAATTATTTTCAAGTAATTCTCACTTTTTAATCTAAATTCAGATGGTTCTTTAACAAAACAAGTATACAATTTCAAATATTTATTTGATTGTTTTTGTTAATAGAAGACATAAGCAGTATTACCAGATCTTAAAGTAAGACTTTTTAACACGAGTTCAAGTTTAAAGTCCAAAACACGATTGATGACGTTGAATAAGCGAGAATCGAAAACCCATTTATAAAGACACTTTTGGACCAAGTGTTGAACTAGACATTTTGTCATAATGTAGGAATAATATTTCAATAAATGGACAATAATTCAAATTTACAGAAACATTGGAACAGCTGATGGCCTTACCATAAAAAACATCAAAACAAACCTTTATTTCCCTGAAAATAAAAGTGCATGTTCAGTTTTTAACACGTGTGTCTGAAGAAGCTCTTTATAGAGCAAAATAAAAAAACTTGTTAAAAATGCAACTACCTATTTTTAATCAAGCTTAAAGCTAAACAACCTGAGTACTTTGCCTAAGAGTAGTGTGTCCGAACAAAGCATACACAATACACAATGCAGCGCTCACGTAACAACTAGTTGAACAATGGGTATTGTTTCAACTGACGCTGTATAGCTAAGTAGATAATCCTCTTATCTATTAAAAGAATGTGACAATGTTATCGTAAGTCAGTATAGTGTTTTCTGATCGCGTTGATCTATTTTAATTCCTCCTGGAAGGCATTGAAGATTGCCTTAACGTTCATTATTTGCTCATATCAAATATCTTTCATGGATTTATTAGGAAATGTTACCCTTGATTCACTTTCTATTATAGGCGTAAAGAAATAAGGTTGTTGTCAAAACTATCGTTAAATAAGGTTCGCTTAGCATCACCAAGGGTTATAGGCTATCTCCTACTTTAAATCGACCTGTAAGCCATCAATTTGTCTTTTTTCATTAACTAGCTGCATTTGACTTATTACTTTTTTACAATACCAGTATATAAGAATCTGTTCCAAAAATATCACTCCCATTAGATTTCAAATATAATATGGCTCTTACGTGTGATGACCACCCTGTAGTGAAGCGGGATAGCTATGTTTTACAGTAAACTTAACTGGTCACGTGGTGAACTAACAAGTCAGCCCTATCCACAATTATCTTCGTATTACGAGTATATAAACCCGTGCGAAGAACGGGTACTTCAGGTAGTTATAAACTAAGGTTATTACACAAAGACATAAGTTGAATAATCTGTGTTTTTATCGCAAATTAAAGGTTTTTTACCATAAAGAACTGTTAAATTTAGGGTTTGCTATTTAGGGTTGAAGCCAATTTGTGTCAGCTCAAAGCAAATTAGTTCTCAGAACCTCATTCCTTTGAGACTTTGTTCATGAAAAACTAAATCGAACTTTTTTGCAACCCATAAATCTTGTTTTATAAGAAGTCACTATCAGATATTATTTAATCCAATTAAAGTTAAACGCAGTTTTTAATGATCTTTTCAATTTAT
This sequence comes from Matsumurasca onukii, assembly GCA_018831715.1. Lineage (NCBI taxonomy): Eukaryota > Metazoa > Arthropoda > Insecta > Hemiptera > Cicadellidae > Matsumurasca > Matsumurasca onukii. The sequence continues at coordinate 65,039,937 of CM032060.1, read as the reverse complement.
TATTAACCTATAAATGATCCTTACATTCGGTTACAAGCGATCCGTGTAGTTTCATGTAGTTTTGGTATGGGTTCGAGATATTACAAACATTCATTATGTATACTGTATAATATGACATACATTATATATAATTATAGATATTTATAGTATAATGTGTAAAACCAGTAAAACTTTACTGTTTTGTTTATTCTTACCTACCCAATAAGACATATGTAAGGCAAATACAATGATCAACTGCAGTAGTTTGCGAAAGATTAAGTACCTTTAATCGGAATACTGTACTATTCATACATTCGCATTGATAAATTTTTCACCCGTTAGCTGATATCTTTGGATGAGTAACAAGACAAATGTTTTTATGTAGAATAATGTAAAACTGTGCACATCGGCGTATTTCACGGTGTAAGAGGGGATCAAGCTTGGCAATGAAAAACTCGTTTCCGCGAAACAACGCGTTCCACAAAGTAGACCAAAGCTTAAGCTAACGGACATATCACACGAGATTGCAGCAAACCTTCCTTTATGCATCAAACCTTTAGTCCTTACTATCTTTTTGAAGTTAAACTCTTGGGGGGATTAGTAAACATTTTGGTTGACACAGTGTCTTTACATATGCAGTGCGTTTATGCTGGCCTAGAAAAGTGTATACAATAATAAAAATATGCAAATCACATGAACTTTGTTGAATATTGTTGTGAATGAGATTTTAAACTAAAGCTAATATAAAAACTCGTACACAGAATTGCTTGGAAACTGAGTCATTTATAGTGTAATCGGTAATAATCGGAAAACAAAACATGTCATGAATCCGTTTTCAAAGAACACATTTGTCAAAAACTAACATTGGTCTGAATATATTAAGCCAGAGATGGATAACCAAAGTGAACTTATTGAATCCAACATCAATTTTTTTAAATTACAAGAATCAAACCAGAGTGTAAAGTAATAAGAGCAAAGTTATAATTTGAGTTTCAAATACTTAGTAACATCCAACTTTCATCTCTTCTATAACTGTACTCTCGTCCCTCGTCTACTGTGTTAATCACTTATGATGTGGTTCCAGGGCTTCCATTTTGTTACAAGGATGTTCATAAGGATGTTCTAACTTCGTACTTTATAACTGTTTAAATTTACTCTTGCGTCTGATTGACTCAACACTTTCTATTCTAGTTAAACTTATTAGTATATCAATTAATCGTTGTATGGCACGGTTCTACGTATAGTCAAGTCAATAATTACAATTGGAAATGATAATTAAAACCAGATTTGTTATCATGGGATTGATGAATAAACCAACCAACAAGTAAATATTCATAGGATCGGATTGGTGAATATGACAGTGAATGTAGACACTCGTGGCGATATCTCCATTGATATGCAAATCAACGTTATGTTGTTATCAAGGGCAGTGATGGCACAACACACAGCAAAGCCTTCAAACCTTATCAAGGCATATTTCATCAGTGAAGAATCCAACAAACGGTTTATTTTCAAGGATGGGAAGGAAGCATAAGAGTAAGAATATAGTTTATTCCATCAAAAATACACGAGTAATAACATATGTACATATGGAACAATATTGCCACCAAAAATTAGTTGTAGGTGGAAAATACAAAAATAACACAACAAAATACTGTCCAGTCTTCCAGGTAACGACATACTCAATGCGGTAACTGTAGCAATAAATGAGTTGACGTTATTTTACAAACAATAGGTACACTTATTTACCATTGTACAGTTATGGTGAAGAATAAATTCATAAAAAATTAAATTTTACGTTACAATAATTATTTTATATACAAATAAACCTAAGCCTAGAGGAAAACTTAAACTTTACCTCAGCTCACTCCTCTGGACCAAGGCACTCATGCGTTCCTGGGCTGGACGCCAACACACACGCTGTCCTCATAAAAATGAAAGACAGCCGGCTATTCGCCAGCCCGTACTTGCCATGAGTAACCAAGGACTGGAGAAGCGATCATAAATATTAGGAAACCACCTGTATTGGCATATCGGTATCTTCAATTTCTAAAAGCCAATTTTTAAGCTTTTTGCAAAACAAGAATATGTTGTTACAGTTTTGAAGTGTGTCTGGTAATAGATTGAAACATTTCGGACCCAAGTAAACAAATGTTCGAATAAAAAATGATTTAAAAAATTAAAAGTGTTTTATCATGGATAGTTGGCAACAAGATCACTAATATAACCACGGGAAGTTCATTTTCACCGGACCATCTTAGGTTTCAACGTGGTCCGTTACAAATACATATTTATTTTTCATACAACAACATTTGAAATAGTTATGTTGCATATTGCAAAACTAAGTTAAAGTAAAGAGTACACATTGTTTCGTCATAGTTAAACAACAGCTGTCTAACAAGGTTGAAGGTAAAGGGAGGTGGAATGTTTGGCAAAGGGTCTACAAAGAGATGTTTACTAGTCGTGCAACATCTAATGTTTGTACTATGTGCAGAATGTTGTACTTTGCTCTCTTAGCTGTTTCGTGTCAAAGCAAATATTGTTCCTTATCGACTGATATTAGAACTAACTTATTGGGTTTCTTCATGTCACGGTAAAATGTATTCAGCTTTAAAGAACATACGAAATGTTATTTTAAAAAGTGGGTTTTGTCTCAATAGTGTTCAACGCTGAGCATTAACTGTATAAGGAATTTTTTACTTGTTTATGTAGTAAACTATTGTTAACTAATGTTAAATAACTGGAATAAATAGGCCAACGTTAAATAAAAATAATCTTGACAGCTTTATTTGTAGTTAAAAGTTATTTGTAGGACTTAGCTGAACTGTAAATTGCTACAGGTTTAGTTAAAGAAGCAGCTCATCCATACTTTGGACTTTATAAATATGGATCTGTTTTGACTAAATGGTAGTTATTGTGTGGTTATACTATGCAACTCAAGTATAATGTTATAAGAAAGAATCTGTAGATTCGTGTGGAGAAGACATGCAGACATGTGTTGGATGAACAGCTGCCGATATGAGGTGGAAAGTAACCTCTTATTGGAAAACTTTCCCATTCCACCTCTATTCTGTTTACTGCCGGGTTTTGAGATTCACACAATTCATGTCTGATGCATAACCTTACTATCTGATCAACACGTGGACGCACAGTTATATACCCGTTTATAAAATAACCATTAAATCAACGTGAGGTTCAAATATTATATCCTTACCACGATATAAAAATGAAATGGTGTGTGTCTGTTTATCAATCACGCAAATACCACTGGACCAGTTTAAATGAAATTTTACAGTAATTTGGCTTTTTACCTGTCCAACGCGTAGGCTATTAACATGTTTGATATTTTAATATTTTCAAGATAGCGGTCATTGGTGGAAAGTCACTATGACTCTCACAAGAGCGGCAGAGAGGGGTCGCAGAAGGAGCACATCCAGACAGAGAGCATGGAGGTCACAGAGGTGCTGGGCGAAGTGAGGAACCCTTGGAGAGGAGCGCCGCAGGGTCTTCCTACTGGCACGGAGGAGCAGCAGAGATCTCAGGGTAGGAAGAACTACAACAGCGAGGACCCCTTGACAACGGATGAGGAGTACCCCAGGAGCTACGCGGGACGGAGAGGGAAGCGGAAGAAGATATCTGAGGACCTGGATACGCCGGAGATGGAACGTCTGTTGGAAAGCATCGCCGCTCTGAGGAAGTTCAGGAGGGTTAGGCACAGCGAACAGCTCGACAACGTCATCAGGGATATTGACGAGGCAGTCACTGACCTGAGGCTCAAGGAAACGGCCAAAAAGTGCAGAGAAGAGAGCCGCGCGGAGATTCGGGCCATAGTCAGGGAAGGAATGGAAGAGATGCTGCGGAGATCGGGGGGCCATACAACAGCAGCGAGCGAGTCGTCATCTTACGCGGATAAGCTCAGAGGCCTTCCCATCTTGATCAACAAGAAAAAGGTCGAGCCCAGAATTCATAACAACGTGGTAACACTGTACCCGGCGGCCGACGTCGAAGGTAAACCGTCGAAGACCTCAGAAGAAGTAAGGGATCTGGTATGGGAGAAGGTTAAACCACGAACCCATAAAATAAATGTGAAGGCTATGAAAGGCATCAATAAGGGAGGAGTGTTGCTGGTGGCCGAGAACAAGGAGATGGCGGACAGGCTCATCAGCGACGCTAACCTGAAGGCTTCGGGTCTCACAGCAGGACGGCCGAACAGCGGGGCTCCACATGTTATCATCTTCAACGTCCCTGAGACGATGGACAACGAAGGCATAGTGGCTTGTATCCTGGAGCAAAACCAAGAGGGAATTCCGCCGGAGCCGAAGAAGACAAAATGCTGGAGATAGTAAAGGAAATAAAGGGCAAAAACGGTAGACATCTAGTCGTCAAGTGTTCGGGAGCGGCACGAGCTTGGCTTTTGAAGAAAGGATTTATATTGATTGGAGTGTGTGCCGCACAAAAGACTATATCAACGTTTCAAGGTGTTACAAGTGCCAATCTTACGGGCACGTCGCTAAGTATTGCAGGAATAAGGCGATCTGTGGTTCTTGCGGGAAGGAGGGTCATGAAACCCAAACATGTAAAGAGGAGGACGCTGAACACGACTGTCCGGCCTGTGCCAAGTTTGGCAAAGAAACTTAAGCACAGGGTCAGAATAAACTTTGCCTACCTACTTGAGAGCTGCGGAGGACAGCGTACGAAGGATTTCGTATGGATAGGGAATTACAGGGATTACCTGCAACGGAGGGGCCGACTTCTTATGCGGTTCCAGGAACCACAGGCCTGCAAGAGTTGTCGGGCGGTGTTCACTAAGCCGGGTGCACTCTTCAAACACCACAGAATGGCGCACAGCAATGTGACCATCTTGGTCGAATGCAGCATGTGCGGAAAACCTTTAGGAACTTTCACGCTGCACTCTGCCACTATTCCAAGTGTCGGGGTGAAGCAACAAAGCGGGGCCATGCCTGCGGGGAATGCGGAAGAAAGTTCTCCTCCGGCTCTGGATTGTCGCAGCACAAGAGGCATGAAACCCGAAGTTAGAATGGAGGAGAGGAGACTGCTGGCCAATCAGCTACCCAAAAGGGGCGTGGAGTGTGGGACCGCAGGATCTGGTCGTTCGAGGAGGAACAGATTCTCATAGAATTTCTCCGCGGGAAGGAGGGCGGTGTGAAGATACACATCGGAGCTGGCCAGGTTCTGCCCAACAAAACACCTAAACAAATAAGAGACAGAAAGGTGGTTCTAATCTCTAACGGAACGATTCCCCTCTCCGCCCGCCGATGCGTTAAATGACGTCGTGACCATTTCTGACGATGATGAAGAAATAGAAGAAGGAGTGGAAGTCAACGACAGAGAGCTTCGCGTCGACGAACATGGGCAGGACAGCATGGGAGGAAGAAATAAGAGCGGACTGGTTGCTCAGGGAGAAGGCATGATTTGCCAGGACCCTGGCTAGCCTGTGGGAGAGGAACTCTTCCTGACAGGAGGGTTCTGAGGTATTCCTCGAGGACATAACGCTCGGGCTTGAGACCGGGGCGGAGGCTTAGGGAAGAAGGCGTGAGAGCCGGGGAAGCGCCCTAGGAATAAAGCTGGCAAAAAAAAATACGCCAACACACAGGAACTATACAAGGCCAATCCTAGGCGCCTGGCGGGTTGGTCAGGAAGGACAACCTGGGCCAGCTGGGACAGGACCCCTCGAGACCCCGTGCGGGAGTTAAGAGATTTCTGCACCAGCCTGTGGAGTGAGCTTAGGTGCTAGTGACGTTCAGGAGAGGGTTATCACGGAAGAAAAGTTATCTCGCCTATTACGCCCGCCGATCTCGGATCAAAGGATGAAACCAGCCCCGGGCCCGATGGTGTAAAGGAAAACCTTGTGCGCTGCCTGGATTGGCCGATCTGCTGTCAGGGTTCTTCAACGCTATCTTGGTCTCTGGACACTACCCTTCGGCGTGGAAAATAAACCACACCACGGTTATACCGAAGGAAGGTAGGACATCCACCGCCAGCGGATGGAATCACGGTGGGGAACATTTTAGCCCGTCTGTTTAGTGGAATCCTGGAGGAAACTCCGAACGGTGACAGTGATTAGCAAACAGCAGAAAGGGTTCATGGAGGGCAACGGCTGTTTTGCCAATACAACCATGCTTCATGATGCCTGGAAGAGGGGAAGAAAAGCTCGATGTGGCGCTATACTCGATATCTCAAAGGCTTCGACGCCGTCCCCACCGTGCTATCCTGACAGCAGTTCGGAACCAGGGAGTATCCAGGAAGGTGGTGGCCCTCCTGGAAGACATGTATAGGGGAAGCTGCACTCTATTGAAGAACTGCGGGGGGGAAACGATTAGGCTCAGGAGGGGCGTCAAACAGGGAGATCCACTCTCCCCCCTGCTTTTCAATTTAGTTATTGATCCCTTGCTGGCCGAGATCAGTCGGCTGCCGGGGGCGTTCGTTTCATGCGGGGCCCCTTGCCCGGTGCTGGCCTTTGCGGACGACCTGGTCTTGCTGTTTAATAACGAGGAAACCCTCCAAGCGGCCTTAAGCGTGGTGACCGGAGGGCTTGCCGACGTGGGGCTGGCGTTGTCTGCGGAAAAATGCGCGGCGTTCGCCTTAAAGAGCAAAGCAAGACCTGGATAAACTACAACATCTCAGTCGCTGCCAATGATGTCCCCATAAGAAATCTGGATTTTGCTGAGAAGGTCAAATACCTGGGCGTGGACTTCAGCATATCCGAGGGGGGGGGGAGCAACATAGCGGGATCCATCGAATCAGCGGTGTCGAGGATCGTACACCTAGCTCTAAACCAAGACAGAAGTTGGACCTATTGATCCGCTATGTGCTCCCCGGTTACTACCATATTTTGATTAGCGACTTGCCCTCGGATAATAATCTAGATAAAACTGATGCTATAATCCGACGTGCAGTCAAAGAGATTTTCACCTGCCGGAGTCCACGTCCGACGGCCTGATTTACTCCAGGAAGGTGGACGGCGGTCTGGGGTTCCAAGATTAAAGGACGTCATAAGGGCCGCCCACCTCAAAAACTATACTAAGGTGTTGGAACTACAGGACGAAGCGTTCCTTGCGGTCTATCGGGCGGCCCGCTACGCCTCCTGCACTAAGACCGCCGAAGCAATGGGTCTGACTTGGCCAGCGACTGTGGATGAAATAGAAGGCTGGAAGAGCCAGAGGAAGAAGAAAGAACATGAGACCTGGTCGGGCCAGCTAAGCCAGGGGAAGGGTACCAAGCTGTTCCGTAACAACAAAGTGGGTAACGACTGGCTGATCCATAGCGCCTACGCAGGAGAGATCGACCTGCTAAAAATAGGAACAATACCTTCCCTGTACGGGAAGCCCTCAAAAACGACGACCGATGGAGGATTTGTCTCCACATGTAGAAGGTGTAACCTTAAAGAGGAGACACTCGGCCACGTTATGGCGAGTGCGCGGCTGGCTCGGGGGCGATAAGGCAGCGGCATGACGACATTGAGATCCTACAAAAGAGCAGAAGAAGCAGGATGGCCCTTTGCGAGAGCACTTTGATTCCGAGCGGACGCAACAAGGGGCAGAAGGCGATGTAGGTGGCGATCCGCTCAGACCCGATCTGGTCATTGTAACACCGGATCGGGCTTGGGTCATCGACGTCACCGTACAGTTCGAACAGGGTACATCGCAAGAGGCCTCCAGAGAAAAGAGCGAAAATATAGTAGGATCATCAACTCGGTCAAGCGCGTCTTCAACGTAGCCGACGCAGTCGTCATGCCGCTGGTGTTTGGCTCCAGAGGGGCTTCCCAAAAGAAACAGAAAGGGCCTCAGCATCCTTGGTATCTCAACTACCTGACCACATAGCCATCGTCAGTGGAATACAAAGGCGACCATCTATATCTGCCGCTCCCATGTGGGACTAGGGTAGCCTTCGGGCAACGGGGACTTTCCGGCCCACCAGTGCTGTGATGAGGACTACTGGTACCCAGTCAGCGGGCCCCACAATCAGAGGTTTGGTTTCATGGGGGCAGTGGTTGTTCCTTAGGGCGCTAGGTAGAGATGATGGCATACCAACAGCCTGGGACAGAGGAACAGAAGGGACAATCAAAAATACTACTCGAATAACAAAGAAAATTAATAAAGAAAAAAAAGAAAAGCATAGTTAATCACTACATTAAGTACAAAAAAGAAAACAAAAAGAATAAAAATAATAAAAAATTAAACAAAATAAAAAGAAACAAAAAGAGACAAATAAATATACAGAAAATAAGAATATATTCTAGGATCAATCAGCAAAGACAGACATCAAAAACTTATAAACTACTATTAAAATAGAAGAAAAATAAAAAAGGAGAACAAAACAAGATGAAACAAGAACAAATAAAACAAAATAATTGAATAAAAAAATAAAATAAAATAAAAGTAAACAAACGTTAACCATTGCGAAATACTAAGAACTAAACAATAAAGAGACATTATTGAGCTATCCGTATGCTTTAGAGAAAATGGTTAAACTAACAGGCAAACTAAATGGGGTTTCTAAGGATATAGACAACCTTTTTTGTAACCTTAAATTTTCAGTTGTAGGCTATTAAAATATACACAGAGCTATGTTAAGAAAGCCACGAGGCGAAGCGCGGGTACTAAGCTAGTAATATATACTCATAATATAGCCTTAGACGCAGCTGCCAAATGAAGTGAGAATCAACCGGTTTTAGTGGACATCTTACTTGTTTTATTCGTTTTAAGGTATTGATTGACTATTAATTAACAAATTGTTTTGTTTGACGGTTATCTATATAAAATAAAACAGTTTATGGCAGCAACAGTTACCGACATGGATGGCTGAGTCGGTAGTCCACGAGATGGTTATCCAAAGTTTACAGGTTCGAGCACCGCCGCAACCAATGGTCGATCGGTGGTCGGCTCATTGCTAAGGTCACCACACGGGCTAAACAGGCCCTTGGTGACTGGCAAATAAGCTCAACATATTTAAATCGCTGTTGGGGGCCATCCGATTGGATTTTGTTTATATTTAGTGCACTGTTTGGTAGGATAATATGAGTGTTTATATAAAGTTTCATTAAAACTGAATCATAAATGTAGGTTTATATAACATAAAAACGTTGTACGTCCATTTGTCTGTATTCGGCAGGCAACAGACCCCTTGTGATTTACACGTTATAAGGGCAAATTTTAGTTACAGCTAGGATTTGCTATATAGTTGGAAGGTAAATGCATCGGTTCAAACTGAACAAGCTAGTTTTGCTTTGATCAAGGCGTACAAATCAGAGGCTTTTGTCTCGTGTAGCGTTGTGATTGGTCGACACTGAGGTCACTGGAAACCGTTATTATTGACGAAGTTCAATTGGAAATAGAGCTATTAATTTCTCTCGTCAAAGAGAATGACACATCGTAGAACATTAATTTGCAATGTTGAACTTTCTGATTCCTCATGAGTCGTTTTGATAAACATATTTATATATACACAGGTTGTAAATTTAGTCTGGACGGTTTAATAATTTATGAACGGGCCCAGGAAAACGCACGAACTTGTACATACCTTTTTTAAGAATAATAAACTATCTATAACATCTGCGAGTGTTAAATCAATGGCGCCAGTAGAGTGCGCGCCGCCGAGAGTTAGTTGATCGTATTTTGTTGATGGTTATAGCATTGTTTTTTAGAAGTATTGTGTTTTTAAGGACTAGAAAGGTACTTAATAAAGTACCTTTCGGAACTAGAAGAAATTCGTCACGAATTTGATTCCTCTAATTTGCTATTTTGATTAGAGTTTTTTTATTTTGTTTAATTTTTTGTAAAATGACATACAGAAAATCAGGACAGAAACTTCGTGATAGGTTTATTTAGTTGGGAGTTGTAATTGGGTCAAGAGTTAGAGGTAGTTTATCAGCCTTAGGCTAGAAGCTATGTGCCGTGTAGGCCGGGAGGCTCAGGATTACATTGACATACTCCAGTGTAACAATTGAATCCTCTCTTTCATCAGACATTTCATTTTAACAAACCAGGTTTTAAATATTTAATTATTTTATTAATAAAAAGTGATTCATCTAATGACGATTACATAAGTACTTATTGCTCCTTAGTGGAAAATTAGTCGTTTTGTTCAACACTTTTAAACCCCTAAACTTTACGAGTTTAAAATGGGCCACCTGTTAGTATGTTGCAGACAATGAAATTTAAGGAACTATTAAAATGGGACACTTAAAAAAATAATTTTTCGCCATACTTTTTATTTTACTTTTTACAATTTGTAAATAGTCTAGGCCTTATCAACTTATACATGACTTGTCGGTGAGGACCACGTGAAATGGATTATAACTGCATAATACAAAAACATGTAAACATTCAATTACAAAATTCAATAATAATGCATTAATTCGTTTTATTTTCTTTATATCATTTACTAGTGACGTATTAATACAATTTTAACCGGGAACATTTGAAGTATGGGAACCCAAAATTATTTTGGTATTATTAACTTTTACGCAGAATACCTTTAAACTTGTGTAAAAGGTTGATAAATATAGTAGTTAATTAGATACAGCTATTTTCTCATTATAGCCCACGGGAACAGCTTTGGAGAGCTCTAGATCCTCATCTACTCGGTTAATACAAAATGTTCAAGATTTAAGTCTTAAATTATTAAACCTTTTACTAAATTTGACCGTACAAGTGTAATTCTGTACAAACTAAATTATAATGTCGTCTACTATGTTGAAAGATTAGTCAACTAATCAGCGTTAAAATTAATTTCTCGTAGTTTTTCAGTTATTTTAAATCCAACTATCCATCGTAAAAACCACTTATATTACGCGCTTCGGCATAAAAACGCATTTCCATCATTGCGAATAAACCTTTGTCGGATTCTTCACTGATGAAATATGCCTTGATAAGTTTTGAAGGCTTTGCTGTGTGTTGTGCCATCACTGCCCTTGATAACAACATAACGTTGATTTGCATATCAATGGAGATATCGCCACGAGTGTCTACATTCACTGTCATATTCACCAATCCGATCCTATGAATATTTACTTGTTGTTTGGTTTATTCATCAATCCCATGATAACAAATCTGGTTATATATTCTGGTTTAAATATATATATTTTTTGATTAGATTTGATTGATAGGGAATATGGTTCTAGGCCACGTGCACGTCAACCCTTCTTCTGGCCTCAAGGGACTATATTCTTTGAAATTAGATGTTTACGGTTAGGGTTTTATGGAATTGATAGCACCAGTTAGTTTTATTTCGAATCCAAACATACACAGTAGTAATAGTTTGTTCAATACTTTTGTTAAAAGAAGTCACACATTCTATTTAAAAATTAGCGTTTTTCTAAAAAAAAAACACATATTTTATTGTAAATATTGATCCGTATACCGTATACGTAGAACTCGTTTTATACCACGATTTATAATAATATACTGATCAGTTTGACTAGAATACAAAGAGTAAAACTATCAGGCGTAAGAGGAAATTGAAGAAGTAATAAAGTATGAAGTTAGAAGCTTGCGAACATCTTTGGAACAAAATGGAAGCTCTGGGACCACATTAAATGTGATTAACACAGTAGACGAGGGACGAGAGTACAGTTATAGAAGAGATGAAAGTTGGATGTTAATAAGTATTTGAAACTCAAATTTTAACTTTGCTCTTATTACTTTACGCTTGGAATTTATTGATGTCGTTTTGAAATATATGCTGGATTCAAAAACCCACTTTTGCCTAAAGGCTATGGCCAAAACTTATATTCACAGATGTTAATTTTAATGAAACAAATATTTGTTATTCAAATAGTTTACGGCATCATAAAGTTTTAACGTTTCTTGATGAATGCCAATTAAACTGTACACTTATTAGTTTCTAAACAATCATGTTGACGAGTTTTCTTATTACCTTAAGGTTTAAAGTTCTGAAACATAAAATATATCACAAAGTTCGTGTAATGAGCATAGTTATACAATTATACTCACGCTAGAAGGCCACGAAAAGCGCAGAGAACATTTAAATAAACAAACTGTAAATTTAATCAGCCAACAGTATGAAATAAAAAATCACCCTCAACAGTTTAACTTCAAAAAGCTAACAAGGATTGGAAAGTTTGATGCATAAAGAAGGGTTTGCTGCAGTGTTTGCTTATCACATGTGGTATATCCGTTAGCTTAAGCTTTCGTCTACTTTGTAAAACGCGTTGCTTCGCGGAAACGAGTTTTTCATTGCCAAGCTTGATCCTCTTATACCGTGAAATACGCCGATGTGCACAGTTTTACATTATTCTACATAACAAGTTGTGTCTTGTTACTCATCCAAAGATGTCAGCTAACGAGTAAAGAATTTATTGTTTTAAATAAATGAGTATAACTACCCGATTAGTTATATTTAGTTTTGTGTAAACTAGAGCTGTTGATCATAGTCTTCTCATTACATTTTTCTTATTGGGTAATTAGGAGTATAAGGCACGAGTAATTCTTTCTGATTATTTTGCTAAGGTCAGCAAATACCGTTTTATTATACGTTTTTGAATACGGTTTTTAATATATCTTGAATACATATTGCAAAAATTACACTACAAACAAATACATTAATGAAGATTGCTTAGAAATGGACTGTATGGATCAAATGTAAACTTATGAAAAGTTAAAAGGATGGTTTATAAAATAACAACATTTCTTGACTTAGATTGGATAAAAATATCTAACAGCAAGTTTAACTTTACCTCTATAAAAAGCAATATTTAAGGGTTGCAAAAAGTTGGATTTTGTTTTTATTGCAAAAGGATTCAAAGAAATGAGGTTTGGAGAAGTTATTTGGTTTGAACTGACACAAAATGGCTTCAAACTAACATAGCACAGCTTAAATTAAACAGTTTTGCACAGACAATACTATTTCATCTGCAGTTTGCAAACAAATTGGCCAACGTATGTGTAGCTATCCATACTACGAGGAGGTCAGCCAACATAGAAACCATATTCTATTTGCAAACTAATGGGGGTTTTCTTGGAGCAGATACCCTACTACCGACTGATATAAAATAAGAAAATCAGTCAAAAGCAGTTTGTAGCTTTGAATGTAATTCTAAAAATAAAATAGTTTTAGTGCAAGACGCGATGCAGTCTACAGTACTTAAAGAAACAAGAAGATAACTCGAGTGGAGTAAAAGTTTCTGATTCAACTTTATCATCGGATATTTTGGTATTGTGTCTGACAGTTAGTCCATTGTTTCTATCGCAGTTTATGTCACATTTAAGCACTAATTATCTTAAAGTTCAAAACCAGTATCTTGTATTTATACAAAACGACACCTGTGTAAGAAATTACGAAATCAGTGCATCTTAAAATCAGTGGCAACTTAAAAAGGCGGCCATCGAGTACAAGATGGCGGATGTAGTAATCATGTCAAAAATACTGACGAAACTGTCCTTCTGAAAAAAACTTTCGACCCTAAACCGAGGCAAAAAGTAAACCGTCTAAACAAATGGAACTGCAATGTTATTTCATAAAACTTATGGTTAAGGAGTAAAAATGACATTAAATTTACTTAGCGGGGACGTAGCGCGTTGCACGTCTTGCGTTCTCGCCAGGCTTGCCAAGAGCCGCGTACGCTTCTCCCTGCCAATCATTTCTGTGAACACTGGGTTACCATTTATTAGCGAACTTCCCTTGGAAAAATGATATATTTCTGCCGACCTTAGCGTAAACCTCAGACCCGGTACCATAAAAATGTGCACTGGCCCTGACCTCTAGAACACGTTTTAAACACTTTTCACAACTTTGTTGCCTCTTGAACGGCACAGACAGAAAAACGAACAGACAGAATATATGTTTGGTCAGTTTCAGTCTTGCTTTTATAACACGGCGAAATCAACGAACATAACTTAACTCTAAGAAATTGTAGACAAAGATATTTATTTGAAGATAAAATATATCATGTTATATACGCATAAGATGATATTTTCATTGTGGCATGTTATATACGCATCAGATGATATTTTCATTGTGGCATGTTATATACGTAATAACAGCCAGCAATATCTTCATAGACTAGAGGGTATTTTGGGTTGTATTCTTTTCGTTTTCACTCGATTCTTTTAGACTGGTTATCAAATTCACTCAGTGAAAAGAAGAAGGCACGTTAAGTTTTGTACATATTTTGATTTATTTTGAATTTTAAGCTTACCTGCCTATGCCCGTAGGCCTATGTAGCCTGAGCAAGTGACCTTAGCACCTAAGCAACAACCGATCTACCGTTGGCCAAAGTGGGTCTCGAACCTGTGAACTTCGAAACCGCAGTCTCTTGTGTTGCCAATTCAGCCAACACCTCGGTTACTGTTGCTCAAATTATTTTATGAAGTAAACAAACTAATTTGGTAGTAATAAATAAATAAAACAAGCAGAACGAAAAATATTTTCAATATAACCGGTTGATTCTTACGTCATATTAACAGCTGCTGCCTAAGCACATGCGCATAGGTTACATTTGTAATGTGACAGTGTCAATACAAACTTGGTGGATACAAGACAATATTACGATATCATGGTTTATACTATTTGTTTATGGAAAAATATTTGTTTATATTATTTTAGCTTAAGAATTCTACTGTATATTATTGCATCATCACAATCAATCGTTGATTTATGTTCTTCCTCAATGTATAAATGGTGTAATACGTTAGAATGAATAAATAAACAATAAAACAACACTGGGGTGGACATGAACTAATAGTTGCTAATGTATCAACAAAATATCTATGATCAAATCGAAATTTCGATGGATTCCAGTTTTGTTGCACTATGCTTTATGATATAAATAATGACGATAAAATTCTAGCGTAATGGATTTTTTGTAACGAGAAGAAACTGAAATATATCACAGTACTATATTCAAGAGTTCTTAGAACGTGATTATATTCTATGAGGGCGCAATGCAATGAAAGGAATATGAAAGTTGGTTATTACCGCATTCCATCACTTGAAAGTAACTCTCTCAAACATTCTCGGAACTCTGGGACTGAAAATGGTGGATTGGTGGGTATTTTGGAAACTTAAATTAACTCTTCCCGAAATATTTACTGTTGAATTTATTGTTGCTCGTTTAACTAGGTTACTCTGTTTCTTTTCAGGAGGAAACAGTCATTAATTAAAAAGTTTGAAGTTATAAAGGAAAATAAATTTGTTTTGGAAATTAGTTCAGATTGAAAACAAATAATTATGTTGTATGCAAAGTTTTGTAAATTATTTCAGATTATTTTGTAAGTTATAGTGTTTTTAATCAACAAGATTATGTTTTAATATTGTGAGTTACTGCAAAAGTAGCAACACAGCACGTTCTCACTTTGTCTTTATTTAAGTGTCTCTAAAGAGTAAAGAGATAGCAAGAAACTGTATCCTCCGGAGTTTTGGTGTCAGATTCGGTTACAGAACAAAGCTAAGGTTGAAATGAAACACGGGTTCAAAAGTAACCTTTTCGTTTCTAATTTGGTAGCTGAGAAAATTCATATAGAGAGGTGTGATAATTTAAACGAATCGCATTTACCTAGATAAGTATAATGGAAAGCTGATGTGTACAACTAGACTTTGTGATTTCCACATTTCATTATCTTTTAAAGTTACTTTGATATAATGCTTGTTTTAGACAATCTATACGCCTCGTATGTATGTTGAACGAAATAAAATAATTTATTCATGTTAAAGTGTATTTTTTCAACCAGGAACAATTTTTGATCCTATTGCTAACTCCGAAAATTGCGCCACTGCGCACTTTTTGCAGGTCTTAGTAGTGTTTTGACCAATCCATGTTGCGTGTTACCACATTTAGAAGAAATTTTATTTCACCTGATAAACATTTTGCAGCAAACATATCATTCTACTTATATGTTCTACTTATAACATTCTACCGACTAGAAATCGTGGTCAGTCAATTTCTCTTTATTACCATGTATGTATAAAAATGTAATTATTTTGAGAAATAAACCCTCATTCATTCATATTCTTGTATACAGGGCGAGACTAATTGCTTGTCGTGTATATCACTGTGCTGTGGCTTCCTTAACCTACTTTTGTTTCCTGGAGTTAGGGCCTATCACTGTTTTAGAAACAATAAACACAATTTATGGCTTTCACGTTTCGTGTAGACAGTAGTTTCATAAACGGGTTCACAAATATAGCATTTAAATAGTGATCATATAGTAAGCTTATGCATCAGACATGAATTGTGTGAATCTGAAAACCCAGCAGTAAACAGAATAGAGGTGGAATGGGAAAGTTTTCCAATAAGAGGTTACTTTCCACCTCATATCGGCAGCTGTTCATCCAACACATGTCTGCATGTCTTCTCCACATGAGTATACTGATTCTTTCTTATAACATTGTACTTGGATTGCTTACTTATAAGTACTGGACAACTACAATTTAGTAAAAACCAAACCATGTTAAAAAACACATTCACAGTGTGGATGAACGTCTTCTTTAACTTTACATGTAACTAATAACAGCTGAACAAAAATCTTCCAACTATATTGAAAGTTTTAATATTTGAAGCTTTTGTATTTTGTATACCTACTTTTTTTAGGTCATGGTAAAATTATTGTTTTACAGGTTTATGGTAAAATAGTTAAATATATGAAATCTATCGCGTATAGAACTGTTTTCACAACTAATAGGCAGAAGATTCATACTGTTTTTAGACAACAAATCCTGATTTTACTTTAAAATTTCGAATTTTAGAAGTTTAATACATTTTATCACGGCAAAAAGAACTCTAATCAGTTAGTTCTAATATCAGTAGATAAGTAACAATATTTACTTTGACACGAAGCAGTTAAGAGAGCAAAGTACAACATTCTGCACATAGTACAAACATTAGATGTTGCACGACTAGTAAACATCTCTTTGTAGACCCTTTGCCAAACATTCCACCTCCCTTTACCTTCAACCTTGTTAGACAGCTGTTGTTTAACTATGACGAAACAATGTGTACTCTTTACTTTAACTTAACTTTTATCATGGAAAATATGGTAAATGTTCTTTTGATTTCTTTTTTGTTTCAAACATATTTAAGGATTTAACCAGTATACACTTTGTAAAACGTTTTTACATTTTAATAATTTTATATCCTTTTATTCTATTTTATGCTTTATAGAGACTTTGGTAATCTGACTATTAATTTAACTGGAATGCATATTTGAGCGCGGTCTTAGCTCAGTGCAACAGTGCGTGCTTCTCGCCAAATTGACCCGGGTTCAACTTTTGGCACAATAACAATTCTTTCACGATGGTCACTACCCGTAGCTCGAAAGTTTAATGACCCAATCTGGGGAACAGTCGGCTTTAGTTTGTTACAAAACTACTTCTCATCATCCATCAAAACACTCATCACACTCACCATTCATCCTATGACCACATGCAAATATCTGTTAGGGCCTTATGTGTTCGATGTCTCAAATCAAAATATAACAGTATTTCGTGCAGTAGCTTTTGGACTTAATTCATTCATAATATCCTGAAATGGTTATTAGTTTTGTAGGTTTATAAAGGTAATACAAACATATTTACCTTTTTAGACATTATTTAGTTTGCGAGACCTAAGGCCCGATAACGACCTCAATGATTATCAGTCAGATTTCAACCAAACAAAGATATGAACTCCCATCCTATATCTGACCAACCCTACACGTCATGTTCCGGTTCGGTGCCTATTTAATTGATCACTTAAATATTTCAGTACTTTAATAATTTAATACTTAATTATTACTTGAATATTACTACCTTAATAGTTTAATATTTTCTCACATCTAATACTGTACAATATAATTTTTAATTTCTCTGATAGGGCAATAACAAATTGTGTAAAAATAGCAAAACCGTGTATGTGAATCTAAACCGGTCAAAACAGTACGTTCAATAGGTGTGAGAAGAAAATCCAGATTTGCAATCAAAAGCTCGTTTTTGTGGACAAACGCGTCCAACATATCAGGATAAACTTAAGCTTTATCCTAGTTTACGAATTGAACTAGCATTGTTTAAGAGTAAAACTGATTTCCGGTTAACTATATTTCCGGTTTCTGAATTTTCCTTTATTAATTTACCCTCCTAAAATACCATCCTAAGTTCAAATGTAAGGTTTCAATGTTTTAATCCTCAAACCTCGTGTCAAAAGAGCAAAGTTTCCTTACGCTAGTTTAATTATGAGGTTTTTTAACGGAGTAACATTTACCATAATCCAATATTGATGATTATAAATTACACCAAGTTTTCGTATAAGATACCAAATGCAAAATAACCCTTCGCTATAACTAGCAGATCATTAGAGTGAGTCTAGATGCAGTGGCGATACTTCATGTAAAGTTATGTGAGAAATATCAATATTTTCCTCTCCAGCTAATATTTCAGAGTGTGCCAACATTACTGCATTGAAATAAATGAAAATATTTTTATTAATGGTTTTAATTCAAGTTCATACAACCAACATAAAAATTGGATACTTTCAGTCACCAATATTTAGCGCTCAATGATTTCACATACAACTGTGTTGCATATTTTTGAATCAAATTGTGTGCAAATACTGTTAGTGTTCGAATGTTTTACTTCAAAAGCTGCTTTTGAAGCCAATCTCTTCCAGATGTACCGGTTGTTCCTGGGTAGTAGATATGTAAGCTTGTAAAAATAATTTTTAACAAAATCGGCTGAATTATTATCTATTGATAATATGTCTAAACATCTTATACCATTTCATAACAATGCACATAGCCTTTGATACTATACAAAAGTAGACACAATCTAATAGGACTTTTACTCGCCAAGTTTCCTACCTACTAAGTAAATAGTCTATTATGATGACCTCTTGTCAATAATAACCAATTGGTGCTCTTATTGAAATCAAGACCGAACTTTATCCAAACAATATCTTATGTAATTAAAATATTATCTACAGATACGTTTGTTTAAAATAACTTTGAGCCTTGTGCGAGAGAAGTTTGAAACTCCACTTGCTTCCAATTACGTAAGAACAATTTCATGTTTTCACATATTGAAACGTTACCTGAGCAACTTTATTCATTCCCACACAAGTGGAGTTCATCAACGTACACTCCCCGGCCCTAGTTCTGTGTGCAGTTGTATAATTGGTTTGCTTTTCAATGACTTTACAGAGAGCTTTACAAGTTTCACTAAACATACAGATGTTACAGTTACGCTATTTCGAGTGGTTTAACTAACTGAGGTAAAGTTTACAAAAACATAATTAGTTTTGTGGTTTGAAATTTATTGGTAAAACTAAAAATACCCGACAATACGATGAGGTCAGTCTACTGCGTAAGAAATATTTAGGCCTCGTCAGCTGTCGTGTTGGATTCCGAGAGCTGATGTACGAAAACCAACATTGACATGAATTAAAATATTGTTTGAATGCTCTTCTTACAATAATTAACAACTTATTTCTCTATATTGTGATACTTCGTTAAATTCTTGTATATAAAATAACTGAAAACTTTTGTATTGATAGTAGTATTACCTTATATTCTTGTATATAAAAATTTACATAACTAAACCTTCACCTAAAATGTCAAAAATCAGTGAAGTGAAGTGATTTAAATTGTCACGACTGTATTTCTTTAGTCTTAGTTGTGACTGGTGAACAAACAGTTTAGTATTTCTCTCATGTTCATACCGTGCCCAGTTGTGTACGATCTCTCATTGTAAGGGTCATCGAAAAGGTGTACGGGATTTGAAAGTGAAATAAAATTTTAATATAATTGGTAGAATTTTGATTGTTACATCAAAAGACACAACAAATCTTAAATTTTCAAATGTATTTAAACAAGTTTTAATGTGAGCTCCCCATCACGACAGACATTTCCGATAGTCAATCTCCCGCCAGGTGTTTTGGAGCATTTCAGGAGTCACTGTTGAAATGTTACGTTGATTCTTCTTCTCAGGTTTGTAGATAACGTATTTTCTCAGCATAAACTAAGTTTTAAATGTAACCCCAAAAGAAGAAATCTAAATGCGTCAAATCAAGGACTCCTAGGTGGCCACAAAACAGGACCATTCCTCCCAATCCAACGACAGAAATCTGTTGTTGAGAGCTTCTTGGACGATTAGATGTAGTGACATGGAAATCATTCTGCTGGAAAATGACATTAATGCCCTTTCCCCTTTCAATTTCTTCAACGAGGAACAGATAAGAAGAAGAAATCAACGTAGCCATTTCAACGGTAACTCCTGAAATGCTCCAAAACACCTGGTGGAGGTTGACTATCGGCTAAATGTCTGTCGTGTAACGGCCTTTACGTTTTGAAGCGTTCAAAGTTCACATTGAAACCTTTTTCAATTCTAAAAAATTTAAGATTTGTTGTATTTTTGTATATAAAAATCAAAATTCTACCAATTATATTAACATTTTTCACTTTCAAATCATGTTTCTTTACTAGGTCCTAAAGTGACGCTTTTAACACGAGCCCAAGTTAACGTCCGAGGCGCTGCCGAGGACGCTAAATAAGCGAGGATCAAAAATACGCTTTTGGGCCAAGTGATGAACGATACCTTTTGCCAGGTGCAGAAATATTAAGATATAAACACCAAGAAATGTTTTCAATATTAAAAGGAAACTAAAAGTACACAGCTTTTGAACTTGCAGTCTTATTTATATTGTTAAAAACAACTGTTACACTGATTTACTATACGTAAGTCATTGTTCCCAAGGGAGAAAAAGATCATCAAAACAGTCTTTTATTTGCCTGGGTTTAAAAGTAATACTTTTGCACGTCAATACATGTGTATAAAGAAGCTATTTTTAGAGCCGAATGACAAAAGTTCTTTTTTCTACTCGACAAATTTTAGTCAATTTGGAACACCTTATACTCTTATGTGTTCAGGAGTGAAATAGTTCATTCATATAAAGCAAATTTCCTGAAACGGGGTATATTTAACACTGGAAGTTCCCATTTGGTAGGGCGTATCGCCTTGAAAATAGGTTTTATCATTTTTTAAGTAACCCTGAAAATTATACATCAAAAGTTATAAACCATTTAGTTTCTGAACATTAACTGTAATAATAATTCTGGTATTATTTTATTAATACCAAATCAACTAAAATATTTTTAGAGTATTTGATTTTATACTAAATTATTTCATGGGTTTTATGCTTTTAAAACTGTATTCATGATCCAATTTCAATAAAGCAATTTATAAACACTTATGTTTTCGTACCAAACGTGTGTACTTCAAATCAACAAAATCCGTTTAACCAGACCAAAAAATCCATAGGAAATAGTTTTTAATGGATACATATATGTATACAGCTTTGCTATTTGACTCAGTGCGTGTTGGGGGGGGGGGGGGGTTTAGAAACTAAAAGTTGTTGGAATTCCACAGGTTAGGTTGATAGGCAAGCAGAGCCCAGACGTGTATGCTTACCTGAAGCTTTTCAGCATAGTAGACGAGCGAGGCGAACACGACGATGCCGAGGACCAGGAAGAATACCAGGAGGGTCAGCTCCTTGGCGGAGGCCTTGAATGTGAATGAGGATCTTGAGACCCGGCGAGTGCCTGGTGAGCTTGAACAGCCTCAAGATCCTGATGATGGAGAAGAACTCCAGGATGTCTGTCTTGTCCAGGTAGTGTGTGACGTGGTTGTAGAGGAACACGTCTGTGTAGAAACTCAGAGTGGCCATCAGATCTATCACGTTTACTGGGGACCTGATGAACTGCACCAAGTTGGGGCTCACCTGGAAATGGAGATGGTATGTAACGATGTTTGATGATAACAGTTTGATTGGTTAACAGCTCGTGTAAGGAAGATACTTTTGAATGTTCTGCCTCCTAAGGATTTTCTTATGGTAAGTTTTACAATGGTAAGAAATTTCAAGACACAAGAAGAAGAAAGTGACGCTGGTTGAAGCTCCTCTAATTTACAATTATCCGTAATCTCCCCTAATCTCATATATTTGTCCCAAATAAACTAAACATGATGGATTTCCGTTCTTGAATGTAGCATTAAAACAAGTTGAACACAGTTGAATAAAAATTGTATTACTTCCTAAAAACATTATAAAAGAATCTTTTGTTAATATTACATTGGCCGGCCCAGCTTGAGTAACAACGGGATTTATCATGTTTAACACTGTGAAAAACGCTCACAGTCCTAGACAATTTCTTATATCATCATTTGACTGAGTGAACAGCAACTTAGTCTCAACGATACAAATTTGGTCGATCGTATGTATCATTTACAATAACCTGAAAAAATAGATTTTTGTAGATTTGTTATTCTTTCAAAAGGTATTGTTTACAATCAAGGCTAAATAATAATTATATTTTTTATTTTATGAATAGAACTTCGAAACTAGACACGTACGTTTTAGGAAAATACGTACTGATTTTTCATTTTAATTTTCATTTTATTTTTGTAAATATTAAAGCCACAAATAATGTTTCCAGAAGCATATCCGTGCATTAAGTCAGTTTGGAAGTGCATCCTTTCAAAAGCTTAACGGGTTTTAAGCCTATACTTTAGAGATTACTTACAAATCTCTTACTGTAGATACACAAAATGGTTATTTTATTTACTAAGCCTTTACAAAAAAGTTCAAATCTAAATATACAAAATCTTTAAATATAAAAAATTTTTAACGATTTAATAAGGGCCACTGTGGTTAGCTAAGATCCAATAGCCTTCAACTCTCCAGGAACCATCAATAATTCATCAAAGCTACTTTGAACATTAACATAAATTGGATTTAAACATGTTGAATTTTACAATTTTATTTCAGTGGAAGTTTGTTAAAAACACGATCAAGACAGGTTGTAACACAGGAGGATGAACAAATTTATTCCATGTGTAACGTAAGATGTAATTCTACAATATTTAAGTGATCTGAGTTAATCCATGCGTATTTAAAGCTAACATTCGTAATAAGTTAAGTTTTTCTTATTGGATTTTCTGATTGATGTATAATCCAACAGGCTAAAGAAGCTCTCAATTTTCAAAAACTGTAATTATTTTTTTGGTTAGAGACTGTAAATTAGTATAATTTAACCATAGTATTTTAAATATTTTTAGTAGATCCGTGGCGGATTGGTATTGTACGCGACTCCGGAGCTCATCACTCCGGTGGCCCGGGTTCGATCCCCGCAGTCACCACTTACATTTGTAAGGTGACTAGGCCTAATACGGTGACGCAAGGTAAATGTCGAGGTTGAGTGGTAGAGAGGACTGTAGTCCTAACTTCGCCTCGTTAAACAAGACAAATTTTAACTTTTTACCTTTAAACTTTTTAAATCTATACTTTAGTACAACTATACTCAAGTCTTTATAGCTATACTATAATTTTTTTCTGTTGTACAGCGTTCAGTGCTGTACTATTCAACCAAGTGTTTACTAATTTAAAATTCCAATTTTCATTAAAATAATGCCAATTTAACGTTAAAAGAACTCAGCGGTTGATTTTATTACTTCGTTTCATACTTAACGTTCTACATAAGCTCACAGTATAAGCCAGCTATAACTTATACGACAGGATGCAATGTGTGTTTGGGTTAATCAGGTTATGTATAGATAGCAAGCTGTGACTAACATACACATTATACCCTTAATTGCATGCATTAGACGGCTCTAGTCGCAACACAACATCACAAATCAAGGGCAGTTTCATGGAACAACTAATTAGCAAAGCTAAACAACCAATTCATGAAAGCTGTGGCCAATCAGCTTAACCCTTTCTAGTGATTGTTTTGTGTATGAATAACGGTGCTATTGTATTTTTCAATCGTGTACAAAGGTGTTTGTTTGTTCTGTGTAGTAAATACATTACGCAGTGTTGATTGTTAGTTTTATTACTTTGATAGGATATATTTTTGTCGGGTTAAACTTTTATCATTACTAAAAAATCATACATTCAAACAAATATATGATGAGGGAATCCCAAAGTAAAGCTAGAATTTGCAAATTGTTGTTGTTGATAATGTTTTTAAATTACAAAATACATTAGGCCTATAAAATGTGGTTTGTTTACTTATTTATTAATACTACCATCAAATTGTATAATAAAATATATTTTTTGTACACGTATCTGAAATATATCTACTATTTTTTTTTATATTAAATATGTTATATCGCTGTTTACAATTACAGATAAAGACTGGCGTTTTTAAATCCAACTTCTACCTAATTAAGAGACTAAGTTGAAACACAAAGAGGAAACGCTGCTTAATTTTCTTTTATCCCTGCCTTGAGGAGACAAGCTAAAAGTTATAATTTGTTTGTATATATATATCATTAAAATACCCCAGTTAAATCGATATATTTTCAGAAAACTGTGATTATGTTCATTAAGATGATCAAAACGATATACAAAATTGTTTGCTACTTAGTCTTAATAAACGAACGTTGAAGGTAGCCAGGATTTAACCTAAGTGCGTAAAAAATTTTGAAAATCCCAAAACGAAGACCTAAAATATAATTTCTTTAGTTTAAATTACCCCAACGTTCAATGCCAATAAGCAAGAAATATTTATTTAGAAGACAATATTGATGTAGACCTTTTGTTAGGGTGTGGAATTTTTATATTAAAAGGAGGTCCACAATCAGTGTCAGTAAGACAAGCAATTTAGCGGCGCTCGCAAGACGATCCATCACCTTCGTTCTTTTTGTCTTTAGCCTAAGGTCAATCTCGTTCCACGTCATTTGAACCCGGCTTCCATCACGTTCATCAATCTGGCTTTCTGACAACATCTTTCATTGGTAGATTAGTCGTTTCAACATATTGGATAGACATTTAGTGGGAAGTTCAAATCCATCTCTATTAACATCTATCTTTATTATGAACACAATGTATAGTTTAGTTTTTTTTTTTTGTCTACGAACGGAATTTTTTTGTAGACTTAACTTGGGTTTGTGGGTAATAAAACGCTTTTAAGAAAAGCGGTCCAAACACTTGTGCCTGTAAATCGAACGATGCGCTTTCAGATCAAAAAAAGGCTGCTATCAGAATCATCATGAAGACGTTTGATCGTGTCGAGAATGTTTCGTTCTTTAAAACTGCTAGCTTTCTTATATATTTAAAACTATTCTGACGTCTTTTACTTAACGTGCAGTTCGAACGGTTGGCTCCCAGCATAGGTATCAACCAGAAACGATCTTAAATCATCAGCATGCCTAGTTAAAGGAAAGAAGCATCTATGCAGGAATTAAGTTTTTTAATAAACGCGGAATCGGTAAACTGTCCTGAGAAAATATTTAAGGGAAGCTTAAACTGTACTTGATAGATAAAAGAGTTTTATAGTAATAAATTATTTTTTAGAATATAATGATAGTGTAGATAGTTAAAATCGTTGTTTTTTTTTGTATTTTCTGTGAAACCTATTTATTTATTTGTTTTGTGAGATGATATTTAAAACGATGAGCCTCGATATCTATTTTTTTTTTTATTTTTAATGTTAAGGTAATCTGTATTTAATTTAAAATTCAGTGAGATATCTTGTACTTGTAATTCACAATAAATGACTTATGACTTATGCGCTTTTAGCTGTGACTCTACCCATGAACGGACGCAGGCATATAACTACAGTTTAAGTAAATTGTATTTTAAAATGATTGTAATGTGAAAATGCAATTCAAACAAATGATTGGAACAATACTTTATAACAAGGTCGACACGCAGCTATAAGCGATACCGTGATTCTCTTAACCTTATGTAACGGGGGAACAATTTACATAAGATGTTCTCTTTTAGGAGCGTTTATTTAAGGTGTTTTCGATAATACTATATATTACTCAATAAAACGTAGTTTACACAGCTTGCCTTCTTCCAAACTAACATGTATCCAATAAGCTATACCATGATGTCGGCAAAAACTGTTCTTTGCCACCATGTTAAAGGTGGCTAAACTAAGTTTGACGATTTTTAGATACTCTTGTTGGGTTAAATCGTGTGGTTCAAATCAGATCATAATCCTGCTTTATAGATAGAAAAAACTTTTTTTGTATTTTGCTAAAACACCTGCTTAAGATCTGTATTGACGTGCTTAAGCGCACTTTTAAACACAGGTAAATAAAGTATTGTTTATGTTTTCTCCCTGGGGAAAGAGGTTCTGATGATCTTTTTGGGGAATGGACATCATCAGCTAGCTGGTTTATCGAATTTGTTTTAATTGTTTTGAATTTTTACACTGACTTAGAGTAAATCGGTGTAACAGCTGTTTCTTCAAGACAATATAATTTAGACTGCTGTTGAGCTCAGCAATGTTAAAAACATTAGTTGACATTTGTTTTGCGTTTTTATTTGCATGGCATGACAAAAATCATTGTTGAACACTAGGCTCGAAACTGTCTTTTTGACACGAGGTCAAGTTAACGTTCGATGCGCAGCCGGGTGTCACTTTAGGATCTAGTGGTGAAATATACTATTTTTTTGGACGGGTCACTCTAACCCCAAAAAGGTAACACCCGATAGAGTTATTTTGTTTGTCAACAAGCTTGACATAGAAATTTACAATAAGAAAGAATTTCTATTTATTTACGTAAAATCTGTTTACTACTAAATTTCCTTGTAAGTGGCAGTAGAATAAAATTTAATAGCTATTTTATTTCCTATAAGAATTCACCAATACAACTACTACGATCTTACAATTTTGATTAAAATTTGCATCTTACATGGTACAAGGAAGATGAATTATGGCTTGTGTGTAGTGTGTGTAAACTGCTTAAAGCTTTGTTCTACGGCGTTCCTTTCTATACGGCGACAAAGAATTGCTCGATTTCCTATGGAAATTCTCTTATAGAATAGTAAACTCAAGCTGTGCGCTTTCGCAACTGTAAACATATAACCTCATGAATAGTCCAATGCGCTTCTTAGAATGTTTGTTTTGTCAGAAGTCACTGAACAATCCACCGTAGAAGCATTCAGAGCCATCTTTGATGTTACTTAGCAACGTGTTTTGTGTTTTATGCAAAAGTTTTGTAACACGAAACAAGCAGCAGTCGCCATTACTTGGTAAGCTTGGAGGACACTGAGGTGAGTGGTTCTTTGTTCTAGTACCATGCATAGTGATAGTAATGTACCTAAACGTTACTTGGAGAAGTAACAAATTCACAATAGACTATAAACACTGTCAGTACGGGTGTCACGATACTTGGCTCTGGTCTACTAAAGTAACGAACAGTAACGGATATGATGAGGTTATAGATTTTACTTATACTTTCATTTTTAGATAATAGTTTCAATAACTATTGCATTTTGTCCAAAACCGCGTTCCTCTAAGACGCGTTGTTGCACGACTGCTTACGTTTGATTGTGACTGATTCGCCGGTGTTGCGTCAGCTCCTGTTGCTGCGTGTTGTCTAGTTTTTATAAATCCAAGCTCAGTACAGAGACACCCGTACTGGCAATGGATCAGGTAGTAAACGTCTTCTAGAAACTTCAAACACAGCGAACTTTGGAAGAATTATGAGTTACAGGTTATCGAGTGTGACAGCCGACTCTGAGATATCACACGGACGACTTTGCAAGCCAACATTCAACTCATCTCACATTATTAACTAAATGGGGACTTTTCACATATTGAATGCTCGAAAATTTGATTTTGTACATAGTTTAATCATTAGTAAACATTTGAAAACTTGATGTAAACACAAACTTGAGTCATGAAGTTAGTTGTGTATTTGTCCGCTAGATGGAAGCAGGTGAGTTTTCTAGGGAGTTTTAGTAATTACGTCAAGTTTGGAGAATTCAATGTTTACATTACTCTTTTGTTTATTTTTTCATGTGCAAAACTGTTACGAGAGTTGAAGAATATTCAAGAGGAAGATTTGAAGAACATGATCAACGTTTGCACGGTGAAGCCGAGAGACTGTCTGGCTGGAACATCACAAATCCTGGAAATGTGTGAAACAATACAATGTGTGAGTTTACACAAAAGTGGACAATTCAAATAAAAATATGAATATATCACAACTTAATACTTAAAGTAAATATTGAGAACTTTAAAGACTTGAATTAAATTGTCTTGAATTTATACAGGGTGGCTGAAAGTTAACTTACATCATCCTTAAACCGTTTTGTTTGTTGAAACATTTGGTTATGATTGCCGATGTTTTATTATGTTTATGTTTCAGCGTGAGCGAGAGATGGAACTGTCATGCATCTGCATTGAGAAGAGTATAACTCAACTGTAAACTGCTCAGCGTTTTAAGACAACTTGACCTTGACGGAAGAAGATTGCGTTTTAGACACAGTTTTGATGCCAATGCCATTCGAAATATATAATATTTTAAATAAATCTTGAGTTCGGAATCTTTGTGTTTAGTGTTACCTATGCTGTTCCGAGTGAACTGTATTTTGAAGTTTTACACAACAATATGCACAACCATAACAAATCAATGGATCTGGAAAAGTTTTAAATGATTATAAACGATTGTTCCTAATTGTCCCTAATTGTTCAATGTTCATAGTATAACGTCTATATTCATGTTCGCTGTCCGGTGGTTAATAAAATGTGCCAACAAGCAGAAAAACCAGTTTTTAAAATGTAGCGTTGCGACGTCAAATAAACGTCAACAAAACATAATACTAACATTTAGCCTACTGGTAGCTACTTCATACACGTTGTAAGAATGTGCACGGTAGCCTGTTCCTCTTAGTCATTTATTTATCACATTCTTACTTCGGCCAGATATCTGAACAACCCGACGATTCGGGTTAGTATTAATGGTTTGGAACTCACTAAATGTATTGATGTTTGTAAAGAACCATCGTAACGTAATACACACAACGGTGTTTGATAACAAGAACCTGTCTTTGATGTTGAGGTTTTCTTTTATTTTTGTACTAAAATAGAAAAGAACAAAGGGGGAAAAGTTGCTGAATTCTTAGTTTTTTAGGGTCAAATGTATACCAAAAAACAAACGTATGCAAAATAAACTGTCACAATACCTTATACACTGATCTTTTACTTGTAGCTTTGGTTACTCTCAACCAAAGTCTTAAGAGGCTTTCAGTGGGAAAACCTGCTGATTACTTTCGTTTACTATTAAAGTCGGAAGTCATCTACCAATCACATTAGTGAACAGGTTTTGGTTTCGATAAAACCGTTCTCACCAGATAGCTTTCTCAGACCAAAAGTGGTGGCATAAGATGTAAATTCGCAAAGGAAAAAATATTTAACTTATAAGCCTGAGCTAATACTCGTTTTCAAAGACAAAATGTTTAAACATCTCTTAATAAGAAATAGGAAAACCCTCGATAAAAAATAGCAACTCTTAACAAGAATTTTTGGAAATTTTAGGTTGGATAGTGGGAAATGAGATAATTAATTACAGCAGCGTGGGGGAAGATGGTTAAGGAAGGGGCTAAATGATAAATGGGGGATAAATGTTTGAAGCTCTCCAGAATGTCGGTTTAAAACTATGTACTAATAAAATCAAATCTCCTCGAAGTTTCATTCTAACCCTCCCCCTCCATAATAATTAAAAACTCATTAATACAGTCAATCTGCTTGAAGCGTGATTTTAATTATTTTGTTGGATGGATATCAAACCATCTATAAAATAAAATATACCATGAAATCCCGCCCTCTTATTCGACGGTGAAAATTCCGATATTTATCCTATTCATCCTACGACCATATGTATAATGAACTAAACAAATTATTTAGCTTATTATTTGGCCCGTTATAGTACGTGGCCCGGTAGACGTTTTTATTTCCTTCAACTCGGTCAACCCGTTCTCTCAATGTACATACTGGAAGGGAGGTCTGGTAGACCCTGTATACTATTCTATACAAATAATATACCTTTGACGTTTGGTTTGACAAAACATCGCAACTAAAACGAACGGGTAAGCCGCTCATTTTGTATGAAACTACTCACCTCCCCGTTACGTGCTGACGATGTCCCAACAAACATGTACGAGTAGGTGCCAATCAAGGCACGACAACCACAACATCTTACCACCTCGTTTAGTATACTTAATTGTTATGTATAAAATTTAAGTTTTTGATTTTATTTTATTTTTGAATTGACAGAATGTCAAAGAAGTAGTTCCATCATATTTTAGATTCATTGCTTCATTAAAAATGGCCCTCCTCGTTTTGTCTTTTTAATGTGCACCGTCTCGTTTTGTACTTTGATCGCGTATGGGTGTGTGTGAGTGTGTGTGTTGTGTTGGGGTCAGTGCATGTATGAACACGGTTCTTCACTCTCACATCGACCACTACATGCCACCACAAACACACAACTTCACTGTGCAAACGTAGGAATAGTTCCAAACTTCAGTACAGAACACACGGCACACCGTTCCTTCTCGTCTACCTTCCCTATTTGTACACTGTAGTGCTCCACAAATCCCTTTGTTGATAATGGTTATAGATGAAAAGCAAGTTCAACTTTCAAGGAGTCTTTCAAGGTTGTAGTTTTAATATTTTAACAACTTCCGATTATTTTCAATGAGATGAACTGTATTAAAGGCCAAGGAAAAGCGTACTTAGAAAATATCCAGTTAAAGGATCTGTGATAAATCGCTTCCTCGTCAAGGAACTTCATTTAAGAAGATAACTCAGTTTGATACAATTTGAAAGAGTTTCTTTGATCCTGTTTTGCTTTATAAAACCCAATTAAAACAGATGACAGTTTGAACTGGTAAAATGCAAGTAAGTGACTGTGGTAGCTTTTTCAAAATTCATTATACCTTTGTTAGCTCATTCTGTTTTTTTAACGAGGCTACCGAAGGGTTTTTGTATTCATCTTGTTTCTACTAGCCACTACATCCAAAGTTTATTATTACATTCAATAAAAAATTAATAACATACAAGATTTTCAGTGTCAACAACTACAATCCAGTTCTTTCGGCTCACACCGCCTCAAAACATCATATTAATTAGCTTGAGATATTTTGGACTTGGTGTGGAGTACCATCTTCAGTCACTCATTGGCTGAAACCTATACTAAAACTGATCAGCGAGACCAAAATATCTCAAGGTATTTATTGTAATGTTGTAAACCCTGTGGTAAGTTAGACTACCGCTAACAAGTCGTTGTTAGGTGGAAGAGCGTTGCCCACACATCATCACAAAAGAAATGTATCCTTATGAGTCTTACCTTTCTTACCCTTAATAGAACTAATATCTTCAGAAAAATATCTAGGATTTTGTATTTCACGAAGTCTAGTGTGTATAAAATTATGCTTTTAATTCCTTATTCTCAACTATTGTTTCTTTTTTATAGAAGCCCTTCTCAAGCGTAGGGACTTGGGTATGATGGTCTTCTTCACAAATGAATGAATGACCATGTGGTGAACTTCTATCTCAACTGAACTTCCTTGTGCCTCGACCCGCGTCCAGGGTCCGAGCGTTGTTCAGTCCTCAGTTCGCACGCACTAGCTTAGGAGCTCCTACTCTAGTGCACGCGATGATGCGATTGGGCAACCTCTTCCTCCAAAATTTGATTAGTTAGCTTCACCCTTAGGTTTGTTAAACGTCAAAATTAAACGACATGTTTTAGGCCTAGTTAAGGATAATTTGTTGTCTAAATGTATTGCAATGAATGTTTTATAATGTTATTAACATAATTTTGCATTTGGTTACAGCGATATTCTCATGAAGTGCACCTGAATTGCACCATGACGATATTTTTTATACTTTTCCTTTCATGTCGTCATACAAAATTATATTGTTAACTATTTTAAAATAAAATCGTGTCCAAGTATGTGTTAATATTTAATAATAAATGATGATATTAGATTGCATGTTATTGGATTTTATATCTATAATATGACATAGAATGAATAAATAAAAAATTACCACACAGCGGGCGGTGAGCTCGAAGGTAAACCAGGCGTTACAGACCAGCTCCACGTAGAAGAAGGCGTCGTGGGGGTCTGTCCGCTCCTTGTCCAGGGTCCAGACCACAGTGTGGTTCGGCATGGAGAGAGTGCGGTTGCGGATAGTCGGTACCCGCATGTCCGGGTGGGTTTTGAGCGCAAAGGACAGCACAGACACACAAATGAAGAACACCGACACTACCGCCACAATCTGGAACCAACAGAGGGAGGTTTAGTCAACAGTGAGCAGCATGGGGTAGAACGAAGAGCAACATTTTATGTGCGGGTGATACGCTTAAAACGGGCCATCACAAATTAACAACTCATCTTTCTGAATAAGATGTATGAGCTGTTTGTTTCTACCTCAATGTTTTAGAATAAACAATTGTAAAAGAAGACATTTAGTTGCTTTGTTCCTTCCTACACGTTAAATGGTCAAGCTTCGTATTTATAAATATATATTTATTATTCTTTAAGTGTGAAATGACAAACATTTGTTCCCTTATCTTGATTTAGCTTATCACATTTTATTAAACTAAAACTTGCAACCATTTCCCCTTCTTATGTTTTTCTCATGTTATGTTTAATATACAGTAGACCGTAAGTCCACAAAGTATTTATACACTTTTTAACCTCTGTATCTTGGCAGCTTTTATTCGTACAACTTTAAGAATTGTCTCAATAAAACCATTTATTAAGTTAAGTTTCCATTAGTTTGATTGTCTTTCGGGGCTATTTAGACGGTAAATTTCTAAGTCAAAATGGAAAGTCTACAAAGAAACCCCCAGTGTGTTTTTGGCTTAATTCCTTGCTCTAGTACAACGCGAGCATATGCGAGTTTACATTGAAATTTCTCCTTCAAGATCCACCATTTAGCCGTTTCAGGAAACTGGTAGCCTATGCAGGAAATACCCTTCTGGAAGACGTGAAACCGTTGAAAACATTCTAAATAACTTGTCGAGAAGTCCAAAATCGTCTAGTTTCCCTCGATCTCCTGACCTGACCCCACTGGACCTTCGACGTACGGGTATACGTAAAACTAAAGTTTACAGAGAACAAATCCAAAGTATTGATAATTTAACGGAAAAAATCGCCAGAATATTGAGCCGATAACAGTAGAATTTCCTCTAAACGTTTGGAGAGATATGAAATTTCGTTTGGACGTCTAAAGAGCGATTCGTGGAGGCCACGTTGAGCTACGATGAGTTAATTAAAAAACTGTTTCAGTGCTTTTGTATGTCAATAGTACTGCTGTACGATGTTTATTTTTGTCAAAATACGCAATGAAAAGTGTATCAATACTTTGTGACACACTGTAATATATACATTCATAAATAATACTTGGGTTTGATATTTCCTATGTAATGTATATACACTATAGTCTATTAGTCGCAATCTACTGGACGAGAATTCACTTAAAAAAAGGTAAAGTTTGTATTGTTTAAGCGAAGTTATAGGACTACAAAGTCTTCTCTACCACTCAACCTCGACCTTTATCTAGCGTCACCGTTTAGTCACGTACAAATTGTAAGTGGTGACTGCGGGATCGAACACGCCAACGGGTGATGAGCTTCGAAACGCGCGATACCAATCGCCATTGATCCGCTTCGCACCTAGTGCGAAGGAAAATTGTAATGATAACACAATTACGAAGTCAAAAAGGAAATAAGGACATATTAATTTAAGGAAATGTTGAGGAATTAAATATGTAAGGAATATTACTAATATATTAGGACAGGGCCTTTTATTTATAATTTTATAATTTATTAATACAGAACTTTTTAGCATTAAACTATTTTGTATACACAATTCTAAACAAAAAAATTCTAAATTCTCGCTAGCCACTGTTTTAAATGAACTTATGTTATCAGAGTAAAGTTGAAATAACGTTAATAACAAATTTATACAGTTTACACGTGACAGCATTTACCTCAGCAAAATCTGGAAATATCCGGCCTCAGGGAAATAACCCACTTTAATCATTAACAACATCGACGTGATAGCGGGGATTTGCCCGAACCGGATGAATGAACAATTTATAATCGATGAAATACGATTATGATGCCAGTGTTAATAAGGCTTAGTAATGAGGTCGATAGTCGACTGCATCACCATTACGTTACGTTGGTGAAAGTATTTGGCTCACAACCCCTGAATCCCTATATCGTGCAGACGGCCAATGTCCAAACCTAGTTGGTGTAACAGAACAAAATCATTATAAGGCTGTTGTCTATATCGAACTTTCTTTGTGAAGATGAGAAATTCATGCCGTCAACATGGTAAGATCTAGGCCCGGGACCATGAAGTGAGCACCGATTCTAATCCCCAGAACACGTTTAAGCATGTTTTCACACTCTATACAGCCTGTTCCAAATTGTATGCTCACAATGGGATCTCGAAAAGTAAACAACTTGCACATACGGTAAAAAATTAAAAAGTTGCAATTATTTAAACCCGTTTTAAAACCTTTTTCGTGGACTTTTCATATAGCTATAATAAATAATGTGTTTTCCGTCAAAAACTTCATTTAAGTCCAGCTCCTGTACAACAAAAGATATTTTGATGAAACAAATAGCATTTGTCTGTTTTATTTTACAACTTTAGAAAACAATATTAACACTTTTTTGGTATTGCCTCCACAAGGAGAGGGGCGCTAAATTTAGTACGAATGTTTCTTTTGGGGATGAATTTTAACAAACATTTTAACAATAAAACCCGTTAAATAATCTAAAACTGTATATTTCGTTCATTTTCGAGGGAACTTAAAATGACGATGTATCTTTGGGATTTTAATGTATAACAAATATCAATATACCATAAATAGGGATTTTGCTAATGCAACAGAAAAAGTAAAAATGAACGCCGCAAGTGTTTTCAACTGACGCAGGTCACGCTTATACAGGGTTTGTCCTAGCAACAGGGTCGGAATAAGAAAAAGCTGGCGAAAAGTTTTTGCGTCCCAATCATGGAATCTCTATTTTCGAAATATTCTGACAAATTGTAGATTCAATGCCGTACTTTCCAAACCATGGTGCATACTTAAATGATATAGAAACTGATAAAAACAATAACATAATGTTTAATTTTCCCCTATCACTGCTCGATTACTAAACGAGTCAAACTGCTTACTCTGTTCTGCCGCACCCAGTACTATAAACAATAAATTGGATTCAAGTTAGGAAAGTTGTAAATAAATTGCAAACTAAGCAATGTTATCTAGTGTATAAAACGCAAGCGTATGCTGTATTTGATGGCTGAATATAAACGTAGTTTTTAATAGGAGATTAGGAAATCACTTTAAAAATGCCAACGTATCATAATCATAATAAATCCTTGATGGTTTGCATTCAAAGTTCTGGTTTGGATTCAGTTTTGTAGGCGCTATGAACAAGTAACGAACTTTGTGACAGCTGTGTGCCCGGCGGCTACAGACCAGATGAAAACAGATGTTTCCTTAAACTTTAACACTGAAGATATCCTTCTGGAATATTTCATAATTATTCAAAATACAAACATCATTTTATATCTTGCAAAACAAATTCATAATGACAGTGATCATAACCTCATTTGTCAATTTACACACGTAGAAGGGCACAATTTAATTTCGATAATATACTTAACTCACTAAAAATAATTAATTTTAGGACTAAAGTTCCATTATAATACAGTATGCGCCAAAATAAACAATACTGAAATTTTAAGGTTGTGTTTACAGTACTGTTAGAAGATAAACTGTATACTTAAAAGGATATAAAATATATTTAAATAAATTCATTTCACGTTTAATATGACTTCTGTTCAGTTTCAGACTCATGCCGTGCTTGAAAATGTCGTATAACTTTAGTGAAGATGGGTTATTTTATCCCTCTTACGTACTTGGTTTTTTCTTTAGTTGAATTATTGTGGCTAGTGGGTACTTCCGGAAAATGTTCATAACCACCAAGGTTTCTGGAAATTCTTCTCAATGACTAGTTGTTTACATTCATTTTCAAAGACGTTTGTCTCAAGCTTCTATTCAGTGACTGTAACACTTGCTGCAACACTCTCCCATGATTTTCGTTCGTTCAGGCAGTTTTTGGGCGACCTGAGCGGTGAACAGCCCTTCCGTTGGGTCAAAACACTACCCGTTCTATGACACTTGTGAAAAAAGTAAGCGTTATATAATTATTAGGTGGGTTTTTGTGGAAATGCTCTTGAAAAGCTAATGCAGTGTGGGACAAACCGGGCCCACCCGAAGTCCAACTCCGTATGGGGGAAAATAATCCTCTACGATAAAAGCTTCCTCTGCAGTAGTTAGCGACATGTCAGCAAAAATAACCTCAGACATGAAATAAATGAAAGTCTTATAGACTTTGCAACAATCAAAAGTTGTCCCGGCTAAGCGACAAGGCAACAATAGCGTTTAAAGTTTCAGTATTGTTTATTTTGGCGCATACGAGTACTGTAAATGGACTACAAAACATAGTGTTCAAATTAGTGATTGATATTCTTTTGGTTACAATAAGCTCAAAGTTGTGCACTTGTGCATATAAATAAGCTGTTATTCTATACTGTACACTCGTACCTCGGTTGCTAGAAGATTCGTGGCGGTGTGGTATCGCGCACGACTCCGGAGCTCATCACTCCGGTGACGCGGGTTCGATCCCCGCAAATGTTAATAACATTTGACGTTTTAATTACCATTATACAAATTTAATTGTGTTGGTATAAACAAAAACGATAAACAAGTATAGTACAACATAGTGAATTACAAGTTAACACAGTAAATTTAGAATTAGAAATGTATTCTTTACATGATCAAAATTTTCATTTGCTAAAGACTAGTTAGCAAAACACTCCTTTATTACCTAACGTCACCACTTCTTTCAACTGAATGCTTCTGCAGAATAGAATAGACTGACTACACGTATCACAAGAGGAAGTACTATACAGTGCTTTCAGCTGAAACGTGAAAGGAAACTTTTGTGGCTTTTGAAATTGGCCAAGCACTCTCTTTACATCCTTTTGGTAAAGTTAAGAATAAAATAAATCACTGAAAACTCCATTGCCTCCAAGAATAGATGAAAACATAGTGGTGTTGCAAGTTCAGTTGAAAACGTGTCTCTCTTACTTGATGGAAACATACAGAGTAACATAAATCTTCTGTAGTAACTTGGTTCATTTGATGAAGTGGACAATTTATCGATGCAACTAAGAAAAGCATACAGTCCGTGAGCTTGTTAGTAGTATCAACGTTCCATTTATCCTTGAGTAATGAGGAGTCTTAAAGTATATAGGCTAATAAAGAGTTCTTCAGTGTCCTTTGTGTTTCAATTTAGTTGTTGACGAGAGTAAAACCTTGAAGGTTGAAATATTATTACGGACGTTTCCACCTTTTTTATTGAATATGAAGAACATGGCGCATCGGGATCTGGAATCTATTCCCGTATTCAGGTGAAGAGTTTTCGTGACTATTTGAATTAAACAGACAAATAAGAAAACTACTAAAACCTAGATTCATATAGTTTCGTGATGTGTGACTGGTCAGCCTACGTTAATTAACTTGAGGGTAGGTTATTTTTAATTTTTGTGATATATTTATGTTACTATTCACCCGAAAGTGGTGAATATTTGAGTATGTCATATTTGAGATCCCGGAATGTCGTGTTCCCTAAACCGATGTAAAACGTTCGTAATAATTTCAATCCCCAGTAATTAAATGTAACAAGACGAGACCGTCAATGTTCTAGAATATCTTTACCATCCATGATTCATGAGTGCTGTTATAGAGCTTTAGAGTCAACTAGTAATTTAAAAACTGTATACCCTGTTCTATTTTTAGATAAAAGGTTGCGGATGAACTGAATTTTCTTAGGTTTTGCAAACAATGAGCTAAATAATGTTTTCAAAATAAAAGCTCAATAAAACTGTCTGTATTCTAGTAAGGTATAAACACTTCTAGACTTAGATTAAGATTGCCCAGTACCGGTTGGCTATTTTGTTTTTCTCCACTGAGATCTACGTAAAACAACCATACAAGCATTTCTTGATTTATTTTATGCCTACTATTTTTATCAGCTAATTATGTTTGAAAGAAATTTTACTTTGAAGATGATAATGTACTGCAGTGACTTTATTGATTACTATATTTGAAAATGTTTCAGGTATGATAGTAAAACAAACTCATAATACAAATTTGCTTCACATTTTGGAATAGTGTCACAGACTCATAAAAAAGCAAATATGAATCCGGCTCGGTGGAGTGGTGAAAAGTATTTAATACACTTAAGTTTTTATAAACGCAATTCGAGATTACAGCTACTACTGCTGTAAGGTAAGTTTGAAAATATTACGCACAACAGGCCGACCGGGAAGGTTTTGTTACTTAATTGGATAGAAGATGTTGCAATTCAGCCGTATAACAAGTTTGCCCAATTTTCCTCGAGGATTATCCTTGCATTCTTACTTTAACAGTGTAGTCTAAAAAACTCAGTCTAATTATAATGAATCCCTGTGGTTTGTTTCATTCGACGTATTTTACACTAGCTTTTATCACGAACGTGTCACGGCGTGTCTTTGGGTTTGTCTAATTGAGCTAGATTCCATAGCTATAGACTCACAGCCAAAAACATTAGGCCAACCAAAATATTAAGTGCTAAGCCTACCCTAACCTTGTACTACACATCATTTTTGTTCGTGGTTGGTCAAAATCTGAAATATATTTAACATCTCCAATAATGATGGGAAATGTTGTGCAACATTTTATAGTTGCATAAACGTCACTACTACGCTCATTGGGGGATGTGTTTCCTTTTTTCAACATGTCCAGGAGATTGATCGCTGAAGAAAGTCATGCATTTTAAAACGCACACCTCTTTTAAGTATTACATCATTTAAAGCACAGTTAGGCTATGTAACAGAACACTTTAATTTTGTTTGGTGGTACGTTCCTGGTACCTCCTGGGATTTGCTAGTGTACTCAATGAAGAGAAGATTCAGTAGGTCATATTTAAGCTTTCGAAATAACTGGGGAATGGGATTTAACTCGAGTTGAGGTACTGTGCAGTGGACAATAACGCATTTCTTCCCCACACAATAACCCTAGACATCAACAAGGTTATATCAACTTTATTTCCCACTTAAAGTAGATTATGACACTTTGAGGAAATCACGTCGTGTTGCACCTAAGGACATTAAGTATAACAAGGAACAATAGCGATACTCCTCATTGTCTCTAAGTGGCAATTAAGCACTGTCACGTGACTGGGCTAGATCTACAGATTCCTCTTGCCTCGGGACAATTTGCAAGATCTAGTAATAAGTGACAGTTAAATCTGTCTTTCTAGCTGATACTGGTACACTTTATGTATCATACATTTTTGACCAATTTTATCATGTAAATGTTTCTATAGTTAACATATTAATTAGCTCATAATGTTTTGAAATTGAGGATAATATTTGACTTCCATAAAAAATTCAAAAGTTAATTGTTTTCAAACTAAATTAAAATCGGTCTACATTTTACTTATTGTAAGTGTCGGGACTCACAACTGATACATCCAATTGCAAAAAGCTCTATATTAAATAATAAATAAAATAAAATACTAAAACCTTTATACGAGTCAAAGATTTATTGCGGTCGTTTTTATAAAAGAAATAAGGCTGATAATAATTCATTGAGAGCCGATACGGGGATAATCTACTGAAATTGTCGAACATAAACATTAACGCTGAGACACAGGTGCTGCTATATAAGGCTGTGATGGATGGTTTAGATATAATGATCGCTTTCTGTAATTTATGGGAAGATATTATTGTTACAATCCATTCTTTCTTACTATATTTTCAACATCGTTAGTTATTTCTAATGCCGTTCAATACCAACACATGAAAAACCAACATAAAAATTAAGATAAAAAGTGGATGCTTACGCAGTTTTTCTAAATGGTTTAGAAAACAATGAAAAGTTTTGCTTTCCGTATTATGAATATGGTGGGGAAAACTAATCTTGATGCGAACAACGTATGTTTTATTCATACACACCGCGTATCTAAAGAAGAAAAGGCAACCGAAATATTTACAGAAAACCAATACTACCAGTTTTATAATTTGGTGTGAAATTTCTTTGAAAATCACCCTCAAACAATGTACACATAACTGAATACAGCAAATGATAATCAATTCATCAGTTAACATTTTCTTATTGAAATTTAAAATATATTCGAGTTATAGAACAAACAATATAGTAAATACTTTACTTTTTGGTAAGTCCTTCCAGAAAAAATGTTTCTATCTCAAGATCAAACACCAACTAAATAATATTTATTTGGTCTATATTATAGACTATGATATATTTAATTTGAACTCCACTATACAACAAGTTTTGTAGCTTTCAGTACCTATAACAGCAAATTGAGAAAACCTTGCACAATGCTGACAACAAAAATGATTTTGTAAATTATTAGCTACAGTTAAATCAAATCATACCCACGTATAATGTAGCGTATTTATTAGGAAGCATACTTAGGAATGTTTTAACCAAAACCTACAATTGGTTCGAATTCAATATGAGTTTATGTAGAACTATGAATTGTAAAAATGCATCATGGATTATAAAAAAAGCTTAATTGACGGGGTAGACTTTAAATTGATCAGGTTTGTGGCTTTGGTCAATATCTCACAAAAGGTGTGGGCAGTTTATGGTTGGAAAATAAAACTAGCCTTACGTTTTTACATTACTGCAGCGAACAATTCCGTCAAGGGCAGTAAATCACAGTTAGTGGGGTTCTTTCTCTCGCTGGTCTTTCTTTTTCTATTCAGAAAGTGTCTAATAAAGGAACCAATAATAATGAAATAAATCTGAAGAAAGGCCAAGCTTACACAATTAATGAAATCAACTAATTTACTTATGTTGATAGATTTTAAAATACCTAACACATAATCATGAATCGCTGATTATTTTATCACACATTCAAGCTATCCGACTTGTTACGAAGCTGGCAATATGTGATAGTTGGTTTGACATGTATTTAAAGTTTTAAGCTGTGTGCTCAAAGTCTTAACTGTAACACCTACATAAGTAAGGTTAAAGGTGAAATGAATCATTTTCCATGTATTCTGCATCCTAAATAGCTATTCAGTATGGATTGGCCAACCTTATATTCAGTGCTTTGATTAGGTGTTTATACTAAACGGAGTAAAACCTGATGTAAACCAATTTGTTAGGCGTTTAGCGTTGTTTAAGCATATTGGCTGATGGGTCTACTCCACCTCTTTTTACAAATTGAACTTTGAACTTTTTGAACTGTTCGTTCAGATATCTTTTGGGAGATCAATTAAACAGATTATATTGCATCTTAACAGTCAAATGAAATACCTTGTTTGAGGTAACACATTCGGTGAGTTTAAAATGTCCCCACCCACCTTAACTTTGAAAAAAGAAATATATTGAAAAACCCTTTGGGGAATGTTTATAGCATGCACCCTAAAGTTTATTTGACGTACTTTGCGTCATCCACCTCAACCCAAACCCGTGGGGGCAGGTTTTTAAAAGTAAAATTTCCTCCTTCTTTTGTGGGACTTCAAAAGAAAGATTATTTGTACGCTTATTTAACGACACAAAGAAACACTGTTTTCTAAATCACGTTAAAAATGCCACATTTCAGATTTTATTATTTTTTTAATGCAAATTATTCTTGGAAATCCTTTGTGGGAAACATTAAACCTTATAACATAATTCCAGAAAGTATATTTCTAAAGCCAAATGTGTCATAAAAATACATGGAAATGTGGCATTTAACACCCAATTTCTTGTAACCTTTAATAGTATTACAAAAAAACTGATTTTCTTTTAGTCGTTGAATTTGTATCAAAACTCTTTTGAGGTGCCAATTTGGGACGGCGTTTAATTTGGCCCCCAGGTTTTGGGTTGGGATGGGTGACGCAAAGTACGTCAAAACCAACTTTACGATCCTATAAAAACATTTCCCGCAGGTCTTTTC
The DNA here is from genome assembly GCA_018831715.1 of Matsumurasca onukii. Lineage (NCBI taxonomy): Eukaryota > Metazoa > Arthropoda > Insecta > Hemiptera > Cicadellidae > Matsumurasca > Matsumurasca onukii. The sequence continues at coordinate 64,998,168 of CM032060.1, read as the reverse complement.
AATATATTTCCCTTTTCAAAGGTGGGGGCGGCATTTAAAACTCACCTTTGTTTAAGAAACACGTAAGAAACTGAAACAATCAAGGCTTTCAAACTGTACAGAACTACACTTCAAACTATAGTTAAGCCGACATGTACTAACTAGTTTAAAGTAACAGTTTCTAAGTTGAATTCAATCTTGTCACTTTTCACATTGACATCGTGAATACAAGACTATTCAGAGTACGAAGATACATTGTTTCCGTGAGAATGTAAGGGAATGGTTGTAAAGTACATAAGGAACGTAGCCAGCGGCTAGTGAAATGTAGGTTGCCCTATCCAAGCCATTGTTTAACCACTGCAAGATATATATCCTTAACTGCAATTATGTATGATACGCTTTGTAAACCAAATTCTATGGCTTTTTCGCTAGAATTATAACACATTTTACAGGGTCCGGCAGTCAAACCTGACGGTTTTTAAAATGGGATAAATCAAAAGGTTGTTGAGATATTTTAAAAATTATTTTTTTATTGTAAAGAGGAGAAATGGAAATTTAATATTCATAGTAAAAAGCACAAAAACTACTTATACTGTATAGCAAAGTTATGTCACTTAAATAATGACCACTATTTTCACTGTACGAGTCTCTTGGAGAAGTTATTCATGACTCTCTCCAATGTTTGGCACGGGATCTCACGAAGTTCTCGCCGAATGACGGTTTTTGAGTGGAGTAGGTAGTGGTCTGGTCAGTTGGGGATGGTCGCCATTCTGTCCACCTTGAGTGAAAGTTCCGAGATGGAGCGTTGGAACGCGAACACCGTGCGTATGTAGTCGAGACTTTTTCTTAGAAATAATGGTTCTGTGATTCTAACACAAAAGAGTTTTCGTATACGGTTTAATGTTCCTCGTGGTACGATCCCGTCTCTAAACACAATTCTTCTATGGGTTCGAAACTTTCAGAACACTGCTTTTGGAACAACAAGAAGGAGAGGAGTATCACCTCGAACGGTTAGGACACCTGCTAATATTGAAGCTGTTCGACATGCTTTTGAACGGAGCCCTCGTCGCTCTGCCGTTCTTCACACTCTCAAGGTGAACAGAATGGCGACCATCCCCAACTGACCAGACGTCCCCACCACTACCTATCCTCACTCAAAAACCGTAATTCGGCGAGAACTTCGTGAGATCCCGTGCCAAACATTGGAGAGAGTCGTGACTAACTTCTCCAAGAGACTCGTACAGTGAAAATAGTGGTCATTATTTAAGTGACATAACTTTTGCTATATAAGTGATTTTTGTGCTTTTTATTATGAATATTAAATTTCCATTTCTTTACAATAAAAAATAATTTTTAAAATATCTCAACAACTTTTTGATTTATCGCATTTTAAAAACCGTCAGGTTTGACTGCCGGACCCTGTACAAGTTTTTCACACAATTAAAATTGTAAAAAACGGTAAAGATGACCCTTATTATTATTGAACTTTGAAGGCTAAGAGCAGTGTTGTAGTACACATTTGAGTCAAATTGAAAATACATGTTTTCGCAAAAATTTAAGAGACACACGTTTTAAGAATTTGCAAAACAAATGCAGTAACTAAAAAAGTTCAAAATTTTCGTTGACATGTAGTCGTTTAGCTGTGGGTGCCAAAATAATATCTTGATTGGAATCTGGATGATCGGTATTACTCCATCAGCCTCCCTTGTTTGCGTACTCTCACCCATTGATTGATTTATGATTAAATCAATCCATTTGTCGCTGTTGTTGTGGATTGTCAGTCATAATGCAACATCCCTTTTAAACGGTTAAACAAACAAACAATGGCTGCAAATGCAATACGCACAACATTTTGATTCAATGAGATAGGATTTCATGATAGGTTCTTTTGGTGGTCCCTCAACCTGACTATTAAGGTACCTAATAGAAAATAACTCCCAAACAGCATGATATATTTTAAAGGTAAATGGTAGAGGATAGTTGGTATATCATAAATAAAAAAATGAAATACCTCTCATGGTAGTATTACGATACTTTTAAGAAAGCGATTATAATAAATAAAACATCGAGAAGGTGGGAAATCTGAGGCCAAAGGCCTAAGCGGACTTCTAAGCAAAGCGAACAGCCTAGTAAAGCTTACAGTATTATCGCACATTAATCTGAGGCCAGACACCGAATCGAGAGACTGGGACTCGTGGCTTGGTCCTGTAATCCAGCTTCATGGAGGTCAGGTTTTGAGGATGATATAGGTCTAAAGCGGCTCAGATAGTCTCAGTGATCATCTGATGATACCCGCACCAACTCCCACCATCGCTTAGTCATATCAGACCATCACCTGCGTGGTTCGGAAGTCACGTTAAGCCGTTGGTCCTTGTATTTCCATTGGTCATTGGGCTATTAATTAATGACCCATTCTAAGGAAGAGTCGGCCTTAGTTTGTAACTACACCGCATAACTCATTACTACCCCTCATCACACTTATCCTTCACCACATATTTGCCTTAAAATACCCTCTGAGAGTGGTCGGCATCCCAAATAGTGATTTAGTGAGGCCCTGAGTGATGATCACAGTCTCTTCATAAACAAATATTAAACCGAGGCAGGTGACTAAGACAAGGATGCTAGCATAGTGTTCAGTCCCGTATTGCTGTATTGCTGACCATTTTGAAAAGTCAGAAATTTTAATTTTAACATTATTCCTTAATACAAATCTTATAGAGCATCCTTATATGTTGTCAAAGCTGAATCTAAGATTTGAGCGTGGCAAACAGCCTTGAAACTCAGTGCAACAGATTACCGAAGTTCAATCCTTAAATGAGTCTCAATAGAACTTCTTAAACACTCATATAATTATGTTAGTCATATATTTTATTTTTATTTGTGTATTATATTAGGATTGACTTTAAAGTTTTCCATTATTAAATAGTTGAGTGATAATCGAACTACCGAATAAAGTCATACTATTTTTCCTATTCTATACAACACCAAATAATTATACTGTTCATTTTCCAAGTTGTTACATACTCTCTACCATTTTATATATTGCGTTGTTTTTATTGCTTTTAACATAGTTATGATACTTAGCACCGTTTTAGAAGTTCCTATGATCAAAATACTTTTAAGTGAGTTTCACAAATTTATTTATTTAACTTACAATTGTTCATATACAATTCAATTACAGTTAAATAAGTATGTATTTGTTTAAAATACTTTTGAAGTAGAATAGCGTAATCAACACTATAGTCATAAATAATGAAATTGCTAATTGGAATTTTAGTATATTTAAAAGTTTAATTTAGTTTTAAACATGTTAAATTTTTCGTAATTGTATTTCAATTGAGAACTTATTAAAAGTCATACTGATACTGAAGACTATAATTTTAGATCTGTGTTGGTTTATAAGTTTTGAAATTTGTTATAAATTAAGGTCTAAAGCGGCTCAGATAGTCTCAGTGATCATCTGATGATACCCGCACCAACTCCCACCATCGCTTAGTCATATCAGACCATCACCTGCGTGGTTCGGAAGTCATGTTAAGCCGTTGGTCCTTGTATTTCCATTGGTCTGGGCTATTAATTAATGACCCATTCTAAGGAAGAGTCGGCCTTAGTTTGTAGCTACACCGCATAACTCATTTATCACACTTATCCTTCACCACATATTTGCCTTAAAATACCCTCTGAGAGTGGTCGGCATCCCAAATAGTGATTAGTGAGACCCTGAGTGATGATCAGTCTCTTCATAAACAAATATTAAACCGAGGCAGGTGACTAAGACAAGGATGCTAGCATAGTGTTCAGTCCCGTATTGCTGTATTGCTGACCATTTGAAAAGTACATTATTGCTATATCGAAGGGTTAAATTTAAACATTATTCCTAATAAATCTTATAGAGTATGTTGTCAAAGCTGAATCTTTGATTGAAAGCGTGGGTACAGCTTGAAATTCAAAAAATTGCATACAAAGTTTTACCTATGGTTTAGGCTATAAATACTATAACAGGTTTTCAATTTTACAGGTTAGGATAAAGCATATACAAGGGAAAGATTTACTGCTCTTTCTTAACCAAAGGCATACATTCCAATCTAGCTACCATAATTGCCATAGTTATGATACTTAACACCGTTTTAGAAGGAAGTTTATGACTATGATCAAAATACTTTTAAGTGAGTTTCACAAAATATCAAAGTTATTAAGAATACAATGATCTACTTCCTTTTTCAACTATCGCCAAGACTTAGTTGTAAGTACAGCTGTACAAATAACATAATTATTAGTTTTATTAATCAACCCGGGTAATTAGTTTGTCTTTGTGCCCTAACAATAGTTGTTAAAGAAGTAGTAATACTGAAACCCTAGTAGACTATCTGTGGACACAACGTGTGTACAGCTTAAAGTAATGAGCATTACTTGAATTATATACAGAATGATGTTAAAAGCGCAAAGATTAATTACAGAATTAACAAAGCTAACGATGTCTCATTAAGCTTGTCACAACACCTCTTTAGTTTACTTACTGAATACCCACCTTATTTATGTTCATGTAACATCTGGCTGCATCGTCGACAATGTAACTTCAACTTTGTACTTCATCACCCTCATAATAAATCCAGTACACGCTATTAAAAAAATCTTGCATAGGCAAATGTTATAACTTGAAAATTGCTTAAGTTCATTTATAATTTCAAACAAATTGTATACAAGTATCATTTTGTTTAGGTTTTGATGTTTTGAGCCAAAACCAGTATTTTCAATGTGAAAATTTTAATTGAAAATCGTTTTATCAGCTGCTAATTCTAGTATTATTAGTTAATTAAGAGCTTATCAAAGGCCCTCGGGCGAAGAGCTGATTGGGAAACGGTTACAAAGATTAGAATCCACTGATGCGGTAGCTTGTAACAAAACGTTGTCTTTATTAAGGGGTTTTAACTACCTGAATTCAAATTTAAATCTCCGTGGGCTCAAATTATATAAGCATTCAATTTAGTTTCAAGGTATGTATTATACTTAGTATATGTGGTGACTACAGTATCTATAACATTTTATACAGGGGTAACATATCACTGGTCATAGAGATTGCATTGCCTAAACTATGTATATGTATATATATCGGGTGTACGTGGAAATTGCAAATTCAATAATAAATAAGGCTTTGGACTCTTACGTCCAAAATCAGCTTTAACATTTTTGTCATGGCAAGTCTAAAAGCATAGTTTAAAGTGCCCATTAAATGTAGACTCAGGCAACGTCTAAGATATGTACATTTTCGCCTTGCTTTTGTCTGTAGAATCCGGTTCTGTATAGCGCGTTACACATTGTTGTGACACCCTGTATTAACTAAAACAAAACAATATTATGTATCAGGGTGCCACAATTCAGTTTAGCACCAAACTTAAACTTTTTATCAGAAGTCCTAAGGCCAAGTCATGATTAGCCACTCTGTATTATAATATATTCAACTGAAGGCGCGGAAGAAATGAAGTTGTTTGTAGATTCAATGGCGTATGGTAAGGTTCAATACAAAAGCTTAAAACAATACCGTTTCTAGAGAAAGCTTTATATTCAAAACATAAACTAAGTCATTATTTTATTTGCAAGAAACCCACTACCATTGGATTTGTTTTGCATGTGACCCACTTTATCCTTTGTTTGTACGATCCTTGCTTATACAACCCTATACTAAACGACATTTTTGAAAGCAGCAGGAAACTGAGGTTTCTGCAAGAGAATAATATGTTAATGAAGCCTGTGAAGTAGGAATTAATTGGTGCAAGCAAGGCTCTCGTGAAGCAATTCTACCATCCTATCAACCGAAGCATTATAACCGGTTATATTTATAACAAACATTACATCAATATCATAAAAATCTGTCTAACAACACTATATATAGGACTAAAACAATCCATGTTCTTTAACATATATCAAATTAGTCAATTGTTAACGAGTATCATAGGCAAACAGAATAATAACCTTTAACTATATAATGGTAGCAAAAGCAATCACGACGGGATACAATCATACGGCCGGTCCTGATTGTGAGCTCTGATCTCACAATCCCAGAGCAATCATGTCAGACCATTCCTGTCCATTCCTGTCATCGCTTCATTCCTACACAACTGGACGCTCACTTACTCATTGTCCTTCTACGAGTTCTTTAATTGTCTTAGTTGATAGGTTTAACAATACAACATTTGGACTATTAAGCACTTATGTTTTGTAATTAAGTGCATCAGTATATTTTGTCCTTTTGAATTACAATTGCTTTAAACGTGAAACCAGTCACGTTTTGAAAACCTTGTTACAATATCTTTTCTGGTTTGTCTTCTTTCTGAGTAGTGATTGAAAGGAAAGAAGTAAAGAGAGAAATGACTAATAAAATATTTTCGATTGGCTGATATTATGATAACAAGGAGATAACATTTATTTGAATTTGGACAAAGTATCTCTGTTATTCATGATGACCACAGTTTGCAAAAGTAATAAATACCAATTTTAAATGTAAAATTCAAATTATCTCTACTTAAAAACCCTGAAAATAGTTTCGAGATTTTGAATTAAGAAGAATGAGTTTAACAATTTCTCTGTTCAATATTGAGACAAACTTTTTCACCACATGGAAACATATTTCAAGACGTTGAGAAATCCGGAAACAAAATATCCAACTGTTTCAAGAACCTTGGTACAACTCAATCTTTGGTAAATACGCAGGACATTATTCAAAAAAAAACAGCATACATAGGTGCCTTCTTCAATGTTCTGCAGAGTGACCTAAACTCAATAAACAATATTTCAATAAAATGAGAAACATAATTCTACGGTTAACTGGACTGGTCTGTTACTTTACTTCAAATATCGAGATAGGCTTTTACACAGCTAAACACTATATATTTATTTTAAATTTTTTTGTCCTTAATACTACTAATATTATTATTTGGTTTCAACGTACATTTTAAGGATTTGTTTTAAAACATTATAGGAATGGTAAGACAACATTCTTTTCTTCTTTTATTATAGTGTCTTTTGCGCACTTACTACATTTTCAAGGATCATTGACCACTTTACCTTGGTGTAATAACACTACAATTTATTCAAACGTGTCAAATGCTATACTTAATCAATCATATCAATTTGTAAGACATGTGTAAAGAGCACGCTAGTTAACTAAAGCCTCTCAAACGAGACCAAGTATCACAGCTCTTGCTCTCATGTGGTTGTCTCAACAATTACAACAGCACTTAGTCCTGGTCTTGACACCATTGTATCACCTTGCCAAGGAGTACTCTCACATATCAAGAGCTCTGCTTATCCAAAGTTAAAAGGTGATTAAATTACTCAAAGGTAGTGCTATAAGTAAAAGAGTTGAGTCGTTTAAATAGTTTTGTATGTGTTAGCTTAACTAAAAAGAAAAAAACCATTCATATAGTATACTTGTATGAATAAAACTAGTACATGCTGTTACTGTTAAACCTATTTTATGGAGGATTTAAGTGATTTTATTGCCCAAGCTTTCACTGAATTACATTGCACGAAAAATGTATACAAATATTTAATCCTACTCAAATGTATACCCGTACAGTTATAAACAACGTAAAGGAAGCTCAACTCTTCCAATGTTATTCAAAAACGGTGAATCTACGACAGCAAGTCTGGTGAATCTGCAGTCTGTTACTAACTAAATCTAATTCTATAAAGTGAATTATTTAACGTTTCGTGCTAAAACACCTTTAAATTACTCCTAAGTGCGTCAATTTAGAATTACAATTTAAATAATACACTGAAACTTGTACAATTTAAAGTTATTGTTCAATGGTATTTGCACTTTGACAGGTTTGTGTATAGTACAAGTTAGATTTATAGAAGTGTAGCTTTTACCGATAAATTATTATAACAGCTAGACGTAAACATTTCCTGAAATTTGTATGATCCTACTCTGTCTTATACAAAATTAACCCATCACTTGTTTTCAGGAAACATATATACTGTATAATGCGTTTCTATAGGCCGTTTAAACATTTCAAACAATTCTAAACAACAATTTGTACCGTCCATTTTCTCATAGTACAGTATAACTGTATTGTATATTTCTTTGTTGCTGTTTAGTTAAGTATATATTTACTTGATTTAGCCAGAAAAGGTCCAATTTTGAAATGTAGGGCAAATGATTGAAAATTTGAGGAATTAACAAAGCAATACGTTAACTTTGTCCAGGAGTGTATTAAAACAAGATGTTACACATTTTAACATCACTACAACATAAAATGTCCACTTTTGTAAGAAAAAGGGAATTTGGAGACGTAGCCACAAAGATGGAATACATATTAGCAAAAACAGAAGAACGATTGCATGGTTTTTTAATAATAACTTTACATATTAACTTATGAAATACAATTCCAACTTATGAATATTAACCGTCGGCCAAAAAGGTCAATGAGGTTAATAGATATTAATAGCAAAACGTATATTATTACTACCAAAAGGGGACGCCGGGAAACAACGTGAAGTACAGAATGTGTCAGCAGTTTCAGATTAATGCCTCCATTTACGTTCCATATATAATCCCTGCCGGCCAATGATCCCGCGCCACTGAGTAATGACTCCGGAGTCGACGCGATACCGATTCACCACGGATCCGCTTATATTAGGTACCTGTTGAATCGTATAATATCAATTCACATTCATGCTATAGTAATTGTGGGTAATTTAATGCTAAGGGAGCAGTTTGGTTAAAACAATTTTTATCTTTAGATTTTGTTTCTGCTACTAAAGACATCTCAGTTGCCATGTAGACCAAACCGGGACTCATACCCGGTCCTCACTTGCCGGGTTATTATGCACGCAACACTGGCCTACCGCTATTTATCCCTTAAATTAGGTACCCTATGAATTTAAATTCATGTTTCCATTATTAAATAAATACACATTTTTTTGTGGTTGTTTTAATGCTAATGGTACTTTACTGTGCGGTTTTTAACCTTAGTGTTTGACATCTCAAGAACGCTTTTAGGGGAAAACGGACCATAACCCCTTGTGCCTGTGCTCAATCATCCGGCGATCTTTTAGCCTTCCAAGGCTGTGACTTCACCCATTATTAGCCAAATACAGGTTTTTATGACTTCAATGGCGGCTGTAGGGGATTTCCAACCGTTCAAAACGTCCTGCATTTAGGAAACCGTGTTCAGGGAACGTGAATTATCTTTGAAGGTTTAAGTTTGATCAAACAAGTGTGTTTTATGATTGCTTGCCTCCAAAGAAAACCTGTACAGCCAACTGCCAATTCTCCCAACATGTGTTTCAACCGTGAAAACATACAGAACGTATCATATCCAGTTAAAGTTGCTGGAAACACAATCAAAACAATGATTACAAATTTAACATAAGCCTAAAGTATAACTTTTAATCTTGCTAACGATTTTTGTCAAGTATTGTGACAGAGATACAACAAGTAGGCTAGATTGTTGTAAAGCCACACGACAAAGATACATACATACCGACATACATAAGCTTTTGTGGTTAAGTGAAGAGATGACGTTATAATCCTAACTTTGCCAAATTAAAGACAACAGATTTTTCATTTCATTTCATAAGATATACAACAAGTATAAGATTTGGCCAAGATAGAAAACATACCAACCCTCAATGCATTAAGATAGTTTGAATTCATGCTATCAGGTTTATAACAATACAACAACAAAGGTCAAGTCTCAATATTCATGAAAGCGCCCATGTCGGCTAACATTAGTTAGTAATGCATTACATTTAATCTTAACCTGTTACCTACTAAAAATCTCCATTTTGGAGCATTGGAACACGATCGAGTGACCTACATTATACATAGTGGTTCACTCTAACACAAATAAAAGATTGTAGATGGCAAGAAGTCGTAATGTTTTATCGAGTGACCCAACAGTTCAAAATACATACAACGACAAAACTAATGCTACTTTGTAAACAACCACTCTAATGTACTCAAACAGAGCGTAAAATATAAAACAGAGGAAATGAACACGAACTGCTATATTTTGTATGACTGCAATAGTTACAGTCAGACTTCTTTAAACAGCCATTAACGCACAATAATCCGAGGGTTTGGCCAGACCATTACATGATTATGGCGGTAACAGAGTTCAATTAAATTTGGATTGTAGCATTGGAACCGCTGAACATTATCGCGAATTACGAATTTTCAGAAGAAAAGTCAATCATGGTTTTTCATAAATCCTGTTTTATGAAGTTTTAAAGGGTTTAATGACTGACTCAACCAAAGGAACATCAACACAGAGTTGAAAGGCAAACTAGAAATTGCTATAGGCATTTCATTTAGGCATGAGTTTCTACCCCAAGGAGGACATAAGTATTAAATAACGAGTGATTTTCGTGGTTTAAGTCAATTTGTTTAACACTAATATCACAACACTTTTCATTCAACCCATCCACGTCCATCATCTCATGATTATTTTACTGTAATGAGGCACGGCACACGCAGCTGGTATAGCCAACTATAGCGAAGCCACACTTTTTACTCTAATGACCGAAAGTAAGATATATAATATTTCTTGTTCCTTGAAATGAAATAAATGCTGAAAAATTTTCATGTTATAAATTTCCGGACGGTCGAAACTTATTTTTTGTTTGGCCGCCATCTTGGTCTGGCTAAACAAAATTTAAATCCTAATTATTTAACGAAATAGGCACATTACCAAATAAATGTGTACGCTAGATTTAATTTAAATTAGATCATAAATAAAATTTTAAACCCTATAAACCCCCATCATAAAACAGCATAACCTATTTTTGAGCGGAAATTCCCACCCAAAAGGGTTATCAAGATACACCGTTAAAGGTAATTCGTTGCGATTCACTGTGGCGCTTGTGACTACTCATTGGCTGTGTTTTAGAAGTCGATTCAACGCTTTCTATGTAGAACAATGTTCTACTACACACAGTATTGGGTTAGACCGCTTGGGGATTTACTATGTTGTGCAGGCAATATCCCATATGTCAAGCCGTGACCTTTGCTTTGTTATATTGCTCAAAGCTACGTTGTATCAAGACTAACTAGCTGAACCCTTCTGTCTCATACATACACCGCTTAAACTAGCCTTCATTACATATGATACGTTTGAGTTTACTTTTGTATAAAGTGTAAAGTGTACTTTTGGACCACTGTGCATTTTCCATTCCAATTTAGACCGTTATAAATGCACCACTATAAATGTCAAGATTGGAAAACACTGTCAAAAGTGAAAAGTCGAGCCAATATTTAATTACAAATGCCGGATTCAACACCAAAACAATTTTCACTCTTTCTGAGTGGTCTTCACTCCTTCATTTTTATGAGAGATATTGTTCGAAGGATATAATATTCTTATATGAAATCTGCCAGTTCATTCTTAAGTGATTTCATAAATGAAAGTTTAAGATATACACATAAACTCGATTTATATGTGTAAATGTGTCGAACATAAATGTAATTTTTAAAAAGTTCATAGTAAACAAAATTTAAATATCGAAAGAAATATTATAATTTGTTATAGCTTGTCCTTAATAAAAGTTGTAATAGTGTAACCTTTTGTTTTCCATAGTAAAAGCTAATAATACACTTTTGACGCGCTAAATACAATCCTACAGAGCGTTTCACAATTTTTGCGAAACGTTATAAAGGGTAAGCTCCACAGACGTAATTTTACAAACCGTATCATACACATAATTTTAATTAAGGATATACTGTATAAGTATATACTTGTGGTTGAACAGTAGTTTAGATAGGGCAACTACATTTTCACTAGCCGCTGGATGTTCCTTATGTGCATTATAACCGTTCTTTCACAATCTCACGGAAACAATGTGCACTTATTCTGATTAATCTTGTATTCTCTTTGTTACTTAAAATATATAATATGTATATTATTTATTTGGCATTTCGTACATTTAAATTAGTTTTAATGTCAATTTTGTGTTTTACGGTTTGCAATTCAATTATTAGTGTTCCACGCTGATGACCATTAATATTTAAAATAATTTGTTTAACTTAAGAAAAAAAAGGATAACAAAAATGTCAAAACCGATCGAGAAATGTTTAGTTCAATAACTTTGCAAGTGTCTGATTGTTTGTGCTTTACGATTATTCAATAATATTGTCTCAAACTGAAACCAAATTTCCAATATTTAAACGTAGGGTATTGGCAAAATTTTATGACGTCTACCTATCCAATTGGCTGGTTAATTGAGCCAATTTATAAATAAGGAAAGTTTAAAGTTTAATACAAGTAAAACTCCTAAAAGTGTATGTGTGTTAGTAACGTGTTTAAGTCACGTCTACGATCATCCGAGAAATGGTTTACTGCAAAATCTTCTGGAGTTAGCACGTAACAAAGCATTCGCACAGTTCGCAAATAATTTTAATTTGAAATTCACCAGCGCTTGAATCTGTGATAAATACAGCAATTCATGACTACATGTGTAGAGTATTAAATTAATTTGACTTCGTTATTCGGTCTTTCTCCGCATTAAATTCATTACTATTTGTTTCTTTTCCATACGTTTCCTGGGTCGCAAAAGAAAGGACAGCGAGAGAAAGAACCCCACTAACTGTGATTTACTGCTCTTGACGGAATTGTTCGCTGCAGTAATGTAAAAACGTAAGGCCAGTTTTATTTTCTAGCCATAAACTGCCAACACCTTTCGTTCAGAATTGACCAAAACCACAAAATGGGGTTGATTCAAAATAGCCCGGTCAATCTAGTATGTTTCAATAGTATTTAAGCCAAAACTATGCCAAACTGCAATACAAACTGAACATGCATACAGGATGTCCGCCTTACATTATCGCCGACGTACATTATTGTGATAAACTGACGTCAATGACCAGTGAAAACAAAATAAAACTACAAATTTCACAATATAACATTTTGGCTAGCCCACAGTTTACCGGTTTAAAATAAATTTCAAAAGCAATAAATGGTGATCGATAAGATCAAGGCAATAAGCACAAAATAGTTACCACCAATGACAATCCTGAATATTGAAACCGTGAGTGCAAATACTGTTGCAATTGTGTTATTATTTTGTTAGTCATAAGTAGTTTTAAATTGAAAGAAATCCTACATAAAAGTAATACAGTTCTTGACGTCGGTTCACTGTGAAGACTTTTTGGCTTTTCTTTGTTGAATACGCAATGCGTATGAATTAAACATACGTTGTCCGCAGCAAGATTAGTTTTAACCACCATATGCCCATATAATTGATTATAGAACTTTGAATTTCTAAACCAAACGAAAACCTGCACAAGCCTTTGAAGTTTTTTGTTTTACTCGAATGCTGTTTTCATGCGTTTATATTAATAATACCAGAAAGAACTTACGAAGTTGACATACTGTAAGGAATAATCCATTGTAACAATACCTTCGACTCATAACACTAAATTACCGAAAGCAAATCGATCATTATATCGAAACCATTTATCACAGCCGTATATAGAAGCACCTGTGTCTCAGCGTTAATCTTTATGTTCGATAATTTCAGTAGATTATCTCCGTATCGATTTTCAATTAAGTACTTTTGTCCTTACTTCTAGCATAAATACGTTCCTAATAAATCTTTGGTTTTATCACATCTTTATTTATGGTTTTAAATCGAGATTTTTGTTACTTGATGGATGATGAGGTGTAATCTTGTTACAAACTAGGGCCAACTGTTACTCAGATTGGGTAATTAATTAATAGCCCAACGACTAATGAAATGGACCAACGGCTTAGCGTGACTTCCGAACCACGGGGAATGGCCAACGTGAAAAGTTATCACTGCGACCGGGAATCGAACCCGGGCTGATTTGGTGCGAAGCACGCACTGTACCACTGAGCTATGACTACCCCTTGGTTGTTAACGTAGTACTGTTGTTAACATAGTCATTTAAATTTGAGTGCCAAAATAATATCTTGATTGAAATTTGGCTGATCAGAGGCTGATAGGCATTACTCGATCAGCCTCCCTTGTTTGCTTACTCTCACCCATTGATTGATTCATCATTCAATCAATCCATTTGTCGCTGTTGTTGTTGAATTGTCAGTTACACGCTACGGTTACACAAACAAACAATGGCTGGGAATTCAACAAATATGGCATTTTAAGAAATGAAACAGTTAAAGGGTTGTAAGTAATGACGTAATAACTACTTAACCAATCAATCAATGGTTTATTGCATAAACATTTCTGCAATGCATGTCAATCGTCATTTAGGATGTGTAACTAAAATCTTCCATTCACTCAAACATCGAGAACTCTTTCAAACATACATTGTGTGCACTCATGCATCTACATGCATACGAATTTTTTCCTTCCTAGCTCTTTGATCAGATTTCCCAATTGTGTGCCAAAAACTAATCAACGTAATAACTAATTAACGTAATAACTACTATTGTTACAAAACCAAACTATCGTGTACATTTTCCAATTGTGTTTTATACCTGCATTTAAAATATTAACATTTATTTATAAGTAGTAATTCAAATCGCCAGACGGGTGTGTATCAATTGAAAACTGCGATGTTTAACGTTATTTGTTGTTTTACCTTTACAAACCTGATAATATAATAATACGAATACAACTCTTTTAGAGCGCACTAGTATGTAACCGAAGGCTGAAGTGAAGCCGTGAGCGTAGCGTGAATTAAAAGCTTAATTAAAGTTGCTAATTAATACATTATGGGTAGTAATCAAGCCAATGAAGCCATGATCGAACAACTCAATAAGCCAATATTACTGTTTTCTTTTTTTCTTTCCTTTTATACTCGTAACAATCATTGTAACAACATTAAAATGTCCTGTGCATTTTTAATTGTGTTTTTACCTGTATTCAAAATATTTGAGTTGTTTGTTTTGTTTTTAACTGACTTATTACAGTTGTAGACCCTAGGCAATTTTTGTATGTATTATGAACAAAAACGTTTTAAATTATTTTGAGATAGGGGGCCTATTATTAAAATTCCCAATCGTACATTGCTCTACTCCCATTTTTCAACATTTTAACTACCAGACTACGTTTAGCGGATCCGTGGCGGATTGGTATGACCTGGAGCTCATCACCCGGTGTCGCGGGTTCGATCCCGCAGTCACCACTTACATTTGTAACGTGACTAATACGGTGACGCTAGGTAAAGGTCGAGGTTGAGTGGTAGAGAGGACTTTGTAGTCCTAACTTCTGCCTTAAACAAGACAAACTTTACCTTTTTTACGTTTGGTTCCAAGTACATCTTTACGATTGAAATTGGTCTAATACACCAGTCTGCTAGTATTAATTTTAACAATTTTTGTTAAAGAAGTACAAATTTTTCTGTAACCAGCTTGATGTTCGAGTATAATGATATTACTTTAGTTATATAAAGAACTATATTAAAAGAGCAAAGATTAATTACATAACTCACAAAGCTAACGATGTCTCATTAAGCTTGTCACAACACCTCTTTAGTTTACTAACTGAATACCCACCTTATTTATGTTCTCATGGCAACATATGGCTGCAGCGTTTCGTCAAAAATGTAACCACAACTTTGTATTGTATCATCTTGATTCAAATCTATTACACGTTGCATTGGCAAACAATATAAATTAAAAGTTGCTAAAGTTCACTATTGATTTCAAACAACTAGTACAAGTGTCAGTTTGTGTACGTGTTTGATGTTTCGAGCCAACGAGTTTTGTCGTGTTAAATTTTCCGATTGCAAATAGTATTATCAGCTGATATTTCCGGTATAATCTGTTAATTAGGTGCTTATCAAAGACCCTTGGGCAAAGAGCTGATTGGAATCGATTACAGAGATTAGAATCTACTGAAGCGGTAACTTGTATCAAAACGTTGCTTCTATTTTAGAGCTTTAACTTCCAGAATTTAAATTAAATCTCTAAGCTCAAATAAGTTTTTAAGCCTTAAACTAAGTTTCAAAGGTTTTATATTGAAAACTCAGTGTTTTATAATATTTACAGTATTTATATACAGAGTGGCCAACATATTATTGATCATACTGATTTCAATGTTAAATCTAGCCATGCCTAGACGATCTATATTATTTAGTTTGTAATTGAGTTTTCTGCAAACTTAAGTAGCTTTACTAGGTGTTTACTAACAAGAAACAAAACTGTTCATATACTGATTCGTATAAAACTCGTATGTGTACCTTCTGATAAACCTATTTTAAGGGATAATTTGAGTTATTTATTTTCCAAGCGTTCACTGCATTAAATTGAACATGAAATGTTTGAGTACCCAACCCATCCCAAAATGTATAATTTACACGTAAAATTAGCTCTTTCAATTTAATCTAAACATTAACCGAATCAGGCTGATCAGCAGTTAGGTTAATCGATATCAGTGACCAAATCAAAATGTAATTTACACGGTAAATTATTCAACACTTCGTGCTTAAAATCCTTTGAAATACTACTTTTACGTCAATTGAGAATGATTTATTACAATTTAAACAATAACACTGAAACCATTACACGTTATTGTCATTGTAATGTTATAACTTTGACAGGGATAGTACAAGAAGTTACAGAAATAAGAGTAAAGTGTGTGTACATTTATCTTGAAGAAGTTTTATTTTTGAAGCCAAGATGGCTCGAGAGCATTGTTGCTATGTGAACAATACCTGAGTTCAAAGTTACAGAGGCTGTGATGTAAACAATGACGTAGCAAGATTCGCATGATACCACTCTTGTTAATGCATTGAAAAAGTAAAGACATGTTTTAACATTTAACTTAGCATCGTGATAATAACCATACGACACATTTAAAAAATATGCTATAAACGATTCTTTTAGAGTACACTGTTACAATTATTAAACAACTTTTACATCTAAATCCTAAATATTTGTAGTCCTTAGGACCTGGTGCCAATAATCACTCTTAAATGTTTCATTTGGGATAGAAAACAATAATTTGGATGGACTAATAATTTCTGTACATTGATTTTCAAAGCTTTGATTCAATGTTAAAAATACAATTTTATGTATTGGTCCTAGAAGAATTTAGAAATCTCATTTTGACAAAAGGTAATTTGAGTATGAAACCTTAATTGGATGGGATAACGAATTGGCAAAAGGAGAAAATATGCAGGAAATAAGTGGTTCCTAATAACCTACACACTAAGTTATACAATATATTTTGAAACTAAAGCCAAAAAAGGGTCAGACAACGAGGTTACTATGTATTTTTATATAAAACGTATATATTACATAATGAAAAGGGACGCCGGGAAACAACGTGAAGTATACAGAATGTGTCAGCAGTTTCAGATTAATGCCTCCATTGTACGTTGCATATACAAACTGAGCCTGAGCCAATACAGATTATACTCTTCATACTCGTACCGTGTATTCACCTGCTTCAACAGACACTCTGCTGAAATATCCTACCAACTTACTAATAAGTGAATTTGTGGTTTATATCTCGTACGTTCAGGGATACGTGTAAATGATAGTTTAATTTAGGAAAACGTGTAATATGATTGTTTGTCTAAAAAGTAGGCTGCAAAGTAGGTGGCCATTTGCAAATGTGCCAATCCCGAATGACGACTATTTTTTTCAATATTAAGTTAGATGTAGTTACTCATGTCATCGAAAGCATTGTAGCGATAAAGCATGTCTACGAAATTTGTCATCGGCCTTGTTCTATTAATAACCTAATTTACAGGTACCTACCTAAAAGACCAAAAATAACAGATATCTACGTCATTGATCCAGTAACTCCTGATTTGGTAATACACCTGCCTTTTAAGATGACGTCTTAGGCAAACCTTCAAACGTTTCATAAATTATGAAACATTTTGGATAAAACCACTGAAAATATTTCATTTTTAACTTTAAACGTTTTATTGGTAGAACGGATTTGATTACTTCAAGTAGTCTATTAAAAATTTTGGCTTTTGCTTAAAGTTGTAATATAACCAGTGCTTTTGTCAAAGTTTACATGGTAACTGAGTAACATGAAGGTGATACACAGGAAATCCGGTATTGACTTCGCTTCCGGTCTTGTGACTTCCGGCCTCGACACTCAATCATCTCGAGTAATTCACAATTGTCTTCTTGCTTATATTTGTCGACGTGAATCTACCTTCAATACAGGTAAATTTGGTGGTTCGGAGTTTGTCAAACAAGTATAATTTTGAAGTATAATTATTTATAGTGGGTGCATTGAAAGTAATGGACATAACGATTTACGTGCTTATCAAACTGAACGTATACATAGAATGAGTTCAATTTAGGACAAAACATTTTAACTCACAGTTACTTGTTCCTTTAATTATGACGTCACTCCGTGACGTGAGAGAGCGATGCAAAGGAGATATTTCATAGCTAGAATGTGTAGCAACAGCTGACCCGGCAGTACGTTATATGGCGTGCGTGTGTTATGAGCATATACTAACTAACCTCAATGCATTTAGATAGTTTGCTTCAGGCTAACAGGGCTTAGAACAATACAACAAAGGTCAAGCCTTGACATCTGGGATATGTTCTGGCTCTAGAGAGATGTATGTCTACAGCATTGTAACTAATGTTTCCTCTGGATAGCGTAACGTGCATTACAATGTACAGGGTGTTTCAAAATGAAAGAACAGATTTAACCCTAGATGGACCAAGGTAGGGTCATTTTGCGTCCACCCTAGCTTTATTAACACTTTCCGCAAACAATTAATTATTATTTTCCGGAAAATTAAACAAACAATGTTTTGTGGTAGAAACCAGTTGTTAACATGTTCTACTAACTCTTAACCCTCCAAGTTATATTGATAATTTTAATGACAACAAAATAGTAAGCGGGAAAATGTTTGACACTCCCTTGGTCCAACTTGTGAACATAAGTTTCAGTCTTGTGAACATACTAAATTAAAACACAGTAGTACTTCTGTGGTAGTTCAGATTGCTTGAATTTACTTTTGTTAATATTCATTATGACTTACCTACCTTTTCGATTTTACAGTTGGTATTATTGCAACTTTGTCTCAGACAGCTGAAACTCTCCAGATAAACCAGGTAGGCTCATTTTGGTTCTCACCTTTTATAATTTTCCGCGACCAACTAGCATGTTCCGTAAAGTTATACAAAACAATGTCGTTAGTTATACAACAGTTTAATTTTTTTACCAACTACTTAAGTATGACCTTGTAAATAAACCCTCATTTGAAATGTGTGGAAATCTTTTTCCTCCCTTGGTCCAGCGCGTCACACCAAATACCTTGATCTATCTAGAATTAATATCATTATTACAAACAAATTAAAATAGATAATGTTATTTTATTAATTCAATATACAAAGCCAAATTTAGAGCGGCAATCATTGAAACATTAGTCCATTTCTTCCGTACGAGAGACAAAGTACCTGAGTGATCAACTAACTGATTTCGTTATGCGAACTCTGAATTTCGAATGGTAGCCGGTAAAGGTAGGACATAAACATAAATATCAAAATTACAAGGCATTGGGTACAGTGACCGGAGGCCAATGCCAAGAAATGTGATCTTATTTTCCTCCTCGCGCCATCCATCAGATTGGAAACAGTTTTTATAGTTAAGGAATGATTTAACTTATAAATATTTAATTTTATACAATTATAAATTTTGTGCCAAGGTTGTTGTTAGTAAAATCTTTGGCAAAACATTCGTTCACTTAAACAAAAATTTTTAGCTAACTCTTTTAGCAAATGGATTTTAAGAGTCGTCATTTTTTAGGAGTGCAATGAAAACAAACACACTTCACATGATCAGCTGATGCAATAATTAAACTTCCTTCGTTGTGGCTTATGAATTATAGCTTTTGTGTTATACGTTTATGAAATCTGCTATTTTTGAAATTACTTGTATTACGATAAAACTTTTATTACTTTTACAGAAGGTGCAAATAGATAAGGTCCCTACTTTAGCTTTAAACCTCTAGAAATATGTCAGTGATTTTTTGAACACGCAACAAGGGTGAACTACGTTGACATATTTACTTGTTTGCTCTATCACAAACAAAAGGTTTTAAATGGGAATTAGTATTTTATCGTTACGTTTTATCGAGTCACCCATCAGTTTAAATGACATGAAAATAAAACTAACGTAAGAATCTTATACCAGAAAGGAATATACCAAAAAGTTTATAAAATATAGACAATAAGAAATAAACAAGAATTGTGTGATAAGTAAATTTCCAAAAATCAGTAAGATTTGTTGATCGATTTGAGCTCTGGATGCTTAGTTGTTTGAAATAATGTGCTTTACTATTAAAACTCTGAAGACAAGCGGACCTGCTGCAAACATGTTTTCGCATTCCCGAAATGTATTCCTACAACTAATGTTTAGTTTTACCCACGGGCAACAACAATTATTAATTCATTACGTTTCAATATCTAATCAGTCAAAAAGTTAAAAAACAATTACGTAAATTTAACTGTATTGCTCATCTATAAATGTTTATTGGGTAAGTATTCAATTTAAATACGATAAAATAGTGTACTTCATGTTATAATCAATTTGAGGTACCCAAATGATAAAGTCTGAGAATAAATGATAACAGCTGTGTCATTAACGCACTAATAACCGAGGGTTCGGTCCAGCCATTACAGGATTATGGCAGTTGTCATCAGGGTTTGATTATATTTAGGATTGTATTACAACTGCTGATCACTACCTATAATACAGCCTGCGCCGAAGAAAAGCCAACAATTCATATTTTTTATTTAATATTGTTTAATCTATGTTCATAAGACTTATGGTTTAAAACATAAGTATTTGCTCCAGGGAGGACAGAAATCTTTCTGAACGAGCGACGGAGACTTTAAATATTTGTTTGTTTAAGAATAATATCACAACACATTTTATTCTACCCATCTTCTCCCATTGTCTAAAGATTCTTTTTAGTTTCAAAGCATGGGTTGGTAATACACAGATAGAGAGGACACATACTATTTACTTGCCGAATGCAGGTAAGATTTATTTTCCTGAATAAAATAAAAGTGAAACCACTTTCACGTTATACACATGTTAGATTGAAACTAGTTGTTTTTCCAGTCTGGCTGAACTAATTTTGATATTAATTTCATGAGATAGGCACATCATGATACATTTAAATTTGATCATAAATTCAGTTTTGTAGCCTACCAAGCAATACGTTTTCGGGGTAAATCATACTTTGGTAAACGAATTTAGTTACGATTCAAGATTGCACATGGGGCTATATTGTTGAATTCCTTTAAACGCTTTCTATGTAAAATAGTGTTCTAATACACACAGGCCACACTACAGTAGTGTATAGGACTGAATCGCTTAGGGATTTACTCTGTAGTGTAGGCAATATCCCATACGTCAAACCGTCACCTTTGCTTTGTTATACGGTACTGTATTGCTCAAAGCTACGTTGTGTCAAGGCAAACTAGCTCAACCGTTCAGGCTGATCCATACGCCGCTTTAACTAACCTTCATTAGCTTATGTTTAAGTTTTCTTGCTTCAAAATATTTGGTGTTAAGTTGGTACTTAGTATCTATAAAATATTTGGCCAACTGTGCATTTTGCATAACGTTCTGACCATTGATTACTTATAACTGTAACAATTGTTTTTATTTATTGAATTACTAGCTGAGAGTACCCACGCTTCCTCAGACTTAACATAGCTGTATGTATATTTTGTTTATGCAAATTTAAAGAAAAAACAACATTTTTCTATATATTTTGGAAAACAAATTTAATTTGCCTGTTACTTAACCATCTTCTTCCAAGTGTAATGGAAGGGGATGACAGGGGAGTGAGTCAGGTCTGCCAACCGTAAAGACCAACCTCAGATTTAACATACCTGGCGTATTATGAGCCTGTTTTTCCACACTAAAGCTTGCTTTCTGAGTTAACGGTTAAAGATACGATAAATGCTAGAACCATTTTTTAGAGGATAAAATTTTAAAGCTCGTATAGGCAGCCCAAAACTTAAATATCTTTTACGTTTTTCTAGAATTTTACAATACAGTATTGGGGTTATAACTTTTCACATTTAATGAGGTATCATCAACGACCGCCATCCTGAAAATATTAAAATTATCAAACATTAATACTAAGTGTTGACCAGGTATGTAAGCCACATTCCTGTAAAATTGCAATAAAATTGTTCCAGTGGTATTAGCGTGATTGAGGAACAGACAGACACACACCATCTCATTTTTACATATTAGTATAGACTTTAATATACAACTACTGAGCTTCAAAGCCTAAGAGTACTATAGTAATATGGGAAGCAATAAAGTTATCGTGTAAAAGTATTCCAAGTAAATAATGGTAATATAGCCCAAAAAGCCCACCACAAAATGATAATCCAATCGCAAACCGAAGCTAAACAAGACAGGAAAAAAGGTTGGTTTGTGTTTTTTTCGAGACACAGTCATGATCTTTTTAACTAGCTTTACTTATTTATAATCAAATAGTCATAGTAACAAACTTATTTTAATATAAACAACTTAGTGATTACAGTTTATACAAGGCAAAGGTTATCCAACTCTCCCAAAATAATTTTAGCCCGCCATCACAGTTAAGTCTATAACATATAAAAAGTATTTCACACAAAGCGGCATTTCAGTCCTAGAGTAAGTTCGTTAACATGCAAAATTGGTTCTCGGTAAGTGACATTTTGTAGGTTTGTTTTCCCCAAACATTTCGCTACGAAAACAGATTTTCAATTCGACTTTATACAACTTTACTTATTTGAATTCCGTTGATTCCTAAGTGGAACATAGGGTCTTGACAAAATTTCGCCACCCATCTATGTGTGTCGAAGGTACTTTGGCCTGCCTCCATGACATCCCTCTATCTGCCTGTCTCCTCCATGTGTTCCATTGCCTCACTTCCCGCCTCCCGGGATTCCAATCAAGTGCCTGCCTTGCTATGCAGCTCTGTGGTCTTCTCAGTGTGTGACCCATCCATCTCCAGCGTCTCCTAGTTATAAGATTCCTAACCGGTTCCTGCCTGGTGATGCTCCACAAGTCTTCATTTCTGATGATATTTGGCCACCATACACCCAATTTATGTCTCAGGTACCAACACATTTTGAAGGCTTTGCACGAATGAATTGTTGATTTTCTAGGTTTTAGAGTACAGCAAGACGATGAAACTGGTATGAAATTATTGTTACCGTAGCAAACACGTGTAATAAAATCAACGAAACTCGTTTAGCCAGATTAAGGAGGGCAACTTACCACTAAAATATCTTTTAACATTTGCCAACTGAATGTATCGCACATAGCTTCATTACGCCAAGGAAAGGCTCTGTGGGAGACCCCAAGTAATGCTATTATTCCAAGATTGTATATGGCTTAGCAATCTAATATCTCCTGGTAATCTTTCTAAGTCCAACATGATGTGTACCATAGTATACATCCTGTATGTACTCGTATACTGTGTTTTATTGCTTGCTTTTGTGCTGTTTAATATAGTGCTTAATGTAGTGATGTTTAGTACTGACAATATATACCTTAAAACTAATTTAAAGTGTACAATTCATAAACAGAAGATACTTATCCGTTTTAATTAAAGGTATCGTATGTTTTTAATAGATTGGATAATAGTTAATCACGTTTTAATGGATAGAGAATACAGTTTCAAGCATTTTCATATGAAGCAAAAAATGTTGTAAAATACATTAGATTCGTTACTGAAACTCAACTTTCCTTAAAGATCTTACTAGCTATAAGAAAGAAATTCTTTCCAAAATATTACTTAAAATGTATTGTGAATCTAAATATTTAGAATACAACTATGCCATGCCCTTTCTTAACCAGCTAAACAATTATCAATTGTGAAATGTTTCAAGACGACAATAAAAGGGAAAATAAAAAAATAACTTTACAGTGTGAAGGGTTTATGGTTCAAAACAAATAGTTTCAAATTAATTGAAATTAAGCTGCCACCTAGTTGTTATTGGTAACTTAAGGTTCCTTTTACTCCTGTCAGTATTTTTGTTTCATAATTGTTTTAATTTTGTCAATACCTATCCATCTGTAAACTGGCAAATATAGTTTCATACTTACGTATATTAACATAATGTATTCATCCAAAGGTAAAAGAGGGGGCTCCACTTTGAAAACTAATACATAATACTGCTTATAGCCTTATATATACGAATACTATAAACGTAGCAAGTTTCTTGTTATAAGCTCCGGATCTAATTTAAAGTTTTCTGGCTATTACTGATCCAACCAACAATGTATTGTCGCCCTCACAGATTGTGCAGTGAAACCATTGTATCCACCTATTTGTAGATGTTGTTTTTCTTAAGGATTTCTACCTATAAATGTATTACAGTAGGTCTTAAAAATATTCGAAGCACGTTTTAAATAACTTTTTTAGTTACCAAACTATGCAAAAAATAGCGAGAGTCACTTACTGTATCTACAGAAGAAACCTAATAAATCTTGACTATGTATGTCAAAAACGTAACTTACGTAATAGTATGAATAAAAATAAGTAAGTTTTTAATATTCTTCGGAAAATGAGATGTATTCCAAAAGTATTTCCCGACTACTTGTACCCTGAACTACAAAACCCAGTAATGCACGACTAAATAAAAAGTGGATTTTTATTAAAATACATTTTCCGTTGACACCCCAGTTATAAAGCGTATACACATCCCTATTACGTGTATCTATATTTATTTTATCCATTAAATAATTGGCAAATATAATTTTCATGAGTAATTTTAATGTACACAATGAACTTTGATCGAACTACTCCATCCATAACCAGAGCAGAGCTCTTGAAATGTGATAGTATTTCTTGTGAGATTGGCATCATAACACTAGGGCCAGGGCGAAGTGCTGTTGTAATTGCCGGCAGCATCCACGTGAAAGCTGGGTTTGATACTTAGTCCCTTCTTGTTTGAGGGCTTTAGTTTCCTTGCTTGTATATTGAACTGCATTACACGTGGTATTTACCATATATATAAAACTCCAAAGTAATAGTTTAAAGACACTTGAACATAATGTTATTGAAATACGTATAACCTAACTTGTTATTCAGTGGATTGTGTCACAATAACACATTAGGGTCCATTTAGGGGCAAACACTAAGGTTATTCATTAAATCTTTGAAGAAACAGCTGTTGGATTGTTTCACTGCAAGTTAAAGTTAATGCCAAGACGTACGAATAAAAACAGCTCCTGTCCATGCAATATACGATTTTTATTTCATTTCCATATTATCAAAACAAGCCTTTCTTTCCTACAAATTGAAAAGTAATAACACCACATGAGTTAACACCAAGAACATTATGAACTTAACTAGATTTTGTAATAACTTTAGAGTGAGCCAATAAAATTCGTTAGAATTTTGCTTGATTTTCTACCAGTACATACACGTCACTAGTCTTATGCTAACTTGGATGATCTACTTACGGAGTAATCTTATTTACTACAAAATTCGGTGGAATCTTCGTGTTTTGATTCAGAGTAATATAGTTATTTCTTACTAGTTCTCTTAAAATGACGCAAAATTATGTATTTTGAGTAACATTTTTATCTCTTAAAATATATACTACTAAGCTTTACTGTAAATTGGTAGCAAAAGCAATCACGACAGGATACAATCATATAGCCGGCCTGATTGTGAGCTCTGATCCCACAATCCCAGAGGAATCATGCCAGACCATTCCTGTCATCCCTTCATTCCTACATCACTATACACTCACTCAATGCCCTTCTATGAGTTCTTTAACTGTTTCGAGCCTTGAGCTAGTGGCACTGTAGTTTTAAATCTGAAAATTAAACAATAAAAAGGAATAGTGCTTTGAAGTCGGTATAACAAAACCCCATTAACAGCAAGTTGCTATTAGTTATTTCAATTAATACATTAAATCAAACACATCTGTTGGAGCTTAAGATGATTTTAGGATGTTCTGAAATTGTAATACAATACTTATTTTAAAAACCTGTACTAAATTTCAATTCAGCTTAAACAAGTTTTAACAAAGGCCTATTGGTATTATATTGAAAATCCACAAATTCTTAGTCTTATGCACAACTAGAACCTATCAACAAAAGGCATTCTAAATCATACAGTTCATAAGGTTTCTTTGGGCCAAAGTAGACTTAAAGTAAGTCTGGAAAAAGGTTAATAAAAATGAGTAATTTAGTACTTGGACTACAACGTAGTAATCTTATATAATTAATCTAGATGTCTTAGGTTCAATAGAACCCTAATAACGCATATGTTGACAAAAGTAATAGCCATTGTTTTCTGTAATGCAATAAACGAATAAAACACCAATTGGAACTTAAAAAATCAACATTTTATGAAAAATTACTACGCAGCTAGATGGAACATAATATTTCTAACAGTTTATGATCTGCATGAAAGTTAATATTTAAACGCGTCGAAAAGTCTCATATAAAATTTTTAGTTAGGAAATAACCTTGAACAAAGAGAAATTAACAGTTTGTAAACCTTAAACAACGTAACATACTCGCATCTCTTATGATCACAATTCCCACATGAATCGGTTGTAATCAACTAAGGTAACTAAGATTTTCAACCACGAAGAGACTACGTATTACTCCTCTAGCTTTCATGTGGTTGTCCCCAATTACAACAGCACTTAGTCCTGGCCCTGGTGTTATGAAGCCACTCTGCTAAGGTATCTCCGCTTACTTTCAAAGATAGGTTACTTCATACACAGCCCTTTATACATTGAACCTCTTTAGATGGCTACCTTTTTCTAACTGGAAAAATTCAGTTTAAATTAGACAAAAAATTATTTGTATGAAATCAGGAAAACTGGAACGACTGCTATTAAAGTTATTGAAAAGAGTAGTTTATTGGTTTTTAATAAATTAGCTTAGGATTTAGTTTTAGTTGAGATTCTTAATAGTATTTAGTTACCTGCTATCAGCTACTTTAATGGTTTAGACTTAGGAGGACCGGTCAAGCGTTCATTTCCAGGCGCATGGTTCTGGACCGTTTTGTGAGAACATACACCTAGGTTTAATAGAAAATTTTAGTGACGAGACACAATAATTGTATTCTTACTGAGATTCTATTATGTTTAATTCACTTCTTTCTATAATAATATTTTAAAATATCCATACGATATCGTTAATTATCAACATAAACATCGTTATGTTTGAAATTTTAAATTGTTGGCTAATTACTACTTTAAATTAAGACAAGAGAAACATTCTTAACACAACGTTATGTGATGTTAGCTTATCACAGTGATAAGGCATGTTGAATGCTGGCTATAACGAAGTTGCTACACAGGACATCCGCTCTCGTCTTCACTTCCGGCCTCGATAATCTATAACTCTTATCCACTAACATCCACTTTCTCAACATTCAACACGTATCGGTATTTCAGTTGAAAATTAGAACTTAATCTATCTATATACATAAAATAAGACTTTTGGCTGTACATTTCAATTAATCCATTGGTTTTGGTTGTTTGGTGTCTATATACCTTGCAAAGACCGAAACTGGCGTCAAAAAATTCTTATAAGCAGCTTATAGGCTAACTGAAAATCAGCTGAAGCTAAAGCGACAAAATTTTGTTTAAGGATTTAGCCTTTCACGCAGTGTGTCTTTAGCTATATTTTATATCTATACAAAATCCAGAAATATTTGGCGAAGGACCACAGTGGGCACTGAAGACGTTTTTAAGGCATATTGGACCGCCTATAAGTAAAGATTAGTTGAAAATATAGCGGTTAAACTTTGTTTATGGGCCAAGCTCATCATATTTCGATTTAGCCTGTCTTTATATTTCGTATCCAAACAAACTATACAAAATAAATCGCAAGGAAGGAAAGTGGACTCTGAAAATGTTTAATAGGCATTTTGGACTGGTTATAAGGCAAAATTGGCTGAAACTATGGCAATGAAACTTAGTTTGAAGGTTAAGCTAATCACGCAGTATGTTTTTAGCTACGTTTGATGACCATATAACATCCCCAAAATAAATTACAAAAAACCAAAGCGGGCTCTGATTTGGCCGGAACGGTGGAAGTAACTATGACCCGCACAAGGTAGCCAACACTTAAAAGGAGAATATGGTGAACTAACAGGCACACTTAATAGTTTTTCTAAGGATATATAAAAACAATTTTTTGCTTACTTTAAATTTGCAACTTTCTTAATATGTACATACAGCTATGTTAACAAAGCCCAAGGCGGAGCGCGGGTTTTCTCAGCTAGTAGATCAATAAGTTATAAGTTACTGAGATAAAAACATTTCATTTTATTAGTCTAATTCAAGAATGTCTTGTAGACTTTGTATCAATTCAAACTAGGAATAACAGACATTTTGTACAAAAGAAATTGATATAACAACAAAATACAACGTATTGCAAAAAATATAACAGTTATTTGTATACGAAACCTCTTCTCCTTGTTGCTTTGGAGCTTTTTGTATGCCATTCGCCATGATTTTTCAAATACACAGTTTGAACGTTTTATCTGTAACGATTTCATATCGTAATACTCTGGCCAATGATGCGTACACAACACTCGAACCGTGTTTGTTTATCACGTTTGTGGTTTTCAGATGGAATTTTAGAGATTTGTTATAGGCCTACTAACCAAATATCACAAAACAGTTAAACGTTCATCTTTGTCACTGACCAGTTACGATCAATGAATGGAGTCAACCTGTTTACACTAATTGCTTTCATTCACTACCCTATTTACGAGTACAATGCAAAAAGGCAATGGAACCACTCTCTTATCTGGTTTACAGATACTTTTCCAACCTAAATAGCAATATTTTAAACATAAATAAATGATCATCACTATCAAAAGGTTTTTTAGTTGTACTGAAACAGTATTTAAAAATTAACATGTGTAGTGACAAAACTAAACGTAGGCAAGTCTCGATTAGTAAACTTTGACCAATTAATAGAAAGAAGTTTTAAGTATCCGGTGTTGTAACAATCTGACAAAGCGGGTTGACTTACACCGGTAATAGGATGTGGAAGGGACAGGAAACTTTAAATTGAATCCGGCGCGTGTTACTTTCCTGGGTATCAGGTAACACGATTGTGTCCTGCTGACGTCACAGCGCTTCCATACACTTCCATACACTGGTGTGCATGATAGACACAACGGAGCGCTTCCATACACTGGTGTGCATGACAAACACAACCGGCAGCTTTACGAATAGGCTTTGAAGTTATAATAGTTAAATAACATAAAATAATAGTTTTATATTTAAGGTATTTACAGTTTTGAAGTATTTTCATTTAAATGACTTTTCAGGCAGCAATTTTCTGTTGGAAAGTACGTTGGACTCTTTTGATTACTCATTAGATGTGTCATGTTAGCTTGAACATGTATCCAACGTCTCAAGTGAGTAACTCATTACGTCTTTTAACTTAAGTGTGGACGTGTGGCTTTGAACTCAATTAATATTGCTTTCTGGCTTCATTTTAGCCTTGGTGCAATTGCTTAAAATACTCGATGAGAACTTTGGTACACTCTATAAATATAACACGAGCTTTTTGGCTAGTAATTTGGCATTTACTACGTGTGTTTTTGAAGTATTATAGCTTAATTAATAGGGATGAAACGGTTAGTTAAATATAAGCTTTCTATTATACAATTGGTGGTTGAAAAGCAAACGTTTTACTCATACAGTTTAGTCTCCATAGTAGGCAAAAGCTCTTTTTAATTCTCGATCAAAAACATGTAAGTCAAACAATAAAACATACATTACATAAACACCTAGTGAATCTTTCGTACAACTCAATCCAACAGACTGAATATAAGCCCCCAGATTTTTGAAATGTGTTAAAGCACGAAACGTGTTGAACTGTGATTAAGTCTGGTGGGTACACGAGCACGTGTGACATAAATTCCAATCTCAGCAGGTCCAGGCTACATGGCACTCAGCACAATGGGCGTATTAACTTGTTACCCGTCACACAGCCTGGTCAGCTGTCCGCATTCACACGCTCATCAGGGTAACAAACTAAATACGAGTTTGTTATTCGAGTGTAAAAGTAAGTTTTATAAGGTGAGTACTTTGTTGACCTTTTCAGTATGATGTAGCTTTCAAACCAGCCTTTCAAATAGTAAGTATTTTATGATTTAATTTTTGTTTTGGTGCATAATTTTTTAAAACTCATTTTTAGTCTTTTTTGTTGAGGTATATCGATGAAGGTTTTGCTAACGTGGTTAATTAATGCTCACAAAATCCTAGGTTAAATCTCAAAACAAAAATGCTGCTGGCGGAGCCAGTAAAAAAAATTGAAAGAAACTCATTTTCTTTGACCATTGAAAACAATTAATTATGAACTGAAGGGCTAAGGGTTCATGATAGTTTCAAATTAAAACTGACATGTCACTTTTTGTCACATTATTGCCAGATATTATGATTTTCAAAGATAGTTTTTAAGTGACACAGAATTATTCACCAGTCTAACGTGTAACCACCTATTTCCTTTTAACTAAACTAGACTACTCAGTTTAAAACATTGTTAAATTTGAGAATTTTAATCGTGTTGAAAACCTAAAAGTTGACATTTTAAGTCAATATTGCTGTAACAAAATATTAATTGTTGATACTTTTCCAAAAAGTATCCGTTTGATTCTCGCTCATATATCTTTGGCTTGAATCAAAACAATTAATAGTAAGTCCTAGTAATTGATTACACTTCATTTAATGTATTTTATGATGCTATTTTTAAAGTTAATGTTCTCCAAATTATTAACATTTGTCTTACAAACAGACAATGGTCTTACATCCATTAGATGTACCTCCAAAACGCTGTGGGTTGTGTTCAAATGTTTATAAAACACTAAAGGTTTTGAACTTGGCAAAACGTAACAAACGTAAAACCTTGATTACAGTGAACGTATTAAGTGACACATTCGGTTCACATATTAAATGAACATTAAAGTGATTACACTAATTGAAACATAACGTGAATACTTTGAAAGAATTATTAAGTGAACACACTCAAAGAAATACAAAGTGAATATATTAAGTGAAACCTAAAGTGAACATTTTCAGTGAAACCCGAAACTCAAAGTGAACAAATTAAGTGACTACTTGTAGTGTAAACAACACAACAGCTGACGGAGTTAATATCACGGAGTTTGCAACTTGTTCATTTACCACCAAAAGCGTGTCGAGCTTTCATATTGTGGAACTAAACCAGAACTATTAACTGCACAGTACACAATATCAGATATTTGACACACTCTTGAACGAGTTACGAATGATTCTATGTACGAGACTCAGCTGAAACTGAATACATTTCGGTTATACTAGCTGGCTTGATTGTGCATTGGAAGAAAGTTTTAAGATGATCACTAAAACTGATCGTGTCTGTTAGGAACGCTGAAAATACGCGTCAAACCTTTGTAAACGCTATAACTGTTAATGGCTATTTTACAGTATGAATTTCAATATTTTTGATAAAATATAGCCTACTACGATCTTTCAACAACTAAACTATAAAATATTCCATCGGTACATAAAATAACTTGGTTGCGTTTCAGTTATAGAAAAACCCTTTACAGTAGCGTATTACGTTGTATAAGTCAATTCGACCTTTCTTATCGGAATAATTGTATTTTTCATGTTAAAGGTTAACATTTTTATACATTCCAAAAGCTTGCCTTAATTTATATGAAACTTTAGAGATCCGTACGAATAAGTAAGATACCGAATTGGCATACACAAGTTTATATTTTATATTAAAAGGGCAAAAACTAGTCTAATCTAAAAAAGGTTAATAGTTCACTTACTTCTCTTTCGGTATGTTTTTTCTAGGATAAAATCACGTTAGATGTTGTCCACACCAAAAATATTGCGTTATTTAACTTGAAAAACAGTTAAGTCAATAACAAGTTTTACCTAAGTAACGAATGTGCATTTCAGGACATTGTGCTTTGTATGAAAGGCTTGAAAAGCTTTTCACTATCCGTCAACATTTACGTGCCGACCCTTTGAACTAAGAACAAAAGTGCTTTCTGTTTGCTGTTTATTAAAATGTGCACGGATTTAAACTGGGAGCTTTGGGTTTGGGAAAAAGCTAGTATTATATCTCTAGTACAAAGATAAGAGGAAAATTCTTTACATCTTTCTTGGATTAAAAATGCTATTTATTTGAGAGTTTACTTTAAAAGTTTCCGTCCACTTGCTTGCCTTTCACGTGGAAAGTTGGGTCTTCTCTAGTTGCTATAACATTTAAAAGTATTAGGGTCACGTTGTAAGGTCAAATACCAGGGTAAGCTACGTGGGTCAAATTTAAATTCCAGGTCACGTTTTGTAAATATGAAAGACGTACATTTTAAATAAAGCACCTTGCTTACATTACTATGAGGGTTTCAGCTAGTTGTATATGATTCCTAATAGCTATCGGATAATTCAAAACTAAATGTGAAAAATAAAAGCATAACAAGTATTTATCATTTAACTACCTGAACTAGGAAGGTAACATTTATAAAATCACACCTACGACGTGAAATTGAAAGCCCACTAATTAATCCACTAATAATTGTCAGCCTGTAAAGTTCCCTGCTGCAATAGGATTAAACAGGGAAGTTTGCTTCAACAGCTTTGCTGTAGCTGGTGAGGCCAAATCCGTGTTATCTACGTCGTAGTAGCAGTAGCGTGTGCTTTGAGAACATGTTAAAGTTAATTCTTGACTTTACCTTTATAGTGGTTGCTCGTGGAGGGAAGTAGCAGCTTAGTTTCAATTATATCGGTGACCTGTAAATTTCGCCCTCCTCTTAGCTAAATTCATCTGGGATTTTAAACCTACAAACGGAAAACTGCATATATTGAACTTTCACGTAACAACACTGGTATATTACTATTTTGGTTAAGAATTACAGGAACTAAAAGAATTATACATCCTAGACCTTTTCGGCCATTTCAGGAAACAAGGCTCTCTAGGTACTCGTTGGAAAACAGCCTGAGTATATTTCCCATAGGTTTTATCAGGTACAGCCGTACATGACTTCCGAATCACGGACATGGTTATATAATTCTAACTAAGTATTGTTACTATTCCAAAGGAAAACGGTCTGCCCCACGTAGTAATCTCCAGAGCGTGATCAGTCATTTACCGGAAAGCTTAGCTAGCTTAGAGTGATTAGTCATTTAGCTAGCCATCATCTCCTAGCCATGGAGAGAAAGATGTTTGCACTGAGCTCGAGTGACAATAAATCCAAAAGCGTAAGAGTTATTCCATGAAAACTATATTTTGGAGAATATCTGGTACATTAGTGGTAATAGATATGAACAAAACACGTACTATTTACCTTGATATACTCGTACAGTTGTTTGAAATGTATATTATTTAATAGATAAGTATTTTCTAAGTGTTGACATTCATACTTAGTTCTGCCAATATTATTTACACTGGAATAATTTTCGTTTTCTTATTAAGTAAGCAAATATTAAGCGGGCTTTTGTCTATTGTGTTACATTACTAATCACAACTAACCGTGACGAAATTTCGCTATTATTGTAATGTTCCTCTAGACATACTTTGATAAAGAGATTGTAAAATCAAGGTGTCTCTATAATAGTATTTTTAGCAAGCGCCTAGTGATTATTAACTAATCTCAAAAGCATTTGGACCCTCTCCTAACCACAAGCTTGATTTTTGTGGGAATATTCTTCAAATCGATTTATACGTTTTTATTATTGTATTGTAAATTTATTACATACGTGCAATTAAAACATGTCTTTAAAGATATGTTCTTTGGATAGTAGTTTTCCACTGTTTAGCTTCCTTATGTATGTAGTTAATGGGTTTGGTCT
This sequence comes from Matsumurasca onukii, assembly GCA_018831715.1. Lineage (NCBI taxonomy): Eukaryota > Metazoa > Arthropoda > Insecta > Hemiptera > Cicadellidae > Matsumurasca > Matsumurasca onukii. Next base: position 64,964,419 of record CM032060.1, on the reverse strand, counting down.
ATCCATAGCAAAGAGATATATACTCAAAAGACTATCATAATATTTGTCCTAAGAAAATGTTTCTAAAGTAAAAAAATATTTATATTGAAGAACGTTCAATTGAACATACGGGTATTGTCATGGGCAAAACCATGACAAAACAGTAGTTTTAAAACTTTTAAAGATGACAAACTCTAAAAAAAACTCATACGCATCTGAAATTTGAATGCGTGTGTAAATAAAAAAAGGTGACGAGGTTAAAGCCGAATGAAGATAACACTGAAGGGTGCTGAAACACAAACTAGGTTGAGCTCTTAACACAACACTCTAAGCTTTGAACATAACCCTCCGGTACCTGATTTTAGCTAATATATAACTCCTATCATCATATGATATTAAATGTTGGAATCAAATAATCATCTTGTTCTTAGACGAAGACTTTTCAAAATTTTGTTTAAGAACAAAACGTATTTGGGGACGTAAGATTGATTACCAATACATCTTGATCTCCACCTTTGTTAGATATGAACAAGACAACATTTTTGTGGAGACTGATAAAGTTCAAAGCCTACTTCTCTGTTCAAAGTAATACCTAATAGATCGATAATACTAGGAGGTTCTGAGTATTAAGGAATTTACTAACTTGTGCGTTAAGGTTGACTGATTAGATATTTATAACACATTTTTAATTACAACTAACCATCATTTAACGTCCCTCTGAAACTAGTCGTCATGGATATTCTGCCCGTAGTTTTCAAATAAAAATTATCCAACTTTACGAATTCTGATAATTTTTACAATATTTTTCACATATCGTCTAGTCAGTAGTCACGTGGTCCTACCGGGCCAAACCGTGGATTATGAAATATATACATGTGAAAGATGATATCAATGGGCTTTAAAATTCAAAATACAAAGTAAGCTATTCCTGCGCTATTTTCAGAGGGAGGTTTCGCATTTTCCGTGAAGTCCTTTAAAACGACCCTGCTCGTGTGACGAAAAATTGGCTTTTGACTTTTAGCCATCCAACCATTTACAGTTCGTCAGGTTAAGCATGGCCGGTGAGATGGGCTATGGGGCCGTAAGCGGCCAGCAGGAAACCTCAAAGCCACCGGCCATGCTACACCTAACGAATTGTATGTTTGGAAATTCCCAATTTGACGCCCAGTCATACCTCTCAAAATCAGTTTATTAGCTCTGAGTACTACATCTTCAGTATTTCATATTTAAGGAGTAAAGCCTTTTCTTGTGTTCCGCAGCTCTATAATCTTTTGTATGCTATGTCTAGCTCTTCGTGTAGCAATTCTGTTTGTATCTGAACGGTTTGTTCACGAAACCAAACGTTTAAAATGAAAATAATCACAAAACTAACAATATTGTTATATTTTGAAAAACAAAAATACAAACAGGCCAATATATGTGATTTATATAAGTTGTAAAAAACTCATAATTATATTGGCCTGTTTGTATTTTTTTAAATATAATCTACCGCTGCAACAATCTCCTCTTCAAGAATTCAACAATATTGTTAACAATAAACTGTATAACAAAGTTATTATTTAAAGCTTACGGGTTTATTCAACGTATAAACAGCGGAAATGTTTCGGGATTAGAATTTCATACCTGAACGGACAACCCTAGTGGCTAAGCTACATCTAAGCTGCAAAGGAATTAGAAGGGTCGTGGCTCAAGCAAAATCCTGCGTTGTCCTGGCAAGTGTAAAATCCTGTGTAATTGTGCGTTCAGGGATTCACCCGGGTGAACCTCACACGTTTACTTCTACATCGCTGCAACACCTGCAAATATTACCGCATCTCTCTCATAGGTGGGAAATGTAGTTTTAACAGGAACTTGAAGTTTTAAAAAAAGTAGTTTCTATAAGTTATTTTTTTTCTGCGGAAATCTTTTATTGTTAGTGTGTGAGAACAAAGAATTGTTGGTGTTCTTTTTGTTGACTAACGATGAAAATAGGCTGATAATATTTGAAATGATCCATTGTCAACGACAAAATTAAAAGATAATAGTTTACTTGTTTCTAAATTTACAAGCCCGATTTGTGTGTTTTTTGGTAAGGTAAGGGTTTAAGTTTTGTAGGGTACTACAAAACAAAACCTTACACCTTAACATTACACAACACTTTCTCAAAACCAATACTAACATTATAGAAAATAAAAATTACAGCCAACAAAACAATTACATTAACAGCAAACTTTTAACGTACAGAACATGAAACATTGAATTATACAAACTCCTTGGACAACAATCATGAGGTTATAATTACAACTGAACTTTCTTAATTTCATATAGATAACTCGTTAATTGCAAATCCGTGCATTTTCGAAAGTGATATACAGTACATATATGTATAGCTTGTTAATTAAATAAGAGCTTTGTAGAGGTAAAAGCCAGTACCAGTAGAGTTTCAGTTAATAAAGGTCACAGGCAACAAACGTTAACAAAGGACTCCTGCATGACGCTGGATTCTCGCATATACGGTTTGCGTACAGGGTTTCACTCACAGCTAGTTCTAGCGTTCTCATGTCTATGTTTTTATTTATTTCACTTTTTTTTCAAAATGGCGATGTGGTCTGACCAATGACAATAGTAAAAGTATGTAAACAACTGTTTGCGAGCATATAACTCGAATAACTGCGAGCGAAAAATATTAACTACGAAATGTTACTACGAGTTTTCTAGTTGCTTTGCAAGATTTTTCATTTCAAAACACCCTGTCCTTATATGATTTGGGCCTCATTTGTTAAATTCCACCTTTAAGTAGGATTTTTAAGCTTAACCAGTGCTGATCCTTTCACGCGTTTCAGTATATATTTTCGTAAAACTAAAATAATCTTGAAAGCCAGTTGTAAAATTTTGGTAAACGCTATTTTTCTTGCCAGATTTACACTGATACAAACATAGCAGTAGATAAACACTACTTGTACACAAGGAGAAGGGGTTACCTAATCACGTTGACCAGTCTTCCATCCCCGCCCCTGTGATTGGTTCGTTCTTGTGTGTGACCTAATCGTTAAGAACTTTGTTAATGATTTATTTCTGTGTTTTTTTTTATGTGAACTGTAAAGTAGCCTATGTAAATTTATTTCGGTGTTTTGTCGTATCTTCATGTGTATGTTCTTAAGAACGAGGCAAACAGGTGGATTTTAACAGATCTGCATGTCTGACGATGATGTCTTTACATCGAAACGTCCCGGGGATGTAACAACCCTCAACACATCTTTTTGGATATTGACGAAGGTAATTAAAACCTATGTTATGCCATAGCAGAGGAGTACACTATCACAACCGTAATTAGCACTTGAACATTTTTAAACGCTTCACTATTTTACTGATGCTTGACTAGACTTAAACAAGCAAAACATTGTTTATGTGTACAGACCTTAGCACCAAGGGACGAGTAGGGCTCGTCAAAGAGGGACCACACCCTTGGCTTCAGCCTCTGCCATCTACTGAGTCTGCCTGCCAGGTAGTCATCCTCGTATCCAAACAGTCTTGCAATCTCCTCCTCATTGGGCTTCTCCGAGTCTATGTCCAGCTTGTCCAAGATAGCCAGTGTTGTCTGCAAAAATAAATTTTGGTTTGTTTATTTATTTACCATATAAAAGTAAATTGTCACAAATATTCCGTTGCTATTGAAATTTATTATTAAAATGAAAAAATACCGACGACATGAGGGATGAATTACAATATGAGTTAAGGTCTTGACTAAGCCACTCTGGTAAAACTACAAGACCTCTTAGGTTAGTATATCTTCTGATTATTAATTTATTCTATTGCATTTTTTACGTAATATTGGCAGGGTAGTAGAGAGCGGATTCTGCAAAAAAGTCTACCACAGAGTAAGGAGCCTAAATCAACATTTACTCTTTTAGTACATTTTGAACTAAGCCAATTCTAATAGCTTACGTTTTATTTCATTGAAGATCTTGTTCAAAATTCCAAGCCAGTTTTTATAGGCAGTCAGTCTTTTTTAAACTTGTAGTCTATGGCTATCTTGTATAAATGTTGAATCTGAACGTGTATCATGGAAGTAAATATCACTGACCTGTACAAAATTACATTTTGAAACATTATGTAATAAGACAATATCTGAGACCTCGTTTTACGTCTTTTAGTACGATGAGTCACGTAAAAGGACTCTCTTTTAAGCTTGCAAAACCTTGTTCGAAAACTGCTTTTACTCATATGTTTTTAACTTAACAACCTTCGTTACTGTTTTAGACAAACCAACCATACATTGCACAATGGCTTTATTTAGCACAACTACATTTTCGGCATTAATCCGTAGTAGGTTTTATATAAATACGAGTACTATCCTATTCTTTTTCTCATAATATTGAATATTGTTCCAGTACTTATAAGTACCACTTTTTTCATGCCAAAGGTGACGTCTATTATCTTATTTAAACTCTTCTAAATGGAATTAATTAAGGTTTTAATTGAACCCAAAGTTTCCAGCAATGAAAGCTTAAGTTTGCATGAGGGCTTTCGACAGCCATTTATCATAATATCATAAGAAGACAAGGGTTATCTATTACATTATCATTTACAATCAAAATTATATTTATTGTTATGGATAGCTTCGTTCCAATTACAAATAAATCGTTTATATCGTTTATAAAGACCTAAGAAATTTTAACAAATTTAAGTAATACTTAAAAGTGTATTTTCGTTTAATAAAACAAGCCAAACGTTAAAAGTTGTACCTAAACAAATGTTGAGCCAATTTCTTCTTATAATGTAGGCAAAGGAGAAGGAAAACTTATGATTTGAAGCACAAACTTCTGCTGAAATATCGTTCGTAAAAGTGCTCATCGGGGAAAATCTGCTCATTGAATAAATGCTTTAGGACATACGTCTTCCTTCACATCAAAAGTATTGGATGAAACTGTTTTCTTTACATGTTTTCCGAATAACTTATCGATAATAGCTTTTTTATAAATTGGATAAGGTATTCGATAGGGTTTGCTCAGTATGGTAAACTTCAATACACATAAAAAGCAATGTCGTTTTACAAATTTTCAAATTACACACTTACAATTAATTAAGTTTTTTTTTTTCAATAGCGTAAGTAGGAAGATTTAGCTGCTTAATTTTGTTTAAGTTTAGGGACAATCAATAAGTAAAGAGACAAACTATCCTATAGCTTCATATTTAGTCGACTGTTTAATTTAATAGCTATCAACAATGTTAGGAGGCATCCGTGCCGTGTGAACATGTTAAACCAGTTGTATTGTTATTAGTGATTGCTTGTTTACCATTTCTAATGTGTTTAAAGTAGCAAGTCCTCTGGGAGATTTTTTCTAAAAAACAACAGGCCGACAGAAGTTTTTTTTGAAGGTACTAACCATCTAAAATCTACTCAATGTCAATAAAACAATAAAAGAAAATTTGGCGATAAGATGGTGCAGATGGATTCATTATTAAAATTTTATTTGGCACTCATCTGCTAATTATAAAACTCAATTTTTAAAGAGAAGGACGTATAATATTTAAAGTATTTACAATACTCTTCATCAGATAAATGACACTAATAAAAACAATATTGCAAAACAAATAAAATTAAAACATATGTTAAATTAAACATACAAAACTTATGACAGTAATATTGAACTTTATAACTTTATAACTATAATTTTAAACATTTTTTAAAGATTATCCCAAGTCGGGTTTATATTGTTACTGGGTTGGCCGAAATGTTTATTTTCAAATTTATATTTCATAAGAGAGGTTTCTAACATTGTCCTTTCAGTTAAATCTTTTTCATATATAAGTATTTCTGTTTTGTTGTAATTTATTCTGTGATTTTTTTAATATTTTATGTTTGACAATGTTCCTTTTCTTCACGCATAGTTTTCTCATTGTATTTATGTTGTTTTAATCTTGTACTGAGAAAATAAATAGGCCAAACTGTCGTTTGAGAAACTTATCGTTTCTCATTACAAGATTAAAACATAATTACAATGAGAACATTACGTGAAGAATATAAATTTGTCCAACATAAAATACAAAATCACAGAATAAATTACAACAAGTATACTTAACATGAAAAAAATTAACTAAAACAATGTTAGAAACCTCTTTATAATATAAATTAAAATAAACGTTTCAGCCAACCCATATCAATCCCTGACTTGGAATATCTTAAAATAAATTGTTTTTTATTAGTGCCATTTATCTGATGAAGAGTATTGTAAATAATTGAAATATTATACGTTCTTCTCTTTGAAAATTGAGTTTTACAATTTAGCAGATGAGTGCCAAATAAAATTCTAATAAAAGAAAAGTTATATGAACCGTGCACATCTTTATAATCAGTGGATAGACCGGTACAAAATTTGGCAATTAAATGTAAGTGATTTGGAGCGTTTTGGCAGGTAGGTACAGGTGTCAGATGCGTGATCGAAAAATTGATTATCCAAGAAAATTAAAGAATTACTGTTCAAATCACTAAAATATTTAATGTAAGTGTTTGTACTGCACAACATGTTTCCATGCTAAGCTAAATTGTAGGAATACATGCGCACGTTGGGTCCTGACTGCAGAGTTCAGGATGTTCCTATCTCCAAGACAACACACACCCACATGAAGCTCTCGAAACACTGCATACCATTGGCAGTTTGAACTGGGAACTTTTAACCCTATCTTCAATAGAGTCTTGATCTGGTCCAATTTTCATTTGTTCGAGCCATTGAAAAATATCTGCGAGGAGAGGGATTTGAGAGTAGCAAAGACGAAAAATCTGTGTTGCAGGTATAGCTTGAACGTCAAGGTACTGAATTCTTCGCTGTTGGTACAAAAGTGGTACAACGACCCTTTAATAATGTATTATTAACTTTAAATTATAACAGTTAACTTTTTTTTCCAAAGAAATATAAAATGTGTGGGCGTTAATCTTTATTAAATATTTTGAACTTCTCTACGTTGTCCAATAGTCTTCTGGAGTGAAAACGCTACTTTTACACTAATAGATGATTGGAATTTAATCAATGTAATTAAGTAAATACTAGTGTATTGTATGGAATTCCCAGACAGGCTTCCAATCTCAAATACAATCAAGGTGACGATATCTCTTGAATGCAATTGACAGGACCAATATAGCCTTCTCTGCAATGAGGTAACTCCTGGAGGGTGATTAGTTTGACCAAATATACCAAATAGTTATTGACCAAACGAATTTTCAAGTTTCAACTTGACCTATATATTTCTGACTTTATGGTATTAAATCACTTTAGAATGCTGTTTTCAGTGTATAGTAGAGTATGTGATTAAAACTTAGCATAATATTTCCAAACAAAGTTTTAGTGAACATTTTGAAATTAATTTTCGTTTCTTTCAACAACGTTTGACTCTAAAATGAAGGGTTTTGTACTGCCTTAAACGACAAACGACTTGAGTGTCAAATATCAAGACGACCTGGGGCTCACAAGACACTAAACTGAATTGTTTCTGCTATCATACGATTAAAAAAAATTGTCGATATATATTTTTTTTTGGTGCGCTATGCTTCAAGGCATTTCAATTTAGACGACAGGTGTACATACATAGTTTAAACCTATTATGTAGATAAAATTAAAGATTCTTGAGATAACAAATCTAGTCTTGTAAGAGAAAGGAGCACTCTTTTATACCAACAGATCAAGCTTTTATGACAATAAGGTAATAATGCCCTCTTTAGAAACAATTTTACGTGGTCGTTTGGTAGTACAATTTTTATACTTGCGCTTCGCAGTATGACTATATTCAACCCCATTTTGTTGATACAAAAAGGATTCCTTCTGAAACACCCTGTACCGCACAGTAAGGTATATTCTCAATACATGAGTTTGGCAACAATTTCATATGCAAACATTGAGGTGAAGGCAAATACATTTGTAACGTATTATAAAACCATACCATTACTTTGCTCAACCCCGGGAAAACAAACAACTGATTGAAGGTAAACATTTCTACTATGGAATAAGCCAGTATAACATGTGGGAGGTATTGAGAGTTGTTTATATTTCCGATTGAAAACTTGTTTGTTCCGGTAGGAAAAATAAAAGAGTTGTTTGTTATTTGATCGAATGTTTGTTTCATATACGATAACATTCTTTCCTCCATTGTCATCTTTTAGCGACGAGATAACATGTATCGGCGGCAAAAGAGAACAAATACACGCTTTATCAGTAGTATTTTACATCAAACCTAAATAAGGAGGCTCATTAACATATGGTAGACAGGTCATAACTAAACACCCTTAAAGTGTATTCTATTCTAAGTTATAAATAATTGTGTGTAAAACAATCACTATAATAATATTTTAGTTAAACTGACAAGATTTTTCACAAGCAATGCTTGCATCCTTAGACCTAACCATAAATTGTAGAACATAACTTAATAACCTACTTTAATTGAACCACTTTTATCTCAGAGCCTTTTCTATCGATTACTTTTAAACCTCAATATACTTTATTGCACCAACAAAGACTTTCTAGTAACTGATCTCATCGGGAAGGAAGCTAGTTGATTTCAGAATTGGTACTTTGATTGGTATTTAAGCAAAAACGGTTAAATAGCACTAAAGGTAATGTTTTGGCAGGTAGACTGGGCATAGATGACACAAGCTTGAGGCATAAACATAGACATAGTTGCAGCAGCTCGAGTAAAGATAGTGCTGCGATTTCTGCCATCTCTTGTCCTATTCCTCCTCCCTCTGCTCGATAAGCTCGAGTTTGTCTGATGTCAATGACTTCAATCTGACCAAATCGTGTGATTATCGAAAACGAAAATACTTACAGTAGCTCTTTTTGACTCTTAAAATAAGCCCTTCGCAGCGATATCTGTGCTTGGACTCCTGAACTATGTTGATTGTCCTGCCTTAACCATGTGGCATCTATGCGCAATCTACCCAAAGTAACATAATGTTTACTAGCATCCGTGGCATTATCGTGCGCTACTCCGAAGCTATCATTGGTGGCTGGGTTCGATCTGCCAGTCACCACTTACATTTGTAATGTGACTATACGTAACGCTAGGTAAGGTCGAGGTTGATTAGGATTGTCCGCCTCGTTAAACAAGATAAACTTACCTTTTTTTACTAGCCCGCTACATTGCCTATGTATTGAAACACACTGAAACAAGGTTGTTTATAATTATGAGTGTTTTTTTTTATAATATTGTCGACTTTTAGTTGTTATTTAGCTGTACAAAAAAGATTATACGTTTCAACAATTTCAATATCGAAACCATTATTACTGCCGTGGACCATTTTAAGCCTTTGTGCCCTTTACATTACTTATTATTTACATTAGTATTGTAATAATATTCAACATACTATTCCTTACACAAAATCGTTAAATACATTAATTACCCATATTTAGCGATAATTTAATATTGCAAAAATTTAAATAGGATACACCACGCACTAGAGGAAGAACCATAGTGATACTTTGGCCACTAGCCAATTCCGATATCTGGGACTGCTCAATACAAAACTGTACTCTTGACTCGATTAAATAACTTCCAACATCTCTAAACGTTTATGTAAAAGACAAGTGAGCAGCTTTATTCACATTCTAAGCCCTGTAAGTTACCAATTATGTTTCCATAAACATACAGTATTTTTGTGAAGTAGATAAATCAAACTCGGTGGTTGCATCTGTGACAAGAATGACTGCCAGATTTTCTGGTAGATTGCAGCACTGCACCTCGCTTAAAAGACAGGAATCAGAAATTAAGTTTGAACTATTCTCTTGGATACTGGAATTGGTGGGACTTTAAGTGTATTTGGTTAATACTCTTTTAAATATGTCTACACTTAATTTAAATATACTTTACGTAGTACAATGGCTGATAATTTGAAATATAGTTTAATACTGCTATATAACTTAAAACTGCTAGTCACCAAGGTTAAGACTGAAAATTATTGTATGTCCGTATTAGACCCTGGGCTTTAGAACGAAAAACAATATACGAAGCTCCATATTTACATGAGTGTGATGTAAAACAAAGATATTGTGTATAATATACAATCATTAATCTAGCATATGAAGTTCGTTTACAAGAACGGATAAGAGGTTGGTCAATCATAACAAATAGAAGACCAGGACAACTTCTATTCGCTTCCCTCTAGAAGAGATGCACGTTACAACTGGATGTTTACGTCAGGTTTTGTGGTTTAAGTGAACGTATTGTAGAGTTCATCGATATGTGTGGATTAAACGTAGAAATTATAAATAATATCAACTAACCTATAATGTTGAAATCTTAACCAAATTGTTATCGTGGTAATTACTAATATTTTGGTTGTACGTAATCATGAAACATTTACATTAAATATAAATAGCCTAAGTTGTTTTCATTTTGATTTTTATACGAAACGTTCATAAAGGTAAACCAGTTGATTACACTAATTGTATTGTAAATATTCGTTGAGAATGCACAAAACCTATCATGTAGGTACATGTAGAATAGGTTGAAGTATTGTAAAGTTGTTTTGAAATAAGTGAACGTGTTATAGATTTCGTTAAGGTTGTTTAAACGTGCTGCAGATATTCGTTTAGATTGTACAATTGTGGTGTAAATATTCATTTACAAAGTGTGAAAGTGTTGTAGGCACAATAACGTTGTCTGGTGAGCGCTACTGCGGCAGCTGGACCGAGGCACTAAATTACGTCCAGTGCACACCGCAGCCAACAGCGCTCGAGTGGCCATTTTTAATATCCAACCCAACCCCAGCCCCAGATTAACCCTGTTCTTTGCCACTCTCACCCATTTTGGTGTGAGTTAAGGTCTTGACGCAATAGGTACTTCTGGATCTAGAGACATAATAAAAGAGGTTACTGACGTAAGACGTGATGTTGAACGTCTATGAATCCTTAACATGAATTCCTACGCAGTATTTATTTAAAATATTGCTCGAAGTAGAGGTGTGGTTATTTTCGCAGTGGAGTGTGAAATGACAAAAATCAAACGATTATTGAAGAGTACAAATTAGTTTTCTTGTACTTTCTTGCAAAAGAAAGATTTAGCACCTTTGCCATACGGTTAGTTCAGTTACATTCACTCGAAATATCGGTAAAAACTTATTTGTGTAAATACTATTTACTATTTCAAAGGCGTTTTCGCTAGTAATTTTGCTTTAGATTAAGATACTATTTCCTGGTAAATTTAAGTGACTACTAAGTAATAGAAATGTAGTGGCGTCACGACTCAAGGGCTAACCTTCATAGTAACCTTAGTTCAACAACATCCCCGTAACAAGCTACTTTACCGCCTCTTTTATCATCAATACCTTGACTTTACGTCATTTTCTCTTCGAGACATCTCAAGGTGGCCTACTGATCTTGCAAGTTTTGTCTCAGTAAACGTGTTGGGACTTTAAATCTTTCAAAGTAAAATGTTTTTAAATGAGCAATGCAGCCTGTACTTACCAATTTTTATATTCACCGCTCGGCGCTCTTGAAAACTAAATTTGCTGTATTGCTGATGTTTTATTTGTCCTATACATGTGCTTTAGTATAAAATGTTTGTCTTATAAATTTGTGAATACGTTAAAAAGAGTTAAAATCATGCTCTTTGAAAGGAATTTCATATAACGTGTCTACAAATTGTGTGCATTTTAGTACTTTAGATCGAAACTTAAATTACAAATTTTCATCGTAATACCTTAGTTATTATTACTCCTAAATTTCTAAATGGCAAGACAACATTACTGAGTCTTAGAAGCCTGCCATTAAATGTAAAACTATTATCTTTATCAGCAAAATCTACCACGGTAATAGTATATACAGTTACTGCCTGATATAATGCAGTTTATGCAGGGCAGAGAGGACAAGTTAGAAGTTGACATCACAAGCGCTTGATTAATGTTTGTATTGAACATCGGTGATTATGCATCGCACTTGTCTGTGTTTGTCATCACCAATATAATTGCTGTATGTTCATGGCAATCAATAACACGTTGTAGAGAACATCTTTGACAAGCTTTTGGCCTAAGCTTTGCATCCTTTATTATTGCGAGTGTTACGAAATTTACACTACACTCATAACCTCGCTTTGGTCTTCGGTTTCAGAAATTTGTCCTGTATCAATTGGGCGTCAAGAAGCTGTTCACTACGCTTACAGAACTTCCTGTATGTCCCAGAACATTATTTTACGAAATTATTTTCGTAACAACAAAGATTTTATTAAACATAGTCATACTGTACTGGAGGACCCATAACGGTAGCTTAGAACATTTTTTCCGGACAAGTGATCAGATAATCGACAGTTTCCAAAATCAATAACTTAAGTGTCAAACGGTCAGGGCGTTTATAGCTCGTCTGAAAAGGGTTTGGCTGTGGAGGCGTTTTACTGTAAAAACGAGATTTTGACACACCATTGGGAGACCGTTTGATAAGCTGGTTTTACATTATGGCTGAGTTCTTAAGTAATGGGATTTCGATGTAGGTGAAAGTCAACGTTGTAGAAACACAACTCTTATTGAGGATTGCAAAGCGATGTTGAATGTTATTGCAGTCTCTTATATTAAAAAAAAATTAATTTTGTATGTACGGCTCTTCTCGGTATTAGTTGTCACCAGGACAGGAAGGCCGCCATGTCTTACACAAATTGTGGAGCTCGCATAAGTTTTAATGTTTTATGTGCTATAAACGTTAGTGAGACCAAGAGTAAATATTGAAACTCGCGCATTAACATACTTTGAATTTACAAATTTATGTTTTTATCATTGAATGGTTGCAGTTTAACAAACAGATCTCGTAACCAGTTGAATAATGTTTTCATTTGAAAACATGCAGGTACTGGGTATATACTAGAAGTGGTTTTACTTAAGAAAGTTAAACAAAGCGGTGTTGTGTTTCGTTTAATTCACTATCAAAGTAAAGTGGGTAAAGAGATAAGTGAGAAGAATGCTGTTTGTTTTATTATTCAGTTGGCATCACTGCTTTGTCACGAGCTATGCTCAAAGTTATTCTGTCTTGCTAACCTGCTTTTGTGTTTGTTCTGTGGGTTTGTTTTCAATTAGTCAAACAAGTGTCTCAGACGTTTAGCTAACAAAGCAAACGAAAAACTTAGGTGAGGGTGAAAAATTATTAAAATAAACCGCTTAATTTTGGTAAGATTGAACTAGTTGTCTGTGGAAGTCTAAACACGATATCAATATGTTTTTGTTTCTTTATTTAAATCGTATGTGGCCTTGCAGAATGTAGTATTCAAACAAGAATCCCTTTCAAAACTTCATACTTGAGTATACTGAGATATATTTACATATTTAATTTATTATTACTCAACAAACTATCTCATATTGACATTTTTATAGTTATTATTGCTTAGGGGTTTCAATGTTTTACTACTAATTACGTTATGTATTTGTGTCCCGAAACTAAACAATACATACCCAAAGACATTGAAAGCAGGTGGTTTTCAATATGATGTTTTCTAATTCAACTAAAAATTATTGTAAAAAAATTATTGTAGTGTTTTCAAAATTACGCCTACATTTTAAGAAAACCATAAGTTCTGGTGCGTAGAATTTATTTGTTTGTAATGGCGGTTGTGAAGACTTATACATTATACAAGTTTATTCTTTTTTTTAAATAGTAAGTAACAACGGCTTTAAAGTTCGTCATTGATTCGTGATTGAAGTTCGTTTACATTCCAAACACAATGAATGTCCACAACAGAAGTAACAAGTTGTCTTAAAAACAAGAAAATCATCATAAAACATATATATTAATAAAGAAAATGAAGACCATTGAACAAAAAATTCCCCTCCGAACCCTTGTGTACGAGTTAAATATGTTTAATAGACCCATGAAACAATACAAGTAGTATTATCATACGACACTCTGTATGTTATTTTTAGTCTACAGTTAGATTTCAAATGATCATCGAGGGACTGGATAAGATATTTAGTCTGTCTGCTTAATGTTTCTACTGGGGCCTATTGAAAACAGTGAGCACCGTTTTTTTAATCAGTGCTGAATAGTGATTCTCCCGAGCAATGTCACTGAATTGGAAATCGACTAATTCTATATGACTCTCTTGAGACACGTAGACTGGTTTGCTTCTTCTAACCATAGTTATTAAACTCGGTGTCAGAGAAAATTCTCTATCAGCTTTGAATTTTCCATTTACGAATAAAATTAGTTTGTTTGGTGTATTTGTTTAGATATTCTGAGAAAAATTAGCTGTTCCAATCAAAAAGATATAATAAAATACTGTCATTTATACAGCAAATAGATCAACATTGCTCCTTAAGTTAAGTAGTATTCAGATCAATCAAAAAATGTTGTACAACTTTATTTATAGTTACAAAAATCAGCATACTTTTTAATATTTTGATAAAAGCTTAAATTCAAATTGTTGAAAAATTGGCAACTAAAGTTCGTTGCAAAAGAAAGACAACAACCAACAATAAACCAAAACGTGTTTAATATGAAATCGATCTTTTGAATGCACTAATCTCAGTCACAGTAATTAAATCGGAACGTTTCGTGCAGCATGAACCTGAATTGTCAATAGAAAGGTGGAATTAAATCAAATTCAAAACGGAGAAAAGGAAATTGTTCAAAATAATAGTCTCTATCAAGACTGAACCACAAACATACAGGCCTTAAGTTATATACGTCTTATACTAAGGCGATAGATAAATAGTCTTACGTTCCTATGTTAAGAAAGGAACATAAGGGTTCTATGACCTTATAAAATAACTCAACCTTCTAGAATAATAAACTAAATTTCAATATTTAAGAAACTCAAAGTAAGACAAAAGTTGAAACAATTAAATAGACCGTGGCACAACTTAATTGTTTAAAATCACAAAAACTAGAGTTTGGTAAAAAAGTTAATCACAGGGAACTTAATCAAGAAAAATAAGTGTTCTAGCGTGGAGAACGAAAAAGAAATAATTCCTAGAAGATGAATCAAGTTTGAGTACAAAAAGGCGTTAGCGTATTATTTTCTCGTGGGCTGACTAACCTATACGTAAATAATAATAATAATGCAGTTTGTAGTTTTATATTAGTTCTTCCTATCAAAAGATTTGGTGGACTGAAATTACGTTATTATATTGAATAAATACATAGTTAACCACAACGGCATCAATAAAAATATACGACGATTTCTCAACACTTTTATAATATAAATATTTTATCAAGAAAGGCAGGATGAAAAAGTCTGCGTATAAAAGAGGTCGTGATTGAACAAAGCTTTGTAACAAGGAATCCATAACACTTTACACCGGCAAGACTTTACTGGCGTATACTTTTTATTAGTGAAACAGTAGTCTTTTATTAATATTAAAATATCTTTTATCAATATTATTATCAGGTATAGTTATCAATTTTTTAAATATAATATTTTCAATAACGTTTCAATAATTTTTTTAATAACTTATGCTACTTCATCATCGTATATTTGGGATGAAATGAATAGTTTAATAAATCTTTAGGTCATTCAAGTAGAAAAATATGTAATTATAATATTATGATTTAAAATTATTGTAAGAAAACAAGAAATAAAAAAACGTACGAGTACAATGAACGAATTTATGAACAAAATATTTAATGAACAAATCTTATATATGTAAAGAGATTGTATGATATTTTTAATATCGTTTTAATAAGTATGTAACAACTATTTAAAAGATAACCCCCAAATCGTAAAATGCAATGGCGTGGGAATCATTTAACGTTTCATTAACGCTGTAACGTCAAAGTGCTGCAAAAATAAAATTTAAAATATACCAAAATCATCCACGGTAAAATGATATTCACATCGACATTTGCAAACGAATAATTTATTTTCATAGGTTAAAATAAATATCCCCTCCCATTCTTTGGGTTAATTGAATAAACATTGTTTTCAAAACTGTTGGTTTTCCTCCGGGAAATCGACGGACCGAAGCCACATAACTCCCTCCGGAGTCTGAACATTTCTTTCACGTGGCCATTTCAGTGATAACATCTTCTCCACCTGTTTCCAGTTTTTATCCTTTTGCCAATTTTGCGAATGTTTTTAAAGGTAACATTGTATTCAAAGTTCAAATGTATTACTTTATTCAAAGTATTCACCTTTAAACTCTTTCGGTAGCTATAAGCTATTGAAAATGCATCTTACTTCTCAATTTAAACAAATACATAACATATATTTACTCAACTTTACGCATTATTGCAAATATTAACAAGAAACAAATTTAGCAAACAATTAAAAATAATTTTAAAAGATTTTGAAAAAATTCAAAGTTATATTTGGTTAGTTATATTAATTTATTTAATTAAAAAGAAAACTTCATCGGTTCGGCAGCTTATTATTTTGTGAGGAAAAATTAATAACTAAGTTTTTATCAGTAAAACAAACAGGACATACTTAACGATTAGGTGTCCAAATTTGAAGATATGCTTTATTGGTTTTCTTAAATAAATATTTTCCTATTTATCAACACGAAATGTAAAGTCGTTTCAGTGCATACAACCTTTCAATCTTCCTGCAGCATGGTTTATGACAGAAACCATTTTAGGAGAAGTTCAAGATAACATGACGGATTACATTACATCTCATCAGTCATCTCGTGTAATGAAATTTAATAGTACATATACAGTACTAAAATTAACTAGTTTGGTTTTATCTATGTTGTCAATCCTTTCCGTTCTAGTAGAAGTGAACGTTAATATTTGTATGGATCCAACTGGGTTTAAAGTTTCAAACTACAGGACTTTCGTAGCAAACAGATTTAGTTTTTGGCTAACCGTTCAAATATTCTTAGAAAAAGTAAAATATTGAAAGTTGACAAATTATAAACTTTGTTTAAATAGCTTAATGAGTTAATGAGTTCTATTGATTTCACTCTATTTATACTACCAGATTCAATATACCTATATTCTATGAAATCTTATACTATAAGTACACAATATGATTGATACTCATTGCGTTGTTATTAGGTTAGTCAAATTATCAGCTAACTTGTATTTAACTCATTTTTCGTATTCATTATTGTAGGTTGAATTTTTGTAAAAATATTAAATTGTGTACAAATATCGTTCGCTTATCTGCTATATTTTAGTTTAATGTGCAAGTTCCTGTGAGCTGAGTAATGGCTACGAATACTCATGAATATTTTACCCGTTAAGACAGAAGAGAATATTAGTTTCGGCTAAGCAAAGGTTGGTTCCAGTGAATGGTGCTTAGCGCACAGTGTTTATGCAGCTTTTGTGTTGTACAACGTTATCATATAAAATGCAAATAGGATATTCTTGTGTGGCTTCCTTGGCCGAATGCTCTGAAATATGCATACTGTTTGCAAGTGCTGAGATTAATGAATTGTTTATGTAACTTATATTAAAACGTGTGTTTATAAAAAGTATTTTGTTGGTCGTACACTGGTCACAAATTTGGAAAACTCATAGTTCAGTCAGAAAGCTAAGTATAACGTCTACGACCTTGGATTTAAAAGAACCATCTTGAGCTAAAATGTCTCGTTCATAATATATGTAAAAATACCTTTCAGCCAAATTGCAAACAAAACCTGCTGCGGCACTAGCTTTTTAAACTAGACAGGCAAAGCTACTTTGGATAACACTACTTGTTTTTTGAACAATACTTTTCGAAGAAGAATTCAAGGTAACACATGTAGTTTTGAAAATAGGGTATACTTAAAAGTACTAGTGGAATTCCGCGCCTGCTTGGATGTTAGACCTTCAATTTGAGGCAAAAAAGTGTCCTTCACAAATTAACATTGGCATGTTGTACAAAAAACGAACAGTGTAGATAGAATTAATGTTTTCACAAAGTGAGCCACGTGACGGAGCCGACTGAAGCTTTTTGAATAAATGAAACACGTGTTTGTTTCATTTATTTACTTGAGTTACTCGCCAGGCACTCCGCGTCCGATCTTATTCTGCACTGATCTACTCCTCTGGCCTTATTAGCGAATTGTCTTTGGAAAATAAAATATTCAGCATAGGATATCCAGGCCTGGAAATAAAATTAGAACCAATCCTGACCCACAGTACACGATTCATCTTTCTTTATTTTTATCACGTACATATAATATCGAACTGTGGACATAAATTATGTGGAAATATGTATATAAGTAGATCTTCTCCACAGGTCAATTTTTCAATGTTGCCCATAAGTGTAGCAACATTTGTAAAATCCATCAAGTCTTTTCAAAATGGTGGTAAACAAGTGAAACCCCTATACAAGTGGAACGGTTAGTCCGGCTTTATTGAAATTAAGAATGTTTTTTGCCATTTAGGCAAATTTGAAATTTAAGACTACATAATGTAGGTCTAGGCAGACCGGCCAATGTGAGGTTGTTTCAAAGCTTATCAAACGGTCTCCCAATGGTGTATCAAAATCGCGTTTTTACTGTTAAACGCCTCCACAGCAAACCTTTTCAGACGAGATCTAAACGCCCTGACCGTTTGACACATAAGTTATCGATTTTGGAAACTTTCAATTATCTGATCACTTGTCCGGAAAGAAATGTTGTAAGCTACCGTTATGTGTCCCCAAGTACAGTATGACTATGTTTAATACAATTTTGTTGTTACGAAAATAATTTCGTTTTGGGAGATACAGGACGTTCTGTTTGCGATCGAGTTTGACAACGATTTCACATGCAAACATTAAGACATGGGCAAATATAAATATTTACTTCTATAAAATTTAACCATACGTTTGCTCACCCGCAGAGTATTGCCTCATGAAAACCAATAACTGATTCAAGTTAAACATTTCTACGATGGAATAAGCCAGTATAACATGTGGGACGCACTGAGAGTTGTTTATATTTCCGATTGAAAACTTGTTAGTTCCGGTAGGAAAATAAAAGGGTTGTTTGTTATTTGATCGAATATTTGTTGTTTCATATTTGAAAAAATTCTTTCTTTCATTGTGGTATTTTACTGATTAGATAACATATATGGGCGGTGAAAGAGAACATAACACGTTTTGGAAGTAGCATTTTACATAAATATTTTAAAGCGAAAGTTACTCAATACTAACATGGACTTGAAAGAGAATACCATACTAAACAACCTATTTCAATTGAAATAAATTTCATCTCAGAGCCTTTTCAATGGATAACTTTTAATCCTCATTTTACTTATTGACATTGACAAAGACCATTTTTCATCTTACTTTAAACAAAATGAAGCTATATTTTAAATACATAATTGGTATTAAAGAATTGTAACAACGATAACTAATTATTATAATAACGCCAATTTTATAGTTGAAAATTAGTTCAAATCAATCAAAACTTAAAGACCCCAGATCTCAAAAATTTGAGTAACAATTGTAAAACTCAACTAAAAACTGAACAAAGTTGCCGGCGACCTAGCCTATGTATTCATACACACTTTGCACTTGTTTCAATGTTCATTTAATGATTTTCGTAAATATTGGTGTGCTTTCCAATAGCTTTACTGAAACAAGTTAAAGATTTCGATTACTTTTGTTAACAAAATAAACCAAATAACTGTTGTTGGCTATTTTAGGCTGTTTGCCCTTAGAAAACTGCTGTACAGTTAGTGCAGTAAAAATAGTTTGGTAAGAAAAGAATATCTTATCTAAAACTATTAAATATTTAACTAAAAATACCTACATTCAACGGTACTCCTCAGTTGCAAATTTTAAATCGGATACATCACGCACTAGATAGAGAGACATTGTGATACCTTGGTCAATAGCCAAGTCCGATATCTGGCACTGCTCAATAGAGAACTATACTCTTGACTCGATGAAGTAACTTCCAATATCTAAACATTTCAGTAAAGACAACTGATATTCACATTTTAGGCCGGAAAAGTAACCATTTATGTTCGCCATAAAAGAGTGTAATTTCATTGCAGTAGATAAATCAAATACGACTGGCTACATCTGTGCTAAGATTGACTGCCAGATTTTCCGGTGAATTGCAGCCAAGCTGGGTAATTCCGAGTTTTAGTTTAAACTATTCTCTTATACATTGGGATTGGTGGTTTTTAATGTAATTCGTTTGGTTCATACACAACGCAATTTTCGGCTTCCCACAGTACATTTTATTTACTGCAACTTATACTTCATGTGGTACAAGGGACACATTTTGAACAATTTCGTATTTATATTTAATTTAAAACTGCCTGTTTCTAAATTTGAAATCGGAAGTATCGTATGTTCATAGCTAAACCTATGCTAGACTTTATAATGAAAATCAACTTAAAACTCTCCTTTACTCAATATTGTAGGACTTGGATATATATGTATTGGACTTATAGAAGTAGATCTCCTGAACGTACTGTATAGATTCATTAATGTTATGTGAAATTATCTTGATATGTGTGAACGTGTTGTACGATCATGTTGTATTAAGATCGTGTGAACTGATCGTAGAGATAATTTGAATGTGTGTGTTGAGCTGTAAATCTGATTTCGAATACTTTCTAAGAGTATCGTAGATATACTTTTTAAAATGGGTGTTGCACTTCTAATTGCAAACAGTTGTGACTCTATTTGCATGTTTTGAATGACATCTATAATATGTAGTGTGAATGCCAATCTGAAGCTGTTCATGTATATGTGTCCTGCAAATGAAATATTTTGATTATGATTAAGGTTGAATGAACGTGTTGCAGACATTTATTTGGAAAGTGTAAAAGTGTTGTAGGCACAATAACGTTGTCTGGTGAGCTCTACTGCGGCAGCTGGACCGAGGCACTAAATTACGTCCAGTGCACACCGCAGCCAACAGCGCTCGAGTGGCCATTTTTAATATCCATCCTGTCCCAGCCACAGATTAACCCCTAACTGTTCTATGTCACTCTTTGTCAGTTTGGGGTGTGGTGAGGATAAAATGCAACACATCAGGATCTAGAAGCAGACGTAACTGATGTAAGTCGAAAGAGTTTCATGATATTAAGCGCCTATCAGAACGGAATAGTGATCGGTTAAATATAACACACGATTTAAGCTAACATCTAATTTGTCTTAATTCAGTCATCACCGGTAGTTAAAGTTTATAAATGGTTGGATATTTTTCCATGTAAAGTTTTACTTTGTTTGTATTTTATATGTCATTGTTACAGTTTTTGCATATGTCTCTTAAACTAACGTATACATGTTAAAACCCTTTCAAAGAAATTTGCCCTTGATAAATCTAACTAAAAGATAAAGATAATATTGCCTGTTCAACTGATAACTGGTATAACGCTACGACTATTTTAGACTAACCTTATTTCAACACCATCCTCTAGTTCCATCTCTACTGCCTGTTTTAATGCCAATATCTTAACATTGCCTTATTTCTTTCCACGGGACATCTCAAAGCAGCCTACACTAGTGATTTAGCACCATTGAAAGCATACAGCTGATAATATTTTATAACCTTTGTAAACATATGTTTTTCAAAGAGAGGAAAGTCTGACAGGTTAGCTATTTCTCAATACAGAGCCAGCCCGTCTTACAATTTACCTATTCCTAACTATATAATCTAAGCAGTAATTTAAAATCGATTTAAATTACGAGGTAAAGCGTAATTGACATCTAGAAAACTTTCTTTGGCCTCCAAGCACATCAATAAGGCATAGGAACAGGTTTTCATAAAACAAGCCTTCTGGAATATGAATATTACGTTAGTTATGGGTTACATGTATGTTTTTGACAAAACTTATGATCATTGCTAAACCTTAGTAGCCTGCCATTAAATATATCAACATTATTGAATTTATCGTAATTTCTACCATTAGTAACAGCATATGTACAGTTACTGCCTGATATAATGCAGTTTATGCAGGGCAAGAGGACAAGTTAGGATTGACATCTACAAGAGATTAACTTGATTAATGTTTGTATTGAACATCGGTGATTATGCATCGCACTTGTCTGTGTTTGTCATCACCAATATAATTGCTGTATGTTCATGGCAATCAATGACATGCTTTAGAGAACATCCTTAACAGCTTTAGTCCATTAACAATGTATGGCAGACATTGTAAAGTTTTGTTATAATTAAAATTATAAAAATAAAGCAAACTGTGTAGTAACACATAACATGGTTCGGTTATGTTGTAACAATTTTAAATGTAGATCATAACACGTATTTTGTTTTTTATACTAGTTTGTTGATAAGCTATTAGTACAAATGCGTAGCTTTAGGTTTTTTAAAATTTGAAGGTTGAAGACTGAAGGTGTATTAAGGTGGTACAGCTGCTTTTAGCATGAACTAACTGAACTAGACGTTCTATAAATATTTGAACAGTCGTACAAATCACAAAAGGCAAATAAAGACACACGTTTTACATATAAGTTACATAAACAATTCATTAATCTCAGCACTTGCACACAGTATGCATATTTCAGGGTATTCTGGCCAAGGAAGCCACACAAGAATATCCTATTTGCATTTTATATGGATAACGTTGTACAACACAAAAGCTGCATAAACACTGTGCGCTAAGCACCATTCACTGGAACCAACCTTTGCTTAGCCGAAACTAATATTCTCTTCTGTCTTAACGGGTAAAATATTCATGAGTATTCGTAGCCGTTACTCAGCTGACAGGCACGTATACAGTAAACTCAAAACTACAAATATGTGTACGGTATTTTTATTTATATCGATATGTATTTGAGTTTTAATTTTATTTTGGAATTCAAGCAACAATAGTGAAGTTCTTAATTAAAAAATAGTATTAGTTTAACACAAGTGGATTAAGACATTGACTAACAGTACTAAATAACAAACTCCAGAAAGAATGTTATTGTGTTTATTCTGGTTTGATTTAGGTGTGTAGTTTGTTATTTGGAATTACAGCTGGACCTTTCAAAAGAAATACAATGAGTTAAGCGTCTAAACAATATAATATGGACACGGTTTTGAGGAATTTACAGTATATGAAATTTTGAGTAATTATATAAAAACAATACAACATTTTATATTAAACACACAAATAAACAAATAAGTAAATTTAATCTGAACTCAAAAAGCAATTTAAACACTTACAGTTTGACAATAAGTCGAAAATGAAATTAGAATAGCAACCCTAATAAAGTTAAAATGTGTATTTTGACTTATTTCTAAGAATCTTTAAACGACTCATTATGGCGTTCATACATAAGCTGAAAAATATAAATCAAGTTAACAATCAAAAGAAAAAAAACATGTTTTCTGTATTTTGAAGATTTATTACTATCTGGTTCCGTATACAGGTAGTCGTTCACTATTATTAGAAAAGAAAGGTTCGACAATGCAGGGTAAGGTCCAAAACAGTTAGTTTTAGGGATGTGTGGGTAATAGTCAGTTTCATTACTCCAGATGACTGATAAGATATAATGTTATCCGTCATGTTAACTGTTCTCCTGAAATTGTATGTCTCTGTCATGAAAGATATTGCAGGAAGATTGAAAGGCTGTAAGCATTGAAACAACTACACATGTACCTCTCATGCTGATAAATGAAGACATATTCACTTTAAAAAATTGTCAAAGCATGTATTCAAAGTTGGTAGTTTAAACGTTAATTATGCCTTGTTTATTATACTAATACAACTTATTTTTAATTTTTTCTACAAAATAGTGTTTTGTCGGTTAATTGGAAACAGCTGTTTGAATAATGAACGTCCGGTTGTCCTATTTCTCATACGTTAAAGATACAGCTCTATCGATCTCAACAAACAAAACAGCTATAAGCATATGCTGATAGAAATGTCTAAGGTTAAGTGCCTTACGCAGGTTGGTTTTGGGCTGGGGGTACTTTAAATCTTTACATAACATTTGAAATTTAAATCGTCTCAAAGTGAGCGGGTTTAACTGCTCCATAGGCCAGCCCACCTTTCTTGTGGTTGGTGTTTCGAGTTGGAAAAAGCTTATAAATCCACTTAATTAATAAGTCTAGTTATAGTAAGTTTTTCGGAAACTCAATAATTTATTAATAGTTTCAAACAGTTCCTTTGAAATGAACAAAAAAAAATTTCCATATTTCATTTTGATTTGTCTATTCTAAAATAACATTGTTCGTAGGGTACTTTGTACTATATTTTACCTTTTATAGTTTAAATCCTACACGAGTGTAGCCTACACACTTTGGGGAAGGGGATTTGGAAGCGTTTAAGTGGTTTAAAACAATAATTATAATAATGCATGTAATATTAGTTCTTTGAGTGTAACTCTTTTATAATTTAGGACTTCGAGCTCCAATGAATCCTAGCCTGGGAATTTCCCAATTGTTTGTGTAACATTTTATGAAGCCATCTTTTACATTTTATTTTCTAGGCTATTTGTCCGTATAGTTTGTTATGTTTTCAACAAAATAAGTCTAGCTTAAAATATTTTGTTTCAAAATTGAGCAAATATATTATAGCTTTTTGAAAAAGGAAATACAGTTTTCATAGCTACATTTTAAAGGTTTAAGTGAATATTTCGAGTATTGAAATATATCTGAACCTAAACAGTTTTACCTTTAAAAACATTTGCAAAAACGTCAAAAGGGTAAACGTTGGAAACAGGTGGAGGAGATGTTATCACTGGAATGGCTACGTGAAAGAAATGTTCAGACTCCGCAGGGAGTTATGCAGTTTCGGTCCGTCGATTTCCCGGAGGAAAAACAACAGTTTGGAAAGCAACGTTTATTCAATTGACCCAAAGACTGGGATTTTTGTTTTTACATATGCAAATGAATTACTCGTGTATTTTTACTTTATTTTATTTTACTTTTACCACCACATAGAATCTCTTTAGTCATCCTGTTATCTTCGTTCTCTTGAGGCAGCGGTTTTGTGTTCATTTGAATACTTTTTCATACGATCACTTCGTTTCCTTTTTTCTTCTTTAGTAAACGTCGTAGCTTAAGGGTCATTATGTTCCTTTTCTTCTTTGTTTTGCTATTCAGATTCTTCCTATCAATTGTAAAGCAAATTTCTTTCAGGTCTTCTCTTATTTATTTAATCCATTTACAGCCTGTTGTAAAATCTTTGGATTTAAGATTATATTAAACTAGCTGTTTAAGGAGTCGTGCGTCTGGCATTTTTATGATGTGCAAAGAAAAACTGAGTCACCTTTTTCTCATGATGTTGGTGATCGATTCTAATTCTTTATAAACTATTCCGTTTGGTATAACCCCGCCACTGTCCATCTTTTTGGTATCTTTTTTTGATAAACGTTCTTCCTTCAATTTTCTGGAGTTTGTCCGTTTTAGATCTTTTATTTGTATGAAAAAATGTTTCTCATTATAATGTTTTAATTTGGTATTGATAGTTAAACACTTTTTTTATAAGTGTTCCACGATAACTTTTGTGTTTTGGTGGGTTTGTTTGTACGGGTTTTAAAAGATATTTTTCTTGTATTTTTTTGTTTTAATTTCTCCTAGGTATTTGAATTGGGTGGCTAGTTTTACTGTCATATCAAGTATTGCAATTTCTTTAATTACTGTACGTTTTAGAAACATAATTTCAGTTTTAAAAATTATATATTAAGATCAATTGTTTCTGAAATGTTTTCAGAGTTCAAAGTTCTAATAGTTGTGCTTTGCTTCATTTAAGGTGCTTGCCAGAAGTGCCAGGTCATTAGCAAAATCTAAACAGTTTGTTTTAACTTCTCTTCTTATTTTTATTGAAGGTAGACATTTTTTCAGCCATTATCTCATCATAATCGCTAGGGCACAGCTGAATAGTGAAAAGTAATCATCGCTTTAGCGAAGTCCTGTTTTTACATCAAATGGTTCTGATATTTCGCTCATGAATTCAACTTTTAAATAAGTGTTTGAGATTTTAAGTTTTATTAGATTTATCGACTTAGGATGAAATTCGAGTTTTTTTAATACTTAAGTAAAAATGATGATGCGCGTTTCATTTTAATGCGGATGTTTTTGGGTTTAATCATAATTTGAGTTTTGTTTTACAGCACTTTGACATTGCAACACTACAGTTCGTTAGGTATAGCATGGCCGGTGGCCTTGAGATTTCCTGCTGGCCGCTTATGGCCCTATAGCCCATCTCACCGGCCATGCTACACCTGACGAAATGTGGATGAAATATTAAATAATGCTTACACCATTACATTTTACGTTTTGGAGTTTTAACTTTAAAAATTGTTACTGACTCACTAACTCAATATTAGTGTTACAAATCTAAGCTTTGAATTGATAAGAAAGCTATTTTTCAATGAACCAAAAAACCAAAACATTCAGCACTCGCTCTACCTTGATAAGTTGTCTACAATTGTTTTGATAAGCTTCCCTTCTTGGTAGCGGCTAAGTCTTTATTCTCCTAAGTTAGGGTTTTTTAACTAGCTGCAATATACTATACATTTACAACTATGTATGGCAGCCATCAATTACATTCTTTCATCGTACGTTTATTCTTTTTCTTGTTTGCTTACAATTCTTTGAATTTATACTTTGATTTTTTATAATTGTAATACTTGGAAGAACTCAAGCACCTAAGCATATAATGTCAAAAGATACGATTTAATAATAGCACAAGTTATTTCTTTATTGAATAAATTAATAAAAATACCTGAGTGACTTTTAATACTGATAAAAGGTAACTGTTTCATTATTAAAAAAGTACACGCCAGTAAAGTTTCACCGGTGCAAAGTTTTATGGATTCCTTGTTCACAAAGCTTTGTTCAATCACGGCTTCTTTTATTCGCAGACTCTTTCATCATACCTTTATTGATAAAATATTAATAATATACATGTATATAAATTATTAACTATTTTTAATAGTTAAGTTATGTTGCTTATATAACTATTTGATATAACAATGTTCAATCTGGCCTACTTGAGTTTTTTATGAGAAGCACTCATTAAACAAGATAAAGTACATTATTAATTGTCAGGATTACTGATTAAAAAGTAAACTATGAAGCACCCTGAATAAAGTTTCATTACGACACGAGTGGTTTCAGGGCTGAGCCCATTATCAAGTGTATGAATAAGAAATCTTGTTGTAAATCTAGGTAACAACAAATATACAAGTAAAAAAGCACATACGATAGAAAACTAATTGTTTTTGGCTTTGGCAGATTATTGATAAAATATTGGCTGACGGTTGAATTTGATTTTTATCGTATAACCCGTATACCTGTCTTTAAAATGGATATTGTTTGCTGCCTATGTGATGTTTAATAAATAATCAAAACCCCAACCTTTGATTACGAGTATGTAAACGAGAAATACGAATAAAAGCAAAATTAACTGATAGCTAAAATGTTTTATTTTTTCCAAAGATTATTCATCACCTGCCAAAAATCTTTTGATATGTATATTTGTTGTAATCTAGATGCACAGGACGATTCTTTATATACACTTGATAATAGGATATGCCAAGAAACTAGTCGTGTAGTTATACAACCTAATTTAGAGCACTTCATAGTTTACATTTTTATTGGTATTATACTAAAAGTAGACTTTTGTGAACTGATTTCTTTAAATAATATTCACGTATAAACCCAGACAGTCCACTGAAAATACATTAACTTCTTCTTTGAGCCCCGACTCACTTCATCCGCTGGGAATGAGCTCTTTTATTTCAACCGTCCAGTATGCTTGTTTCCACTTAGCAACATCCCCCTGACCAACTTCCCAATCAAATTGTTTTTGTCCGGGATGATTTTCTGTCATAAACCCCAAGATATTAGTGAAATATCTGCCGCTTTCAAATATTTTTTAGTGTAATGGTCCATGTAATTGTTATCACTTTCGCTTTGCTATGAGTTTCTTAAAATTCAAAACTTGTTTTGTTAGTCTAAAAGATTGCATTCTTTGCATAATAATATAATTTCAATCATTGAGTATTAATATTTGTATGTGCGACATTGTTTTTCTGTAAAGTATGCTTACTTTAGGTCTAGTATTCATTGGCTCTAGTATGTTACTAGTAATGTATCTTTCCCTTTTTTCGATTTAAACCCTAATCCATCATTCTATTGAGAACTTAAGTTTCTGCTGCTTATAAATACACTCTGGTTTGATTCCTGTTTGGTATTGTCTAAGTGTTGCGTATTTAGGGTTTATTTTCTTACTTTAAAACTCTTTGAAATGATCTTAAAGGCTGGTGTCGTTCTTTGACGTCGAAATGTATTAGCAAGTTTTTCAAGTACTGTCTTTCAAATAACTTCTCTGAGCAACTTACGTTGATGAATTCTTTAATTTCAATAAATATGTCTCATATATCTTTTAGGAGACAAATATATCAACTCGTTACAAAAATGTATCCTAGTTCATTCAAAGTTTATCTTGTATAATTAACATGTTTCACTTTAGAACCTAGCGACGAAATGTACTACTAAAACCTTTTGCTAGTAATCTTTGGTTAAAATAACAATTGTAGGAAATCTTTTTGATCAGCAATGCTAATTTTTCTCAGAAATCGCACATTCGAAATTCAACGAAAAATAGCCTAATTTCTATCCTTAACAATAAGTTCAATAACTAACACAATAGGTAGAAAGAACGCAAAACCATTGTCTACGTGTCTCAAGAGAGTCATATAGAATTAGTCGATTTCCAATTCAGTGACATTGCTCTGGGGGAATCACTATTCAGCACTGATTAAATGTAAATGACTTAGTTGCTCCAACACTAATAGGCCCCAGTAGAAACATTAGCAGACAGACTAAATATCTTTATCCTGTCCCTGGATGATCATTTTCAAGCCTAACTATTGACTACTGTGTATACATAGCACACAGAGTGCCCTAAAAGCTCATGATTGTAGGGCTATTGTTCCTTGAATTTAACAGACATATACCGATAGACCATAGACATAGGTCTGGAAGCGATTTGTTTTTCCATCAACCGGTATTCTGTTTGCACTTAAATAATAAAAACTATAACTTTGGTCGACCAATTCTGCTTTTAGAAAATTCATCACTTAGCTCTTAGGCTTTCGCGGTAGGTGTCACCATTATAATATTGTCACACATATGATATGTCACAACACAGTTCTTCCTGTTTCAGTATCATATAATAAATGTGCCTTAAGTTGGTACTCTACAGCGAGACCAAAATATTCCAAATAAATTACTTTGATGTTTTGACGCAGTGTGAAGCGGAAGAACTATATTTGTATCACTTCTGTTGTGTAAAAATGATGTATTCCGAACATTAAATCACTAAATCACTTTTTAGATGCCGACTCTCATGAGGGTATTTTAAGGCAAATATGTAGTGAGGGATGAGTGTGATGAGTGGTAGTAATGAGTTATGAGGTGTAAGGCCGACTTTTCCTTAGAACGGGTCATTAATTAATAGCCCAATGACCAATGGAAATACAAGGATCAACGGCTTAACGTGACTTCCGACCCCAGGTGATAGTCTGATATGTCTAAACGATGGTGGAAGTTGATGCGGGTATCATCAGATGATCACTGAGACTATCGGAGCCGCTTTAGAACCTTTATCCCTCAAACCCGACCCATGAAGCTGGATTACAGACCACGCCACGAGTAAATTAGTTATCAATGTCAAATTTTAAGACGTAATTGCTTGCTATTTCAAGATGCTATTTTATGGAGGCTTAACCTTACTGTTTTCTGCCTTCATCTCCGTTATCTTGGGCAAATAAATACTACATAACAGACCCGATGACTTTTCTTAATGTACACGTAATTTTGAAAGCAACATACCAATGTTCAGTTGAATTAGACAAACCTACGATGAGCATCTTCTGCTTTCAATAACCTGAAGTATTATTCTTTTGCTTTGTCAGCTAAATGTCTAAGACACTGGTTTGACTAATTGAAAACAAACCCACAGAACAAACACAAAAGCAGGTTAGCAAGACAGAACAACTTTGAGCATAGCTCGTGACAAAGCAGTGAAGCCAACTGAATAATAAAACAAACAGCATTCTTCTCACTTATCTCTTTACCCACTTTACTTTGATAGTGAATTAAACGAAACACAACACTGCTTTGTTTAACTGTCTTCAGCTGAGCAACCCCAATTATATACCTTGATACCTGCAAGGTAAACTAAATAATCTTCATTTTAGGTAATTTCAACAGGATCTGTTTTCTAATAGGAATTTAAAACGTTGGGCACTTTTCTAACCAGAATATAATTAAGAATCTAATGAGTCGCTCAAGTGACCGCTAAAAACGTAGTCAACTAAATGTTGCAGATCAGCTTGTTACGGTTTATAGGCAGTGAAATAATAATTATGTACTCACACAAAGGTTTCATTTTTACTTCATGAGACAATGGTCAGAGCATTCGAATCTTCGATACAAGTTATGGTTTAAGTGTTGATTTTCACTCACATTGCAATTTCTTTTTTAGTCTCAATTATTTCAACAAACATTCATTTGGATGACTTCCTAGTAGCAAGGATGACAGTCATTTGAGGTCTATAAAATACAATTTTATACTAATTCACACCCCGGGACCGATATCGGAAAGTAATCTGATATAGTTCAGGGGCACTAGAGGTTCTTCTTGTTTGTGTCTTAGAACACAGATATTGAAAGCCGTATGAATTTAATCAATAGAGGACTTGTATTGAAGTCTGGGGATCTCAGACAATCACTAAACGTATTCTTTAGGGACGCCAGGAGAAAACACCATATGGATATTGTACATGAATAAATAAGCACGCTCTGCGTGTATTTCTTATGTTTAAAGAATGCGCTTGTAATCCCACCACCGGTCTGGTTCTTAAGTCTAGATTTAAAATGCACCAGCAGTATTACGTGTTGTGTTAAGATTATTTAATTATGGTTGCTTGTAGAACGTTTTATAATACGATATAATAGCTTTATTAAACGATTTGAACCGTATAAAACTAACACTTTATCTCGAATATTGAACTTTTTGTAATTTAGAAAGCGGAAAATGCTTTCGCGTCTGTTTGTACATTTTCTATGATACATAACATAAGTATACAATCAATAATTTTGAATGCGTTCCGTAAAAAGAACAAATTTGTCTTTTATAGATACTGCTCATATTTTACTATTTTTATTATTTTGCTTTTGTTTTAATTTACAATGTTTCACAGAACACCCGTGGTTTACTTTTGCTTGGGTTGGTCCAAAACTCAAAATGGATTTTTTCTTGTAGATGTTAATTAGGCTATGTCCTAAAATGTGTACGTTGATTAATGCTGTGCATGATACTGATACAGCTATAAAGCAAATATCCTGGTATGATCTATCTACGCTATAAGATTTACATACATTCCGCAATGGCAAAAGTCTAGAATAGATATTATTTTAAAGTTGAATACAACGAGGGACATGTAAATCTGTAGCCTGTAGAGTCAGATGACTGTGGCGCGGCCCTGGCGGAATAGTTAGGCGCGACTGGCGATCACACCACTTTAAACTACAGGAAGCGTATTTGTCGATAATCTAATATCTACCTGGGTATCTCGATGGATGCTGTAGGTGGACCAGCAGCAAGGCTCCACTTGGTTAGAGTCCAGACCCCAAAACTCCAGTTCCTCCTCGAACAAAGGTCCGCACACATTCGTGGGATAGTGCAGCTTCCCCGTTCTGAAAGTAAATGCAAATTCGTTGAGGGCTTCACAAAATTATGCGTAATAACTTGGTTATGTGGTTAGAAGAAGGTTTTCTGAAAACTAGGACGGGTTTAATGTTTTCTCATTAAACATTAATTTTCTCTTAAATTAGTACTGTTTATAAGTTGCTCGTGGAAAAATAATTTAAACAAAAAAGGCTTCATTACGTACGGGAAGCCTTATACGAGGACACAAATTAGGTTTAAATTACCTTTCAGTCAGTAATACAAGTTTTCCTATACTGCCGTTTCGAGGTCTTCCTCGTCGTCAGACCTGCAGCGTCTTTAGAATCTCGAAAGGTTTTCTTCTTCACGGGTCGTCAGCATTTAACCTTTTTAGGAAAATCTTGGGCTACTGACTGAAAGGGAATTTAAACCTAATTTGTGTACAAAAAGTAATCTCGAGGTTTTTATCATAAAGTTATACGAGAAGTATCGTACCTTAAACATGTTCTTCAAATATTTCCAAAAGCCAATGTGGCATTTAGAATCTACAAAACTTAGTTATCCATGGTAACAAAAGAAATTTGCCAATAAATCAACTATTTATGTTATTGCATAATCTTATCCGAGTAACCTAAACGTTCTGTATCTTTCTTGAAAATAATGTGAGAATCCAAGACCAAGAAACTGATGACAAACACTTCCAGCTCTAATTAAGTAACGTTTTTGTTTTAATTCATCTACAAGTGTTCAAGTAAAATGGAACCATTCTGTTAATTTCCAATTGTTTATGACATACAAGCCCCTTCGGGTTTCTTGTTCAAGAACTATAGGTCATAAACACTTGTTTTCAAGAATTATAAACAACCTTTCTCAGCCAGTTCTGCCAATTAAAAGAGTTCTTTTCCAGTTGAGCCCCAAACACTAATAAATACATTATTCAATTATTCTTGTGCAACCGATCAACGAAATAATATATCGGCGTACTTACTTTTTCCTTTTAAGTGAAATACCCTAAAACCTCCTCAGTAATAAATTACCTTACTTCCTCAATATTTATACTAACGGTATTAAAATTCATCTGTAAACTGCAACGTTCGTAAACGACCAACTCACTAATTAAAAATATTTTTTTTAAAATATTTCATTATTTAATAATTACAGGCATTCTTGGTACAATATCTTACTATTTGTACAGTTTTATCTATGTATGTGCGGCAGTATTTTAAATGAAAGTATAGCAAAAAACTGCTATGTAGTTAGAAAACAGTTAAAACTACCTTCTTAAGTGCCTTTGTCACGGCCGTGCTAAGCAGCCAAAACAAACAACGTAACCTTAAAACATATAAAGTAATTAACCTATATTTACAAGTCTGCAGTATGTTTTAGCAAATATTTTGAGAGCACGGCTAAATCGTCATAAAAGCGCTGAAACGTCCCAATTGATCAATTTGTGAATAGTCCTTAATGTATGTATGGTCGAAGGAAGTAGCTAAGAAAACCAATATGTAACGTTTAATGCTCTGAAAATTAATACAGTATTATACATGACGTTTTAAACAAACATCCCAGTCATGAATTTGTCTAGACTCTCAGAATTGATTCGATTCTAAACAATGTCAAAGTCAACAACAAAAGACTGTATTCAAATAACTTATTTTTTTAATTCATTACAAGTACCAAGTGCACGCAAGCAAAGTAAATAAAACAGTATTAAAGTAAATATTTAAAAAGCTAGTGTCTATAGACGTACATACCCAAATTTTATACATTATATAAAAATATACAGTTATAATGTTTTGTGATATTTATTTTTTATCAGGGGTTAGAATAAATGTTTAAGGGTGCTTCTCAGTTCTTTCAATTCTTGTATTAATACAGTTATAATGATATAATCCCGCAATAAAGTACCACAATGTTACAGAGAAACGTTGACTGCGTGATACAATGGCGAAGCGCTTGCGGGCACTTGACTTATTCACGAGACTCCGGAGATTGAAAGATTTACAACGTCTTTGTGCATAAGGATCGATCTATACATGTCAATCCTGCCTAGTCTGGAACAAGTTAAAGATTATACACATATGATTGTAGGAAATGAACTAAATATTCAATATTCACTTCCATAGCGAGCTGAAGTAAATAACAAAGAATACTTAATTTATGTGTGTATCACTTACTTCAATTTTAGGCAATGCAATGGGAGAAGAGATAATAAGCTGGCAGTTCTGCGGAACAATTATTAAGGGCCGTAGTAAACAATGCCGGAAGCAACTAGTTAACTAACCAATTTGTTGTTTACAGTCTGCACCTTTACATTTTTATGCAAGTTCAAAGTAATTTAAAGAATTATTTGAAGATCTTTCATGCATAAAAGTATAGTTTTCCCATTTTAATGATTTTCCCATACATATTATGCTAATATGGCTAAATACAAACTGTACACCAAAATGCAATATGTAAATAGACATAGTTAAATTTAAGATAAAAAATAAACAGATTGAAAATTGGTTGGTTTTGCACTCTTGAAATGCATCGGTAAAGATTCAATTGAACACATCCTTAAATATAAATGGTATGGCAAAAGGTATCTCAGTTTTAGCTTTGCATTTTACAGTTACGATTTAAGAATGGGACTTTCCAAAACGGCAGCAGAATTTAAAACGAGCTACCTTCTTCTTCTAGGATTGATTTAAAGACACTTGAAATTTGATGCGGCTTACGCTGATCACTCTTAGGCTAGCTTATTTCCAATGTTTTGAGGTATGTTTTAGGTTACTTTTTACCGGAAGACGGGATAAGAGTTCAGATCCCGAAACGTTCTTAGTTACTAAAATACGCTAGAAAACGATCGCAACAATATTTTAAACTAAACTTCTCAGGCGTGTCTTTACAAATAGTTCAACTTCAATGTCCTAAGAGTGTTCAAACATCACACGACTAACAGTTTTTGTAAAAAGAAAATTTAGCATATAAATTGAAAGTGAAGTTTCGCTGCTTATTTTCATAAAATGTGAAGCGAGTTCAATGAGAAGGCAGTTAAGAGGAACAAACTCAATTAGGTTTCGTCAAGGCTCAGCTCTTGACAGCTTCCGCCTCTAAACCTTCCTTGTTTGTCACTGATTAAATCCACTTTAAGAGCTAAGACAAACTAAATTCAGTTTTCAGGCAATTGTTTGCAAAAGTTCTTCCAACAATTAGCGTACTTAGAAGTAAGTTCCCTGTGTGCCTAACTTATAGATTTAGTAATTGATTTAGGCAAAGTTTTTAATATTTCTACGTGAATAGTGATTGTAGACTTGAAACAAATAACAAAAATTGTTTTACTAAAGTTATGATACTGCGTGAAAACAACTTGGTTACAATGGTTGAAATTTTCTAACCCTGGTTTCTGTATAGGCCTCTTTTCCCATGGAACTATTAGGTCTTCAAATTTCTTTGTAATAAGTTAGGGCTTATACAACTTAAGATACAATATTATAGTAATTAAATAAAGATGAGTTTAATAATAAATAGAACCATTAGTTTAAAGAGAGATACTCATCTTTCAGCTCAATCAACGTACGGGGCTACAAACCAGTAAGTTCAGTCATAATCTGGGAAATACAGGGTTATTACAAATGATGTTCCTGATTTTGATTATAAATTTTACTAGGTAAAATTGCTTTTAGACAATTTTAATTGGTACCATTAAAGAAAAACTCAAAACGTTTTATAAAGCTTCACTGGTTTAACGTATTTGCTGTTTCTTTGTTATCTGTTGTAGGTGTTGTGGACTTAGGATGCTGGATTGATTATTAATCAAAAATTTTATTAGTGTCCAACCACTTTTAGTGCCAGGTTTAATAATCTTCTTAGTAACCACTCTATTCACTAGTAGTAATGAATTTTAACAAATGGCCGCATTAGTAAAGATGTTTAATGGCTGCCTGGAACTGGATTCGGACCATCATTCAAACCTCCGCGCCCAATCCAGTCCCAGGCAGCCATTAGTAACATCGTTTTACTAATGCGGCCATTTTTTAATTCAATTACTACTAGTGAATAGAGTGGTTACTAAGAGGATTTTCATTAAACCTGGCACTAAAAAGTGGTTGATACTAATAAAATATTGGTTAATGTGATAATCCAGCACCTAACAAGCTTTATTGTCTCCAAATTCAAGCATAACATAACACCTACAACAGTTGACTGAAAAACAGCAAATACGTACCCAAACCAGTGTAAATAAAACTTTTGAGTTTTCCTTTCCAATGGTACCAATTAAAATGGTCTAAGAGCAATTTTACCCATTAAAATTTATAATCAAAATCAGGAACATCATTTGTAATAACCCTGTATATAGAAAATTGTTTTTAGATTGGTGGAGCCAGGGGGAAGATACCAGTTTCTTCGAACGTGGGGTATCTTTTTATAAGACTGTAAATAAGCTTTTCTGTGAAAGCTCCTTAGCTAAAGCTAGATAGCTTTTATGGTATAAATAAAACACATAAAAATCAGGATTGGTTGATGGATTTTGATTCCTACCGTCATCTTAAGATATAACAATACAGGTTTCATCTGTCAACACATTGATTGTATCTATTAATTTCACGTACTTAGAATGTTTTAATGTCTTTTAAATAAGGCTTTGCCAAAAGTTATTGCATAATAGTAACGAAATTTCATATAACTCGCCTAAACAGTAAACGTGGAGTTACCTGTTGATTGTAAACTAGCCCTTTAAATGTATGTAAAATGGGTGTCTAACTAGGTACGACGTTCAATATCAGCATGGATAAGTTAGTACAGTTGATATCAAACATAAAATTCTGGTTCATTTAAGTTTGAACTAAAATATTTGCTTTATTGCCAGCCTTTCAGACAACAGATGAACGAGTTTGCAATGCACTTAGACAACGCAGCACAGTATGACTTCCATTAACCTGATTTCAAAAGGCTTCTGTACGAATGAACTTTAGACTCAATTTGTCTCAACTCCAGTATAAATGAGTACCTCGTTTCTTTCGCGCTTTTGCCTGAGCTCTAATTAAAAAACTCCATTACTTTGGTTTAGGTTTTAAAAGTGAAATGGCTTTTTTTCCTAACAAGGTTGATCTACATTTCAATACAAAATAAATCTAAACGGTCTTTTTTAAGGATTGTCTTATAAAGTAAATTGTTAGATTTTAGTTTCCATGTATACAAGAGTTAAACAGATGTTAAAACTAGTAAGTTCTTAGTTCTTAGTAAGTGCTTACCTACATTCGCTTATAAAATACGTTATAATTGTAAATTTAATTGTTGGTACTATTTTTACAGTTGATCGATTAATTAAGCATATTATTCTAACTAACGTATATATTCTTAATTTGGTAAAGGAAACACAGCCAAATACCTTTGATTAAAGTTTTTAAATCAGCAACTTTTGTCTGAACATTACTCTCCAATAGTCATAAAATAATCAAAATTCTTCTAAATACAGCGTGTTTCACCAGGAATGCAGTTTCGTTTAATGCTAATCAACTCACCATGCAAACAATGTAATTTACAAGATCGTTACTGATATTGTTTAACAACCATTGTGAGAACAACTTACAGTACTTATTTAGTGTTAATATTTATGAGAAATCCTAATGGTCCAAATAGTGATCTGATGAATAACTAATGAGAAAGCTATGACCGAATAAAACAATATCAGGTTCCAGGCTTCAAACTAATGACGGCCAAATTTACAATGCAATTAGAAAACGCGGCGCTGTTTCAACTCCATTAACCTGAATTTTAGTGAAGCTTCTGTCCAAATGAATTTCAGAAATAATTACCGCAAACATGAATTGATAAGGTTATTTAGCTCTAGTCGATAACTTGAGCTTTGTCAGAGCTTGGAGAGATACCATTAAAGGATTAATAAGATAAAATCTTCAAGAAGGATGGAAAAGGATAGCTACAATGAAGGATAGTATACCATAAAACTTTGTTACCAACTACACTGACAAATACTTTTGCAGTAAAACTTAACTCGTAGTTTTTAGGAAATTATCGTACTTGAAATTTGCCAGCTATTTCTGAAAAGTTGCGACGTTAAATAAAGTCAGGCAGCACATTCCTGTATTCAATAGTCAACGTATTCTCTCAAGCAGCTCAACTCCAACTTTCACCAGACTTAGTAGTTTTCAATTTTGATTAAAATTAATATTTATAATTAATTTTAAATCTTTCGCTTGATCTGAAAAATTTGACCTTATATCCAAGGGTTAGGTTTGTATAAATGTGGGCGTTGTCATTGTACACTTTTTTATTAAATGTAAAAGCTTTAATAAAATAGAAAATGTGTTAAACCTAAGTTGTAGGAGTTTTAGGATTGTTTTGCTTAACAACTGTGTGGTCAACCGGGAGGAAATTGGGATTGTTGTTAGCAAATTTCCATAAGCTATTTATTCATTTCTCTCGCCAAAGAGAAGAACACGTCGTAGAAAGGTGCGGTTTGCAGTTTTTAGCTTACCAACATCTCCTGAGTCAATATATATTGTATAAATAACTCACAGTTGCAAGTAATCTGATTTTGGTGATATTTCGGCTTCGCATTAGTGGTCATTCAAAGTTGTATTTTGCCTATACAATTGTAGTTTTACAATCAATGAATTTAACCTGTATAATAAATTTGTATCTAAAAAATCGATTTTAATCGATTAAAAGAACTCCTATCGCTCTAGAACCTACGGTTAAAAGGGTTTATTAGCTTATCTAGTAAGTCGGAATGTCTTAATGTTTACATACATCACTGGTCAGACATTACTTAGTGTGTATTGAATACAACACAATTTACTCAAACCAGCTAAATTTCGAAAAAGAAAACCTGTTACAGCTGTCGTTTGTTGTTTTGATTATGTTTTGAAATGTTATCGCTACAAAATAAATGTATTTAAATTCAAACCAATCCACAAATTAAAAAAAAATACTTATAGTGTAAGTATGACAGAGTTTCGTCTAATTTAATACGACTTAATGAAAACCTTTTTATGTTTATGGAAATTCGCGAAGATTCACTGTAGCGCTTGTGGCTACGGGTCGGCTATGTTTTTATTACTCCGTTAGAAACCGAAAGGAAATTGCTTTCACCAACGCTCTGGATCGTACAGATTGTAGGCGTGTTTGGAATCCAAGCACGTATCAAACTCGTCGAGCAACTGTTGGAAGAATCTTTCAAACAAACAGCAAATAAATCTCAAACTTGTTACTAAACAGGTAAGAGAGAAAGCTGCCAATTTGAAAGGGATGTGAAAATTTTCTACTTACGTTAAAAAACAAGTGGCTAGTATGATGAACTAATTGTCCATACATGTCTAAACCTATTCCTATGACATGCAATTTAGGTTAAAATTACATCTGACCCAACGAAGAGTGACCAGTATTAATTCGTAACTGTCATCATTTGTATTACTTTGATCTTCTTGAGTTGGGGCATACCTGACAGGTAGTTTTTAACTCTAGAGGACCTCCTGGTAGACATTTAAAGGGGTTTCGGCACCAATATTTGCGAATTATTAGTTTAGTAATAACTCAGACGGTAAGTCAAAATTATATCACCTTTTAATAACAACAAATTCATGCATACACAATGTAAACAAATCCTAATAATACCACATATGTTTTATCACATTAAAACAAATACTGTTATTTTTAAATACAGGATAAAGTGAAAATAATATCAGTCATTAACACTATGTTTTTTTTCCAGAACACATGTGTATGAATGGTAAAACGTTTAAAAGATACGGGAACTTTTAAAAGACGACTCAAAGCCAGGTCGGACAGAAATAATAACCATGAACAGTTGGTGGAAAAGTCAACAACAAGAGCAACAATAATGTTTAATGTAAAAATGATACAATATAATTTTTTGACAGTAAATAAACTATATACCACAAGTAAGGACCTTGAATCGTAATTAAATAGTATTAGTATAGTTTTAAGTATTCATAAATTCCGCAACACTATAAAATTAATTTTGAGCAAGGAATCTTTTAAGGTTTGTTTGAATTTTGTCGTACAGTCATTTTAACATTGTCGGGAAGTTTGTTATATATCTTCTACCAGCTTCAACAGGAAGTTTATCGTAAAGTTGAAGCCTAGGTAGTTTGTGGGATAACATTGTGATTCCTTGTATTTATTGACTAATGTTCTCGAAAATAGTACACTTGGCCCTAAAACAACAGCGTTTCCAAAATGTACATTGAGGATAAAGGCAATACGGATAGGGATTTGAAATGTTCCATGGTGATTCTTTAAATTTTAACTTACCAATTATTCTAATTGCTCTCTTTTGTCTCAGAGCAATTACCCCATAAGCATAATCCGTAAGAGAAATGGGGATGAATGATTCCATAATATGCCATCATTAAAATATCTTGGCTGCAGGGAGGTTATTGCTACGAATCTGTCAAAATGATACTGGCAAACATTATTTGGGTGTTAGAGAGCAGCCGTGAAGACAATCTGTCGAGTGAGGCCCAAATATGGGGAACCAGGTGGTTGATCCTTGTTGCAAAACAGTGCTCACCTCACAAGGCCGTATCTGGCCGTGAACTTTTGGCCAGAAAACAAGTCAGTTTGCTTCAACATCCTTCATATTTACCGTAATTACCTCCCTGTGACTATTTTCTGGTCCCAAAACTAAAATTATCCGTGAAATGTATAACGTTATTGCACACAGCTAGGACTGTGTGACTAGGGTCGTTGAGGGCAATTCTAAAAATGATGTAAACAAGTCCTAAAAGTTAGATAAACGTGTCCTTATGCTTATCGATGCAGAAGGAATGTATAATGAATAATAATGAATAGTTTTTGCAAAAACATGTAACTATACAAGTAAGCGGATCCGTGGCGGATTGGTATCGCACGCGACTCCGTAGCTCATCACTCCGCTGGCGCGGGTTCGATCCCCGCAGTCAC
Source organism: Matsumurasca onukii (assembly GCA_018831715.1). Classification (NCBI taxonomy): domain Eukaryota; kingdom Metazoa; phylum Arthropoda; class Insecta; order Hemiptera; family Cicadellidae; genus Matsumurasca; species Matsumurasca onukii. The sequence continues at coordinate 64,924,058 of CM032060.1, read as the reverse complement.
CATTTACATTTGTAATGTGACTAATACGGTGACGCTAGGTAAAGGTCGAGGTTGAGTGGTAGATAGGACTTTGTAGTCCTAACTTCACCTCGTTAAACAGGACAAACTTTACCTTTTTTAAATGTATATTTTATTGGAAAAGTCACTTTTCAGACATACCGTGTACGGCTACGCACATTAAAGGCAGGTAAGCTCATAATGTGTCATAAGATCAATTATTCTGGTATTCCGCCAGAGTAAATACGAATTTATGGCTCCTCCACTCTCAACGGCGTACTAGCTTAGTCTAAGATCTAAGAGAAACTATGATCTATTCTGTCATACAGCTTGACAAGTATTAGCAAGTTAACCTAAGAGCGACTTATTTCTAAACTAAGTATATAAAAACCTGTATATCAAAAACTATGAGCTCTCAAGTAGGATTGCCAGGAAAATTAAAAACTTTAACGTTCATTATTATATTGTATGAAGGATATTTCCGTTCTACACATTATTAAGCATAATTATCTTTTAGTCAACATATAATACATAAAACATCTTAAATCGTACTATAATACTTGTTATGTACAGAATATTAACTGTTTAAACAGTTTATCTTGAACAGTGCTTTATGTTACGTAAGATAACTGGGTAAAACTTTGGCTTTTTGTTTATTTCTAAACGCATACTGTTAAAGACCATATTAGGCCTAACTAAAGCAAATGTTCTTTCTGAAATAAAATACGTTGAAGTAAATATTCCAAAGGTCTGGATCGAAGGAAATTGTTTTGCTTGAATCCCTTGAGGAAAAAGACGTAAAATAATAATAACGGAGAAATAGAATGGACATTTGCCAAAGGGACCTGTAGAAGCAGATAACGAGATACGTGCCTGAGACAGATCTTGTGTCTCTTAGATTTCACTTCATGAGATAATCACTCTTAAACTTAGTTTACTCTTTGTAATATCCTAATAAAAAAAAGAAACTTAATAACGTTTGCGAACAATAGTCACTCAACATTTGATTTTAATGTGTCATATTGAAACTGTTTTAAACGTTTCATATAATATTCATAATTTTCGAGGTATTCTTGTTTTTTGTTAATTGTCTGACCAACTTATTCCACCTTTCTACTGAAAATTAATTTTGAAGTTATATAGGTACTACAAGTGTATAATTAGGTACTAAATAAGTTAATTTCTCCAAAAGCTTTTAAACCTATAGTTACTAGGGTAAGCACATTAATCTTAAAGCTAGCTCATTTTCTAAGGGTTTCGAAATTGTTAGGTTTATTTTATTTTCAAAGTCACAAACTCTTAAGGGCTCCGATGAAAGATGATTTACCGATAGAGTTGTTGCCAACTACACTGACGAATACCTTTTTTTGACAAAACGCGACCGTAGTTGCTGAGGAATCTTCGTACTTGAAATTTGCCAGAGCTCTATTTCTGGAAAAGTTGCAGTGTTAAAGAAAGTCAAGTAGATGAGGAAAACTCTCATTATCCAGTGCTGTCAGCTCGTTACTGGGGCGGCGTTTAACAGTTAGGAAATGAGACATGAACATTGTACTCGTATTCCCTCAAGCAGCACAACTCCAACTTTAGCCAGACTTAGTAGTTTTCAGTTTAGGTTAAAGAAAGTCAAGTAGATGAGGAAAACTCTCATTATCCAGTGCTGTCAGCTCGTTACTGGGGCGGCGTTTAACAGTTAGGAAATGAGACATGAACATTGTACTCGTATTCCCTCAAGCAGCACAACTCCAACTTTAGCCAGACTTAGTAGTTTTCAGTTTAGGTTAAAGAAAGTCAAGTAGATGAGGAAAACTCTCATTATCCAGTGCTGTCAGCTCGTTACTGGGGCGGCGTTTAACAGTTAGGAAATGAGACATGAACATTGTACTCGTATTCCCTCAAGCAGCACAACTCTTCAACTTTAGCCAGACGGTAGTTTTAAGTAGTTTAGATTAAAATTAATATTTAAGAACCGGGTTCAAATATTTTGCTTTATCTCAAACTATGAACTTGTTTTAACGGGCTAGAGTTTTATCAATTTATTTCTTGGTTGTCAATAGTTTAATCGCATTTCAGAGTTTTAATGAAACGGAAGTTGTGTTAAATCTCGGTTGTGTGAGTTCTAGGAAGTTTGGTTCCTACAGGAAATCGGTTTCAACATCGGTTTGGTTTGTGGGGTTTGGAATCCAAGCACGTATTTAAGTCATCGTGCAGCCGCTTGAAGGGAGCTTTCAAACAAACAGCAAATAAATCTCAAACTTGTTAGTAAACAGGTAAAAGAGAAAGCTGCCAATTTGGAAAGTTATGTGAATACTTCCCCTTTTCGTTAAAAACACGAGTTAGTGGCATTAACACTAAAATACCTGGCCTAACGTGTCCAGACTAATTGGTATAAAATTTAATTTGGGTTGAAATATGTTTTAAATTAGGGAGGGTCATTAATTAATATTGTTTTTGTCGAGTAAATAACAGATCTAAGAAGTATTGTGAGACGGATTGTTTTAACCCCAAAGAAATCACAAAAAGCGTGTCGGATATTTCCTCATAAACAGCCTGCCTGTACCGGTTTCACTTATGAAAAAAAAAATCTAGTTTATTGGTATCATATACAGAAGCTTTTGTGCTATCCATGATTTAAAGTTAGTATTAGATATAGTAGTATAAAATATTAAACATAAACATATACATAGAGAATATTCTCAAGTTTTTTGTGATACCTATATGAGCCATGGAATTGGCCCACGTCTACCAAACCTGTTAGGAAACGCTGTAGTATATCAAGCAGGAATAACACTTAGGAGCAAAACCACTTGAAGCCACCAAGGAGCCCAGATTTGACTCCACTGATAGCCTTTTCTTTGGGGACATGTAAAAACATTGTGTATTCTGAAGATCCGTGACATTGGATCATCTGAGGGGAGAGGATTGTTGAAGCTGTAGCATCCGTTACACCTTGATATGCTGTTGAATACCTGGGAAAAACTAATTATCGTTTAGACGTGCCAGGGAAAAATGGTCCTCATATAGAACTTTATTAGGCATAAAAAACTTGAGAAGATTCTCTTTAGTAATATATATGTTTAATAACTATTACTTAACTATACTGTATACTAATACAACTTAAATTAAGAAGTTCTTTTTAGAAAACATATATATTGTGAAAAGTTCTTTAAATAAAAAACTTAACCTTTTTGAACAAATCCTCCTCATTCGGATTGGTACATAATACTATGAATTGATTCAATATTAACAAAACTGTTTAAAGCGATACTATGCACATGCAATAATCTCTATCAACATGAGAACCTCAAACTGTCTTGAAATGATTATGTTTTACATCTGATATATTGCAAATGTATAGTGACATTTCCCATCAGAAAATCTCAGAAACTAAAAGAAAAATTAAAACTTACAATAACATATGTAACTAACAATAAATTTATCAAAATTAATTAATGTAACAGTACAGTAATAGTGGTACTAAATGACGCAGTATTTTAGTTTGTATGCATTGAAAGTTGTGGGTTTTGAAATAATTTCAGTAATTGTAATGTCTTGGTCCTTTAGAGTGTTTTACTATTAATGTTAAATTATATATTAATGTTTTTAATCTCTTCTTAATTTTACTTCGGGTTGGCTCGATGTATTTAATGTCGCAGTCATTACGAGGTATGAGAATTTACCTAAAAAGGGTAGTTTCACATGATTTAATGAAGAGTTTTAAGTATTTTTTAGCTTGGTATTTTTACAGAACTTCTCTTTAAAAAAATGGTTAAATAGTATACACCTACTCTTTGTTTCCGTACCTTCGAGAATGGCAATAATTGTTTCAAGATAAAGTTTGTAAAATAGAAAACACATTGAAGGAAGGTAAGCTCGTAACGTACCATAAGATCAATTCTGGTATTACGCCAGAGATAATACAAATTTATAGCTTCTCCGCTCTCACCGGCGTACAGACTTAGTCTAAGATGTGTGTATTGGAGAAACTTCAAGATACGTTGGATCGAAGCTAATCAAATTAAGAAGATAACCTTACAGCTACTCACCTCTAAACTAATAATATAAAACACAACAGTTATATCAAGAGTTTTGAGATCTTAAGTTGGAGAGTACAACTATCAGATGAATACAAATTTCATTCATTTTCAAAACAGTTCATCTTAATACTCGTAAGTGCTTGATATTACTTAAGATAACTGGGAAACTTCTTAACATTTTGTTCATTTCAACGAATATTTTTAACGATTATTGTATTACTAAAGAAATTTTAAGGCAAAAATGTTTGGACCGAACCGGGACTTGAACCCGGGTCTCCCGCTTGCCGGGCGGTTGTGCTAAACCACTACACAATCCGGCCCAACTACTTCTGCCTTCAAATTTAGAGAAGTACTTAAATCTGAATGTTTATCCGAAACATGTGACTGTCAAATAGTGACTTTAAATCAACAAGCTGGAAATATTACAAACATAATTTATATACTTGTAACGATTATTGTAGGTATAATCATGGCAAATGTTATTTCTGAAATAAAATACGTTGAAGTTAATATTCTAACAAACTGGCTTAAAATACTTTAATCCAAAGGGACATTGTTTTGCTTGAATCTCTTTACGAAAAGACGTAAAATAGTAATAATGGAGAAATAGAATGGAAACTTGCCAAAGGGACCTGTAGAAGCAGATAACACGGTACGTGCCTGAGACAGTCTTTGTGTATCTTGGATATCTCGTCATGAGATAATTGCTTTTAAACATATTAATTACTGTCGTACGTATTAATAGTCGTTCTAATTATTTAGTGTTAAATAGAAACCATTTCATATGCCAAATTTATTTAGATATATTTGCTCTTCGTTCATTACCAGGCCAACTTTGTTCACCCTTCTTTTGAAGATTTGTTTCGTTAAGTATCTAATCCCACTTAACATGGATAATTCAAGTCTGGGATCATGGTTCGACAAAATAAGATTTTTTCTAAGGACTTTGGAGCCTTATTAGCTCAAGCTGACTAGTCTTAAAGATATCTCATTTAGTAGAGTGCTTTAGATGAATTCTTGAGGTGCCTATTGACTTAATTAGGAGTATAGAGGATAGAAGGAAGAAAAGGAAAGGAAAACAGTAACAATATTTCGTATTTAATACGTTATCAAGTTAATTGAAAAGGAGAGGAACAGAGGGATAAATTGGGTGAAAACAATAACAATAAACAGATACTATACTCTTAGTAGAGTGCTTTGTCATATTGTAGGTTTGGTATATTACTTGTAACATAAAGATCTAAAGGGATAGCGTTTAAAATCCTAATCGTCGTAGTATTCTTGATAAACTCAGAAGTTCCACTATCCATTTAAATAAATTAAAACAAATATTTAATGACATGTATTGATTTATGGACATAAGTTTATAAGGTTAACTTTAAATATTGTATTAATGTATAACTAATACTGTACTGTGTTGACATATACTTATGAATCAAATTTAAATGTACCAGTACGCCTATAAGTCAGTTGACTCATATGCGTGTTCTTAAATGCACGTCTTTAAACTGACTTATGGGAAACCCGTTATGATTGACTTCGACTTTGATTTTAATTTGAGTTAACTTAAAACAAACCTTTTATAAAGTTTTATCAAAGCTACGTAAACTTGGCATACAATGTATCATTAACATAAAGCTTTGTAGTTAACTACGACTTATTATATAGTCACTAAGATCTAAGGCTTCCGGTTTACACCACGTCACAGTTGAAATATAATTACTGCTAAACGTTTCAACCTCGCTGTGGAGAGTCATCCTCAGTAGCTTGCTGACAGGCTGAGACTGGATTGGCCGGCCGTGGCGTCTTTCCTATACACCCTGTCTTTTCAAAATCCTTCCAACCTTGCCTGTAGTCCCTTTGACGTATGGAATGTTGGGAGAATTTTGAAAAGACACAATATCCAAACCATATTAAAGCCGGCCAACAAAATCAGGAACTGTTTACGACCCGTGAATGACAACATTCATCTTTGTACAACTGGAGTTTATGAGATACCTTGTAGTTGCAGCTCAGTCTATATTGGTGAAACGAAGCGGCTAATCTCCACACGACTTCAAGAGCACATTCGGCACACGAAACAAAAAGAAATAGAAAAATCGGCAATAGCAGAACACAGCTACAAGACAAAACATGGAATTGATTTTGACAAACCAAAGTCTTGGCAAAAATTTCACACTATTAACCAAGGAAAGTTAGAGAAACCATAGAAATAATCAAGCATGAAGACGACTTTAACAAAGAAGACAGCATAAAATTATCAAAATCTTGGCAGCCAGTTCTTCAGAAGGCCTATTGAAGCCAGCCAATCCAATTCGACAACGAGCAACAGGCTCCGCCCACTTCGTCCAATCAGGTGACAGGACCCCCACCCATGGGTTATATAAGAAGACGCCACGGCCGGCCAATCCAGTCTCAGCCTGTCAACAAGCTACTGAAGATGACTCTCCACAGCGAGGTCGAAACGTTTAGCAGTAATTATATTTCAACTGTGACGCGTGTAAACCGGAAGCCTTAGATCTTAGTGATGACACCGGTCGCGAAAGCCTAAGAGTTAAGATTATTATGTAGTGTTGGAAGACTAGATTAAGCCCTTGACAACGAGAGAGGTATCTCAACTACCCGAAACGTAATACGTAGAAAGTAGTTTTCCCCTTAAAAACAACCAGAATGGTACGAGATAGAGTTTGCAAATCTATCTTCGCCGAAGTACAAAACTATTCAAAAAACGATTTCGATTTTTTGTACTGACAATCTTTGTATACACATATGACAAGTTATGACATAATACATACATTTATGAAAAATACATGTATTAATAATATCGCTATTTGAATTCAAAAACGAGACCAATAAGACACAAATAAAAATGACATTAAAGAAGAAACCTTTAGAAATGACCGTTGTAATATATAATCAATAGATCAAACTAAAATTGTGTGGTTAATCAATAATTTACATCAAGTACTAATAAAATGAACAGTTCAAATTTCGATGGTAATACACTATTATGTATAACATGGTGACTTTAAGACGAACTCGATTATTTCATACTGATCATTTCAATGAATCATATATTAACTGTTAGTAACATAACGTAACTGTTAGTGACATTTTGAATGGAAGATAGATCCGTATTTAAAGGATTGAGAAAAACTGTTTGCATAAAGGCATGAGCGGAAAATCGATAAGTTCCAATGGAGTCTTGCAAGAAAGGTAACGTAATTGTGCTGAGGTGACAGTGCTCTTCTATCCTTCTCAGATTTGTTTCTTTCAATATTTAGCCAATGAAAACACTGTTTAAAAACATAGGAAGTTGGACTAACTTTCCATTACAGTACGTTACCATTAAGAATGTGTCTATACACTTTTATTTCATAAACAAACTTGTTAGTTTGGGCTAGCAGGGCTTATCTTCAGTAACTTTAACACAATCTGTAAATGTTATAAATACCTCACTTATAAATAAGTATACCTCGTTTGGCTATTTTCATATCAAACTAATCATTATGGATGTATGTTTACCTGAATCTGTTAGCATTGTTTTATTGTTTACCATAAATAGCTTGGACGTTAAGTTGTCTTATGAAGTGACGCAGCCTATAGACTCATCCGGTACGAATCCCGTGCCACTACCTTCTGGCGACAAATCCCCTAATTAATATCTATTAATTCTTAAGCTTTCGCGGTCATTGTCATCATTATTTATGCTTCGGTTTACACCGCGTCACAGTTAAATATAACATGTTAAACGTTTCGACCTCGCTGTGGAGAGTCCAGCTTCTGAGGATGACTCTCCACAACGAGGTCGAAACGTTTAGCAGTATTTGTATTTTAACTATAACGCGGTGTAAACCGGAAGCCTTAGATAAAATGAAATCCTCCATAATAGCCATTTAGCCCATTAAATGTTTTACTACCCTTTAAAGACCATGGGTAAATTTATTTGTCAACTTTTTTTAACACATTTCCCGAAATTTTATAAATTTCTTTTAATATTTTGCCAACCACTTTGCTTCAAGTAAGAAACGAAAAACATATAATATTATATTGTGTTGTGAAATACTTCCACCTCTTGAGGTAGAATTTCTTGAATGCAGTTCTCTAACAGAATAAACGGAATTCAAGTTAACTGGGAAAGCGCACAGCACGAAGCTTGCCTTTAAGTAATATCATTCACCCTCCATCTTAAACTTTAACTCTGATCGAACGCTGTTGATTAAGTTATATTTTAGATGTTATTTTCTTTTTAATTAAAGTTCATTATGCGAATGAACGAACTATCAATCGATACTCTAAAACCGTAGTAATGGTAACCTTTAAAAAAATAAAACTATTATGAATACTGATTAACAAATTGAGTTACGTATTTACCGATAGACTTGTAACTGTGTCTGAAAAAAACTAACCGGAATTTACTTCCTTCCATTTCAAAATCACGAACACTTAATGGAGGATACATAACTCTATTTCTTCTTAAAACTACAACTAAATTAAATGTGAAAAAGAAGTTATGTATGGAAACGTGTAGAACGGATTCACGTAATTAAATTAAATGAACTTAATTGAAAAAAGGAATACAAACAGTTTTTCCTTTTTAAATGTTCGACTATCTAACCATTTATGGGAAAATGTCAAGATAAACTTACCGACTTTACAAAAAATTTCAAGCATAACAGTTTTAAGTAGAAGTTGCTAAAAAGTACATATACAAATAAAAGTATTTTCATATTATTTAGGTTTTTACCGGTAATCACGAAATAGAAATAATAAATTATATATATTTAAAAGAAAAGGAAAAGTGGGTGTAAGGAACTTTCAGACTAGTAAACATGATGTATTAAAATTTTTCCATTAATGAATTACTTTCTGGTATAAAAACTGAGATTAAAATTATAATGTAGCTAAAAAAGTAGTTTGTCATTTTATACCCTTAAGGTAAAAGCATGTAGTTGAAAGGAACTTAATCCAAATGAGTATTTTACCGATGAGTACTTAAACCTATGAGCATTTCACTTCGAGAATTTTCCTCTGTGGAACGTCTTTAACTTAGTTTGCAAACGCTTAGAGCTCATAAACCAAGACTTAAACACGTTAAATTTACGTCAGAGTTAAATCCGTTGAGAGGAGTCAGTGGAGCGCAAACTGTATCGGCTTTTTCAACGCAAACCTCGAAGTCTAAGAAAGTGTTGTGATAAAGCTTCTTTATCTTTTAAAAACCAGTGTGAAAAAATGGTAAAACTAGTGTGGAAGATAATATGTTAGTAATCTTATCTGTTAGATTATTATAAGTAACGGTTGTCATGTTACTAGTATTTAGAGTAAAATAGGTTTTGGCGCGAATATTTGCTGTTATTTAAAATTAGAACGTAAAAATATTTTTCTACGACAAACTACTAATTGGATTATTTATTTCAAACTTTTAAAGGTGCTTTAGTAATTTAAATAAGGTTTTCTTAGAAAAAGATGCTTAAAGAATGGCGTCACCTTTTGTTCTGTAGGTACATTTTCTATATTGCTAATTCGTTTATTGAAATTGAAAAACTACTCATGTATGGAATGTGGGTTAATTTTGTACAAATAAAATATAAAAGGGCTTGAATGATTACTAATTTGAAACTTGAAGTATATTTTGTTTATTAGACGATTAAAATTAAGCTTGGATAGTCATTACCATAAATCACAGTTTAAGGTTTTACATCGTAAAAATATACATGAAACTTAATATGGATAATTTCTTGAAATGGAGATTACCTGATGACAGCATTGCTGTCGAAAGCGCTTGTCAAATAAAATTACGACTCTTTATTGGGCTTCTTGTAGTTTAAATATTCTGTTAATATGGATAGATTACCGTTTCTTTTTGTAGTCGAAGGTTTCTTATAAATATTAACACTGAATTCCTAGATAATTTTTATGACGGAGAAATCGTTAAAAATAGTATTGTGTAATAATCAGCCGGCATTTTCCAAACCAGGTTTAAACTAGTAAAAACAAAACCAAGTAAACATTAAATGAAATTTATTACTTAGGTTTTGATGAGGTCAATATTAATATAAAGTCATGTTCATGAATTCTTATCCTTGTCTAATTACTGGTAGCTTATTTGAAGGCGTTTAGCTTTGGTTGGAGGCGTGACATGGTAAAGTCTATGATATTGCTTAGTGTAATCCGTTTATACAAAAAATAACCTAAAGTGTTGAATAAACTAGGGCAAATAAGTCGATGGTAATTTTTTTATTTGTAAATTAACATATAACAACGTTAAAAACTACACTAGAACACTTTAATTAGCTAATAAACTATGGTGTGGGTAGGTATTGCACCTTACATAACATGTATTATCAGTGTGGCTAGCTACTACTACATTAGTTTAGTGAGCATCAAAACTAAATTATCTGCTACGCTAATTATAGTGGCTTCTACTCTAGTTGAGATTAGTGCGCTGTTAATCTAATGCTACAAAACATAATCGTAGCAAACCCTTAATGTTCTTCTAATTATGTATTTTTATCATTGTTATTGTTTCCTAGAACTATCATCATTGTTATGGGCCACCTATACACCATTTTAGGGCTATGTGTTTGGGCATGTTTATTGTTTCTTAATATATAAGCATAAAAATAAGTATTAACAACAAACACTCTAAATTTGAAAGAGTGAAAATACTTCCCAAAAAAGTGAAAATCGATCCATTCTTCAATGAGAGTGGCTGGGTTTCAACACTCAATTTCACTCTTTGTGAGTGAAAATATCCTTGAAATCGTTTCATTGTTTAATGAGAAGTGGCTGGGTTTCAACACTAATTTGTCCCTTTGTGAGGGTCTTCGCTTTTCAGAGACGAATTAAACAGCATTACTACAACATTAACACCTCTGAACTCAAAGAGGGAAGTATAACGTATAATTTTATGAAGTATGAAGGTAAAGACATGTCGTGAAGGTAAAGCAGATAAAACGTTGAAGAGACCACAATAACAGTTTGGGGACGGGAGGAAAGGGGACCGCCAATAAATTCAGTGACAGCCTCACGGTAGAACTAACAAACATTTATGTTACTACCAGACTGACCAATCGTGAGTTCTTCTCAGTCCTCAACACTTGTGGCCACAAGCAATAAAAGAAGAAAGCAAATAATTATTTTTGTGTGACACATTTGGATTGAGTGATTCAATTAATGCAACCGAGTGGTTTTGTTTCGTCTGTTCGGATTAATAACGTTGAACCTTTAACAACTACTTATTAAAAATATACGAACCCTTTGAATGATTCACTAATGATGAGTATCCCAATGATTCCTTGTTCGTATCATGGTAGGCTTTGATGGATTTTTAATTGTTGGTATACTAAAGAGCTTAAGATGTGTTGTTGACCACGAGTTTTCGCAAGCTTTCTTGGGACATCATTTAGGTTACCATTAGGTAATCAATAAAATGTTTTTAAATTGACAAAGAGATTTTAAATGGACTGATTCATTAAGTTAACTCCAACACTTTGCTTTATATTGATTTGAAACGACCATTTCATTTGATCGTTAACATAATTTTCTTCTTATAGTTATTGTTTTAAGTAGAGTCATAACAGTAGTTTTACGTTTTCTCACTTCCTTGACTCGCAAAGGAATGAAAAGCTAAAACTACTATATTCCATTTTTCATTGCACGTTTGCGAAAACGTTTCCATTATATAAATTTACCTAGAGGATTCCCATTTATTTGGTCATGATGGTTTATTCTTTATTTATATTTTGGTTTGAATATTTTATATTAGTTGTGTCTATTTCTAAAGTAAATAAATAATTGGTTATGTAAAATGAATTAAATCGTATTTGAGTAGTTAAGCTTCTATATTATGCACAATTATGTATTCGTATTGTATATTAGGTGAAATTAACTTTTATTATTATTATGAACCAATATAAGTTAACATACAATTAAGTTATAAACCAATACAAAATGGAGCACGTTTGAGTTAACTAATGTAAAATTAGTGTCCAGGCTTTGAAACATTAGATGGACAAGTTTCCAATGCATTTAGAAAACGCGATCAGTTTAAACTTCCAGTAACCAGATTTTAGAGAGCTTCTCTGCAAATTAATTTCAGCTCAAACTAAATCGTATTAGGCTTTTCAATTTATAATTAATTTATCTCTAGCCATTAACCTGTATTTTTTTGTTTAAAGGATCCGTATTATTCAGTTGTGTTCAAAGCATATATAAGCCCTGCAGGTTACTGTTTGTAACTCCTACTGTCCACCGATTGTACAGGGTGCCACAACACTCTTCTGTAATCACATTAAGGAAAAACATCATTATCGTGGTATGGCCATAAAACAAAACGGTCGTCTAGGAAATAGCTTTTCACAATCATAATACAAAGTACCCTACTGAAAAGTGGAATATTGAGGTTACTCGGTATTTTGTTGTTGATATTTTCGGTTACAGCGAGTGGATTGCCAGCTTCTCGAATATTAAAATAAAGAATATTACTTTGAGTTTTAATGGTTACCATTTTTGTTTTATAACTTGATTCATCTATATTCTTTGAGTAAACCGGGTATGAAAAAATGAAAAGTATGATGTATCTATAGAATATTTTCAATTACCATAAATCGTATATTTCTCAGTAGTGTGGCTGGATCTAACGAAAATGTGATTCTAACAAGTTATGAAAGACTAAAAAAAATTTGGCTTTAAGTGAAACTAAATAAATATTGTACGTTTAGCTCATAGAGTAATCATACAAACAATGAAAACTTAAATCGCATGCATCAAAATAACTCTTAAAGGTAAGTAACTCTCAAAGAAACTCTAAAAGTCGAAAAATTTATTCCATGTTGATATTTTTTTTATGTTTAAGATATCAAATTTTTATGAACAGTATTGCGTCATAACACAAAGATACAAGGTTTCTTGTAAGTACTGTTCAATTGTAACACTCCAACTATAATGTACCATGCCTCTATATAGTTAGCTCAACGAATTGATACGTGCTCGATCTCTTTAACACTTCTATAAGCTGTACAATTTGAACTGTTGGTGGAAAATAATTTGTCAACAACAAATCCCAAAACTCCCACACCTTAAGTTTAACACGATGCCCAATCTGTATTCTTTCAAAGCTTAAATAGGCCTGTAGCTAGTGACCTGAAGCTAGAATAGGCTCACCTGTCTCCAAGTTGTCACCACTTGGAAGATTCTTTCAAACAAACAGAAAATAAAAGTCAATCGTGTTTGTAAACATGTAAGAAAGAAAGCTATGTAACCAAATAGCTAAGTATTATCGCTAAATTGGCTAATAGTTGGCTATAATTAGTATTAATTATATGACATGTAAATAGGGTTAAAACATTTGACCTAAGGAAGTGTCACTACATTTTCAGATAAATGTCAGACCTATGTCTTATAGTAACTGGATATGAGTCTTCAAGGACTCTATTATTAAAAGTGTATATATTTCTTGATAAAGAAACTGTCTAGGCGTCTATTTGGAAAACAATAGTTTCTACAAATATACAGTTTGTAACCAATAATTCGAGAATGGTAAGGAAGGTTTCTAGATACAGTTTATTGAGGAAGTTTGCACAGTAAATGAAGGTAGGCTCGTATAGTGTCATAAGATCAATTCTGGAATTACGCCAAAGTTAATACGAGTTTATGGCTCCTCCGTTCTCACCGGCATACAGGTTAGTCTAAGACGAGTGTTTTAAAGGGGCTACGAACTAAATTGTATTACAACAATTCTAATTAAGAAGTTAACTACAATCAAATAGTATCTAATTTCTGAAATGTTAATTAAATATATATAATATAAATATCAAGGTTAGTTAAAACACTTCAACGTCCAAAATTATATTTTATAGTGAATATATTTGTTTGAAACATTATTTAGCATAACGTTTTGTTTAAATAAGATAAACGAAAAAACTAAAATTGTATTATCACTGTATGTACAGATGAATATAAAAAGTTTATCTTGATATGTGCTTGACATTACTTAAGTTAACTGCGAAACATTTTTTTTATTTCGACGAATATTTTTAACGACTAGCCTATAATAGGCATAATCAAAGCAAAATGTTCTTTCCGAAATAAAATACGTTGAAGTTAATATTCTAAAGAACTGGCTTAAGACAATTTGATCAAAAGTGAAATTGTTTCTGCTGAGTCCTTACGTAAAAGAGTAAAATAGTAATAATGAGGAATATAATGGAAACTTGCCAAAGGGACCAGAAACAGATAACACGGTACGTGCCTGAGACAGTCTTTGTATCTTGATATCTCGTCATGAGATAATTGCTTTGTAAACGGATTAATTACTGTCGTACGTATTATAGTAGTTGCAATATTTTGAATCTGTTTGACCCAGAGGAAGTCAGGAATCAGAACCACTTTATTTCCATATAAGCAAGAAGTAAATACATATACGCCATAGAAAAAATACCAATAATGGAAGCTTAACAATAAATGTTTGTTATTTGAATTCAAAACAAAATAATAAACGTTTGTGTCATTGTATAAAGAGTACATTTTTGGTTTTAAATCAAATAAACCATTACCATAAAATGCATTTATTCAGTAAAATTTACCTTCCTGAAATAAAAAGAAAAATGATTTTAGACCGTAGGCTGTAGTCATTCGTGCAGGAGTCGAGTTGCCATCAACAGACGAAAAAGTAGCGGTCATATAAAATGGTGTTTAAAATTAAAATACCAGGATTATAATCCAGTTGTATGAGTGGTGTCGGTTTTATAACACGAACGTGGAGGCCAATAAACACATTTCTAATATGAAGATGGTGCGTTCACAAACGTTGACTTAAAAGTAATAGTAAGTAAGGTAGCTGGTGACGTCAAAATGTGTACACTTATGTAAGGTTGTTAACCAGTCAAAGTCTTACCAGCTTGATAAGCCTTTCACCCTGACACAATGTTATTCGATACAAGTCAACTTCGTGTCAATTATTTAAGACATCTGAAGGAAAGGGTCGAAAAATTTACGTCTAAGAGTTTACACGAGAATTCTGCACAATACATCACCAATGTGTCTACAATGTTGTCTAGATAAAATGTCAGACCAATTGTATAGTTACGTAGGAAATTGGTGGATGACTGGAAGAAAGGAAGACGCGCTCACCGGAGCGCTAGAACCATAAGCACACCTTTAATGTATGTTAAATTGCTTTTCAATACCATCAAAATTTCATTAGTGGATTTAAAACAAAATGGTAACAAATTTTGTGTGCATTGTATGATTGTTTTTATTTATTTCATTTTTAAAATGAAATTTAATTGGTAATACTCATAAAATGCATTTATTGTAAATCCCACTATGTTATGGTTTTTGTGTACAAAATTCTTCCTGGTATTTGATTCAATGAACTGAAAAAAGAAGTCCGGGAGTTGAGGGAAATTTTAAGAACTCTAAGAACTGTTGGATTCTAATCATATTAAAGTATGGCGCTTGTCAACTTAAGAATTGATTATCAACAAAATATAGTCTGTCGGCATTTTATAACACGAACGTAATAGGAAAATTTACATTACCTCTATACGAGATGATGCGTTCATCAGCACTTTCTAATATAATAAACCAATGGTTATGTCTTTTATACCCTACTTCTGTAATATCACGCCGTCTACCGAACCGTATCTAAGCCTAGTTCCGAGCAATTTTGACTGACAGAAGTCTCAATTATAAGCTAACATGCCACAGTATCTATGTGACTTACAAGTTAGACATTCGTGGAATTATTTACGGAATTCGTTTGATGAATGGAATAGGGTAAAAAAAGTTAAAGTTTGTCTCTTGTTCAACTAGGCGAAGCAAAACCACAAAGGCCTTCTACCACTAACCTCAATGTTACTTATTGTCACCGTATAGCCAGTGGTGACTTACGGGAATTGAAACAGTTCCACAGGAGTGTTATTGGTTATTTGCGCGATAAATTAATCCGCCATTATTCCACTAAACATTAGAGGGTGTTTAAAGATTAACCGGTATTTCGGACTCCTACTTGCATAGAAGTTTCATGCTAGAAATAATGTTAAAACCAAATTTTATAACATCTCTGGTTAAAAAATGCATTTGTGGCCATTGCTTTTAACTGACTTCAAAAGGAGGAGGTTACTCAAGTCAAAGTGAGACCTTTTTTTTTTTTTTTTTAATCTATGTCTGTTTACGGATTTCTTGGAATAAAAGCACCGATTTTGATGCGGTTTATTTGTTTCCAGGGCTATACCCCATAGTGGTCCCATTAAAATATCTTTAGATCAGACTTATATTTCTATATACAAAAGTAAAAACTCCTCAAAAAATATCAGTAAAATCCCGTGTAATTTGTTGCGTATTTTGCTTGGTAAAACATATTACGAACCGAAATGGATTTCTATAGCACTATTTCCATGTAAAATTAAATTTGCAACAAGGTAGTAGCCTTAAATTCTTCAAAACCTGTATTGTTGAGATAAACAGATATTTTCGTCCTAAAAAATATTTGAAAAAATGTCTTTGTTCGTATTTACAGAGTTAAAGACGCTAAACTATACACTTGATCAAAAATTTTGAAGGTACCTAGTGTGGGTCAAATTTAATTGTTCTAAGAAAATATATATATTTGTTATGATTATATTCATATTTACCGAGCTATGACCTCCTTTTCTCGCTCAAAACACGTGTAATTTTCATTGTTTTATGCCTAATCAATGAATATCTTTTGAACGCGGCCATCATTTTACAATCTAGTTTGCGTTTGATTATTAGATCTAACTCCATAGTGGTCCCATTTAAATATAGTTTGATCGGACTTATTTCTATATAAAAAGGTAAAACCTCAAAAAAATCTCAAAAACCGTGTACCTGATGCGTATTTTGCGTGGTAAAACACTATTTTGAACTAAAATAAGGCTTCATTAGCATATTTTGATGTAAAATTAAATTTTCAACAAGGTAGTAGCCTTAAAATTTTCAAATATTTTGAGTGTTGAATAAACTGATATTTTCGTCTAAAAATACTCTAAAACATTTCTTTGTTTGTATTTATAGAGTTATAAATACCGAACTAAACATTGATCAAAGTTTTGAAGGACCAAGTGAGGGTCAAATTTAATTGTCTTTAAGAAAATATATATTTTGTTATGATTATATTCATATTTACCGAGCTATGCCCTCCTTCTCGCTAAAAAAACACGTAATTTTTATTGTTTTATGCTAATCACGAATAACTTTTGAACGCGGCCATCATTTTACACCCAGTTTGCGTTGATTATTAGATCTTAACTCTATAGTGATCTCATTTAAATATAGTTTTGATCGGACTAATATTTCTATATAAAAGGTCAAAAACCTCAAAAATCTCAAAACCCGTAAATTTGATGCGTATTTTGCGTGGTAAAAACACTATTTTGAACTAAAATAAGGCTTCAATAGCACTATTTCGATGTAAAATTAAATTTTCAACAAGAAAGTAGCCTTAAAATTTTCAAATATTTGAGTGTTGCTGAAATAAACTGCTATTTTCGTCTAAAAATACTCTAAAACATTTCTTTGTATTCATAGAGTTATAAATACCAAACTAAACATCTGATCAAAGTTTTGAAGGACCAAGTGAGGGTAAAATTTAATTGTCTTTAAGAAAATATATATTTTTAATGTGATTATACTCATATTTACCGAGCTATGGTCTCCTTCTCGCTAAAAACACGTAATTTTTTAGCACTTCATATAAGTTTGATAGCCACAGACACTTAATTTTAATATAATAAACCCGGTAATGATAAGATTCTGTGCATAGCTAAGTTTTCAACAAAAAACGTATTTTACAAGCTTTGAAACCCCTTTATAGATTCTGTAAACAAGAATAAAATGTCCAAAATGTCATGTTGAAACGTGTACCCTTGTGCTAAGTAGTATAGGTATCACTTCGGCAAGGCTATAAAATGGTAAATGTACAAGACTAATTAAAATCAAATTTTCTACAAAATGGTTTCCATAAAGTGTTTTAGTACTGTAAAATTGATACATTTTAATTAAATACGGTTTTAACCGTATTTTAAGCTGATGATTTTCATTTTGATGTGATTGAAGTATATGATAATCGAACCTTTTGACCAAGGGGAACAAATTCACTTAGGTCTAGTAAGAAGCGACCTCTGAAAATATTTAGATTGGTTTAGCCCCATTTTAAGTAAAGCGAACACCCAGTTTACTCGGGACTCTGTATTAACTCGGTTCATTTGAGATCTTTCGAGCGGCAGTGCATTTTTCCAGAACCAGGGTTCTTCTGAAAATACTTTTGTTTCTCATGAAAATCCATATAATACAATGTTAGACTACTAGAACCATATGATAACTCTGCTTATGTTAGATATTTTAAAGGAAAATATCTGCATTCGAGAGTTAAGAAAACTGTTTGCATAAAGGCATGAGCGGAAAATCGATAAGTTCCAATACTGTCTTGGAAGAAAAGTAATGTAATTGTACTGAGGTGACATTGCTGTTCCATCCTCCTCAGATGTGTTTCTCTCAATATTCAGATAGAGAAAATACACCTTGAAAACATTGAACAAGCTTAATATCGAATTACCTTTGGAAAAATATGATATTCATGCCGTCAGCATAGAAAGACCCAGGCCAGGGATCATGAAATGATCACTGATCCTGAGACCAGACGATGGAAGAATACTCCAAGTGGATTTTTAAATAGGCCTAGACACAATTTTGTACGAGCGTACTCGTATTTGTCCACTACATTGTGATACAACAAATTTTGATATGAATGTTGACATTGAAATAAACCACCATCAATTAGTTCTGACAATTAAAACGGAGTCACCTACTGAATTGCTTGTTTTAAACTCTCAAACTCCACAACTTATTTTTATAAAACCAAACTTCTTCTTAGTTTTCCTTTTTGTATTGCACTAATCAAGGCGACTCTGATGATAGCTTCCGGCTGTTTCTGATATTTAGACTGTCTCGAGACAGCTTTCAGACTGTTTTTTCTTACGCTTAATGCTAAAGAACAGTTAATTTAAATTAAGATTCACGATAATCCAAAAATAAAAGAAATAATTTCAAATTTTTTAACCTTTGTATTTTTACTTTTTAAGTGTTTTTCACCTTGTGGCCTCGGTTAACTTCCGAGGACATTAAATGACCTAGTGTCAACAAGACACTCTCAGGACGAGTATTGAACGATACTTTTTGTCATGATACAAAAAATAATTAGAAGTAATTGTCAATAAATGTTTAAATACTACAACAATACTGGAATTTAACATAGTTTTCCCTCAGCACTGATTTACTATTAGTCAGTGGTAAAATTCGCAACAATCGAATCAAATTCGTCCAACACTTCTACGAACAACAAAGAGACAAGCTTTTGGGTTTAGATCGTCATAGAATTTGGTATTACATATGATATTTATGTTGTAGCAAAAGACGCAAGACTTGAAGAGTTCTCCGTAATTGCAACCAAACATCACTCAAAACTGCATATTTCCTGGCTAATTATTGTAGTATTTATATTTCGTTTTATATTATAAAGTCATTAATAATTAGGTTTGTACGAGACACATCGAATTAGGCACAACAATTATTAATGTTCTCGATCTCAGAATTTAGGACTTTATAGTAAACTCAGTAGCGTAAAACTGGTTTTGGTCATAAGAAAGAGCTACAACATTTTCAAAGTCAGATGTTTGTTTCATCCTTAAAAAGTGGTTTCGTATGACTCTTCAATTAATCTCAGCTAAAAACAGCTAAGCTAGGTCCTCCTAAAAACTGTACTTTAGACCAACATTTCATATAAAATCATTGGTTGAAAATATTTAAATAATAAACACAACTTTTCTGCACACGACATATTATTTCCTTATAAAACTTGTATTTAATTTTGTACGTTCGTGATTCTTAAATGTTAACATTATTAAGTCAGGTTTTTATTGCGTTTTCAGATCAATTGAGTGTTGAGGTTTGCACAAATAACAAGATTACAAACAGATATGTACGTGATAAACTAGTTATTTCAACTCTGAACTAGGACAGTATTTCATGGCTTCAACATTACAGAATATTCCTAAAACGTCAATAAACGTGTCAGCTTTTTACTATATAATGACGTTTAAAAAGTCAAGTATTGATAAACTATAGTTAGCTCCAACGTATGCGGACTGTACGATTTCAATAGTAAATTGTGTGCGAGCAGAATTTCTTGTGTAAATTAAACTCAAGGGCTAAAATTCAGTTTTAGAAAACTTAAAAGTAATTTCTTACTAAAACCAAAGAAAAGGAGCCATCGTTTATAAAAATTGCGTTTTAAGTCTTCGCTTTAGAGCAAGAAAGACGTTATCCTAACGGAAGTGATAATAATAAATTGGTTTAGGTAAGTTTAGTCCGTTAAAAACATATACAAGAATCAACAGGGAATACCTAGGATTAAAAAAAACTGATGTTACAAAACGTTCTGTAGGTTTGATTTCAAAGAGTACGAATTTCTACAAAGCTTTAAATATCAAGTTACCTACATACTGTCTACGCCAATGACATTTTTAATGAGTTGCTTAACTTATGGTTTCTGTGCATTACAATACGCTTTTAGGGACAGCGGTCCAAACCCTTGTGAAGACGCTTGTGAACAAAAACAGAAATCAGTTGTTATTGGCTGTAGCTAATATCCAACCAATCAAGTTCCATTCACCAGTGTATAGCTTCCATCAATCTCAAAAACCATATTCCGAAAATACCTGGTATCATAATTGTAAATATTTACTTGAAATACTTGTGGCCTTCGTATTTAACCAAACATCTGGGTTGACACATACTGCTCTGTTTTCTAAAAAGTCGAAATATTTTTATTTGTTTTGTTTTTCATTTTATGAGTGTTTTACCCACATACATAAACATCTCGAAATTTTTGATATGTAGCTACATTGCGAAACTAGACGTGAATCGGATACGCTAAAATCGATGTAAACATTGAAACTGCTTTTATTACGAACATGTCAAAAAATCCGATAGCAAAGTATAGTATGTTGCATATCAAGTAAAACTGATTTTAATATACAAATGTTTGTATTACACACATTTTTATATTTTTTCGTAGAGGATCTATATGACACAAAAAAAACAATTATAACCTTGAGTTTGCACGTATTTTAGTAGTTTGACCAGTCGTTTGCCCTGCTTGGTACCAAAATTAAGAGCAAAACCTTCTAATCAAGTTGTTCTTCTAGGTAAAACACTCATTAAATGAAAATAAATAAATAAAAATATTTCGACTTTTTAGAAAACAGAGATGAAAAAGAAAACTACTTTTCATGATTATGTTATCGCGCTTTTTATAATATTTCATCTGCTGTGTTGTATAAGCTGATTGATTTCTCCAGCTGTAGTATTGTTGTAATTCAAATTTGTTTATATTGTTACGTGACAATCGCAATGAATACTCATGGTTCTATTGATGAATACTAATTGTTATTATTCTCCCAATACATAAGCATATGAAACGCTTCCTCGTAACTGTAAACCATTATTCACAAATAGGAGTAAAATAGTAAAAAATCAACACACTATTTTAGTTAGTCATTATTGGCGATTTAATAACAGTAAATAAAGTAAAATTATACAAAAAACATATTAAAAATGCGTAAATTGTAAATAAAGATAAATTACAAACCTCTTTTTAATGAAAAACTCGTTTATTGTTTATATTTTCGTGCTTCTGAAATGAAAACGTGATTAAGCCAGGTTCAGATTAATCGGCAGATTGCATGGGCGAGTGTTGAGGTTTGCACGAATAACAAGATTACAAACAGAATCGTGATAAACCAGTTATTTTACTCCGCATTAGGACAGTCTTTCATGGCTTCAACATTGCTGAATATTTCCAAAACGGCAATAAATATTTGGTTTCAGTGTATTCAGTATTAATTTGCTTCTGATAATGATTATCTAATGTTGATAATAATAACTGTACCAACTATATGGTGACAGTACTTCCCATAATAAATCGTGTGCAAGAAAAATTCTATGTTTATTAAGCCTTAAGTGCCAGGCATCAAGAAATTGTTTGCTACTGAATCCATAGAAAATTATCCATCATTTATCGAGTTGACTCATCATTTGTCAAAATCGGGGCAATAGCTTTTGGCTTATACCTGTATGCTGGTCACAGAACTTCTTTGGTGTTTGATGTTTTTGACTGGGACTTGTGGCGTGGTCCTGTAGTCCAGCTTCATGGAGGTCAGGTTTTGAGGATGATATAGGTCTAATGCGGCTCAGATAGTCACAGTGATCATCTGACGATACCCGCATCAACTCCCACGATCGTTTGGACATATCAGACTATCACCTGCGTGGTTCGGAAGTCACGTTAAGCCGTTGGTCCTTGTATTTCCATTGGGCATTGGGCTATTAATTAATGACCCATTCTAAGGAAGAGTCGGCCTTAGTTTGTAACAAGACTACACCTCATAACCCATTACTACCACTCATCACACTCATCCTTCACCACATATTTGCCTTAAAATACCCTCATGAGAGTGGTCGGCACCTCAAATAGTGATATACCGGTATAACTAGTGATAGTGTTTCAGTTGCGGTAGGGGTTTATTATTTATTTATTATAAATAATTCAGAGTGTAAATAATGAACCATACATGATAAAAGTTGTTAGGATAGATTTTACTATAGATCGTTCAACGCCAAAGAAGCAAGAAAAAGTAGATAACGAGGATGAAGGACTCAAACCTAGGGTCCGATTAGGACTGCCTCTCTCCCAACCAACTAAAAGCTTCTGAAGGTCTTACGACTCACTACTTAGTTTAAGATAATATGATTTCATTACACAAAGTACAACCACAAATTCATCAGCTTCAAAAGACGAAAACAGGTTTCTTTTTAACGTTACTGTATTTAGGTACAAATAATCTGGGAATATTAAGTAAATTTGTCTGATTAGAGACTTTAGCAAACAAAATAAATAAACTGACTTCAAATACATTTTGAAAAATAATACTGTACTGAATATCTTAACAATAAACGATTGCGTCGAACTCAGTTAGTAGCAAAGTTCAGTATTTGTACCACTAGCCAGCTAACGATGTTAATTACATAAAATGAGCCGATGCTTTATGCATATCGAGCTAATATTTATCTGCAGTAGTTCATAGCATCATTTTCATGGTGGCCCCAGAATATTACTTGTTGGTTATTATTACGAGAATACAATTAGGCGCAAACACTATTGTTATCATATTTTCTCACTTAAAATACTGGAGTCGGTGCTGCTTCGCTGGATAAATATTGCTCAGCAGCACCGACCCAATATTTTTATGAAAAAAGATTGTAACAACACCCAAATTTTAGTCCACACATTAAAAATAGTGTTCGCCTACAGTGGTATTCTCGCATGGCTAGCAAATTTCATTTACTACATTGGTTACCATGAAATGAGAACTGCTGTAATGTACTACTGTAGTGTAATGTATGCATTATTGTATGTTCGCATAAAACATCAGAAACCATTTTTATTAATGTAGTAATGATAGCAATACAGAATTGAATTACCAAATTATTTCAAATAATTTAGAGCACTTTACTATAGGTTTGTTTTTGAAATGGTGCAATTTTTTGTTAAAACGTTTTTTATTTTATAGCTTTATTTTAGGCTTAAAACCACTCAACTAAAAAATAACCCTTTAAGGTCCATATACTATGTTATAGAGTGATCATGTTACAGTAAATTATAAAAAAAGGATTTAATTCAATCGAACTTTTCATAATTGGAGTAACTTTTCATTAGAGTTCTTGAAATTTTAAGAACTCTATATATTGAACTTCTGTGGGCAACAAACAGTCAATCAGTATCGACAATGTTTTGGATCGTACAGCTTGTAAGCGTGTTTAGAATCTGATCACGTATCAAAGTCGTTGAGCAGCTCTTGGGAAGAATCTTTCAAACAAACAGCAAATAAATCTCAAACTTGTTTGTAAACAGGTAAGAGAGAAAGCTGCCAATTTGGAAAGTGGCATTTTAAGTTTCTCTGGACGCTTTGTTGTTTGAACATCGCGACTTACTTAAACAACAAGAGTTAGTATTACTGTCGATAGAATAGTACTCTACTTTGTTGACGATCTAAAAAACTAGTTGCAATTAATTGTATACGTATTTTGGTTACATTCACATTTTAAAAGTAAAATAAGAATAATCATTGATTTAGATTTAGTTTTTATCGACATACTTAGATTGGCTAAGATACAATTTGTTTTAAGCTGTATGCAAATCAATAATACTGCACCAGTATAAGACGCGCAATGTGTCTTATTACGTAAAACGTAAGCTAAAGAGATTAATTTTTTTAGTATTTGACTTTCTATAAGGTAAATAGGGTAAAGGAAGGTAACGCCGTAGCCATTTGATCAGTGCAGGTATTAAGCCAGATAATATGGTAATGCGAATTTATAGTGACTCTGCCTCCTACTACTCACAGGATCTGTATCAGATTTAAACTTAAGGTAAATTTCAAGATTGTTTTAATTAAGTGTACTTACACTAAAAATGCCTCACATATTAATAAAATTAGTAAAAAGGTAATTTATTCAATCCTTGACAACACAATAGTTATAAAATTAATTAATTAATTAGGTTCTCAACTAAACATAAGACAAATCTGTGCAACTGCACGGTTTTATTATAGTAGAAATAACAATTTGTTTACCCAGTCTACGCATATTTATTAAACTGTCGTATAATATAACTTTTAGGATCAGAGGATCTTCCTATAGTAAAAAGATTTTTAAGTTTAATGGCATACAATTAGTTGTTTTGAAAGAACAAAAAAAAAAGCAAAACGCCCAATTTCTATTGAATTTTAAGGTGTAAGGTGTCCTTTTAAATGTTGTTAAGCACGTCGTAGTAGACGTACGACGACGAGTACAATGAGTAAATAAAAAGTGCCTCATTTGAAATTAACCTTTGACGTAATAGAATGAGCAGGGTTAGTAAAAAAATGGTTAAGTTTTGAATAAAAGATGGTAATATTTCCAGAGATTCAGTAGATCCATGCTACACCATATATTCTGTTCTATGCTATTATTTTACACGCTTAATTAGCTAAAAGTCACGTGTTGTTGATAGTTCGACGTTTCACTTATAAAGTTAAACTGTGTATAGCATAAATATAATTTTTATCGCGCAATTTCACCCTACGAACTACTCAAAGTTTGGTCGAACTGAAACTGGTAGGCAACATGCCACTTACTAACCTTGCATGACCGTTGGTTCGTTGGAACAAAATTAGCCTTTTGGTATAAAAACTAAACTGATTTTTGTATTGACTCAGGAATTATATTGACACAACATTCATTTGGTTCGACTCGGCTTGCCAAAAGACATACAAAACGACACCCCACACACCAGAATATATTAGGGATATTGGCGTTTTGCGTACACCCATCTTTACTTTCCTTACACGGTTCCTTATCAAATATAGTCTATATTTTGAAATCAAAATTGTCAAACTTAACCTTTTCCCTTTAACTCGTAGAACCGTCAGAACAAGAAACAACTGGACATATTCTTTCATCAGATCTCGAAGAATTACAGGGTTTTAAGTTATGGTACCGAAGATGTACGATTCTCTCCCAAGAAGATTCAAGACTTTGAAACCAGGGTCTTTTGAAATTCTGAAGGTTTAGCTCTTGGAGAATCCGTTGTTTTCGGTGCCCGCGTGTTTTTCCATAACAACATTATAGGCTTTTGCCATCCTGTTTAGTTTTTTATAGTGGTAAGTGTTGTTTCTTCGTCTATTCAGCATTGCTGGTCATTGATGCGGCAAAAGGTATTAAAGTATAATTTTATGTTTAATGCTCTTTCCACTTAGAATATTAAAGAAAGACTGTTAGTCATACGAGTATTATAAATATCGATATTAAGGTCATATATACCAGATCTAAAGAAAGTTATGTAGTTTTCAGCTTAGAACTGTCAGTATTTAGATTAGCGCAATGCGGATGGAATCCACAAAATTACGTTCAGTGTGCAGCATTAACTATACTAACCATTCCATGGATACGTAAGATAACTTATTCTCTTTAACGTCGCCTTGTACAGTACGCCTTAAACAACTGGTTACACTAACCTGTAGTAGTTGAGGACCTGGGCGAAGACCCCCGGATGTCTGTCGAAGAAGTACTCGTTGAGGATGGGGTCATAGTTAGCGAGTGCCTCGGTGAGCCGGGACAGTCGAGTGGCCGGGATCTTCTTGAGCGTTGCCTTGTACGTTTCATAGCGGATTCCACCTACGTTCAAGATGATCCTGTTCTCCCCATCCATTATTGTCTTGTCAGCTGGTCTTCATCTTCGTGCCCTTAAAACATAAACATATCGTTCAAGCTAAGATAATATTATAGAGTTGACAGCGCATATAGCTACATAAATCAACATAAGCCAAATAACATACTTGCGACAGTCCAGCGCATAGACAGAGCTCTGTGAGCGTTTCAATTTGCTGGCTCTTTCCTCCCTCGGCTTCATATGCTCGATTGTGTCTGATATTGTGCGGTTTTTGAGCGCGAAGGACCTTGCACGTGCGTCAGTGGTTCTACTTGAGACTCTTAGAAGAATTCTCAGCGCTACCAGTGCTTGGGCTGTCGCACTATGTTGATTTTCCTGTCCCCAGTCAATAGCGGCATATATGCGCTATCTACTTACCGTATCATAATCTTTGATCAAAGGGACGCTAGATTTAAATTAGGGTAATTTAGACATGTTACCTAAGTTGGCCACAAACGTATCTTAATGTTATTGAGTATTATAATAACAATAATATTTTAAATAGTTGGTCTTGAATAGGTACACATAAATTATTATTCAAAGAATGTTATTTATACTATATAACGATAGTTAAACTCAAGAGATATTAATATTGTATGTAAGTTAGAAAGAATCTCTTTACCTTCAGTTTTGAATACTAACACATTCTTTTAATAAATATATAGTGTCGTAATGTTGTGCTGACAACCCTAGAACTGCTTCCTAGACATCAAGTGGTAACGAGTAGACAAAAAATGAGAATACATCAAAACAGTACAGGCGTACTTTTAGCTTTCCTATTATCTACCCCAGTCACCATCCCAAACAAGACCCCTGTGTAGCTGGTGAATTAGCTGAACATAAATAATCAACCTTCAATAGTAAGCAAAAGTTAGTGTATTCCAGAGAATTGATCCGTTCAAGAAATTGTTCCCGAAAAGGGGCCATAAAATGCAACAGCAATCCTTGTACATGCAACTAAATGTACATTTCTGCATCGTACGCAATCTATCAAATACAGGACATGGCTTTACATGAAATAGCGCTTCAGTGATGTTTTAAAAAAGTGTTACTTAATAAACTTAACTGATAGTAGTAGTTTTAACTAGTGGGCCAACTAGTCACATTAGTAGTCAGCTCCGCAGGGTTTCCTTAAAATATTATACTACAAATCAGATACTTTGCTGCAAGAAAAAAAACCATAACGCGCTACCAGCCCATTTTAGGCTCGGTTTTCCTCGTGGATTAACATTGACATTACAAAGCTATATACTCGTATTGTTCGAATGCCGTCATTCGCTAGTACACTAAAACCATTCTCTATAGATTTACTGAGTAACATGCGTTTAAATTACTGGCTCAAAGTTTTAGGTTGTCAGACGTTAGCTATATTTTCATACTTAAGGTCTGTGCATAATGTTGTATTTGTTGGCATACCGGTTCAAGTCTCGGTTAACTTTACGGCTATTCTAAATGTTGCTTTACATAATGGATATATGAAAGATATCAAAGTAACGGCTACTTTCCCCTAATAAACTTTTGGAAATTCTCTTTCTACTTCTTCTCTTCTTCATACTGTGTGGCACATTTTCTGATGATTCGTGCATTTTTGTGTACAACGAATTACCTCAAAAGACTTATTATTAATGAAGACACAACAATAAAAATATCAAAATTCTTTATATTGTTTTACTTCAAACGGCCATTATTTCGTCTTTACGAGGTACAATACCACTATTAAAGGCAACCATCAAAGGTTTGATATGTTACTTGTCCTAGCACTAGTATAATAAAGTATTGCAACCGTTGTGCAAAGATTAACAATTGTAGGTTGAAGTTAAGCGTCCCTACTATGATTTACAAGTTGAAATGCATTATCACAGTGCATGTCTTAACTCACATTTGCATAGTGTCTTATTATAAAACTGTCCAACAAAATAATTGTATTAGGTACATAAGAGTGTAAACAATACCATGATATGTGTTGTTTAATTTGTTGCACATATACCTACAAATCTACTATGTACTTCTATTGGTGCAACTAAAATTTGACTGTAAATTTCGCTGATTGTCCAGGGTTATATCTACAACGGGCTGATTGTTTACTAGTGATACTTTAGAATTCCTGTGATAAGATATTGAGTTGTTCAAGATTTATAAACCGTTGTTAAGAGCACTTTTAATCAAGTAACGACCTTTTATAGATTAGAGCAATATTTTATTACACTAACAATCATTTTCATTGTACGTTGTGCGTTATTGCCGGTGTATACATTCAATTAAGTTTGAACTTTATCGTGGAAAAAATCATTATTACACAAACTGCTTTTGTTCTGCATATATTTCACTGGTGAAAATACCAAACAATACACAACATCAGAAACAAAACTGAAGCTCATAGATTAATCAGCGTAAGCTGACCAGTCAACCCCAACTAAAAAATATGTAGCTGTTAAATTAAAAGAAAAATAATCTTTTATTAGCTTAAAAAACAAACCAATTACGCTCACTCAAAAAATAAAATAAACTTTTATACGAGTATAAAGCTACTTGGAGTTTAGTTATGTTTGACTGGTCAGCCTAAGCTTGATACTTTAAGCTCATCATGTTTAGTGTTATGTTCTAGGTTCCTTATCACCTGAAGACTGAATCAAATAGCAGAAAAATCAGATTTTCGAAACATCGTGTCATTTTTGTTCAACCTTTTCAACATTGTTGGAAAATATCCGCACTTATACTTCTCAAAATTCAATAATTGTCCCACTCCTTGTCAACAAACTCCAAACAAAGGGATTATCACATTTACTTGATATACACTAGGTTTAAATAATAACTTAATGGAATGAAACTATAAGTTATTGATTTGAATTCTGTATTTAAAGCATTTCTTCAGTACAGAACGTATAAGTGAACTAATATCGTATTTGATTTTAGATATGCAACTATTATATATTAAAGTAAACATTGAAGAAATAGCCCAGTTCCGAGCCTCGTACTTACTAACATTATTTAATATAAAATGTACCCACATTATTTGGCTTTTTATATGTTCTTCAACCAAATAAAATTGCCCTATTATACACTTCGGTAAACTTTTACGTAGTGAGTAATCTCTCATCTTCACTATGAATAAATACATAAACCTACCTCAAACTATTGGCAATGCTATCCAAGTACTTAAACCAATAAAACAAAACACTAGTTTATTCACCACTTTTGTATCACACACTATTTGTATCCAACACCAGAGAAAACGGACACACGTGTCATCACACACACGCACAGAGAAGCCCGGGTACAGACTGA
Organism: Matsumurasca onukii; assembly: GCA_018831715.1. Classification (NCBI taxonomy): domain Eukaryota; kingdom Metazoa; phylum Arthropoda; class Insecta; order Hemiptera; family Cicadellidae; genus Matsumurasca; species Matsumurasca onukii. Next base: position 64,894,409 of record CM032060.1, on the reverse strand, counting down.
CTCCTGTGGGGTGCTGCGCGTCTCGTCACCATGGCAACGGTTCGCGCATGCGCCCCTGATCCACCCCCACTAGCTGTATCATCCCCTGATACCGGCTTCGGTCCATTGTTAACCTTGTTAATTAAAGAAGCGATTCATTATCTCAACAATACGGGCTCGGTTAATAGTTTTCTTTGCCCGTTCTACAAACAGAGGTATGTCTTAATTATGCAGATGAAGTAGATTAGATGGAATTAATGTTCTATCTGCTTTGGCCTTTTGTTGTAACTTTGAACGCTGGCCACAAGTGAGTATACACAAATCAATAACGACCGAGTGTGCAAAGGTACATTATAAATGCTGGCCTTTGACTCGGCGTTGAAGTAACGTATAAAGCTTGCTTTCATGATGTTATTAATGGTAAAATAAGGTAAACAATATTTTATATGTAACAAATTAAGCAACAAAAAACTTCATCTCTTGATCGTATTGTTATTGTTGGTCTAACACATAAAGACTTTCGTAAACTATGCATGTTGAGTTACGATACATTTTACAGCGACGTGTGTTCAAGAAAACCGGTCACGGATAATTCATTATCAGGAAAATAACGAGACCATTTGTCGGTGGAGAGCTAGACAACCTCTTGTGACCTAATGGTGCTCAGCTTTAACATCAATAATCTGTATTTTGCAATTAACGCCAGTTCCAGTTTATACCAATGTTACACTTTCAGTGTTTGAGATTTCAGTGTATGTGTGACATTGATTTTATTGGAAATAGTAATTAACAGTATGAAATTAAAAATTAGAATTTTAAAGCACTACTTTACAAATTAACAACTAGGGCCTACCTATTTTCTGTTGTAAAATGTCTATAAGGTCATATTGCAGGTTTTCATATACAATATGATTAGATTTTTTATTATCGAAACAAATGTTTGATTAAATAACTGTTTCCTGCTGTCTAATAATAACTATAGTTGTTGTACACTTGTTCAATTGATTTTTAACTTTGGTATCGGTGAAAATACGCACCGAATATTGATGATCTAATCCAACTATTGAAATAAATATTTTAACTTTTCAACAAAACCCGTTATTGGACTGGATTCATTTAGAAGACAAATAACGAGAGTTGTTATTGATGCTAGGAGTACAAGTGTCAAAGGTGATTTATGTGCCAAGAGATAACAAAGTCATTTGTCACCGAGCATCGATGGCAGCTCAACTTTTCAACCTAACGATTATCCTTATATGGAGGTATGTAGTAGTATAAACGTCGAGCACTGATGTTACTTATTCCTAAATTGTCAACAAGCTTACACAATCTATTGTGCTATGCAAATTTATAACATTTAACCCCTAGTAATATTTGCGGAACAAGAAACATTTTTACTTACTGTTAAATTGTTGTACTAAACCCCTAACTCATTTTGAAACAACACTATCAATATGAGATGTTATTACACTACACATTTTCATCTAGTTATAAAAAATCTATGAAGAGTCCAAAGTACTAAAAAATCATGGTTTGCACCAAGTCGGTCCGTGTTCAATTCTCAGCACTGCACAGTAACAACTTTTTTACGATTGTCATTCGTGGTTTAGAAGTCACGTTAAACCGTTTGTTCGTTCCATCTCCGTTGGGCTATTTATTAACGATCCAATCTGGGGAACAGTCGGTCCTAGTTTGTAACAAGATTATACACCTCAACATTCATCAAAAACACTCAATCCTAAAACACATAGAACCTAACAGCATTCTCCAGTTTAGGCGATGAATTTAATTAGTAAACACTACAAAATACGTCAGCAAATGTACAGTAAGGTCCTGATGTAACAATTACTGGAGAGCGAAAACGCGGTGGGTTCACAAACTCTGATATATAGGGCTTTAACCCACATTTGTCTCAATTATTTCTAACGATTTACTTTGCCATGACGGAACGTTTTCTTTCTAGTTTGTAGGTTTTAAACTAAATTCCTCTTGTGTATTAATGATGTATTAACACATTTGGCTATCTGTGAATATTTTAGTTTACTAGATATAGACAGTTAGATTATGGCAACTTACAAACCGCAGTTAAGACAAAAGTACTAAGTTGTGTTTTTTAATTGTGTGCTAAGTGTATTTTAGAAGGTACTGCATTTCAACTTACACCCTCCATCCATTAGTTAGTTTATATGAATACTATAATGATATGATGAGGATGGTTTTTTTTTTCTATATATGCCCGATTATAGGTCAGAAGCGAAGGTTTTGCAAAATTAATTTTAGATGTTTATTGTTACAGCTTATACTATTTGAACAAGCAAACCAAATGCAAACTCCCTGATCAATCAAATTAACTAGTGAATTACTTTTGTTTTTAAATACCATACAACAACTCTTCATAATTATTACTTTAATGCGTTTTGTTAACTCTATTGTAATACTATTTTAATTCAAACGTTACCATAGCTCGAACTCTTAAATTATTTATTAGTTGGAAACACGTTTTACTTTCCTTCTGGCCGTGGATGTCCAAGGAATATAACAAAATTTAAGATGTCGATTGATTAAACAAAATTAATTTTATTAATGCATTAAAGCAAAAAAAACATATTTTAAAACAATATTTAACATTTACTAGCTTTTTGCAAGTTTTCACTTTTGATTAAAATAGGTTGTTATTTATTACAATTTTTTAAACCAAAGAGAGTTTTACAGAGAGGATAAATTTGACCATAAAAACAATGCATAATTGCTCAGATACTCGTATTTGTTCAGGTATATGAACGATTGTCGACAATATTGTAAAAGACAGTTTCTTACTACCTATGCTACATGAACATAGTGTACCTTTCTTTTTTCATAGTACAACTTCGAGCATATGAAAGTAATCGTCTTTAATCTACGAAATAAGGTTAATTATATGTCTTTGTTGTCATTTAAATTTTCAAGGTAACTTTCCATAGTAGCTTATTTAAACGAAGCTTTTTAATAGCTTAAAATATTTTCCATGCGTGGGTCAAATATTACAAAACATAAATATCAGTATACAGAGGTACATTTGCCATTTCAAAGATATATGAAGGCATTACTTTGGGAGTACAGCAATACAGAAGTCAATTCCCTCGGAGTGGCATCGTATGTTACAAAGTTTCTCTCAGTTTTGAAGTTTACACTTTCGATTTTTGAAAGTCCAAATATGAGATCCTAAGATGTCACATTCGTATGCAGATATTATTTGAATACTTAACAATAGTTGAATTATTGTTGCTCTAAAACTTGTTCCGTTAAAATTTAAACGACTCTTCGGGCCAATAAGTAGACACTTCATTGCATATTCTAAACATAATTAAAACTTGCCAAATAAAAACAATGTTAAAAAATTTGGTTAGAAAACGATTTAGCCTGCGGATATTTCAATATAGGTATTGAACAAAATATTTTCTTTAGTGTTTTCAGGTGATTCAAATGTGAAGAATACGAGCATAGCAGAAATGAGTTTGGTTTCACTCACAATACAGGAAGCCAAAGTAGTCCATTGAAGCGCTACACAATGAAGCAATATAGCAAATGAGTCTGTACAGTGAAGAATAGACGACATTGGTTCTAAGTGCCTCTTGAAAACGAGATCAGTTTCTGCTTCACAACATCAAGGACGGGTTGGTGGCTGGAAATATAACTAAATGTAATATTGATATTGTTTCATGTATATGTTCAATAACTACCTTACTTACCGTTAGGATGTACCGCTTGTGATCAGATATTAAGTATCCATAGTTATGTGGCTAACTTACAACGATATGTATTTACTTAATGGACCTATATTAAATACGCACATTTCTTAACGGATTAGTTATTAAATTAACGGGTAAAATCACGAAGACGGTGGCTATGTAATACAGTTAATAACTAAACACATTGGTAATATTTTCTTGTGATAAAATACCTTAGGTTCTCATCACCAATGCTGTGAGCTACAAATTAGAAGCATGTTTGCTAGTAAGCTGGCGGAACTAATGCCGATGTCGATGGCATTACAATGTCCTGTTTGGTATTCCTTACCTTTCTCCACGTCATCCTTCACTCTCTTTGAATATTTTGATAAAATCAAACTAAAGTTATCTTCTAACTTGAGTAATGTTTAACTTGCTGACGGATAGTTCGAATGAAATATCGTAACTAGGTGCTTGAATCGTTTGTCTTGATTAATGTAATGTTAATTGTAAAGAATTACGGAAGAAGAAATTATAAAATATCTATAAACATGTTTAGATACTTAGCTAAATTGGATAGTTTATATTAGTGCATATATTTATTTAGCTACTTTTACGAATTAAGCAGGATGGAAAGTCTTGTTGAATGTTGAACCTAATGTGTCTGATATAATAATATTTGTAATGATGCTATTTAAATATAATTGTAAATGTCTTTGATACACAGTTAATAGTAATATTGCATATTTTGACAATCTTGTTCACAAAAAGGGCTACTTATTGCATAAACAAAAAGGAAAAGAAAACTTTGAAGTACACTAAATATTTTAATTTGGACACTAATTAAAATTAAAATATTCATGGTACTACTTCAAAGTTTCTCTTTTTTAATGATATAATATCTTACGTTGCGCACTAACCTTTAGTAGTAGTAACGAAAGAATTTGTTAGACATATGTTTAAATTTATATTTAAAGCTCTTTCATTCCCCTATTATAAATATTTTATTTTCTCCGCGAAGGAATATAGTTTATTACTAAAGGGAATGATAAGAAAATAAAAAGGGAATATAATACAAAAACTCTATATTTCGTTTTAGAAAAACTTTCTAGAGGAGATGAAAAGAAATCAATATGAATATAATTTAAGGACGGTAATAAAATGTAAATGTACAACCTTATTTTTTTTTTAATGTTTTTGTTTGTCACTACTTTTGTAGAGTAATTAGTATTTTTTTTATTAGTTGTGATAAGTGAAAGTTATGTAATTTATATCATTACATACAGTGTAAACTTTGTCTTGGTTGTATTTTAACTGAATATCAGCAAATTGTTTATACATATAATTTATTTGAATGTTATATATTATAAATATATTATTAAGATAGCTATTTTTTTGACATTAGACCTGGCTGTCATGTAAATTACTTGAATAAATAAATAAATAAATAAATGCGCTAGACAATGTAAACAATCTTACAGTGCCTGAACCAAATTGGTGACTTTATTAAAAACTTCTGCTCCTTAGCTCCTAAGCTTTTCAGCAAACTGCAAGACTGTTGTAAGAATGAGGATAACTTGATTAATGATAATGATAATAATTCATGATCAGAACTGAAGATATTAAACATTACTTTTTTAGTGTAATGTATAAGCCTCACAAGGTATAGAATAATAATTATGGCTTTAGACACATTAGAAATTAAACTCAATATGGAACAACAAAAACAGGAAAAGCTATATTCAAATTTAAAACAAACAAATGGTTAAATACATTTCTCAACAGACCTTTAAAATTTCAAAGTTATAGAAATAAAACAAAACCAATACTTATAATCATTTTAATTGCGAGGGCGAAACTCAAGTATACACAGTGACCTTTGTACTAGAGAAACCACGTTTCTATAATGATGTGTAAATGTTTTGTTGTCATTTTACTTGCAAAAGTTGAACTAGGTTAACGCCACTAGGTAAATTCCACTGATTTCCGTATTGATGTGTTTTGAAAAGACTTCTGTTCGGAAATTATATTATTTAATTAATATTCAATTATATACACCAGTGTTTTTCTCTGGTTCACTAGGTAGTTTAGATTATTAAAGTCCTTGATACGTTTGATATGTAAAACGTTGTAGTATATCCTTTTACTGTAGTTTTTTAAATTTGTTAGAATCAACTGGGTAGACTTAGTTATTTGATATATATTGAAGTCAAAGTACAAATTGAAAAACAGTAATTTAAGAAATAAAACATTCTTATTTTCTTAGCTATAGTAGTATTCAAACATAGTCAGGAACGCATGGGGATCTTAGAGTGAGTTTAAAACTGGATAAAAACATAAAAAGAAAACAATAGAAATTTAAGCCTCTTCGTATATTTGGCAGTTTTTTAAACTAATAATTAGACCAATATAATTCATTTTAAATGCTGTATGTTGTGCTTAACCAATTTAATTAAGTCCGATTGTATAGAATATACAGAGTGTCGGTGAACTCTCTGGACATATTTTGTAGACATGTTCCTTGGGTCAAAACAATAATATTTTACCATATAAACAGTGGTCTCCGGCGCTTCGTTGTCCGTCTATCTGTGTGGATGTGTTTTTTACTAAAATAATTATGAAAATAAAACTAATGCCTTGATTTTGTTTTACTTTGGTCACAAATTTAAAATGTCATTTTCTAATTAGGAAAAATATTATTTGATTTAACTTTAAATTCCAAAATGACGGCAGTTTTAAAGTTTTCAAAGTTGAATAACTCAAAAACGAGTACTTTACAACAAACGTATAAGAACAATTACTTTGAGTGTACTTATTTTCCTTTCCAAAAAAGTATAAATTTTGAAAATCAAATGGAAAATACAAAGTTATTGTAATTTATGTCTTACCGGCCTATGTCTGCCATGCGTTCCTCCAGTCAGCTAACGCAACTACAATAGAACTGACTACATTATTTTGATACAGGAGTTTGTTAAATTCGTTTGGACATCTCTACAATCAATAATTAGTCTTTCCAGTTATGCTATCAGTCGAAGATCGTCATTTTGAACAGCTCTTGCAGGAACAAATAAATTACATTTTATCTCCTGGTTTGGGAAGATTAAATGGATAGTTTTAAATGTAAATGTTGTTTTATTATTTCAACAAATTAAATTTAACGAACGCGAATTCATTAAAAAAGTTTATTAGTTGACTTAGTTAACTAAAAAATCTTAGTTACAACTTAAAATTGATTAATGTTGAGTTCCCCTATATGAATATCTCTACTCATAAAATAACCAAACTAACCTTTGAAAAAAAAGAAGATTTTTTTGAAGCATTAGTTTTCTGTAGACACAGTTAAATAGTCTATTATTATAATAATGTATTATTATTATTATGTAGTTTTGAATAAATAAAACAATATTTAAATTTAAAGTGTCCATTTATCTTCAGAAAAAAAAATTACATAAATGTAATTTATTTGTTTGTGCAAGAGCTGTTCAAAATGACGACCTTCGACACGGTAGCATAACCGGAAAGACTAATTATTATTGATTGTGAGATGTCCAACGAATTTCAAACTCCTGAATAAAATAATATAGTCAGTTCATTGTTGTTGCGTTAGCTGACTGGAGGAACTTATGGCAGACATAGGCCGGTAAGACATAAATTACAATAACTTTGTTGTTTTCTATGGGTACCAAAGTTTATAATTTTTTTCAAAATAAACACACTAAAGGCGTTCATATAATTTTGAATTTCACTGACACCCTGTATAAGGATTAGGAACCTAGAGCACACTTTGTTCATGACAGAAAGAACATTACATGAAAATGCGTTTTTATTGATGTTGTGTTTAAAACAAGTAATATCTACAAGCCGTATTTTAGAAAAGCTATGTGTAACTGCAGATTTTATATAAATATATGAACCATTTGAGTGCTTTTGGTAAAACATGTCACTACAATAAAGTAATGCCATAATCAATGTTGACAAAATAAACACCCAAGCCATCAAACCTACTTCAATCATGGTGTAAATTGGTAATCGTATAGATTTTACCATTTACTGTAGAATGAATGTGAAGAAAACTTTGGATTTCGTGGTAATTTTGTAATTTTATATTTTATTCTTTTAATGGATTAAATTAATAAATTCTTCGTTATCAAATGTATCAAAATTTTGAAACATTGAGCTATGATTTTATTGAGAATTTAAGATGTATTTTGTTAACCTCTATAGAAAATTATAATTATTCTTTCTTGATATGTAATTATAAGCATTTTTACTTTTAATTAGCATTAACTTACAATTCAAAAGATTTCCATAATTATTATACTTTAAACTAATTTGAACTTGTTACTTTAAAACTGTGACATTTTGTTCCCTTGGACCTAAGCTTCAACTAATTAAGCTTGTTTCCAAGAACCTCGAAGCTGCCAACTAACTTCTAAAATATGCAAATATAATTTTTCCAGTTTCAAGGGTTCTACACAAAGTGTATACTTTAGTCACAATAAACTACAAATATTTTGCTGAATTTCCACATTTTATTTTACAAAGCGTTCAGTTACGTATGATTGCTTTAAAATAAAATTCGCTAAAATAAAGATTTACCATTGTGATCATATGAACACTTATTTTAAAATAAAATTTACCTATACGGAAATTTATTTGATTATAGTCGAATCATGACGAATCAACGTTCACAATGAAAGCATTATACTTACCTTTTGATTGAATTCATGTATCCCATGTTTTCATGTTGAAGCCAAACTGGGTGATGAGTAAATCAGAGCATCGAGTACAACTGTCAATAGTGATTTATTTTCCATGAGATAACAATGCCATTTGTCGCTTAACTGCTATAACAGATCTTACCGCTTTTGTTGGATGATTAACTTGTATTTCAGTTTAGAGCTTTCCTATTTGGACCAGTTTCATGGAAGCAGTTTGGACTTTAACCATTCGTTCTAGATTCATCATATATTCAATCAAAATGAAGTTTGTAGTCTTTAGAAACTTGAGTAAATGCATTGTGTACATTTCTTTTAAAAGGTAAACCCAAAAAGGTTACGTAGATACATTGAATATTATATAGTGGGAAAAGTATAAAGTAAATACAATATAGAGAAATCTATAATTACAAGAAGTTAACATACATTGACGGATCAACAACATCTTGTAATTGTATTTATAAGACATGGGTGTATCCAACTTTTCAACTAGTCTTAAAAATACTATTTTCTTAGCTCACGGCTCACTAAAAATCTACTTCCAGTATATGGATCACCCATTTTAGTAGATTGTATCCGTTGTATTAGAGTGATGGCAAGAACATCAAACTTAGCCTCACAATGTTTTACTGGGAAACAATTAGTTTAACAGTGGACAAATAAAACTGTTTTAATAGTGATACATCTAACTGTTATTGTTTCTTAAAGATCAAAATAAAGAGCTGTACAATGTAAACGTTAAAATCATACATTAAGACCTGCATTGTTGTGAGTATAGTAGCCAGTAACAACAGAAACTTCCCTTTGTTGAAAAAAGAACAGGTTATTACGGATTATCGTATTTACACATACCTAGATAACATGAGCACCTTGTTATCATTGTACGGACTAATACGTAGTTGGGTTCGTTTCTTCACCAAACAACATAACAAGATAAAAACGAAGGCTTAAGCGTCCAGAGCCTCAACTATCATCCAAAGCTTCCGGTACAGACCGCGTGAATAAATAATTTACACTATTTATAGTGCCAACCGTTTCTCTCGTTTCCTGTCTTTAGCCTCATAAAGTCCACTGAGCTAGTTTAAGTGTAAACAGAGCGAAACTAACGGCACTTTGAATAACGTAATAGGTTATTGGCGTGGACTGTACCGGAAGTTGTTGATTATTGTCAAAACAGCATAATTAACTCCAAAATCCATCGTTATGTTAAAATCTATCCACTACAATAATTCATTACTTAAGCAGAGTTGTGGGTGTAAACGCGGGAAACCTAGTGTCAAAATAAGCCTGGGAACGGATGGGTTGTTCTTAGCGACAAAATGCCTCGTTTCGTATTCTCTCACGATATCATCTACCGTCTCTGAATACTTTGACATGGCTACACTTTCATAAGCTGACCCACCCTACTTTATAAACAAACCCTTCTTCAACCAACTTTGCCCTTACTTCCAGAATATTTAGATGCTCCCTAATGCATGTTAATATAAAAATAGTGAAAAATCTGAATTAATTTTAAAGCAGTATATTAGTTTGTAATAACCTGATCGTCTATAATATCTCAAAAGGAGTGACTAGGCCAAAAGTCAGCTAAACAGTAAACTTGTGCTGCTATAGTTGTAATGGAGCCGTAGATGTTTTGAGCAGTTTGTTACTTTCATTCTTTGTTATAACGCCACGCTCAAAGCTTCCCTTCAACTTTCAGTTTCACCTTCTCGTGTTTTATTACTAATGAGCGTTACAAGGCTGTTTGCTACGCTCACGCCTTCAGCATAGGGTTCGGCATAGTGAAAACTCGTTTCCATGTTTATTCACATCGGACTTCTTATACCGTTGTTATAGTGAAAAATGTATTTTGGACGCCATTGTAAAACCACTAAACTGGTGTCATTAGCTTTTATTACTAGCTAGGAAATACTAAACAAATAGTAAATATTTGAAACTGTATCGAAAGTGTATGACGTTTAATCTTGTTTTGTGCACTTTGTCGTAAATTTCCCTCCCCAATCTCCAAAAGGGGACTTGCGGTTTTCCGTGTTCGCTGGCTCGTAAACGTTACTGAGATATGTACAAAATGAATATTGGTTACGATTTTGGTTTTAATTTTGCTTAGTGAGACCTACTGCTTAATGAGACCTATAATAAGATCTTATAGATAATTATGTATCAATAATTTGAAATAAAACCCTCCATACGTGTTCTAAGGTCAAGATATATAGCCCTGGTTGTTACCATAATGATGGGATAAATATCCCATATTTTTAGGGAAATCTAACAATCAATCATATTTAACTTATTTATGATTATAATCAAATATAAAATTAACTCCTTTTTCTCGATATTGGTACAGTGTGCGTTACAATATACTCGTATAATCAATTGAGTACAGAATTTGTTTCCAGGCTACTTTTAATAATTGTTCGCTGGCCTCTTCTAACGTATCGTATCTTTTGTCTCATACATAACTTTAAAACCCAAGCAATTTGGCACATGACGGGAAGAGCTGCATGACTCCAAACCTGTTTTATTTTTACCAAGCATTGTGCCAGAAACAGTTGTATACAACTAGCGTGATAGAGTTTTAGAGCAGCTAATTGAATTAATTTGTATGTAATGGTTTGTGCTTACTGAAACATTATTAATACAGTTTGTTTTAAAACCTAGATAGCAATAGTTTCCATAGAGTATTTTAGCCATTGTAGTGGATTTAATATAGACTTTGAAAAGGTAAAACAAAAGCAAATAATTTATATATTTAATTCGCGAGGGGTTTCGCTAACAAGGCTATTGACTAGTGTAAGGCCTTGCGAATTAATTATTTAAAGTACCAGTTTTGTTTGTTGTGTCATAAAATTAAATGATACGTATATTCTATGTTCATGGTAATCCTAAATTATAGATAAATTGTAATACTAAAAGGTTGTCTTTGACCAGTGCTCATGTTCATATTTACACAGGTGCTTTCTACAACTAGTTCCCATCAAACCGCTTTGAATCATTCAGAGTTTACTTTGATCTTTTCCAATTGCATCGTTTGATCCCTTATTCAAAACTCCTAAAAGACCGGTAAAGTACATATGTTTTCGTAAAGTAAAATACAACAGTTGTAAATGTTAAGTAACTTTATATTAACATGATATCTAGTTGTAAGCAAATTTTTATTGAACACAATGTTATGACTTTATATAAGTTTTTTTCTAGTCCATTTAAAAAACCAACTGTTGGGTATTTTATCAAACAAAAAATTTACGAATAATTATAATTTAAGAACAAAAACAATATTAAAATGTCAACTCACAATTCAAATTTTTATACTAAAATTAATTTATGCGTCGTCAAACTGTATAATAAACTTCCAGATAACTTGTAGCAAGAAGTGTCATCCATTTACCGGATCAAAATTAAGAAGAATCTCTTGAAGAAGGCCTTTACTCCATACCCGACTACTCGTATATGATGGAAGAAATATGTGAAAAATAGCATTGTTTTTCTGGGTCTTTTGCTTGTTTTTTTGTTGATTAGTTCTTTGTTTTATGGTTTTGTATGTATTTACTATGCATCTTGTATGCCATGGACTACATATTTCTTTCTTTATTATTAAATATTAAAAGTAAAGTAAATTCGAAGTATATTTTATTTATTTGAATACCTTGAATTAAACTAACTTAAATACCTTAGTCAGTAGAAGGTATAGTATACAATATGTTCAATAAACGGGCGTGTACAACTTATTTTGTTTCAATAAATACTGACAAAGTTCCGAACCAAAGAATCTTTTGTCAGGGTATAACAACACTATAAGTTTGGCATAAAATTTAATATTTACGTAAGCGCTGAAAAACTTCTTAAGATAACGATATCGTTTTACAGAACGAGTATATTGTATTTAGGTACAAAATACTCGTCCAGACTGATATTATTTGGCTGAATTGGATTTTCAGTTCGACTTGATCCATTAGGTTCGAATTCCTTAATGGGTAAAATACACATATTTGAGTTTTATTTCGACGGGAGGATAGTGTATATGGAAATTTCGTCTAATTTAAAATAGGCAAATGACAACTTGTTCGGTTTTTGTTGGAAATTTGCTTAGAATCACCGCAGCGCTTGTGGCTACGTGTCGGCTAGGTTTTGGTTTCCCCGTATACAGTTTCCCTGCAGATTCTAAGTGCCTATCCATCTTGCTGTACAACTTTGAGGCCTTCTTTATATCTAGCCAATCCACCTACATATATCCACCATCAGTCATAAATGTTTGACGTGTCAGTGTAGTGCAGGCGCATTTTATATTAATCTGTATAATTGATTGCATATTGAAAACATTGTTGTTCCGTTATTATGAGATATCACATGTTTACTTCGGTTCGATTTACTTCGTCTGTTATGGTGGTAGTACGTTGTTACAGATGGAAATATGTTACAGAATTGTTCTATATATAGCCCCGGTTTGTTTCCGCCAGCAAATGACAACAATTTCCACAGTTGACAGTTCATTCCCATGTGAGCTTCAGTTCGATACTTTACTGTATCTATTGTAAACTTAGAGTTTAATACAACAAGACTTTTATATCGTACCATTTTATTTCTGATATAAGTACTACATTAGTTTATAGGGACTTAACGTAGTAGAAAACTAGATAAGAATTTAAAAAGAGTACCTAACCTACATAGAACCAGTAGCGTATTGAATACAACTAAAGTTAACTTTAATTTGTTGTTTAACTCTTTATACATTACAAACAAATAAACTGAATGTTCATCTTAATGTTGGATCATAAAGCTGCAAAAGGACTTGCAACATTAAAAACAACATAGTCGTTTTGAATTCGCTAATACTATACCAAAAGCGTTAGCTTGGTCTGTTTCATTTTCGACGTTTTGTAAACATAGGCAAATACAACTTATTCAAGAAGTTCATCTTTAAGCTGGTCGGAAAAGTAAGGCTTAAAAATGGAATGGTGGTACAGAAACCCTTCGTCTGAAGGAGTTAAAGAATCAGCTGTTTATTCTTACTGGTTGATTATTCTTATGGTTCTAGGCGAAAAGTACCACAGCTGAGATAATAATCAGGGTAGTTTGAACTTTTATATGCAAAGATAATTTGGTCGAGATTTTATTGTAAAATAAAACTCGACTAACCGTTAACAGAAGAAAGCGTAGTCAATATCGCTTGTAGTTTGACGTACAAATCTTTACGGAAAATGTAAATAGGTTTTTGCCAGTTTGAAGATTGTCTCTACAAGTTACTTTATAAAGTTTTCTGCGACAAGCTTATGTCTTAGAGTAAGTGAACTAGTATAACGCAAAGTAAGGTTTGCGGTTCTTGGAAAACTTGGCAGGACTTACAACTTTGAAACAAACTTCAGTGGATCCCCTTATGTAACTTGTATGCGTTTTTAGTATTACTTCTAGACATAATAAGAAGATGTTTAAAAACACGGATGAACAAGTCAAACTTGAATCGATTTTTTGTGCTTGATGTCTTTACTAGTTACATCATTAAGATTACTACCCCGTACAAAGGTGGGTTCTAATCCTAAATATAATTCTTAAGTACCCAGTTTTTAGTAGAAATTGAGTTTTCGGATCCCCAAAAAGTGAGTACAGGAGTAGTCAGCGAAGACGTTAAGAACGGCCTCTGGAATGTGACATCATAGAAGAGCTTTGCAAGTCAAATCAAATTTCACAAATTGCATGGAAATGTTCATGAGAAGGTTATGGTGGTTTAAAGTTTAAAGTTGGTTGTACTTTGGATCGGGGCCATTGTGGGTGGAGTGAACCGATTGACATTATGTTTGTAACATTGTCATCAACCAAATAAGACCTTCAACATAATAATATACTCTTTAAAAAGTAATTTAAGGGATTTTGTAACGTGTGAATTGTGATCCATAAGCACTGTTTTTAGTATAATTTTTTAAGCATTGTAAAAGTTTTAGTTTTCAGATTGAAGGTACGAGGCGATGCAACGCTGCGCTCTTGTACGAGTATAACATATTAATAATATAAATCATATTGTATAACTTTAGTTATTTATCCATCCCAACTAAAGTTTGGTTTGAATTCTTTATTAGGGCTTATAACCACGCAGAAAGCACTTCAACGAAAACGTTACATGTTGTAAAGTACCGTGAATTTAAATATGCATATATGAGTATATGGAATACAGTTAGTTGTACTGCTGTGTGATTTTTCCACAACTTCAGCATGCCAGCACAAACCAACTACAAGATTCGTTATTTTGACGATGTTATAGATTTTCACATAGCAAACTTAAGTGACATTTACTAAAAATTAAAATAATAATTAACACCCAAAAGAACATTAAGTTTCATAGAGTTCAAAGTGCTCTAAAGGGTTCATAATTCAAGGAAGCGAAGAAAGCTAAGAGGATATAAAAAAGTCTTCTTGCCTTGGTCTGGAAAATCTGTTTAACCTTTTATCTTGTTTATTCCCGTAATGCTTCTTTCACTCCGAAGACGTTTAACAGACCGTAAAGAAGTATTCTTCCAATATTTTATGAGTTTCTATTATTATTGTAGTCTTCTTAGCGCTACTTCTACTTTCATATTTTAAAATAAATTTTAGTATCAACATTAAAAATACATATTATATTAATTTTAATTGGATACGTCAGAATCTATTAAGGATTCAAAGTGCCAATATTTAAAACTGGTTTAATATCAACGATATGTATCATGTACTATATGAATTTGTATAAATAAGAAAGAGAAAAAGCTTGGGAACTACTCTTGACTATAACTATACCTCTCAGCGTAGAAATATGAAGAACCATATATTACTTCAGGAACTAGACAAAGTAATTGTATACAGTACAAAATAGCAATATAAAAATTAACTTAAATTGTTTGTAGAAATTTTCATATTCAACACTGGTTTTTTTATCACAATGAAAAGTAATTTAAGTTATAATTATCTTTTTACCGTAATCCCTTCAAAGCAACACAATACTCTGAACAATGCTTGTTTGGTACTCAAGGTTATAGTACGTGATTGAGTGGTCGTACATTGCTTAGTGTCAAATTATCTCTAATTTTTTTTATTTAAATGCATTTAAGTGCATTCATTTGTGTTAACATTTTCCGTTATAACTATATGGAGTATACTTTATACTTTTTCATCAAACAGCAATGTCAATATGAATAAGCGGCTTAAATATTTATTTTACCTTAATTTTATTTTGAATTGTGTTTTTATCAATTTAGCACAAAGCATAACTCAAAATTCTTGACAAGTACCTATAAAATTCAATATTCGACTGATTGTAGGTGCGAAAATAGGAATAAAATTGAATAACTATTTCTTTGATGTTATAGTGAAAAAAATCTAGAAAGTAAAAACTACATCAACATATAAAAAACTGCTTTTGCATCAACTTTTAGGATAAAACGACAGTTTTAAGAAGTATATAACTTAAATTTAAAATACTTTAAGATACATACAAGTTTGTTTAATACACAACATGTTTCGACCATGCAAAGATGTTTACAATTCTAGGGCTTTGGCAAAATTTAGTTCCACCTTTCACAATCTCTAAGATTACTATTTTTTGTTTTCATACCTAAAGTTTCAAATATTAACTTTGCACCGAATTAATATAATAAAGTACCGTTTTGAGCTTAATATTTACAATGAGCTAACTAATATTCAAACTAAGTGTTTTCCCCCAGATATAACTGTAAACGTTCAAATATTAAAGCAAAGTTTACGTTGGCGACTTCTAGCGTATTTTCACAGACTCTACGTTTCTGGGGAAAGTTCTGGAGGTGTCAGATTCAATGGGTCGAACAAACTTTATCTAGTGTTCTCAACTGGATTAATGGTTAAAGTTTCACATTTGAGCAAAGCGAACCTCTTGACAAATCGTTCTCAACTCGTATTTTGAAATGTTTTGTTCTAACAGCACTGTTTATGTAAACTATTGATGTTTTCGTTGAGAGACAATTTGAACTACAATAATCACTATATGGAACTTTACAAACTATAATTACATTCTTACCGCTTAAAAAATGGAAGAGACGCAATACGTTGTGTAAAATCAAAATTTAAACGGTAATATAAAATAAGTAATCAGTATAATCGTCGTCTATCTTATTCAAGTTTTAGTTTGCAACAAAAATAAATAAGCATTATTTAACCTAACGCAACTTTTAGTTGAAAACGTTTAAATATATTTAAAGGTTGTTTATACATAAATATATATAACTAATTGTAGTGGTTTCTAAGTTACAACTAGAACCATTTTTAATACTACTAACTCTTCAGCTGAGTTGTAAGAGTTGCCATATGAGTTTGTTTCAGATATTTCCAAACAATGTCAAGTAATAAAAAGCGTTTTCCATGTGCTGATGAAACAGCACAGAACGATGAACAACAAACTGAAATGAAAGCTATCGTGTGTTGTTATACGAGCCTCATTGAATGGATGGCTCATGAGCGTGATATTAATACAGTGACTGAATATACTAATGATTTATTAGGATTTTATGACAATAATGATGTGACTGACTTACCCTTGTTGTATGGAATATTGATAAGATTGTACGTTCCAACAACAAAACAAAATATAAAGGTTAGTTGTAAAAGAAGTTTGCTTTTATCTTTTAAGCTACATTAAAAAAGGTCTTGTTTAAAAACTAGGGCACTAAATCACCTTTGAGGAGCTTACAACCTCAAGAGATATTTTAAGGCAAGTCCGCAGGAGGGATGAGCTCTGAGTGGTAGTATCAATCCACGAGGTCTACTTGTTATAAAATAAGGCCGAGCAATAAAATGGGTCGTTAATTAATTTGCCAATGACCAATATATACAAGAACCAACTATATAGTAACACGAAACACACAAATGATAGCTATATGACTAAACATAAAAATATGCTTTTATCTTTTGAGCTCCATAGTTATCTGAGCTGTTTTAGACCTAAACATTATATTTTTGGGAACGGTTAATTTTGGGGTGTTTCAATACAATGATACCTCTAATGCACATAACCTAAATTTAACCTATTATTATCTAAAACCTGGGCTGTACAATTTAAGCCGTAATATAAGGGAAAACATATGTTTTTAATGTTATAATATGAGAATTTGTTCTTTAAGAAACGTGGTTTCTTTCATTGCATTAAAACAAATTTCACCGTAATAATACTCCCGAAATTCATGTTGTAATACATTACTTCTGAAATAACAAGCAATCTTGTTTAAATAAACATAAACATATCATTACTCTTAATAAATTTAAAATTAATTAAATGTAATATAATATTCAAATTATGTTTGGTTTGTTCTCAACTACTTCACATCATAAGTTTTCCTCATTTCTCATAAAGAACGTAAATTATGCAAAATTTAGTGCACCTGTACCACTAAATAAGCCTGGTATTCCTCAAACAAACTATTACAACACAATTTGTTTTGTAAAACAATAATATTGATTCTTAACTAACTGTTTTTTAAAGATCTTGTGCACCTCTCATAGTTATTATTTATGAGCAGGATTTGGATTACGTTATTGAGCATTGTTAACGTTTATCTCTTTAAAGAGGAACGGGACGGATTAAGACCGAGTCTTTAATCATACAAACAAAAAATTAGCTGGTCCAACAAACTTACATGATCTCTTGTAACAAATACCTTGCAAACCCTCGGTCACAGTAAGTGTCGTTAAACTTCTGAAAATTAATTGTAAACAATAGCCTTTACACAATAAAACATAGAGACGTTTGTAAACTAGTGCTATTGAGTTATGAGAAATTTTATAGCGAAAGCCGGTTCAAGAAAACCGGTCACGGATAATTCATTATCAGGAAAATAACGAGACCATTTGTCGGTGGAGAGCTAGACAACCTCTTGTGACCTAATGGCACTCGGCTTTTAACCTCAATACTCTGCTCTGAACACACCGCAACCAAATATAATACTTAGTTCCAGTTTAAACCAATGTTACACTTTCAGTGTTTGAGATTTCGGTGTATGTGTAACAATACTATATCTTAGGATTTCGGTATCATAGCGTGTGATAAAACTAACATTAAGATTATCATACGTTTCGCCCATTCTGTGATGTTGCATCCTCAGTGACGACCTCGGTTCTTCCTCTTCAGTCTCAGCCTTGTCACTACTGAGCATGCCACATAAAAGAAAGGCCGACGCTTCTGACAACCTTTATGTTAGCTTTATGACGTAGTATGATATCGGAAGCCTAGAATATAGTTGCGACTCTGGCTTCTCAAGCCTCTGTACTAAGACATGTGCTATTTATTTTAATAGAGATAGTAATTAACCACAAAAGTTTAAAATGTAGAACTTTAAAAGCATTTATTTCTAAATTAAAACTTGGTCTTTTCTTGTCTAAAATTCGTGGTTATACAGGTTATATACGATGTTAGCAATAATGATACGGTTAGGGGGCCTATATGCTTGACATGTAGTGCTGCAAGAACGTTCTTCAATATACGAACTTAAGTCATGTAGAAACTAAATAACTAAACAGGTTTCATCTTTACCTTTAAACCGTAGCCGTCAGTTAACGCGTGTATTGAATGCAACTGAGTTATTATGGAAAATAAAAAGTTGGAAATATGGAAAACTTATGTTTATATTGTTTCAAATTGCTCACATTGCTATTTAGAGTACTAAATTAGGTGTTAATTTGTATACAATTTCAACCAAAACCGCACTGGGACTTTGGTGTTCCAAATACCATGATGACAACCCAGAAAACACGAAGGCGACACAATAACTAGCGCTGTTCCTAGAAACTCCACTTAACTGCTGGTATATGAATTAAGTCACTAACATACACATATTTGCATCAGATACTTGAATAAAAACGGACAGCTTTAAAAGCCTATTTTACATAGCTGGAAAGGTGTATTTACACTAACAAATATCTCGGAAAACATTATCACTATACTTTAAATGTACAGGGTTTCAGAAAAGAACAGGTCAGTTTCAACTGTACATAGGATTGCAATGCGTCAAGGTTAAAATCCCAGAGAGGTACCACTGTATTCAGTAACTCAAAGAATTTTGTTGACATTTATTAGAAAACAGTTGTGCTCATTGTTTTTGAATAAACTTTAATTTAATATTTTCATCGTGGACACGTTTTCAGATCGAGAAAAAAAGAAAATGTATGGTGTAGTAGAGTAATTTAATGCAGCATGTCTAGTTAACTTGCTATTACCACACAAAGTGCGGCATTCTTTGAAAAAATCCTTTATTAACTTTCTCACGGTTCAAAATTTAACTGTAACTGCTTTACGCTTGTTTAAAGGAATTGTACTGTACGTTACAGTGAAAATACGCACCGACTACTGATGATCTAAGCAAAGGAATGTTTCAACTTTTCAACGAAAACCCGTTATTGGACTGGAATCATTTAGAAGACAAATAACGAGTGTTGTTATTGATGCTAGGAGTACAAGTGTCAAAGGTGATTTATGTGCCAAGAGATAACAAAGTCATTTGTCACCGAGCATCGATTGCAGCTCAACTTTTCAACCTAGCGATTATCCATGGACGTTATGTTGTCTAAAACGTCATACACTGATGTCACTTAACCCTAATTTCTCAACACGAACTAAGTGTTATAGCATATATGCCTGATTTAAATATGCCGGGTTGTAATTAAATCTGCTATTAATTACAACCCGAACACATACCACAGTGTATGTTTGTGTTGTGTATCCGACATGAACAAGAAAAGAGAAAGGCGACACTTACCCTTCCACCGATGCTCGTGACCTCAGCGCCTCCGACTGCGATCACACCAACCACTGACCCCGAGGCCCACGAGCATTTGAACATCCACGACAAGATCTCTCGGACTGTCCACACTATAAAACATGTGTGTTGTTACCACACTATACAATTGTGCTAGTAAATGTATCGAAATTACCTTACTATCTCTACTTATTGTTATAAAAGATATTGTGAAAACACCTAGATTTAGAGTTCACTGAGTAGTACTTACTCGAACATAGTGTATCTTGCTGTTTTCATAGTATCGTACATATTTATCGTAATTGTTGAAAATGTATAATATTATTTCAGTTTTCATGGTAACGATCTATGGTAGTTTCTGAAACAAAAGTTATGGATAATATTTAATCTTTAGAGGAATGGGGCAAATATTACAAACAATAAATACCAGTATACAGAGGGATACATTGGCCATTTCAAAGATATATGAAGGTATTACTGAGGGAATACACCAATACAGAAGTCAATTCGCTCAGAGTGGCATCGTATGTTACAAAGTTTCTCTCAGTTTGAAGATATGAAATATTATACTGTAGATTTACACTCTCGACGTTTTAACGTCCTAAATATAATGGAATACTAAAATAGCAATACAATCCAAATGAATCGTACATAGATTTTTCGAATACAAAAAATAATTGGAATACAATAATTGTTTGTGTTGACCTAACATGTTTCGTTATATTTTGAGCAATTCTTGGGTTGATAATTAGAATATTCAATTGCATGATCATCACGTCATAAAACCTAAATTGGATTACCTAGACAGAGTTTACTGATAAATTATGTAAACAAAACATCATGAATCAAAAATATACTGGTTTGAAAACAATTCATCGTACAAATATTTCAAGTCATCATTTAACGAAAACCCCTTTTTTACCTTGAGTGTTTTCCAGTACTTCATATTTGATAAATACAGCAAGTGAGAGTTTGGTTTCACTCACAATACAGGAAGCCAAAGTAGTCCATTGAAGCACTACACAATGAAGCAATATAGCAAATGAGTCTGTACAGTGAAGAATAGACGACATTGGTTCTAAGTGCCTCTTGAAAACGAGATCAGTTTCTGCTTCACAAAGTCAAGAGTCAAGTTTTTAAAGACGTGTTTTATTTAATTTAAAGATAATGCTTAACAAGTCGTTGGTTTTATGAATAACAGTGATATTCCCAAACTTAAGACAGTGGTGTTTGTAAAGTCCTGGACAGCATATTACATACCTACATTATACGTTTTCTATATTATTTAAAAGTGAACTACTGTACTAATAAAGGAAGTTTGATTTAAGAGGTCACATATTTTACTTTTAGTGACATATCAAAAGAAAGATAGTTAGCAACAAGGTCTATTGCTGCACACATACCTGGATAGGTTTCTTTTATCAACAAATCAGTTACTGATTGAACAATTTAATTGCCAATACAAACTGGTTATCACTAAAAATATATGTGCCACAAATTAGAAGCATGTTTGCTAGTAAGCTGGCGGAACTTATGTCGATGTCGATGGCATTACACTGTCCTGTTTGATATTCCTTACCTTCTTCCACGTCAGTCTCTTCCCTCTTTGAATATTTTGATAAGGTCAAACTTGAGCAAACTTTACCTAGCTCAGACAATCACTATGAAGAAAATATCGTATCCAAGCGACTAAATTGTTTGTGTGCTGATGATGAAGATAATGTTGGTTGTAACGAGATTACAAGAGAGGAATGCTTGGAACATAAAGAAATAATTATATTGTTAGGTCCAGAGCGAAGGTAGAAAAATCGTAATAAGTAGGTAAACAAGATACATCAATATTATTTTTAAAATCTTTAGTTCTTTCAGGAATATATGTATTGACGCTATAGTTATTAAAACAATTGTGGGATTTTGGTGCACAGTAGATTGGATTTACTACGGTATAATAACTTTGTGCATAACCTATGTTACCCACTTGAAAATGGTAGAACAGGACAAATTTGTTTGGAATGTTTCAAAGCTTAGGTATGCAGGCCTTCATTTCCCTATTTGATAACATTTAAATTCTTCCTCTGAGATACGAGTACATGTTTGTTTATATTGATAAAATACAAGAAACTATGGAATGTAAACAACTTTACAGGTCATAAATTAAATGTGGCATACTTTACCAAAACCTTGTTTACTTAACTCCTAAATTGCCAAACTAATTTGTCTTTGTTACCGTGTTAAATTATTTGTACTCAGAACTGAAATTATCTACGACATTTTTGCGTTTTGTGTTAGCTTAGAAAGTAAAGAATATTGTAGATTTTAGTTTAAGTAAATATATGAAATATAACTCACCATAAGTCTGCAACAACAGAAAATAACCAACATTCAATTTCAAAACCAACAAATGACTAAATCAATTTTACTTTCTAAACATATTTCAATAGCCATCTAAAACTTACACATTCACACTACACACTGTATACCACGAAACCTTAGCAAAAGCTACACTACATTACTGAACTATTACAATTAATTTATGTTGATGTCATTTTACTTGCAACTGTTGAACTAGGTTAAATGTTATTGATTTACATCTTGAAGTGTATTGAAGTCATCTGTTCCTCTCTCCCTTCCCGTCCTGTAAGATCACGTCTGACCTAGAATGTATCAGATCAGCTGTTGTGTTAAGTATAAGAGTAAGAGACCATAGAGTAAGCAGTCATGTGTCCACAGGATTATTATAATCTATTATAGATCTTTTTATACTCAAAAATGTGTTGTAAAAATATGCTATTTTGTCTTGTAAAGCAAATGAAACGTCTAGTCAAACTGTAAACAAGATTGTAATCATAGAAATAAATTTTGTTGCTTCCAGCTGTTTTTTGTAGTTATAAACATGTGTTTTGGTAACATAACTTTGCACAAACATCTCTTAGAATAAGTTACTTTATGTCCATTTTATTATAAGATAAATTTGTCGTACAAGTAGGAGAACAACTGGGGCTAGTGTGCAGATAAAGTTCTTCAATTTCATAACACCCTAATTCAAAATTTACCGTGTTTAATAGTCTTGTTGACTACATTCATACATTGCAATGATATTTTCTATACAATGTTATTTATAGGATAACAACTGAAGTTGTATTCGTTATATTATAAAAACGCTATGGATTTTAAGGGAAAAACATTATTGCGGATATTGTAATGTTTGGCTTATGACGAAATATGTATACGAAGAAAGAATCAAAGACAATTGCTTGTAAATAATTTGATTCCACCTGCAATGTTTGGTTATTACCTAGGTAGATTTGGTAATTTGTTTTTCAAAATAAATCTTATTTATCGATTCATATTCAGATATTAATGAGGATCTTAGATTGAACGCACAGTACGAATAAACTCTTAGTTTGCTTGAATATAGAACATTTAGTTTTTCTTATGTTTGGTAACAAAGCAGATGACAGATATTTATTTTAGGGTCCGCCTTCGTGAACACCACAGAGAAGGCTGATTTCGTCCCACTTAAGAACTCCTTGACACCGCACACGGGCTAAAAACGGAGCTTTCTTTCAACTAATGTGGCGTCACTGCCAAACCCTCCACTTGCAAGGGTTTCGTAGAAGGTAACGCACTCATATAAAGGTTAAATCTGGATATGCAAATTTTTAAGGAAAGAGAAAGCATTTGTCTGTGTTTGCCTGTGGTTAAACGTTTCACAAACTTTTTTTAGCTGCTTAAATTTGGTCATAAAAACACTCAATATTTATAACTTAAACCGTTAATAGCTTAAAAACCAAAGAAGGTCTTTGAAAGAATTGACCAAGAAACCCTAGATAACATGTTTATCTTATCATTTAAGAGTTTATTTTAAAATAGCGTTAATACTAAAACCCCGATTTATTTCCCACAAACCTCTTCAACGACGCTCTCCCAAGCGGCTGAGGGCGAACCCTGTTCTAATTGTTATAATTAAACGATTCGTTTCTGTTACAAATGTCATAAAAATCGGATAAAGCTTACTGTTTTTAAACATTAAATGCTTTTTGACGGGGTTTCAGTGATCCGATTTTTTGGGTAACTAACTTGCCCAAGTTATTTAAAAATGGAAAATGTGTACGAAGTTTCATGAAAATTGGACACAAAATGCTCAAAACGTGTTCTAGGGGTCAGGATCGGAATTCACTTCATAGTCTTGGGCCTGGAACTTACCATGCTGACGGCATTTATATCTTACGGTTCCCCAGAAATTCGATAAAGGTAAGTTATAGTTTAATCATGGAACATTAACTATGGACCGTGAATATTCATGATAATTTTCTGCCATAAGTAAAAATAGTGACATAGTAATTGTATCGATTATTATAATTACCATATCCACAACCCAATGATACCCACACACCCTAAGTAAAGTATCTAATAATAACGCCATTGAGGTGTTGGCAATACAAAAATTATAAAAATAACTAGTGACATAGTATTTGTATAATTATAAGTTTTTGTTCGATGGGTAGATTATAAGATACTGTATATAAAAGATATTGATAGATTTGTAACAAAACTTTAATTTATTACTTTAAGATTTAAACACAAACATGAGAGAGATACAGGAATGGATCTTGATGTCAACAACACAATAACAATGTTTACATTCATTTGCACAAAACAGCTGATTAGTAAAAATAAGCTGTACAGTATTATTAAGAAAAACATAGATAAATATTTTGTTTAACACAATACAAAATACCATATTAACTTTTAACATTCTCCCCTGTTGATCCGAAGGAGCAACTAGGTTTCTCCATAGGTAGGGCACAGTTTCACAATAGGTCTTTCAATGTAGAAACTGCCGTCTTGAAGTGACTACTCTGGTTAAACCGTCTGGTCCGGATGTGTTTGGAGTACTCTTGCTAAGGGCCACTTTGATGGAGGATATTGTTCATCCATGACCCACTGATCCAACTTGTGCCTTTGAAGGATTTCTCCATTTGTAGATTGTTTGGAGTTGTTGCAGATATTCTTTGGACCATTTATTCCAAAAACTTTCTAGCATCTGTCTTGTGAGTTTCCAGCGGGTAAGTCTTGAAGCCGGTGCGTCTATGAGATTCGGTTCTGGTAGTGTTTGTTAGTTGTTCCCCCTATGAGAAGTGAGCTGGGGTTAGAGTTCCGATGACGCGTTTGGTGATATTTCTGATTTGACACCTGCTTCATGTCGGCCCCGGTGAGGTGCTCCTGAAGTTAAACCGCACTGAGTGCCGTCGTTGTAAGGTTTCTCAGTTGATTCAGTTCAGTTGATGATTGAGAAAGAGGTTTTTGAATTCGGCTTCCGACGAATGTAGTTCCAGTCGCTTGTCAGTGTTGCACAAATCCCTCGACGAGAAGTAAATCTCTTATCAGCTGCTAGGAAGGCTTCTGTAGATGGGAGTTTGGAATTCATCGTTTGTTTGGTTCCAGGTAAGTCCTAGAGTACGATGAACACAAGAGTCGTTGATTAAAAGAGGTTGATTTTCATGACAGTGAGTTGACGATATGTGAGATAGAACTGATGGCTCTGTAGTGATCCATTTCTGCAGAGGAAAGCAGCCTGATTTACAAAGTCCATCTACTTGTTTGACTAGTTCTTGGCAGTCTTCAATAGTGTCAGCTCCGCCAAAAATGTCGTCTACATATCGACCTTTTCTCATTGTCTCTAGCGAGAGGATATTTCATTCCTTCATCATATATAAGTTGATCTAAAGTTCTTAAAGCGAAAGGGAGCACAAGATAGTCCGTAAGTCACGGTTTGTAATTTGTATTTACACAGTTTTGCATTTTCGAACCAAAGTATTCTCTGAAGATTTTGGTCATCTGGATGTACTAAGATCTGACGATACATTTTCTCAATGTCTGCTGCAAACACATATTTGAAACGTCGAAACCAAGTAAGCACATCGGGAAGATTGGTTTGCAGTTTGGGGCCACTGTGAAGTATGTCGTTCAAAGATTGTCCTGAACTCGTTGGAAATGAAGCGTTAAACACAACTCTCAACTTTGTAGTTAAGCTGGAAGATCGTAGAACACCGTGATGGGGCAGATAGTAGATTGGAATGGTTTTTTCATTGTCCGAAGTGACTTCAACCATGTGATTGAAGGATTTGTACTCATTTATGAAATTTGTGTACAGATTGTTGTATTCCTGGTCAGATGAGAGACGGGTTTGAAGAGATTGTAGCATTTTGAAAGCAGAGGATTCAGATTTTCCAAGGTTTTCTACGGGTTGTTTCAAGGGTAATCTTACTTCATAACGACCAGATGGTTTCCTAGTGAAGGTAGAAAGAAAGTGTTCTTCACACATTTGATCGTCAGAAGATAAAGATGGGTCATTTGTCTTTTCGTTGATTTCTTCTTGAACCCAAAACCTTTGGAGCAACTCGTCAACTTTGTTTTCAACCAAACAGTGATTTATGGATGATTTTGAATTTATATTTTTTTCTCCAGTAGGGCCAGATAATATCCAACCAAAAATGGTGGATTGAACAATGGGAGTGGAAGGTGGACCTTTGACCATATCATTCAGTATGATAGTACCGTAGATGTCTGCACCTAGAATTAGATCTATGGATCCTGGATTCATAAAGTTAGGGTCTGCTAGCTTTAGTCCCTTGATGTGTGGCCATGAGGCTTGATTGGGTTTCATAGATGGCAGATCTGATGTTAACTTGGGCAGTATGTGAGCCGAGAGTGAGCAAGAGTTGTCATTAGAAAGTGAATTTAAAGTGACAGAAACAAGACCTCGAGTATTAGATGATTGACATCCTCCGATTCCAACAAGAGATATAGATGATGATGTCCTTTTGAGATGAAGAGTCTGCACTAGATATTCACTGATGAAGGATATCTCCGAACCTTGATCGATTAATGCTCTGGCTACAATACTGTTTCCGTTTGGACCAAGTAACTTGACTTGTGCAGTAGCTAGGAGAACTACTGGTCTGGGTTCGATGGTGGGAAGTGTGTGGTTAGATGATACTGGTGTTGTTTGATCTTTAGAGGTTGCAGGATTGTTTTCTTGCAGATTAGATGAGTTGGAGGTACGTGGGTTTGTCTTGATTAGATACATTGGCAGGTTGACTTACTGCATCATGAATTAGAGTGTGATGGCGTTTCTTACACTTGAAGCATGATTTTGTGAATGACAGTCTTTAAATGATGATGACCTAGGCAATTGAAGCATAGCCTTTGTGAAATGATGTATTCCTTGCGCTGAATGTCAGATTTCTCGGTAAATGCATTACAGTTTGATAGGTAGTGATTTCCTTTACATAGAGTGCAGGTAACTTTAGCTTTGATGAATCTACTGATGATACGTGAACTTTCGGTTTTGAGTGAAACTAACTGGCTGCTTTGATATTGGCTTGATTGTTGAATGTAAAGACTCACGCATTTCAATGCTTTCTAGAGCTCTACACCTTCCTTCGATGAAGTTCTGCAGCTCGTTCAGTTTTGGTGGTTCTGTGGAGACACCTTGACGAACTTCCCAAGCCTCGTGTGTCTCTGGATCTAGTCGGTTGACGATAATGTATACCACAACGTGATCCCAATGGTCGGTTGGTGAACCGAGTGCTTTCAGTGAACCTAGGGACTCACAGTAGACAAGAGATTAGATAGATGTTTAGATGATCGTTTGATTATTGGCTGAAGCTTAAAAATATCATCTAGATGTTTGTTGATCAAAACTCGCTTGTTTTCAAACCTAAGTTTGAGTTTTTCCCATGCAAGTGCAAAGTTTTCACCAGAAACCTGGAAATTTGATACAAGTTGAGCTGCTTCTTTGGTTAGACTGTTTTTTAGATAGTGCATTTTAGCAACATCAGACAGATCAGAGTTTTCTATTATAAGAGAGTAAACAGATCAGAGAAAGGTTTCCAATTTTGATAGTCACCGGCAAATTGAGGCAGAGTGATCTTTGGCAGAATTGGTTGTTGTTTGTAGATATAATTTAGAGATGAATTTATTGAGCTATTGTTTGAATTTTCTGTGCTAGAAATAGTGCTTAGTCTAAGCTTCTGGTGATGCCTTGACAGTGATATTTTCAGTGATGTACGGTAGATCTTTGATTTTTCAGGTTTGGCTTCACAAATTAGTTCATTGTCCTTTTCGAATTTGTTCCAATCGGCGTCCAAAACTTCAAGACGTATTTTAATTTGACCTTTGTAACTTCAGATGGGTTTTATCTTCAAAAAGTTAAAAGCATTTTGCAACAGTTCCAATCGGGCTTTTGAAGGTTACATTTTGATTCCAATGAACTCATGGT
Organism: Matsumurasca onukii; assembly: GCA_018831715.1. NCBI lineage: Eukaryota > Metazoa > Arthropoda > Insecta > Hemiptera > Cicadellidae > Matsumurasca > Matsumurasca onukii. Next base: position 64,865,974 of record CM032060.1, on the reverse strand, counting down.
TGAATTTTAATTTAATTTTGATGTAAACAAACTTTGTATAATGATTTGATTTAAAATATTCTAATTGATTATTCCAGTTGATTTAAATCCGGCTCGAAGGACCAAAAAATGTTCGATGGGTAGATTGATGTAAGATACTGTATATAAAAGATATTGATAGATTTGTAACAAAACTTTAATTTATTACTTTAAAGATTTAAACACAACAAACATGAGAGAGATACAGGAATGGATCTTGATGTCAACAACACAATAACAATGTTTACATTCATTTGCACAAAAACAGCTGATTAGTAAAAATAAGCTGTACAGTATTATTAAGAAACATAGATAAATATTTTGTTTAACACAATACAAAATACCATATTAACTTTAACAGTTTATTCTAGTCAATTTTGCTTGAGTATTATGTATAAAATTACTGTATTGCCAGGTTCAGACAGAAAAAGGTTCAGCTAAATATTTCTTGTTTTTTGTAACAAAACTTAAAAATTTATGAAGAACTCTTAAGTATGAAAATTCGATTTGCATATTTCAGGATTGGTTAGCAGCTTCGAGCTTCCTGGAAACAAGCTTAATTAGTTGAAGCTTAGGTCCGAGGAAATAAATGTCACAGCTTTAAAAGTAGTTCAAATTAGTTTGAACACTAATTAAGAAAACAGTTTACAGTATATAGTAGGCCTACAGTGTAAACTCTGTAAGTTTATCCTTTCTTTTTGTTATTTTATATGTGCATTATACTGTTAGTTTTTTCAGATGATTATATAAATTTTCAAAACACTTGGTTGTTGAATTAAAAGTATTATTCCCGTTTATTAACCCATAGTCAAACCTGTTTATTAACCATTGTACTCCATTGATATACTTTTTTATTTCGATGTAAGAGCAATAACTGGTTATTACTTGTATTTATCAAGAATTATATTTGAAATTGCTGGTGTAGTTTAAGGTTAACTCCATAGGTACTCAGTTATATTTCACTATTTTTAGATAATGTAATCTGTTTATAACAATGTGTCTCTAGTGTCATCTTTGTTGTAGCGTTTGGCAGCACCGGTTGTTACACAAATCAGATGCTCAATTTGTTTATTTAGTAAGCACAATTATACAAACACAATGTACCAATACGACTAACTATTAAAACGATAACACATTTAAAATTTCATTAAATATAACTGCTCGTTCCGTTGTTATGGTTATGAATGGTTATAAAACGAATTAATGAATACATTTTGATATATTAAGATGTCTTATAAAACTTAAAAAAGTAAAAGAACACGTAAGTCCTAAGCTGTGAGTGTAGCAAACTGCCTCGTAGCGCCCGCGATAGTGCACCACGTAAGCCTGATGCCGAAGGCCGAAGCAAGGAAACGAGCGGAGTGAACACCCGGGGTCACACAGGAGATCAAGTTGAGGAGCCTCTAGGAACGGCTTAGAATAATAAATTGCAAAGGAAGTTCGATTCACTCATGCCAGCGGCGCTTTTACGTGTCAGTCTGGTTTGGTTCATTCTCATGTGACAAATGTTGAAGCCAAATGAGTTATGATGAAATCGGAGCATCGAGTACAACTGTCAATAGTGATTTATTTGCCATGAGATAACATGCTATTTGTCACTGGACCGCTATAACGGATCTTACCACTCTTGTTGGATGATAAAATTGTATTTTTATACTTAATTTTGTATTTAAACCAGTTGTATAGTTGTAGTTTGGACTCGTTCTAGTTTCATACTAATCAAAACAAACAGTACTTCCACCGGTACGTATTTTTTACAAGCTGTTAAAGTTATAGTTGAGGATTGGGCTGGCCCCTCCACATTCTCAGATGTATCCTTTTGGTGTCTAGAAACTTGAAAACGTATAAATCTTATAAACAAATGATGTACAAACTAATATTGAGGATACATTATATACTTTAGATAATGTAAGCATTTCTTTTTAATATAAGTTTTTTGCAATTATTTGAAATGCAAAGCAAATATATTCTAGAGCTACTATATTGAGTATACTTGACAGTATCGACATGCAAGTAGGTCATATAGTCTATCAGGGTTGACATGCAATTTAAAATATACGGCAAACCTATTTTGGTTGATATACGATGGAGTAATCTCACAACATATAAAGTTTAGAATACAAGTTTAGATTTCTCTCACAAATGGTTTATCCAACTTTCCAATTAGACGTAAAATTTACATTTTCTTGCCTAAAGGCTTTCATAAAAACCTTCAGGACACTGGTCAGCTTAAAAAAGGTAAAGTTTGTTTTAACGAGTTAAAGCCTTTTCTACCATTCAACCTTGACCTTTACCTAGCTTTACCACACACACATTGCAAACATGAGTGAAGACTGGTGATCGAGCCCGCGCTATTGCAGTGAAAGGCTCTAGAGCGGCGCACGATTCCAACCTGCCATAAGTCTGCTACGTTAATTAACATATTTCAGTTTTATAATTATATAAAAATGGTGTCTTCAAATCAAAGTTTACGGCACTGGACAGATAAACAAATTTATTGGAAAGTAAATAAAACAGTTTGGTTAGCCGGAAAATTACTTTTTGTTGTGTTTGTAAGACAAACCGAAAGAATTGCAATCAGAATGGCACAATGAAGACCTTAGAGGCAATAAATGCACTATACTGTTGGGAATACATTACCTAGTGAAAATAATTCCCGTTTTAGAAAATAGGATAGGTGTTATTTTAAATTAATATAGACATAGATAGCATGTGCACTTAAAGACTATATTATATAGACGGCTTCCTTCTTAAATCCAAAAGGATGTATATTATCCAAAATCTAAAGTTTTGTCTCATTTTCATAATTTAAGTAGCATTTCGGGTGTAAACGCACAAGTGTCAAAATAAGCTGGGGAACGGATGGGTTGTTCTTAGCGGCATAATGCCTCGTTTCGTATTCTCTCACGATGTCATCTACCGTCTCTGAATACTTTGACATGGCTACACTTTCATAAGCTGACCCACCCTACTTTATAAACAAACTCTTCTTCAACCAAAAACCAAACTTTGTCGTTACTTCAAGAATACTCGGATGTTCTAGAAGGTATTTCAATACAGAAAAGAAATAAAGATAACCTAATGGTTTAACTAAGGTGAATACAAGATCCTTAACACCAGCTTATTAAAGAGCTAGACGAAACTATTGTTTCCACAGAGCTTTTGAGTCATATTATTAATATAATATTGATTATACTTTAAGAAAACCACACAAAGCTAAATACATATACAATTTGTGTGGCCTTTTGCCAGCAAGGCCAGTTACAAAGTGAAAGGCTTCACAAATTAGTATGGTAAGTATTGGCTTTGTGTTTTTCACTAAATTATGAAATAGATTCTATGCTCATGGTATCACTCAGTTGCATGATGTATTATTAAAAGGTCGCCTTTGACCTGGGTTCATATTTGCACAGGTGCTTTCTGCAACTAGTTCCCATCAAACCGCTTGGAATCATTCAGGGTTTCCTTTGATCCTTTCCAATTGAATCGTTTGATCTTCAATTCAAAACTCCTATAGGACTGCTTAAATATAAAATATGTTTTTGTAGAATAGTATCAAACTAGTAATGTTAGCTATCGTATAAAACATTCAATTCAAAGTAACGAAAATATAGAAGTGGTTTTTACCTATATTGATTTTAGTGTACTCTATAATTATGTTATTTTATTAATACAATACGTTGAAATTACGCTAGATTAATTCACGTTTTTAGTTAAATTTATTTCTAGCCAAGTTTTGTTGTTGTTGTTGGATGATTGGTTTGGCCACATGGGCCATCAGCTAAGGACCATCTTAGCTGGGCAAACTCAGCCTTAGCCCCATTTTAGCCTTTAGGCTTTAGTGCTGGCCAACGATGTGGGGACGCTGAGGAACAAGATAAGGGAGGGAATGCGTCTAGGCTGGCATTCGACTAGGATTGGATGTTGGGGTTTTATCCTTAGCCACCTAAACCAGTCGTCTTAAAACCTGCTTCACAGATGTCTACTAGGTCCAAACCGGAGGTTACCAATAATGTTCACTCTCTCTTCAGCCAATCGACTCTCAAGAGTGAACCATCTTAAGCACACCTCCAGTTAGTCTCTTTTGACTCTTAAAAGGAGATGCCGTACTAAGTAGCGAGAAATCTACCCATCTGTAGAAATTATCTATTTGCTGTGCCCCAGTATCTGGCTATCTACACAAGTGAAAATACTGGTCATATTCCTACTGGGGGTAATTTACAAGCTGGTATTTTAATATGGAAATACACCTGAGCATACGAAACTAATCTAAGATAAGAATATGAAATAAATAAAATCCGAAAAATTGTTATACTCATTTTTGTTAACGCTGAATAACATTTTGTATACAATTCTAGAGAAACGCCGTAAACTTTGATATAAATCTCGTTAAAGCTAGTAACAACTTTAACATTAAACGTAAATGCTGAAAATGTGATCAAATAATACAAGTTTGATTAACTTTCCTTTTTATTTTTATGGTATACGTTGTTACAGTATGTAAACCTATAAAACATGTTACAGAACAGTTCTATCTATAGCCCCAGTTTATTTCCGCCAGTAAATGACAACAATTTCCACAGTTGACTGTTCATTCCCATGTGAGCTTCAGTTCAATACTTTACTGTATCTGTTGTAAACTTTTAGTTTATTTCATCAAGTATTTTATGTCGAACCATTTTATTTCTGATGTAAGTATTATATTCGTGTTTAAAATGAACCTAAGGTGGTGTGAAACTATGTGGGGGAAGTGAACTCCAAAATGTATTGCATACATACCTTTATTGAGGAGTAGCATAGGTAATATGAACCGGTTGCCTAGGGCTCCAGTGCCCTTCAATATTGCCCTAAAATCATGGGTTCAAAACTGGGCCCCTCTGATTTGCTATATCATAGATTAATCGCATAAGTTAATAGGAAGGATTCTTATGCCTAACTTTATTAAACCACTAGCAGTTCCGTGTTAAATGTAAAACTAAAGGTAACTATACTTTTTTTAACTTAAAAAGTCACGAATCAATAATAATTTGAACGTTCGTCAAAAAACTACAAGAAGACTGGGAGTACACGATAAAAATATAGTAGTTTTCAACCTTTAAATACAATACACAAAGCAACAGCTAGGTCAACCTTATTTTTAAGGTTTTGTAACCTTGGCAAACGAACTTATTAAGAAGGATAACTTTTGAGCGGGTCTAAGAATGAAGACTCAAAAACGGGTTGGTGGTACCAAAACGTTTCGATTTGAGTAATTCAGGGACCGGTTAATTGAAACAACTCGATATTTGAACAGTTTCTTCTTAATGGTTAAAGTTTCTTCTTAATGGTAATAAGGATAAAATCAAATTAGAACAAAATTACATAAGAAAGCATGGCCAACATGGTATAATTTGGCTTGAGTATTGTTGTTATGGAGAACTATGCCTATCGTTTTTTTTACAAAGGGGTTTCCGTTGACATTTTTATATTTGCTAATTAACCTTGAACGGTCGGTCTCTGCAAGCTACATTATAAAGTTTTCTGACAGAAGCTTATGTTTTACACAGTAAGTGAACTAGTACAACGCAAAGTAAGGTTTGCGGTTCTTGGAAAACTTGGCAGGACTTACAACTTTGAAACAAACTTTAGTGGATCCCCTTATGCAACATGTATCTGTTTTTGGTATTACTTCTAGACGTGTTTAACAGCATGGTCAGGTCAAGCTTTGAAATTTTCTTTGTGCTTATTAGATTGTAAAACTGATGACAGTAGTTTGGCATTGTTATCAAATAACCAACTTAAACTTTTTAGTAGGAATACAGTAGTTCGAACTCTAGGAATGAGCCTACGAGCGTCAACGGTAACTTAAGCAAGACTAGTAATGGGTGAAAGCCCATCAAATACGAGCTTTGTAGGTAAAAACAAATGCCACAAATTGCAGTTGGGAAGAATGGTCAAAACAAAAAATGTTCGCAGTTTGTGGCTTTGTACGGCTGTCCTTTAAATTGGTGTTATTGTTTGAAGGAGAAACCTTGTGATCATTGTGGCAGTTTCATATTATAAGTTATACCTTTAAAATAATAACGAACTCAAATTCAACTCTTTTAAAATTCAGTACAGAAGCGTTCAAAACCCTCGACGTTAATTTTAGACAATTATAAACAAATAAGTTTTTCTTAGGGATTAGATTAACAGTCTCATTTAAGTAGGAAACGTCGCCAACTCACCCTTAAATAGCTCATTCAACTGAAGCTACTGCGGGTAAAAGCTAAACGCTCAAAACTCTTCAATTTCAATCAACTTCCATTTTATAGTAAAAATATTTTCAACTGAAGCTTGTGACAATCAACACTACAACACAATCCTCTAATATAAACTTTCCTTGCCTATAGATGTGTTGAGATTTTCACCCAATGCAGTTTGGGCAAAGGTTGCCCATTTTCAAGTGTCTCCTTTCTCTCGCTTGAAATGCATGGTGTGAAAATCTCTACACATCTAATATCTACAGGCAATAAAGTATCTATAGTACTTAAAGACGTCCTAAACTGGGATAGATAAAGTCCTCTAATATGATAAGTCACACCCCCAAGTAAAATACAACTTCTTTCATCAATGTGTATACGGTCACCCAAAAACTGACCTTAAACAGCTCTACTGAGTATTTAAATTTTAAGATCTCATCATGAATAAATACATTACTACCATAAGATTTGTGATGGGTATTTCTTTCGCTCATTTACATTGTAATTATATTTTACGTTAATTCGTGTAGCCTTTTAGGAATTCCTGTAACAGAATGTGTTGTAGAAACCTCTAACAGTGGGCTGAAGTACGTAAAAGCCAACAGCGAATTTGTTAAAAGGTGTGACAGTAAGTCAGTAATATTGTTATACTGTACAATGCTTTTAATTCCTTACCACTATACACACCAATTACGAAATTCTTCATTTCGACACTGTCACATTCTTCCCTAAATGTAAACTTTAGTGGTATTTACTTGCAGTAATAAATAATACAAAAACACCAAACCTTAAACTTTCGAGAATTAAAAGTGCTCTCGAGTATTACGAATTCAAGGAAGCGAAGAAAGCTAAGAGGTTATAAGAAAGTCTTCTTGCCTTGGTCTGGAAAATCTGTTTAACCTTTTATCTGGTTTATTCCAGTAATGCTCTTTCCATTTTGGAGACGTTAAACAGACAGTAAAGAAGTATTTTTAAGATGTTATGGTTGTCGATTCAATATTGATGTCTGTTCAACGCAAATGATGCACGTATGTCTAGCTTCATCTTTTAAAGAATTGTTTAGTACCAACAATAATACTACATTTATTTATGTAAGTATGAAACAGGCAAAACTGTGTGAACTACTCTTGTGACGTAAAACCGTCTAACGCAGAAAGCTCATGAATCATATACTGTGGCCTTTCAAGAACTTTACAATGATATTTTACAAGTTACATTTTACACAGTTCAAAGTAATCTCATTATGATCGATGGGAACAAAATGGGTTTCAATGGTGGCTCATTAGAATCCTTCAAATCTTTACAACTTTGTGAACACTAATTTTACAATTATTTTATTTAAAAATAACGTGTTATACTCTAGGTTATGCATAGTATGCAAATTAATGGTCGTAGCTAAATATTAACAATTGCAGAGCGTGTGGTATAAAATTATCTACTTGTTTGCATTAGAATTTCTTTATTGTTGAATTTTAACTTGTTTACGTTTTCTTACGTGATTAGTACGTTTACGTAAAACGGCAATATTCGGCGGTTTGATCTTAATTAAAGGTTAAGTGTTTAATTTAAATTGTGCTACACTATTGCTTATGCACAAGGTTATAACCAAAACACAAAACAGGTACTGTTACATTTCATTACTCAACTACTTTGTCGGTGTTCTACTGTATCTCTCTGTAAATGATGACACGTTATTATTTGTTCTTTGAACACTTCTATTTTATTTGTCTTACTCAACGGAAAGGATATTGTCTATTTGTGCTCAGTTAGTTAAACACTATATTAGTTAATTATATTTCGTATATAAGGTTCAAAAGGCTTTTATGTATAAATTTGTTGGTTATAATACCTATTTGTCCTCTACGTCTTACAGACAAATTGGCTCAAATTTTAGTATTGTATTGAATCCATTAAAATGTTCCGGGATGCGTCAAATTTTGCCACTGATACGTAATAAAACTTAACGTAAGGATTATTAAGGTTCTAAAACACCAATTAAACACACCTTGAGAAAGGTAAAAATTCAAGGTGCTAAATATTAATTTACAATGAGTTTACACATGAATAAACTTGTTATTTTCACTCAAATATAACTGTAAACCTTCTAATATTAAAGCCAAGCTTAACGGCTTCTAGAGTATTTTCACAGACTCTATATTTCTGGGGAAAGTTCTGGAGGTGTCAGATTCAATGGGTCGAACAAACTTTATCTAGTGTTCTCAACTGGATTAATGGTTAAAGTTTCACATTTGAGCAAAGCGAACCTCTTGACAAATTGTTCTCGACCCGTATTTTTACACACAGCTGTTCTAAACTTCTGATATTTTCTTAATGGACCAATTTCAATCACACAATATCTTGTTATAGAGTTTGACCATCATAACGGACGTGTTCCATCGTTAGAAAATAGAAAGTACACGACGTTTCGGGATCCTTAACCTGATACCGTATTCAGGAGAAAGGTAACCTAACACAAACCAAAAACATAAGAAAATTATCTATCCTAAAGTTATCACTGTAAGATGACCAGTCCCAAAAATATGTATTAAGTCTTAAGCTTTACAATTTATGGATACACTACTCGTATGTATCCACCCGTAAAGAGAAATCAAATCTAAACGTGATCGACTTCCATAAAAAAACATGTTTTACACAAAACCATCTCTAGAATTCATTTTAAACTGCATTTAAAATGTTGCTAGGTAATTTGTGTACAAAATCAAGTAATGAAAGGTTCTCTCATATGTTGATATAACAGCACAGAACGATGAACAACAAACTGAAATGAAAGCCATCGGTTGTTGTCATACGAGCCTCATACATTGAATAGCTTTTGGCCATCACTGGAGTAGACGATTGATGAGCCACTGTGATGCTGAATATAACGACCAACGGACTGGGGACAGTTAATTTACATCCGAAAGTATCACACATGTTTAGAGGCGTAACTCTAAGTTACCTTGGCTGAAAAATGTTGAAACACGGTAAAGTAATGCTTTTATACTACTCAACCTCACTTTGAATTTAACAAATTATTGTGAACGGATCAAGCGGGAACATTCTGTATAAGTGGGAACATATGTTTGCAATTTAATCTTACTGAAGTGTTTTCCTTGAGAACAGTGGGTATTTTTACCGCATTAAACAAACTTCAGCGAAATATGACATCCATAGAAAAGCTTGATTTCTAGATTGAACAGACGTAATAATAGCATAAAAACTGTTGTGATCAGCATACAACACTGTATTCAGAAAAGCTAAATTAAATATTCTATTCAGGTGAACAGCTTTAAGTCAGAGGTTTTCCTTATGTTCTATAATAAACGTTGGGAGCTACTATACAATCCTAGAGTTACTTTTCAACACGACAACACATGACTTACTTTTCCACATGAAGAACAATATACTACCGAATTAATCTGAAGAATTCAGAGTGGTGAAGAAAAGGTTGCATAATTATATAATAAACTTGTTATTTTCACTCAAATATAACTGTAAACCTTCTAATATTAAAGCCAAGCTTAACGGCTTCTAGAGTATTTTCACAGACTCTATATTTCTGGGGAAAGTTCTGGAGGTGTCAGATTCAATGGGTCGAACAAACTTTATCTAGTGTTCTCAACTGGATTAATGGTTAAAGTTTCACATTTGAGCAAAGCGAACCTCTTGACAAATTGTTCTCGACCCGTATTTTTACACACAGCTGTTCTAAACTTCTGATATTTTCTTAATGGACCAATTTCAATCACACAATATCTTGTTATAGAGTTTGACCATCATAACGGACGTGTTCCATCGTTAGAAAATAGAAAATACACGACGTTTCGGGATCCTTAACCTGATCCCGTCTTCAGGTGAAAGGTAACCTAACACAAAACAAAAACATAAGAAAATTAGCTACCCTAAAGTTATCACTGTAAGATGACCAGTCCCAAAAATATGTATTAAGTCTTAAGTTTTACAATTTATGGATACACTACTCGTATGTATCCACCCGTAAAGAGAAATCAAATCTAAACGTGATCGACTTCCATAAAAAACATGTTTTACACAAAACCATCTCTAGAATTCATTTTAAACTGCATTTAAAATGTTGCTAGGTAATTTGTGTACAAAATCAAGTAATGAAAGGTTCTCTCATATGTTGATATAACAGCACAGAACGATGAACAACAAACTGAAATGAAAGCCATCGGTTGTTGTTATACGAGCCTCATACATTGAATAGCTTTTGGCCATCACTGGAGCAGACGATTGATGAGCCACTGTGATGCTGAATATAACGACCAACGGACTGGGGACAGTTAATTTACATCAAAGTATCACACATGTTTAGAGGCGTAACTCTAAGTTACCTTGGCTGAAAAATGTTGAAACACGGTAAAGTAATGCTTTATACTACTCAACCTCTTTGAATTTAACAAATTATTGTGAACGGATCAAGCGGAACATTCTGTATAAGTGGGAACATATGTTTGCAATTTAATCTTACTGAAGTGTTTTCCTTGAGAACAGTGGGTATTTTACCGCATTAAACAAACTTCAGCGAAATATGACATCCATAGAAAAGCTTGATTTCTAGATTGAACAGACGTAATAATAGCATAAAACTGTTGTGATCAGCATACAACACTGTATTCAGAAAAGCTAAATTAAATATTCTATTCAGGTGAACAGCTTTAAGTCAGAGGTTTTCCTTATGTTCTATAATAAACGTTGGGAGCTACTATACAATCCTAGAGTTACTTTTTAACACGACAACACATGACTTACTTTTCCACATGAAGAACAATATACTACCGAATTAATCTGAAGAATTCAGAGTGGTGAAGAAAAAAGGGATTGCATAATTATATAATAAGCTTGTATTATTATTCATGTTTGTGATAATATCGATAAACAAATCAACTGGAAACTCATACATTCCAGCATTGATCAGTTAATTGGGCAAGTTTGGATTAGAGTCCTAAACTTGTCTTGAGACAAATGTTCAATTTCAAGTTGGTTGACAGCAAAGATAGTCTGGAATTGCAGCTTGGAACTCGAATAGCTTCGTAATCAACTCTTAAGTTATGTAAAGATGAGTTGTTTAGCCCTTGAATATTATTTGACTATGATTTTACCTTTATAACACTTTCGTCATTATTGTAAAATAGTTAGGGTTATTTAAAGGTATTTGTATTTTCAGAATGTTATAGTTCACAATCTCTTTAAAAACACAAAACTATTTAAAACTCTCCGAAACACACACTGAGTTTCTCAAATTTAACATAAGATAAAACGTAATAAATTTGGAATTGACCGAAATTTTACTAGATACAAACCATTCACTCTACTTATTATACCCTTTTAAACAAAAGTAGATGTGTACAGTTCATTAGTTCATAATCTATCAAACAGTCAATTCCAAACATCTGTGAAAAACACCTGTTTAAGTCCTAAAGTACAACGTCAAATAATACTTACTAAATATTTTTAAACAACGGCTATTGAATGTATTTTTTGCAAACAACCAGGTCAGTAGTTGCAAAGTTGTTAGGTAGATCTAAGAGCTTAAAGCTGTAATTCAACTTGTGTACAAGTTGATATCTTGATATACCGAACTTTGAAGTGGTTAAAATTACCCTCACAAAGTGACGCTGAACTTCCGTTATATTGTTATTAGGTTGGTAGGAGCGGGGCTAAGGAAAGCGCCAGGAATAAGAAATGAGCGGAATAAGCATGAAAGCCTGGCCATCAGTTCCGCCAGATTGAGTATACAGACTTCCCAAGCTCCTTTCACGAGCCCTTTAGAAATAATTCAAACTTAACCAGCTTTTCATCGGATTTAGAACCCAGATACTACATCCTCGTTTTAATTAGAGGTGCATACGAGAGTTTTTGTCTGATACAAATATGAACTACTTTAATAATGGCTAAATCAAGTGTTTAAAAAAGATTTTGTACATCGAAACCTTTACACGGGAAACTTATAAAAGTAATTAGTTCAGAGTATACAAACTAGGACATTTTTGTTTGAATTTAATTTATTGTAATGGGCATAAACTGCTGTTTGGCTAATGGTTTTCAGTGAAACAATTAAAACTTAAAGTTTTAATGTTTTTGTAAGATCAACAATTATTTACAATGATTTCTTATCGCCCACTGCTTCAAGATCAAATTTCAAAAAACGTAAAAACAGCGCATGTATGTTGTTTTTGTTGTTTTTTACCTTCAGTGGTGTGTGTTTAACTCTTCTGAGAGCATGTAGTGTTTTAGAAATAAAAGCTTTCTTAATGTTTTTTCTATACGACTCTGCTAGTTTAAGTGTTTATTGATATGGTATTTGGAAATTTCCTGCTAGGAATTTGGTTGGATATTCAGTTGTAATTTCATTTCAGATGGAAAAATGTTTTCCTGTCGGTTGATGTAGAAAACTTTATATGTATAGTTATAAAATTCTTAGTTGTTAAGTTAAGAATTATTGCATATTTCCGGATTTGTTTTCTATGCCTTTTTACCAAGATATGTGGAAAGAGATGTGGTATGGGAATCAGAGCTTGCATGACAAGGGCGAGGCAGGGTTGTGATTTACTGAGATTTATTGCTTGACATTCGTACTGACCATTCAAACACGTACCTTACTCACGAAAAAATAAAACCTTGAATTTTTGCCCAGGTGTCCTTTCGTAACCTTTGGTTACTATGTTATGATTCATCTGTAGGCTAAAAAAATCAATAGCGTCAAATATTTCAAGCTAATCATAATGATGTTTTGACGTAGTGTGAGCCGAAAGAACCTGGATTATAGATGTGGCCGCTAAATCCTATGAGTTAAAAAGGCTAAACCTAAAATACCCATTACCCAACGTATTAACTATACTCGTAGGGGGCGTTATTAAATTGCGATATCTGTTGCTATGAAACCGCTATTATTTATAACAAACGCTGGTGAATACTTTAAATATGCATGATTGTTTGTGACTTTTCCCGTCAATGTAAAGAAAGGTTCGCTCCAGCTGGCATGGCTGAAACATGGAACTCCACTCAATGCAATTTTCCCCATGATGACGTCAGTGTTCTAAAGGGAAGGAGTTGGCTTCTGCGCAATGTGAGTTGGTTCTATTTGATTTGGTGAATTAAACTAATTTGAACTAATTTAAATAGTACTCTAGGGGCAAACTACGAATTGTTTCGTCTGATAAAATCAATTGCTCGTTGACAGAAGCATAGTACATGTACGTATAAATGTTAAGGCCGTGAAACTTGTCGCCTACATTTCAAAAGACTGAAATCATGACTCTAAGGTTCATTTTCTTCATTTTAAAACCATTTAGTCTAGTATCATAAAACTAAAACTACATATATTCATTCAAACTACAAGCACTGCTTCAGTATGTAATAATATAATCCACAATAATATGTTCGGTCAAACAATGTGCATATCTAATTACTTTAATCTGTAAAATTATAGCTCACCTTAAAGACAATAATGTATATTATAGTACGTCTTTAAAATGTAGTTATTTCATTTATAGGATTACTTAAAACTTGTTAAGACTTATATAATTGGTTTGTAATTGATTGTATAGTTATAGGAGCCCGCACGTTTGTTGTGGTGACTGTTTATAAGCTGTACTTCGAGCAAACATTACATTAAAGAAACTTATCATCTATTTAGTATAAGTTCAAAAATTGTTGGTCATACTTGTCTTTTACCCTTTCAAAAGGTCACTTTTTTGTTTAGCTAGAAATAAGCTTTCTCACTATGGTTCTCACTCTTTTTCTATGGTTCAGTGTTGAAAGATCATAGGTTGAATACAGAGGGCCCCGCTAATTTAAAAAATCCCTGGCTGTGTCAGTCGAGTGAATTTTGCACTCACAACTTTTCCCACCTAAACTCGATGGAGTTATAGTAATAAAATTTCCAATCTTCTTTTACACCACATAAAACGTGTCACTGTTGCTCGCTGTGTGTTGGGTTTCGTTGCGAATTGGTTATTGGATATTGGAAACAAGCTTTCTCTCAGGCCTAAGCAGCGTTTTCCATTAGGATCAACGTTTTCTTGCCCGTACTGACAATATTATTGTGCCTTGAGTAAAATGCCACTGTTACTCTTCAGTAGTAATTTAATGGAAGCACGAAAGTCAATCAGCTACAAAGTTATTACGTCATACTCAGTAGTTGACGTACTCAGTAGTTATGTGGATTGTGTAAAGAGAGTATGTAAAAACGTGTGAACCGTTGAGTTTATCTAAGCCTTTTCTTCTCACATGTTTTGTAGATGTTTCCTCTATCCTAGTCGAACCACCTTGCACTTTCAACACTATAAGTCAGGAGTAACGACGGGTTCGGAAAGAGCAGAACCAAAGAACACAAAAAAGAAAGCTTTATTCTTTCAAATTGTTAAACATAAAAACATAGGGTATAAGCTATAGACTACCGATTTATATACATAAAACTCTCATTCACAGAGGGTTGTTCGCATTCTGTCGGCATATATTCTTGAAGCTTTTGAAAATGTAATAAATAGAAAACCTATATAAAATGATCAGCTGGAAAACATAAAAAGTAACTCAACAATGACATATGTACTGAAATCGGCAACACATTTCGTTTGGTTGCGAACAGATATTAAATATCTTTCACTAGGGCGTCTGTATTTACTATATATTCTAATTTCTATCGTTATAGCACAAACATTCTATCAGGGTACGTTAGGAAATTAAATTAGCTTAAATCATCTCTTTGATTTGCGAGACTGTGCCGTCCTCCTCTTTCTATATAAAGACAAAAGAATGCACTTGTTTTAAGTAGTGGCCTATTATTACGAGTGAACAGTATATTTAAATATAATATATTGTTATGATTGGGTCCATTGTTTCCTTAACCGTTTATAGTTATACAAAGACAATTACATGAAAACAACATTTTAATTGTAATTATAAACAAAATGGAGGCAACGGACATATCTAACCTTTTAACCAAGCAGATTTCAGTTTTCCCTACAGGGTTTTTCTTGTTTTGCAAACCATGAATAATTTAACACATTGTCCGTTTCTGTATTTAACAGTACCTGATAGATGTTCTGAAGGAGGTAGTAACATCTGCCGGGAAACCGGAAAACTACCAGTTCAAGGGAATACCGACAGACTGCGCCACTAGTAACAAAGTGATTCGTAATCAATATTGTGGTTTGATGCTGTTTATTGCAACAGATGGTTGTTATTGGCAGTAATTTATTTCCGTTGACTTCAGCACATGATAAGACTATTGATTCTCAATTTGCTCTCGCAATTGTTATTTTAAAATGAATAATTGTATTGTTTTACAATGTAATGATAACTATTGTATTGAATGTTATGAACAATCACATATTTACAATCGAAATATTAACTAACAAAAATCATATAACAAGTAAACTCATAACTTGGTGTGGGTACCTTAAGAAAATCTAAAGAACCTCTCGGTATAATGGTGTTTTGGTTTCCCTGGTTATTGCGAGTCTTTTTTACAGAGTTTTCCGTGGCATTTTCTCCAATTTTATGTAAACATGTATCTTGAAGTTAATACAAGTTGTAAATTAAACTTGAACAGGTTGGACTAAACTAAACGATTCAGCTCAATCATGATAAAAACAATTTCATGTAGTAAGGTCAAATACTGTTGAACATAGTAAATCCGTTGAAATTGGATTAATTAAAGTCCATAAGAATTCTTTATAATAACTGAAATAAACCATTTTTGAAAACAAAGTGTGCCCTGAACCTTTAAAGTCGCACGGGTTTAAGTTGGACTTTTACTTAAAAGAAGCATTAATTTTGTATCAAATTTAGTGAAAACCGGAAAATAAATTCGACCTGCAGAGTGGTCATAAGGGGACTTTCGGTGTAGTTTGTTCTCCGTAACAGCAAGATTTACGGTAGAGGTTGTTGCAACGCGTCGGCTATGTGTATTTTAAAATATCGGCTTGATAAATACGAGATCAGCGTCACGACTAATACGCAGGGTACCATTTATGATTTATTTAATATTTGTTACATAGGCTGTAATTAAATCAAACTTTAATAATATAGAAATATGCAATATTTTATTAATATTAAAGCAGCTTAATAATAAGTTAAGCTTTGAAGCCTTTTGACAAAAGAACCGCTGTAGACATAAAGTTTGTCTTTTATTGGGCTGGATGACGAAACCCTTCGCCTTTTTTCCAAAGCTACTACAAAACTGTTCTGCTTATTTCTTTGCTACAACTTTTAGAGTGGATTTTGGTTATAATCGAATCCGTTAAGTTTATAGTTTGTGTAACCACAATACACAAGTCTTCCTAGCTTTTTTTTCTTGGCTAGATAATTTTACCGTATTACATAAACGAACTGATATTACTGTACAATGTTAATCAGCGTAGTGGGTTTAACACATAAGACTTAACGAACATGACACATAATTTGATAACAAATAAACAATTCCTTTAGCACTCGTGCACCGTTGGAGCTACTCGTATGTCTATGAATAGCTAGTCCTACGAGGAATTCTTTCATAGTATTGGTTTAACTACTGATTAACTGTGGTATGCCTATAGTCGTGCGTAGCACTAGAGCTTATCGTTTCGCTGGTGCGGGTTCGATCCCCGCAGTCCCAATTTACAAAATAGTGATTATTTGGTAACGCCAGGTCGAGGTCGAGTGGTAGAGATGACTTTGTAGTCCTAACTTTGCCTCGTTAAAAAATAGAAACTTTACCTTAGACCAGATGTTGAACTCTTCTTTGACTAAGATTTAAATAAAACACTTCTCTTTCAGTAACGACTGAGGAGGAAATGCCTCTGTGGAACCTTAGACTTACTACTTTAAAGTTACTCTGAAAATGGGTAAAAATCAAATGTAAAACCGTCTAGTGGGATTGTAATATTTGTGATTGAAATTTAAGCCAATGTTAATGGCAGGTGTATCTACGAGCTGAACGGTTGAAAGTGTTCCTGCAGGAAAGAAAGATGAATGGACAAGGAAGCAGTGACAGTTATGGATGTCCCCCGTGTATTCTCGATCATCTACTGGCTGTGTAAGCCAATATCCAGCATTCAACTCCGTTAAACACTCAATGATCTGAAGCGAGGATAATATTTATTTATTTACTTCCCGCAGTCAAGCAGCGTATAAAACTAGAATTTTATTTTAAATGGGCTTCAATGCATTGATGGGTTTTATGTGCATGTAAAAACTATGGTAACTGATATACCAGAGGTAGTGTAGAGTAGTTTAGCTTATTTATATCCTTTGTTAAGGTACAAAGGTTAATTACATAACTATGTATTGCGTCATACGTACGTATATGACAATGTGTAGCAAGTCTATAAAATAGGTAATTTAGTTTAAAAACAATAATATTTATGGTTTATATTTGAAAATGTCTTCTTTTTAGTAGTTGTTTTTTATAAGTAAGTTTTAGACTTGCCACAAACTATCTTTTCTTTTATTTCGTTCAGTAACGTATTTAATACTTTTATACCAAATTTCGGTTGGTAGATTTTTATAAATATTTAAACTGTGTTGCGTTTGTTGAAAGCTGTTGTAAACCTGGAGTTGTGTTCATGATAGTCCAATCAGGCATTTGATTTGATTTGAATAAAGCAAATTTTCCAGTCTCTAAAATGTTTAATAAGAGTTTATATAATGCGGATTGCATATTTTAGATAACTGTAACGTAAATTTCTAGATAATCCGTAAACGATATTTGTTTAACAGCATATGCGAGTTTTAACATAACCTTCTACAAAATGGTTCTGAACATTTTGTCGTATCTTCAACAGTTTGTTTGGAAAGCTTGCTTCAGTGTGGAGAAACAAGCTCATAATGCGCCAGGTCCTCCGCGTAGTGAGAAGGAACTAAATGGCCGTAGTGAGGCAAACTAAATAGTTTTTCTAAAAGTATATAAAAACTATTTTATTACTTAAAATTTGCTATTTTAAAAAAATATACACATAGTTATGTTAATAAAGCCCCAAGGCGAACCCTGGTAGTCTCAGCTAGGTACCCTTGATGTGTAGGTCGTTACACTTATCGTTATAGAATATAAAACTAAGGCCGAAGGCCCGAAGCATGGATGGCTGTGAGTTGAGCGAGTAGAGTAACAAATAGCAAAGGTAATTCGATTCACTTATGCCAGCGGCGCTTTAGCGCTTAGCTGCGTGTCGGCCTAGTTTGTATTCCAGATATTATTTCCATTTACTCAACCTACTTTGTGGATGTCATTACTGAATAGTGAAAGCATAATGTTTTAATTTAACTACTTTATGGAGCGGAGCACACTTCTCAGTGGTGCATCTGATCACTCCGTGCCATAAGGCCTTGTCATAATGGCAATCAGCAGGTAAACATTACACAGATTAATCAAAGTTTTGTTTGTATAAGAAAATAATATATTAACTAGGGTTTCAATTTACCGTTAACAGCTAGACCGGAAGCGGATACAGCGTTACTCGCCATGGCACGAGAGTTAGCTTTAAAGTTGTTATATATCAGATTATTAGCCGAACAGGGTGATACCGTCCGGCTTGCAGAAATTCAGGAAAATTGTTCACATTTTGCACGAAGTGGAGTTCGAGTTGAGTGAATTTCGCAGATATCTTCATGCTGGCTTATAGTTTCGAAAGCCATCAAGGAGAAATCTGTGAAATTCAAAGTGGAAGAGAGCGTTAAGTTATCTGTATATGCTAACAACCAAAAACACTGTTGAGAACCATTTGAGTATAAAGGTATAGGCATACACAAGACTTGTTTCAACATTAAACTATTTACGTTTCAAGTAAGGGCGTTTACTAAATCACGTTTTTCTTTCAAAGTTAAAGTTGAAAAGTTCGTTGTAAAGTATTTTTAAACGAGTTTTACTCAGTTTTTAGATAGATGTACGGTGCTGCTTATGTCAGTGAACTACTTCTGATCTGTGTAACACGAGGACAAGACGCGCTTGTCAATCTATGCTACCGACTTCTACCGAGCACAGTTATACATGTCGGCCATTTTGTTTTTTGTCCCGTTAGAACAATGTAAGAAAATGAATTTTCTTGAGACAACTCACGTCTAAAACTTTTTTCAGATCTTTTTGAAATAAAATTGGTTTGAAAGATAACAATATACTGCAATGACTCCGCTGACCACCTTTTTAAAGGATTTTATTAATTTACTAGTATTTCAAAATATTTTTTATTTGTTTATAATAATGAAATTATTTGTTAAAAACGTGTTGTTGACGATGGGAGTTTAAACTATTATTATTGTGGACATTTACAAACCATGATCAGCAAGTGTGATCAGCTTGCTCACTAACGATGGAAAATGTCCGCAATAATAGTTTAAACTCTGGAATCATGAAATGTCTTTGCGAATACCCATTACAGAATATTTTATCAACCCTTCAAGCTCGGATGATTATCATCCGCTAGGACATTATTGCCATTCTTACTCGTTAAACGTTTGCTTGAAGAAAAACAGGTTTTAGGGTTTCATGTTAAGAATATGTAATCTACGCCTCATGTAGACGGCTAAAGGTTTCAATCAACGCGTAATTCTTCAAGAAATAAACCTTTAAAAGGAGCTGACAAATATAAATCTCATCTTGTATTAAGGGCCACCACCTTTAATGAAAACCAACATCGAATTACACTTGCATTGTTAAACCTGTGTAAGTAGTACTTTTAACCGAATTTTAAGAGGATTGTTTAAAAATTACTCCTGTGAGTTACACACAATAGACAGACATTTAGGTTTTTAAAACAAATATAACAACAACAAAAAACAAACGAAAGCGTACAAAGTCACTAAAGTTTGTTTAGTAGGGTTTAAGTGGTCCTCTTGCGTTGATTACTTTAGGCTAGTTGAGTCCATGTGTTGTTATTGTATTCTAATGTTACTCTTCATCACCTGAAGATGATATTTGAGTCCGTGTCCCGAAACGTCGTGTTTGTCTTGTTCACTGACGAAGAAAAACGTCCGTAATTCAAACTCAGGAATGTTTTAAGTCATCAACTGTTCAACAATTTCTTCCGCACGCCTAATGTATCTGTAGCGTTCATGTGAATATTGTGCGTTGGTCCTTGACAAATTGTTATACAGTATTGTGTTCGTTGTCTATAAAATTGTCTCCTTCCGTTTGCGTGACTTTTTTTATTTTGTTTCATTTTTGTGAACAGTGATCCGATTAATCATGCATGTAATTAATATCTATTTAATTTAATACCTATTTAAAACCATTTATAGCCCCAACATGTAAGCAGGATCACCCAAGCGAACGAATGAGTGCAGATACAAGCACGGTTTTGTAAATAAGGGTACGTTTGCGGACTAGTGGTGGATTGGTATCACGCGGACCGGAGCTCATCACTCCGGTGGCGCGGGTTCGATTCCCGCAGTCACAATTTACAATTTGTAAAGTGACTATACGGTGACGCTAGGTAAAGGTCGAGGTTGAGTGGTAGAGAGGACTTTGTAGTCCTAACTTCGCCTTGTTAAACAAGACAAACTTTACCTTTTTGCAATTCAAGCAAGTTTTATTACTTACTTTCACCCGAATATAGGCGTCAAAACTATTCAAAAAATAGGTTATCTCAAACTAATTGTACCTGAGGAATTTCAGGCATTATAAGCAGAATTATAAGCATTTAAAATGGAATTTAACGAAAAGCCGAGTTTTGTTCAAAACGATTTGACATTTAGGTTAAACTGTTGTCCAGACAAGTGTAGACACTAATGGCTCTGTTTACTCAGTGCTTTCAACGATTGTGGATAGTTGCAAAGTGAACTACTTCACTAAGTGTTGTGGCTTATAAACAGCTGTTGTTGTACCCACTGAAACTGTGCTATAAACATAATGTATGCCTCAATACAAGTGTTTGGATTAGTTTTAAAATTGGGCCCAGTTTCATATAAATTACTATTTTTAGGAAATCCTTAATAGTGGCGTAGATAATGGTAGTTGGAAGTCTTTTAAAATTTTGTTCATTGTGAAGTTATACATAGGCTATAATATATGCTCTTCCTACAATTTTAAGAGTTTAAATCAGCAATTTAAAGCTATTTTACTCGGGAGTCATAAAGAAAAACACATAGCTCTTAAAAATAAACATTATTATTATGAGTCAGCCGGGATCATTCTACTAGTCAGGCGTGATCGTTAATGCGGCAGCAATGTTGAATTAAAATGCAACAAGTAATTAGGCAGTAACAAGTTGGGTATGGAGCAAATGAGACTCCTGAGGTACACCAGGATCGACTGGAAAATGGCAGAATGAGGCATGCCTAACAATGAGCATCTGAGGCACTAGATGAACAGGATGCTCGAACTGGCGCCAATACCAGTAGAATGGCCTCGCAAAGGGCCGGGTGGCAGGTGGCATGTAAAAGTAAATGAGGCTGTTTTACAGGAAAGGAGAAGATGGTGAACAAACAGGCAAACTAAATTGTTTTTCAAACGATAGGAAACTTTTTTTTTTTAACTTTGAATTTGCATCTTTCTTAAAGTAGACACGCAGCTATGTTAACGAAGCCCCGAGGCGAAGCACGGGTACTCTCAGCTAGTAAGTTGATAAATGTAAACAATCTACTCATTTTCACGCGGGTATAAAAGAGAAGGATTTAGAAGTAAAGGTAGACCCCTAAACTTTTACTCATACACGGGAGTGTGAATAAACAGTTAGCTGATGTATATGAAATAAAACACAACATTTTAATCTTAAATACATCTAAACGAAGCTTTACACTCCGTTAAGGAGTCCAACTGCTTTTATAAAACAGGGCCCAGTACTATTTGAGAGAGTTTTATTTTGTATTCAATCAGTTTGATTAGTAGGATATCCATACACAGAAAACTTATCATAGGAGCAACATTGCTCGTGGGGTTTCCTCTGAATATGCATAATTCTGTTTGCCGGCAAGCTAGACCATTAAAAGTTCAAACGTTTGAGGCCGAAAACGTCCATGTTAAATAATGAGTGATGTGTGAAACACACAAATTTTCAATGTAAACAAAGCATGGTAGAAGTAAAAGCTGTAAAAAGACCACTTTCGTGTATTGTAGGCTATTACTGCATAATAAATATACTCGTATGTAGGAACTATCTGGATTTTTTGACATACGTAAATATTTGAATTCAAATAATTGAAACAAATTAGAAATGTTCAGCAAAAGTAAACTGAGATGTTGTGTAACTTTTTGTCTTGTCAAACCTAAGGTTTTCTTGGTTCATTTTTTGTCAGTTACTAAACTACTAAGATCTAAGGCTTCCGGTTTACACCGCGTTACAGTTGAAATATAATTACTGTTACTTCGACCTCGCTGTAGAGTCATCCTCAGTAGCTTGTTGACTGGCTGAGACTGGATTGGCCGGCTGTGGCGTCTACTTATATACCCCATTATGGTGGGAGGTCCTGTCACCTGATTGGCCGAAGTGGGCGGAGCCTGTTACTCGTTGTCAGAAGTGGATTGGCTGGCTTTAATAGGTGGCTGGCTTCTCAAGAACTGGTTGCCAAGTGTTTGATTATATTATGCTGTCTTCTTTTTAAAGTTGTCTTCATGCTTGATTATTTCTATGAATTCCCTAATTTTCCTTGGATAATATTGTGAAATATTTGCCAAGACTTTGGTTTTGTCACAGTCAATTCCATGCTTTGTCTTGTAGCTGTGTTCTGCTATTGCTGACTTTTCTATGTCTTCTTGTTTCGTGTGACGTATGTGCTCTTGAAGTCGTATGGAGATTAGCCGCCAATCCAGTCTCAGCCTGTCAACAAGCTACTGAGGATGACTCTCACAGCGAGGTCGAAACGTTTTAGCAGTAATTATATTTCAACTGTGACGCGGTGTAAACCGGAAGCCTTAGATCTTAGTGATCACACCGGCCGCGAAAGCCTAAGAGTTAAGATTACCAGTAAATTGCTTCGTATAAACAAATGTTTTAAAGGTTTATCTGTAACGTATTTAAATATAAAAGCTATCTAATACTCAACACAAACCTACCTTAAACACAATTTTTCCCGTTAGCGGTCATGTTTATGCAAAATGTAATCTTATACCTTAGGTTGACTAATACACAAAAGCTAAAGTAAATACAATAGCTGCGGTAAAATAAAAACTAATATTTTGGTTTAAAAGTACTATTTTCTGAATTTATTTAGTCTTAAGATTAAATAATATCGTATACAACTCCATAACAGTTTTAAAACAACCCGTATAAATTGACTTAGACACTACTGAGTACAACTTTGTCAATGGTCAGTGGTTTTTTCCTCATCAAAAGTACTCTCTGGGTTTCTAACACCCACATGCAGGGCCAGCTGTGTGGTTTCCCGGGTTATTCATGTGTTCATGAATAATGCTGCTCAACCGTAGTGATCAAACAGAACAAGAGTTATCCATTATCCTGCTTGTGCGCACTTTAAAACTTTCAATACTATACTGAAGTATTTTATGTAAGTTAGTTATCATGTTTAACAGCCTATTACACATTTGTCTAATTGAATGCATATGAAGGGTCCGTCTCGTTAGCACGGAGACTCTTAATGCAGGTTGCTGCATGAATCGAAAATACGCCGACACCATTAAAGTAACATTAAGTATGTATACTCGTTTTTAAGTAAGGACGTTTCTTACACGTGTATCAAGCAATTTTTGTTGTTGAAATTATGCGTTTTAAATGTACAAAAAGGGGTTGAAAAGCATTGAAACTATTTAACCATTTATGAGAAATTGGGCTCTAAACGTGTTGTAAATATCCTCTTGTTTACAAATATATCATGTTTATATATTTAAAAATGAATGTTGTGAAGTAAAAAACGTACGCGCGTAAACCCTAGCAAGCGTTTGCCTTTGACAGTTAAATTCCATCAATTGAAAGAAGACCAGTTGCTTATCCAGTTGTTATGTGCACATTGTCGTGATGTGTTCTTTTTGCGGACGAAATTTGGTTTTCTCTGAGATCATCAATCGGGCGAACCCCTAATTCCATTGAGATGTTTAACTGCATTTAGTCCTACAGTTCCTGAACAATTTAGTTTTAGGTATTATTTTAATGTCTTAATTTTAATGCTGTAAAAGTCAATTATGGTTTATACACGCACTATTATTACATATACCACATCAAATAGTATTTCTGAAAGAAGAAATCTGTTAAAACAGCTCATTACCAAGTTGTAAAACAACTTAATGTTACGCTAAGGTTTTAAAAGCTGTACAGAAACGATACCCAAAATTACTTAAAACTACTTTTCTATTTTACGTTAGACATGCCAATCAAAAAGGTTCATTAGTCATTCAGAGGTTAGCAGGTTAGTGTTTTAGACGTATTAAATGGACCACAAACAATATTAAAGTCTACACTTTTTCAAACAAGCGATGATAATATATTTTAAAATAAATCAAAGTTTGTCGAATCTACCCACATGACAATGTGTGTTTAACAAAGGGTTCACAAGCCTACATGAACTAATTTGTGTACGTTTGGATGTGTTACTGTAGCTTCCATTATGTTCCCAATAGTTGCTGATATTTCTTTAGTTCGTTGTAAACAGAAAATGAACCTTAAGAAGGATATGCGTTTAATAGACATATACTACTTTGATGGATAAATATCACACTTATTTCGAATGTATGTATTTAATGGATAAACACAAGACTCTGATCGATGAAATAATTAGTCTGAAACTGAAGATGTCTGAGACATTAAACTGAAGATGCCTGAAAGCTAGCTCTTTACAAATTAAAATATCGTAAACATTTGAACATGTCCAACTGATTGATACTATCTACTTGTCACCAAGAATACACTGCAGAAAAATAACTAGTCACAAACCAACCTAAGTTTTAAACTAAGCGTTGTAATAAATTTGATTCCCTTCTTTTTTTCAGCATTATTTGTCACTTTTACTTTTTACGCATTTTATGTTTTATTAGTTTTCGATTACTTTTATTTGAACACGAGCCAAACAATGTATCCATAAAAATTATTATTTTCTATTGTATTACAAGGTGGCGGCAAAAAGGATATTTTAAATAGGCTATTTGGCTCTTTTTGACTGTGTATACTACTGGTCACTATACTTGTTGTTGGACCAAATTTTCGACCCATTCTACGATATAAAAGTATCAATCATTTTGCTTGCAATCACAAACCCCATGATTGACGAGAACATTACTTTCTCTTCGTGGGCAAACGTTACGCCGGGAACCAAGCTGAAATGCGAGAATTCGCCCCTTTTTTTACAAACGACCTTTCGATAACCAAACCTAAATTTTCCAAGATATTCCCATAGCTTTCCAGTAAAACACTTATCCAACAACTCGCATATTCAGAGTGATTGATCTAGTCGTATACATGATGAAGGCTGGGTACATATAGGCATGTGATCAGCAAGTGGCTCGCGGCAGAACCGATGATTGGCTCTTGTAAGGGACGATGCTGAGGTAGCGGCAATGGTGGGGGAGGGGGTGAGCGTGAGTTGCGCGCCAACAGGTAAGGGTGGAACTCGGGCTCAGTGGTTTGTGATGCTTTGAACAGCTGTGCGCGCCCCGCGTGTGTGTGTCAGTGTTAAACAGCTGAGTGTTTGTTCCTTAGGTGAGTACTATTAGGAATTGTGATAACATACATTGACTGTGTATATTGAGCCTGAAACTGAATTGAATAAAGTGACTGTTTTTGTATACGTTCATACTGGCTAATTGGTTAATTTAAATTTAGAAACGAACGTGTATGGACCAAACTGGGAGCTTGTTTAGTTCAGTTAAGTCACAAGAGGTGTATTATTCTTTGTAATTTATTAGTCAGTGGATGTTTATTTATATTACTGGCCAGCTTGAATTTATTTTGTTTTCACTGTACTTATTGCACATTGTAGGATAGCACAACGAAAATAAACTAATCGTATTTTAAAGTGAGAATCTCAGTTGAAGTTTCCGTTTGGTCCACTTGTTTTGTATACACAGTTATTTAGAAGTTTATTATTATAACATCATTAATATAAATTCTTTTAGTTGTATCCCATTTTACATGGTGTTTTTCTGTTTTTATATATCCAACTGATTTAAATAAATATCTACAGTAACATGCTAAAGACGCTCATAAAGGTTAAATGTTTTTTTTATTTTAGAATAACTGTTAGGGAGTTGTATGGTGTAATTGTTAGCACACTCGCCCGGCAAGAAAGATATCCGGAACAGTGTGTTAAAATGTCTTAAGTATTTTTAAATTGACTCATTGCTTTCCATTTTGCTTATGTTTATTCGGTTAGGCTTACTGACTATTTAGTGTAGGTTCTCGGTATATAGCTTTTGAGTGTTATTAGTACACTCTATAACATATTTTATACTTTTTGGTGAAACTAGGTGGGTAGTAAGGTAAAAGCTAGCCAATTCACAAAAAATGATTACTTTTACGTAAAATTCCTCATTGTTATTATTTTGAGATATTTATTTGTTTTTTGTAACTTATTGTAGAACTAATAGCAAGTATTTTAAAGTATCGCCCATTTTAAAATTTGTCATTGACGATGGTACAATGTATCAGGTAAAAATAGTACCACAGCCGTTTTTCATAGTTTTAGAAAGGAGAAAAAACTCCATAATGATTTTGTCGTGATTTTGTGTTAACTTAAAAGTAGAAAACGTCTGAAATAATATTTTAACCCCAGTTTAAGTAACTGTAACTTTCTGAATCGACACAAATTGTTTAAGGTGAAAGTACATTTGTTTTTATTTACCATTCCTATGCAAAATTAATATTGTCTAAGCGTTTTTTATTAATATTTTTACAACACGTGGAAAAATGAGCAATAAAGGCTTTCGTTAAAAAACAGTTTTCAATATTGCGAGAAAACTCATAAACAAGGAGAACGCTTTATTGAGTCGCGAATCAGAAGCGCTTGGCTGGGAAACGTTTTCTTCAATTGCATTTATTGAATATTAAACATTGTAGCCAGAAACAAGTGAAACAAAAGTTTGATTGAGTCAAACATCCTAATATCGTTACTTCAATTTTAACATAACGTTAATTTAAACGGACAACATAGTATAATTTATACAGGGTGTATTATCTGTTATTATAGGATTTTCGTAATAAACTACAGCACGACTGAAAGACATATAGGGGTAGTTCCTACACATAAAGGCTGCGACACATTGGTGATTTGTTATTAATGTTTTTTTATTGATTTGTTTACGATTAATTACGTAAAAGCCTATACAACGTGGTACACATACCCTAAAGCCTTAACACAAAATATGTTTTAGTGTTTTCTGTTTTTAAACTACCCTAAAAGCATGACATATAGTGCTCGCCCAAAGCTGAACGAGTAGTGATATCCATAAACTATTACTTAAGCGTGTAGCAATTGAATGGGTGGTACAATATTTAATTTGATTTTGTATTTGAATCTTTGATGGTTCTTGCAAACATAAATATGTTAGGTTATTAGTTAGGTATCTTTGAAAATACCTGGTTATGTACTAGAACACTATGGCTTGTTTTGCCATATTAAGCTGAAATTCAGCAAAATAAAAACGTTAAACTTTTGGATAAAGAGTAATAAGAATGAAATTAATCATGTGACACCTGAACTTCATTATAAACCGTCTTTCTTCATAGACCACTATCAACCTAAACACTTTCCTTACTTCACTGGTGACGAAAACCCGTCAAATAGTAACTAACATATTTACGTTCACAACTATCAAGTAACTAACGTAAAACGATGTCTAATACAACACTTCTGAACAATCCTTCACTATCAGTTTTGAACTCGATTTCAAATCGATCACTCGATCACTTACTAGAACCTATATATCAAATATGTACACGTGTTTATTGACACTCATTTTACCTTGGGTGGTCACTTTGTATTATGCCTTTTTGAGCAGAATGGAAAACTCATAATTGATTTTGTGTTAGGATGCCATAGGTTGACCCAATTTTAAGTTTCTACAGCAACCCCTTATAGAAAATTAAGACACAGTGAATTGTTATATAGAAATCCCTATAACTTTTGACATAATTTTCACCTTAAATATTAGCGTGGACTTATTAGAATAATTAAACTTATTGCTACAAATTACTTATATTTGTCTATTCAAAAGACAAAATAGCTAACATACTTTGGGATAACTTAGGGATGAGTTAGCTAATTAAAGTCAGAAGTTCTTGCTTGACATTGTTTAGGTTGAGAACCTTGCGGCAACCCGAGGAAACTTATAATTACTGTTGGTATCAGGTTTAGCTGATTCCAGTAAAATGCTTCTGGGTAGATAAAAGACAAAACAGACTGACTGGAGTTTAATCAATGCTATTGTAATATAATATATTCATTGAGTAGTCATTATTATTCATTTTTTAAACATTGACTAATATATTTTATTTGCTTGTCGTGTGTTTTTTACGGTTAGATATTTTTTATACTTGGTGTAATAAAGGTAACATTACCTTACAAAACAACAATACAAGGTGACTAATTTAATTTGTCATCAATATCTACATCTGTGGAATTATATGGGTCCCTATAATTAAGTACAAAACTTTTCATTGATTTATATTGGAAAGTAAACATAGGCATGCATAAACAAAGGTTAACGTCCCAAAAAATGCTACTTTAACAATCATTCTTTATAAATCAATGCCTTCTAAAAAATAAAATGCTAAATACCGATAAAAACTATATTTAATTCACTAACGGTAGCGGGCTCAGTAGAATTTCGTCCACCTTAAAAATGTTGTTTTCTGATCGCCGTATTGTTTATTAGCACAAAATATGAAAGTTTTTTATTCTTAAACTCAAATATTATGCACTAAATCCTGATACAAATTACAATCAATTCCCATTGGTGGCTGGCTGAGCGTAAAACAGTTACAAACAACAAGTTAGTTAATAACTGAGCACGCAATCTTTCATTGGTATCAGTTGAAAGCATAAAATAAGCACTAAACATTTGTACATGCTTATAACCTCCTCACCCCCTACGTCACCTACAAGTTACATTACCTTGTCTGTGTATATTGAGCCTGGGACTGAAGAGGATATGTGCTCAAAGTGGTAGGGTGTCTTGCAGATGTACCGTACAGCTGTGGAGACGGTAGACAGCGAGGAGCAGTGTAGTACGAGTATAATGGCGCATGCGCGAACTGTCACCGGCAAGCAGTCAGTGATGAATCAGCTGACATAACCTCTCAGTAGTAAACATTCAGTGAACAGTACACATCGGACATACACCGCTACACCTCCGAACCTGTATCTATCATCGCAGTTACACTACATGGATTAGCCAGGTGTGTTATTATGATTAGTATCTAGATCAGTAATGTGAATTTCGGTCGGGGCTATAATTTCAGGTGAGTTAAAACCCAATTGAGTAAGATGAGAAAATAATTTAAGTTAGGTGTTGAGGTAGGCCTAGTTATGTTTTGATTTACAACCAAAACAAAACATTATCTTTGGCAAAATTAAGATCGAATCATTGATTTTCCAGCTAATACCAAAGGTCGTTAGAAAGAAGTTTTTGATAGGTCAAAACAGTTGTCCCTTGGTATTACTAGTTCGTCTCTTATATTACTAAGTTTTAATATTTTTGTACCGTGATTGACATGTGGAAATTTGTAATTTCTTTGCAATACTAAAGTATGACTGATGCCTGTAAGACGTAGTTAGCGTTAGACCCTATTTTACAATAATTTTGTATTTTAATCTTCTTCCGCTTATTAAGAAATTTTAACTAGACTCTTATAAACTGGTATTTTCAACGATTCTTTATCTGTCACATCTGAGGAGCCTAATTATTACTAAATAATCTGTTCATTCTATATTGAGAATATCCCCTGTTTTCTGTAATATAAAAGCTAACTTCTTAAACTATCGATGCTTTGATGTGGATTTACCAATCATAACAAAGCACCAGTTAGTAATCTTGACTGGATTTACAAAAATACGTAGGTTAGGCCTACAGTTATACCTGTTCACGTGCAAAATAATACCATACATAGAACCGTCCTGTGTAAACACTAGATGGGATGGGAAGAAGGAACATTACCAATCTTGTATTGGGTACAAACGCTTAGATTTAAAACTGTGTGCATTATGATGGTTTTATAAAATTTTGAAATTAAAGGCAATTGATATTATTAATGACTTTTCACGGCTTTTAATATAACACAAGAATAATGCTTGTTTTAAATTAAATTGAAAGGCAGCAAGTTTGCTCATAAAGGCAGGTACACAGACTAAAAACCGATGTTATAATGTAATTTGCTTCAATGGAAAGGGGCCGAGTGAGATTAAAAGTTAATGACTTCTGCGTACAGATGTTTTCACCACTGCCAAATCTCATTCGAGTGTAAACGTGAAGTTTCCCTTTGTGAAAAACAATTATTTAACTGGTTAAATTATTCGGTACTTAATATAGGGTGGTTTATCACTGGCCATAGGGGATTCCAGGTTGCATCTCGTCATACATGAACGAAATGAATAGTTGACGTGAAAATTTAACCTTAAGCACTTAAGCGAACCTTAGAATTTCGATCGAACCATTTTTGATTTTATTTTGAGTTATTGTGACATTTAAAACATGTCTTGAAACTTTCACTCGCTTTCTCATAATTTTTATAAGTTCGAGGCTTTACGAAACCTAACATAGGAACGCCAAAGCCTAGAGATATTATAGTAGCCCTTAGCAGAAATCCACAGTCCCATTAAACATTTAATATTCTAGATGAAACACAATCAGAAACCGGTATTGTATTACCTGGCATGACCCCAATTTGAACAGCGCGTAAAGGGTAAATTGACTGAAATTAATATTGTACTTTAAACTTGTTATGCATGACTATTAAAACGAGAATTGAATTTAATCAAATTTCAGAAATATTATAAGCAGTTATCCGACTGCTCATACATTTGATGATGTTGTGATAAATTCATATTAGTGAGACAACAAATGTGTGTCGTGCTGATTTAACTGTCAGATTTAAGGCGAAATGATGAGAGGGGAGGGGAGAGAAAGCCAGGCAGCATATGCACGGTGTATTCCTCGCGTTATCTTCAAACGTAAGATTCAAGCCAGAAGTGTCTGCCGCATCACTCACTTTATTATGAGAGACTGGTATTTGAACACGTTTTATATCACGTTTAACTGACATACATATAGCTTGATTATATAACTCATTTTGTACTACAGTACAGAAAATACCCTTGAGGTTTTAAGTATATTTCGCAAAATAACGCAACTATTCGTTTTCATAATCTATACTATTAGTATTTCGGTTAGGGTTGTCCGGAGTGTTGAGATCTCGGAATCTGGCTGGGGTAATTCAGAATTTTTTGAATAGAAATGGTCCTTAGTGTGTGGAGTGGAGGGGAAATGAATAAAATTATATAGATTTTTTATTTTTATAAGGTTTTGAGGTCCCCAATTCCTCGTGTTATATTTCTTTTTTTTAGTAAATATTTATTAGTAAATATCAACGGATTTGTTTGAAACTCGACACATAGTTGTATACCATTAACCCAAAGACCCTACTGATTTTGGGGTTCGGGGGCACAATATATGGTTGGGGGTTAAAGGGGAAAAGATTAACATAAAAATGTGGGTACAAAACAGGAATATTATGCTGATTTCAAAATATATTGGTTGTCTACCAAATTGTTTGGGAGGAAGGGAGTTTAAAAGTGGGGTAAAACATCGGGATGGCCGAGTTTTACAAAGCGGGCACCGAGGCCGTAGGCCGAGGTGCTTCGCTCGCGAGCGAAGTGTTAAAGGGTTAATTGTAACTGTGTTTGTTTTTTACTTATCTGTTTGATTTGATTGTTTTGCCTGTTATTTTTATTTTAATGGTTATGTAGTTTTGTTTTCTTATACAATTAATTTTGTTTGCAATAAAACCGTATTTATTTATTTCATGTTTTTTTTTTAAAGCTTGTTTATTGTTTACGATTTATATATAGGAAGTACAACGCCTAACGGTCCCCGCACAATTTAGGAAATACCTTTGTTCTATACAGTATAATAACTTAACATAAACCACACAGGTACATAGTCTACATAGCATAAAGCTATGGTTTTGTGTTATACTTTGCTTTTTGATTGTAAATTTGTGAAAGACATGATATAAATGTATCCATGTTCTTTTCGTTTACATAAATATATATTTCGATAGTTCTTTTTGCTTTTGAAACATTTTAGACCGGTATCACATTTTTTTAATTAGGAGGAAAGTTACTTTAAAAATAGCTAAGGAGCCCGTAACAGGAGTAAAACAGATTTAGTCGGTGATGAAGAAGAAGCTACATGGAGCATGTTGCCATGACAACTGACACTTTAGTGAAGGAGTCTCGAGAGTTTATAATGCAACAACAACCTTAGAGTCGTTATCTTCACTACATCCTCCATTAGTGTGGGTCATGTACTCTAATCTTCCCTTCAAGCTTTAATGAAACTAGGATTTAAATATTTGATAACTATCGTTTGAAAAATCATTTCTTGCAGTTTTAGATTTTAGTTACAAGTTCTACGTAAAAATACAGCTCTCATTTTTAAATGATTGGATGACTTAAGTTATAGGTAGAATTAATGTCATAGGTTTAGTGTTAAGTTTGTAGCGCTGAAGGTAAGTAAATATAACCTCAGAGATAAAGCGAAGAACCCACACACACGAAGTCAGGTATGCAACCGAGGGTGATCTAAAATCGTTCACTCGATAAAAAACTACTCACTCATGAAGTCATTCAATTTATCTTGTCATCCTTTCATTCGAACTAGTAAATTCTTGTGTCTATGCGGGCAGCCCATACGTATGCCATAAACTCGCCAGTATCGTAAATACATATGCGGTTAAACTTGGCTAAAGACGAGTCTTAAAACTTAGCCGACACGTAGCCACGAGCACTACGGTAAATCTTGGGAAATTTCCAAGAAAGAAAAGACTGTTTTAATTTTGTTTCTTTTAATTATACAACACTATTTTATACGCTATTTGTAATGTTTTACAATTTACAACATTTTACAACAGTTACGGTACTTACTTTGTGGTTCGGCTTGAATTAAAATCCATTTGCTTTATAATGCATATTGTATACAAAAAAGAACTGGTGTTAGTTTTGAAATACGAAAGTTGTTTACTGTCTGTATCAATTTAATTTCTTCCCAGTGATCTGAATGTCTAAATGAAGAAATTTTGACTAAATATATAACATTAAAAATGTCTTGACTGTAGGTTCTAGAGCAACCGGAGTTGCTTTAGTTGATTAAGAAGGTAAACATATACCATACGGGATGATGTATTTATTTATGGTATCGATATAGTTTTACAGGAATATCAAAACAGGTTACACATATATGCAGAGAGTTGTGAACTCTCTGGAACGATTCATATAAAATTAGTAATAAATTAAAATAAATCAAAACATTTCCAGAATGTAGAGGCGAGGTAGGAGACTCCAAACTATTCTAGCCTGGTCTGAACGTCTCTCTCCCGTAGAGTTTAGTCAGGATTCATTTTCTTAGGGGTGAACTGTTTAAACAAGTTGAAATTAGCGCCACCCCATCGAAATGCTAACCAGTAAGATAGGTTCGAGTAAATTATTCTGTAATTTAACCGACCCAAGTATCTGAGAAGGCAAAGAATTAAAAGGTTCCCGTTGATGATAAATGCGTGAGGATATAATTATGTAAACTACAAATACGCAATACACTTCAATAAAGTCAAAGGACTTGATATCACTTCTAGCTCAATACCAATGACAAGCAATCAACCAGAGAGTATTGGTTGTCTAATCAAGAAATTGCTTCCACAGATTATGGTCATAACCAAAGCTACTCTAGAGGGATAGATATCCAGCATTGTCTAGTAATAGCCTTTATCAAGAGATGAACTACTAGGAAATGTATGCCAACTTGAGTTAAAATACACATGTTGCCCATTTGATGTCCCATAATCTATTGAATAAAGTAATTCAAGTGTGTTAATGTTAACAATTAGTTAACACTCTGATTTACTTTGTAACGATCAAGCTTAGTTTGTGTATCAGTAACCCTGAAATTGGTAACTTTTGAGAGGATCAATGTATAATGTTATTTATGTTTGTTGGAAAGGTGTCAATACTATTTAGACATTTTACTACTTATGAATACATTGTGTTTATAAGTTATAACATTGTTTACTTATAAATACAATGTATACACTCTAAAAGCACAACAGTGTCCATACAATTTTGTTTCAACATATTTCATTGTATGTTCTTGGTTATACATCACAAATTACTAGAATATTTCCAAAGTTGTTTTAAAACTTAATATTATACACATTAAGAACGAGGTCCTTAAATAGTACAACTTAATTTGCATCAGTCTGCAAAAGACTCCTATGCAACTCTCAACATAAGTGTGTGTATAATTGAAGTGAATATATTACTCTGTAAAGTTGTCTGATCTGAAACCAGAATAGAGCTTCAAAGAAACCACAGAGTGCAGCCACAATACACGCAGGAAAAGCTGTCCTACTCAAACCTCTCAAGTTTTCTCTTTTTCCGAGCCGACAGTTTCGATTTTGCCTCTCTTTGTTCAAGTTCTTTGATACTGAATACCCTACAGACACGTCTTTCATTTAAAGCTAACCTCACGTGTGACAAACGTCAATGTGGTAAAGATTTATCTTTTAGAATCAAACGAAACGGGAATACTGGGCCTCTGCTGGACATTTGGAACGTGGATTTCTTGTGCCAGCTGATGAGAAAGACATATTAACTAGTAATTGTTTTTTTAGAGGTGAATTTAAATTATCTTAGTTTAAGAGGTGTCCCTTAAATCCAAGGAGGTGGGTATTGTTATGGGCTATTTTAAAACATACTGACAAATCCATGGGTCGGAGCAAGTTAGTAATTTTCAAGCCGAGGTAGGACATTTAGTTTTCTAAAGAAATGGTCTGTATTGTTCTTTTCAAAACCAAAGGATAATCAGTGAAATTGCAGTGAGTAAGTTTAAAATCAAGACTTTCTGTAGAACGGTCGCATCACAAAAGTTAACCTCAAGAGAAAGTCAGGAGACAGAGACTGGAGGTTTCTAATTTAGCCGAAGTAATCATCAAACAACAGCACCTTCAGAATTCCACCCAATCACGATATTTTAACTAACCCTTGTTTTGTGTTAGAAGAGTTAATGAAAGAATAATTTGTCTATACAGAGCAGAATTTGTTGAGCAAGTTATGGTCGAGATTCGTAGGTGAAAAGAAAGGTACTAAACAATACACTGTTGGACTCTAGTTGGTAAAAGTTTTGCCTAAATGTGGTTTACGTAATTTGAAAACAATTTCTACTGAGAGTGAAATATGAGCATTTCTGGATAGAAGTATTCCTGTTTTGTCCATTATTTAAAATAATAAAAGGAGGTGTGAAGAATAGTTAGACTGAGAAACGGTAAGCTATTATAGAGGCATTTGTCATATTACAATACTGTTAAAAATTGGAAGTCGAACTGGGTTATTGCATTTTCTGTATTCTAGGTTCTGTTTTATATCTTCTGTAAATTTATTTTAGAATTTTAAATCATAGTAGAAGGTAGGAGTAAGACTTTTTAAAATTAGTATGAAGTAAAATTTTAGTTACCAAATCTTAAGGGCTAGTGTATATAATAATTTATATTGGTATATCAAAGTTAAAAACATACTCAGGGTTTACCAAACGACTTATTGTTGGTTTCATTGTTTGTAGATTGGCAAGACAAACGTTGCAATATTGAATTTTTGTATTGAACTATGACACGCTAAAACTAAGACAGACACTACATTAGGTGAACTAATTTTTATGAGATGAAAAACTAGGCCACAAAAATAGTAAATGTAGTTGAACGTACTTTTGACATAGTTTTCGTATCCTTTGTCAATTTGAAACCATATATTTTGTAATAGACTATTCTAAATGAAAGACCCGTGTTCGAGTCCCAGTTCGGTCCATACATTTTGTCTTTTAATTTATTTAGTAGTTTATTAGGTATTAAGCGTTTATACTAATTAAGATATATAGTGAGTCATTTGACATAGTATTTAAATTATGTTTGTAATATTTCCAATTTGTTGATTTATAGTCGTTACTTACAGTCACATGTTTTGGATAAACATTTATATTAAAGTACATCTCTAGATTTGAAGGCATAAATACATGCGCCGGATGTTGTAGTGATCAGCATGATCTCCCGGCAAGAGAAAGACCTGGATTCGAGTCCCGGTTCGGTCCACACATTTTACGACAAATGTATTTAGTACTAGACTATTCTATCATTTATATTTTCTGTTAAGTGTTTTTACCAAATATTAAATATTAAAAAGTGAGTTAAAAACGAAGTTAAGAGTTTCAGAGTTGTTGTCAGCTGTTACCTGCTTAAGAGTTGAAGTGAGTTGAGTTGAACCACACACTCCGAGGTGTTTGCCACATTAATGAGCTCGTCACCACAAACTCTCTCGTCTTCAATGTACCACGTGACCTGCTCATCTGTTACCATTTCTGTTCATGACAATAGGTATTGTGTCGAAGTTTTTATTTTGTAAAACTGAACGTTAAACTTTGGTTAATAATGAATTACGTGATGAAATTTACTGCAGAAAGTAAAGTTAAAAACTTAATTGAAGTCCACAGAGACATTCTATCAAGAACATGCGGTCATTAAAACAAATATTGAATAAACCATTTGAATTAAACAAAAACACTTTAATAGCTGATTAATTTTCATTTGAATATTTTGCATAAAATGCGAAACCGTCATGACAAAAGTATTGTTCATACCTTACATTAAAAGTACTTTTGATTATTGCTCATGTAACGCGCTCGGCCGCGCATTAGATGTTAGACTTGAGCTTATTTCAAAAAGCTTTTCTTTAGGAACTAACTAGTGGTGAGATTCACGTTCTATTATCTTAAGAGGAACTGATAATCAAAACACACTTTTATTTCAAACACTAATAAATGCAACTAAATTAATTTTATTTTTGAGTTTTTTATTAGCTTGTGAGTAGGCCCTTGAACTAGGCTTTATAGTAAAACCTTTTGTAGCATCAATTATTTCCTTGGGGCGTATTGGTACCCATAACGGTATTTTTCTCAAAACACTTCAACCAAGTTAAATTTTTTCCACACAGTTATGTCCTAAGTTTACCTTTAAAATTTCTCAAGTTATCTCATTCTTAATGCGTAGGCTTTAACGGTGGGAGTCATAACTACGTTCTAGGCTTCCGGTATCATACCACGTCGTAAAACTAACATAAAGATTGTCAAACGTTTCGGCCATTCTGTGATGAGGCATCCTTGGTGACGTAACAGCTGAGATGTCAAATCACAGAATGGCCGAAACGTCTGAAAACCTTAATGTTAGTTTCATGACGTGGTATGATACCGGAAGCCTAGAATATAGTTATCCCATTGCTTTATAAATTAAGGGTTTTTTAATATTGATTTTAATGATCATTTAATATAATTATAGTATATTAAAAACAATGTGCTGTGAATTAAACTATGTATTTTATTTTTTCTTCATTAATTTGTTCACTTCTTTAACAATAATTACAGTTTATTACAATAAGTTTATTTAAAAATAAATTCAATTGGTTAATAAACAATTAACAATTGCACCAAGTCATATCGGACTCACTTTAGTGAAGAAAACTCTAAAGGTAATTTAAAATGTAAGTGCAACCTACATAGCCGGTACTTGCTAAAGTAAAACACTATTTAATCTCTTGTTAATAAAGTTCGCTGATCATAGAGATATTTTCATGAATATACATATCTGTGCGGTATGGTTAGACAGTTTATAGTCGCTTGATTGTGTCAACTACAGGCAACGTTATTAATGATAACCGTTAGTCGAAATCCTGATTTGCTTTGTAACAAGCGAGCTTAATTCATGTATTTGTAATCATCACATTAGTCATCGCAGTTAATTACTGAGGGAACTGAAAACTCGACAAAATATATTTAATGCTGTTAAAATTTCTTAACATTTTAAACTAAAAAATGAACAATAACATTTGAAAAGACTATGAGTTATACATAAGCCACACTGTAGTTTACACTGAAGAGTTAAGCTTAGGAGACTTTGATGGTTATATTTTATGACTTAACATATTTGATTTATTCTTTTATCCTGTTAAGTATATATAAACCAATTTAATCCGTATTTATCAGAACGTACAAGAATTCTGTGCTCCATATAAACCCGCAATAAGGCCTAAAATAATTCAAAACTTTATTGCATTCGCAACTGTAACGAAAAACCTTTTGCTATACAAATCGAAAAAATAACTTGTATCAAACAACTCAAAATACATGTTTGTACACGTATAATAGAATACTTATCACAGGTGCCGAATCATACAGTTCTTGGAATTCAACGAAAACTAACTAAACACCCAGTTTAAGTGCAATGCAAAGCAAAGTACGTGATCGATTTTGTCTAGAAAATACAGTTATAGGACGATATTTTTACCAAACTGGCAAATCATGGAACTAAGCTATGCATTAGTTGCCATATAGTTGTCGTGAAATTTTATCTTTTAAAGTTAAAAAACACACTCGGTTGTAATAGCTGAAACAAACGTTCACATATACACTGGATACTTAAATGTGGTGTTGTTACTAAAATATGGTTTTAAATTTCAAAGTTGTAGAAATAAAACAAAAACCAATACTTATAATAATTTAAATTGCGAGGCCTTTCGATAGCAAGACTATCATCGTTGGGTAACACAAATTAATTTAAAACCTTTAATTTGTGTTGCCCGACGATAATAGCCTTGCTATCGAAAGGCCACGCAATTTAAATGATTATAAGTATTGGTTTTTGTTTTATTTCTATTATTTTGAAATGTTGTCCAATACTATGGCTCAAGTTTTCTATTCTATGATTTTAAATGTTAACTGTTTTATCAAAAACCTTGCATGACCCGTTTACTAAATCTATTCTAAACTACTTAAACATTACAAACAGTATTAGATTTAACGTTGTCTTGAAAGCGATGGTAAACATTCGCAACATTACTACTCGTAATGATTAAAGCTCTTAATTGTAGAATATAAAGAGGGGAAATGTTATTTGTTTTCCAAGTTTAACACTTGTAAATCCGCATTATAGTCCGCACTAGCTTCAGTTGTAATAAGTGTTATGAAAGAGATATAACAATTTCAACAACAATGTAAAAATATTTACATTTAAAAAAAGTTAAATAAAAAGTTGAAGTGTCACCTTTATTATAGCGCAAAGATACTGAAACCCTCAGTCACAGAGAACTGAGAACAGCCGTCCTCCTCAAACCAACCAAAGTTATCTCTTTCCCGAGCTGACAGTTTCGATTTCGCGTCCCTTTATTCAAGTTCTTTGATACTGAATACCCTACAGACACGTCTCTCAATTAAAGCTCTTATTACAACGGAAATAACATCAGTGAAGTTTCGTTTTAAAATCAAGGCTATTTCAAAGGGTAAACAATTTAAGAATAGTTACTAGTTCTGTATTTTGATATAAAAACCATATGAACAATACAAATACCAATACGGTTCCCTTCTCTCTCCGTTTGTATTGCCAAAAACTACTTTGAAAATCCCTTCCCCCCATAGGGATGTTGGTAGTTCGACTTCGGTGGTTAACGAACTTGACCTCGATATTTACAAAAGAAACATTTGTACTAAATTTGGTGGAAATCCAACCAAAATGTGAACTGTACAGATGATACACATAATTATATACATAGCACATTATGTAGATCAAATTAGGCAAAACGCTCAAAATATATTCTGGATGTTAGGATTGGTACTCGTTCCATGGTCCCGGGCCTGGATTTAATCATGCTTATGGTAAAGGAAATTCGGTAATAACTAAGAGGTAAATATTAAGACGACGTTTTTTTAACTTTATATGAATACAACATTCTTTTGTTATCACTGTCAAAACACTAATGGCTTGTCATTTGTAAGAAAGTTTTTCAAACGAAGATATATATAAAACAAAGTTAATATATGTTTTAACGTACTCTTCTCGATTTGATATGGTAACAATTTCGTTAACTACCAATTTCGTAAAATTAGATAATTGTTTCAAGGTTTAATCATTAGAAATTTAGCATTAGTTTATTCGGTCACAGTAAACTGTAGAGGACACGGATTGGAGGGTTTCTAATTTGCCC
Source organism: Matsumurasca onukii (assembly GCA_018831715.1). Classification (NCBI taxonomy): domain Eukaryota; kingdom Metazoa; phylum Arthropoda; class Insecta; order Hemiptera; family Cicadellidae; genus Matsumurasca; species Matsumurasca onukii. The sequence goes on along the minus strand of CM032060.1, from coordinate 64,825,571 downwards.
AAGGTAAACATTAAACATGCAACAACTTCAGGATTCTACCGCGTCGGAGTTCTCAGCCGTCTAGAAAGCATTTCTCAAAAGTATTGCATTAAACTCAAAAATATCTGTTTACTGTTCATGCAAGGCCACGCTTTAAATAATATTAGTAATAACGTGCTTCCTAATTTTCTAACAGATACACAGGAATATTTAAAAGTCAGTATAGTATCCAATATATTGCAACTACACAACACTAAAACCAAGTGGATGGATTTTAGTGTTGTGTAGTTACAATAGATTGGATAGTATACTGACTTTTAAATATAAAACCATACTCATCATTTCACAATACTAAAAACAAGGAACTTTAAACCTTAGTCGTAGTTGTAGGAGGAATAGAAAACGAAGAAGATTTTATGAGTCTGGCACTTGATACTAAAAGCCAGTTGTTGAGAGCCGGAAGTTGAACTGGGTTACGACAGTTGGCAAACGAATCTGAGTATCAGAGATCTGACCTTTTATAGGTTTATGAGAGTATAAGACATATTTGAAACTTTTATTAAATCACTATAAAATAAGTAAAACTGTAGCAGTTGTAAGATAGATACATCTTTATTACTGACACATTTGTCTATGCGTGCGGGAAGTCTAAATAACATCAACAGTAAAGGGTTCCAAATTCGGTAGCATATGATTGGATGTTTAGACTACCTGATTTCTTACACATGTTTCACATCAGTGGGACCTGTACTAATATAAAATGTATATCATTAAAAGGTTTACCCTTTGCATGGTTGAGCAGTTTTAGCGACAACTTGTCTGCTGGACAATTTACGCAATTACGTACATACATATTATACATCTTGAATAAAACGTTGTATAATAAGTTCATATTTTAATTCTGGAAAATAAAACAATTGTCACAACTAAAAACTCATAAATCAATGTTTTTAAAAAATAATCTGGAATATATGTTATCTTCCACTAGATTACATCCTGTTAAGGTGTTTTAACTAGTTTGACAGTGTAAATTGTGACGAGCATGGAATAGTAAATTATGACATTCAATATTAAACAAACAAGTAAACGCCATTATTTTAAAATAATTGCCCGTTGCAAATCGTATTATGGTCAAATATTTTCTTCCCAGTCGAAGCCATGTACAACCCAGCTATTGTTGGAATTAGTTAAGATTGAACCTTAAAACGAGTGTTACTTAAAATATCCAGTAAATATGAGAAAATACGTTAATTGCAAAAGAAAGGTATTTGAATTTTGCACTAAAGATTTTTATCAAGCTATGATCTAGGTACTACAATGTATAAATGTAATACAAGTACGTAACAAAATCTGCGGCTTTTTTTGCAGTTTGTTGTGTGTTTTACCACAATTTTAATGGTTTTAAAATGGTCTACCTGTTTATATAATTTTAGTTAGAAACTCCTTTGTTGTGGTTTTGTCAAGAAACGTCAAAATAAACACGGAAATATCCATGGTCCATGATAAAGTTATCACGCCGTACTTGAAACTGAATATCATTCATTCTTTGAAGTTGGTTGAAGCCCAAGTCAAAGCTTGGGTTTGTCAAAGGCTGAGTACTGACAGTGTCACTTTGATCTTTAGTATGTACTCCCGGCGGTGTGATTCTTGTGCATGCTCTTAGCTGATGTTTGACCCTTTGATATCTTTCCGTTAAAGACTTTCATATAAAAGCATACAACAATTGTACAATGTGTAATAAAACACCTGCACTACTTTAACTTTGTCTCTCCTACTTTTATTTGAGGTGACTGTTTTTTTCTGAAATATTGACTTAACAGATTTAATCTGATACTGACTTACGTTGATACAAAAATTATGTCTTCTTTTAACGTGAAACAACCTTTTCTAAAGAGAGAATTTAAGTCCAAATTAAAAGGAAACAATACAAATGCATTATTATTACAAAATGTACCAAAATGCTAGTTTAGATCTGTATGGTATTTTAAGAAATTGACCGCCCTTTTTGGATATGTAAGAAGAAAGACCAATGGCTAAGAAATGGCGTTCAGTTGTACCTCGTGAGAGGTGTTATGGTTTCAAATAACAGTAGGAATTAAACCCACACAATCTGTAAATTTTGTAAAGGTCTTATCAACATAATTATACCTATGTATTGTTTTTTTCTTGGACCCTACACTCCCCTAAATCTATTTTGAAGGAATCAAAAATTGTTATTACATTTGGACTTTGCTTTATGGTATAAAATCCCTTCTCTAAATTTGACGGTTCTAGCTTAACTTTTGTTATGTCCTCAGAACAGGTAGTCATGCACCTACAAGGGTGGTGAACATATTGATAAAGATGGTATTGTTTGCTACAACCTTGCCTAATGATATAATGTTTTCGATAAGATAATCTGTCATGATTTTAATATTAACTATTATGTGGAAAATTACCTATATTTTCATCGAAGCCCACTAACTCCCTACTAATAACTAATCAAAAAAGGCGCCTGGGTTTATCTGTCTTGACGCCTAAAACTTGTAGTATATAAAACTGTAGCCTAAAACTAAAAGCTCCAGTACATTTCAAACACTAAGTTTCAATTACAAGAATGGCATTTCAAGGGGAATACTGATTTCACATAGTAAAAGCTTTAGGTTAGTAACAGATTCGTTACAACAACGTTTGTGGGTCTAGTGTATGTATGTATTCCGCACACGTTCTCAAAACAGGATAACCCAAATACATGGAACATGCTGGCAAGCCTTGCGTATTGTTTAGAGCTTAAGTATGGCAGTTGTACTTTTAATGGATTCTTTCATTTTTCGTGTTATGTTAAAACAGCTATTACATTCGTTTTTATGTACCCTAACTGTACGTTGTACAAATCAACTGAACAAAACGGACTTTATTGGTGAATTTACTTTGAAAAATGAAATACTTTCTTTCTCATATCGTCATTATGGTATGACCTAGACCCGGAATTATGATATGAGCACCTATCCTAACCCCAAGTTGGCCTACATGTTTTGTGACATGTTTAAAACTGTTCAAAAATGTTAGTATGAAGGTTATGTTTTAAGAAGGTCGTTCAAGTTTTTTAGCCAGAAAAGGTTGGACAGGCGAAAATTCCCTTTGGAATAAAGTTGTTTTTTTATATAAAAAGGTGAATTCAACCGAGTTTGATAACATTGAAAATACACGTTGTTATGTAGTTTAAAAGAACTGTACAAATAGAAAGTGAATACTTTTCACGTATTATGTACTTTTGTTCCTAATCAACATACTGTACTTAAAGACTAAAGACTATGCAAATCCAATATATTTTTCAAAATGGCGGTCGAAAAGGTGTTTTTGCAATAACAGTGCAGTAATAGTCCAATTTTAATGAAATTTAAATGCGTTTTTCTTCATAATATGCAATAAAATCTGCGGGCAAATACCAAAGCGAGGATGCAAGTGTATTGAATACGAGTAACCAACCAATTAGATAGGAAATTCGCTTCACTCACGCCAGCTTATTGCGCTTTAACGTTTAGATGTGTGTCGGCCTGGATTAATATCTGAGAGTGTTAATGCCCAATGATAAGCTACTTAATTTAGTTTGAAAGCAAGCCCAATGGGAATTGGTGGCAATTAAAATTAGCCAAAAACAACGGAGTTTAACACTCACAATCAGTAGTTAATCTATTGTAATACTTTGTCGGTGTTATCGCCGGTGCTATGATTGTTCAATCAACAATGTTATTGTTTGAACATAAAGGCTCTCAACTGAACATTGTTTGTTACACCTCGGTTCTATGAGTGTTTCCTTTGTTTCTAGAACACGGCTTTAATCCTCAATACCGTTTAGAGCTCAAGCCATCCAAACGATGATTGCTATTAAAACGCAAATTTATAACACAGTATAATTATAAATGATTATTGTCAGTTCATGAACGTTTACCTTCTCAGGTAGGAGTTCAACTCGTCAACAAGTTGCCAAATTCGATCAAAAGTGCCTCGGAGCTCAAGGCTTATAAAACTCGTCTGAAAAAAGTGTTGGCCGCAGAAGCATTTTATAATACAGCGAGTTCATGGCACATGACTGGGAAATCGCGGAACACACTGTCTAATTACGGGACTAGAGTGATTCAATTCGAACCAATGAGAGAGAGTGAATGTCAAGAATGTATGTAAGAACTGGATTTCGATGTTAGAATGTGTGGGAAATTTTAGCTTTAAAAATAGAACTGACGATTGCATAACATGTCACATGTTTTCGCAATAAACCATTTATTTATTATTTATATTTATAAGGCTTTTGGTATCATATCGCCTCATAAAACTTGCATTAAGGTTATCAGACGTTTCGCCTATTCTGTATGAGGCATCCTCAGTGACGTTACAGCTGAGATGTCACATCTCAGAATAGGCGAAACGTCTTACAATCTTAATGTTAGTTTAATGACACGGTATGAAATCGGAAGCCTAGAATGAAGTTATCTCGTGGATTTATAAACAAAGGTTTTTAAATATAGAATTTAATGATCATGAAATATAATTGTAGTATATTAAAAAAACAATGTGCTGTTACTTAAACTATTTATTTTGTTTTGTCCTCATTAATTTGTCCACTTTAAAAATAATTACAGTTTATTACTGTATATTAATCACAATATACTCGTACTGTTACATCGTTGTTCACTCGATGCCTGTGGTTGTTTACGTTCACTTGTCAGTCACACTGTAACGCCACAAGCCTATATCAAACAACGTGGACGAGTAGTATGCAGATTTCACTGTCAGATTTACAAAGGGTTGAAACAGAGAGTGAGACAGACACATTAAATGATCATCACTGCATTCTCAAACATGCTCTTGCACTCAAATACTCGTACATTAAAGGATTTACAGTTAAACCCATTGCTTGTTTGTCATTTTCTATTTTATCTAGAAAATTCTTAAAGGTCAGACAATTACATTTAGATTTGTTTTAGATGTAATTATTTACACAAGTAGACATTAAAAGTACGATTTTCAGAAATGCTTTACCCTGACACGCAACCGAGAGCATACCCATACTTTAATAACAATACATAGTTTCAGGGTACATGTAACTGAACAGTTTTCAAAAGCTCAAAATACTATATAAACAAATTGACATTAAAATGTTCGATATCTTTTTGTAAAAATAGTAGAGCTATGGTAGTCACTTATAAAGGCAATGAACAATACAAAAAAAAATAAATTGATATTAACTGAATACAAGCTTTTACTAAATATACATAGACAAGACTACGAGTTATAAAATTACCTTTGTGTTTTTTTTGTTGTTATCAATCAATCATATATTCAATAGTGCTACAAAGATTACTTAACAATGTAGAAGGCATCTTAGATCACCTCTTCGGTGGAATTGAATTAGGGTGCTTGCTTTATTGGAAATACAAATAAAGTACTTTTAAAGTTTAGTAATTTAAAAAATGTTGGTTTTTCTAAGTCACTAAATTATGAAGTTTTTCTTCAAAGGCTAAGAAAATTGAGTGAAAAGTTTATTTAACTACTCCTTAACTACAATGATATTAAACATAAGCAGTCAATACTTATGTTCTTTTAAAAATCTAGTAGACAAACGGTAATCCAACAAATGTTAACAGACAGGGTGTTGAAGTGGTTACAGACCGAGGAAGAATGGAAAGCTCGAAAAGTGTCTCATGACGGTCTAAGCTAAGTAACTTGATTGTTAGTACAGCTACAATAACTGGAGTATAATATACAGGTTTAGTCATTGATGATGAAGAAGCTTCATGGATCATGCAAACTGACACTTGAGAAGGAAGTGTCGAGAGTTTATTTATGTATGAACAACGTTTTAGTTGTTATTTTCACCCCAACCTCCATTAAATAGGTCTTGAGTTTAAAGGTAATTTCCTACAATAGTTCTTTCTTTAATAGCCAAGTTAATACGAGAATGTTTTACTTGTAGGAACTATCAGTAGGAACTATTAATACACAAGGAAATGTTGTATAAATTAAAAGGTTCTATGTTTATATCGTGTTATTTTGACTAAAGAACCTCGATCTAGTTTTAATGACCCAAAACTAGTGCTACCAGCAGATTAAACTATCTCCAAGGCCAAGGTCGAGGCTCAGGTACTGCTGATGTCAACATGATGTCCGTGCTCTGCACACAAAGTGTATTCGGTACCTCTCTTTCACCCCCTCTACAACATTTATCAGCTGTGTCCGCAGTCTGTGCATCTTCTGCACGATAAATCCCACCTTAACTCATATTTTGTGACCCAACTCTAATCATCTCCTTTACCATGAGCGTTTGTTTTTTAATTATAAGCCTGGCTAGGCTATTAATTCAGTCCTCGCCCGGTTGAAAATGTTTAAAATGATACAGGGTAATTGAATATATAAATATACTTCTGACGTTGAATTTAAAATAAATCACGTAAGGTGACGTCTTGTGTGAAAGCCAAAATATCCTTGACCAAATGCCTTTACACCGTCTACATGTGTATCTTAGTCATTTCAAAACCCGGAAAAGGTTCATATTAAAGAATTACTTCAAGAATTATTTAAAAAAACGAAATTTGCATTTATTCGGACCTTGGGGTTAGTTATAAAAGTCTTCACATTGATTTCCTTATCTTTAATACAGTACTTAACTGTCCTTGTGTTGTTGTTAATCAAATGACAACGATACCATAAACCACGATACAAAAAGCGTATGGTAGATTTTTTACCAATACTGTACATAACTTGACCATTAGTAAAAGTTTGAGCTGAACTGTTATCTTAACCTGAACACTTTATGTAGTTTTTACAGATTTACATTAAAATTCAGGTTTTCGCAAGAGTCATATATGGCACTTATTATATGGTACAATAATATATTGCTAAGGTAAGATAGTACAATGGCGTCCACGTTTATAAGAGTATTCACCTTAGTCCCAACAAACCGCACCATCTTTCTGTTACTATCTAAAACTGTAAATACTTATGTTAAACATAGTATGATCATTAGATATCATATTATCCATCTTTTTTAAATGGCCTGCAACATTACAGGTATTTAAAGAACCATAATGCTAAACCTAATTTTGTAATACTTAGTTTTGACATACCACTGTTAGCAACCCTGAACCATTCATATTCCTTGCCTCTTGTCGTGGGGAAACTGAAAGACAAGGAGATTCTCATTAATGTTGTCTTGCACAAACAACATCAAAGTGAAGAGTTGGTTTGGTTTCCTGCAATGCGTCTTGTTGCTCAACATCAGTCCTGATGTTCCTCCAATATTGACTCTTTCATCTGTTCAACTTTACCGAAAAGTTTCCTTTATAACTTAGTTTATACATTAAAATCTTGTTTATTATTCACGGACATGTCTGACTTCTTTTTTATGTTAAAAATAAATTCAAGGGCATAACAGAGAGTAGAAGAACTTACATTGATGTTAATGTACAGTTTTACTACTTCAACTACATGCCAACAACTGATAATAATGTCAGTTTTAAGCATCCCTTGTTGCTAGTAAAACAAGGTATCAATATAATTAAATTTGAGCTTTACCATGTAGAAAATATAATGCGAAATGTCCAACTAATAAGGGGAAATATAACTAATAGTTCTTATAAAAACACACCATACATTATAACAGTAAATGTTGTAGCTGCTCCTAACTACCATTAAGTGGAAAAAAATATTGGTAAGTGGGTATTTGGGTTAAAAAATTAAATCAATTGTTAAATTTACGATGTAAAAGTATAATGTTGGTTATAGACGGTTAATAATTGCACCAAGTCATATCGGAGAATTCTAAAGGAAATTTGAAATGTAAGTGCAACCTACATAACCGATACTTGCTAAAGTAAAACACTGTTTAATCACTTGTTAATAAAGTTCGCTTATCATAGAGATATTTTCATGAATATACACATCTGTACGGTATGGTTAGACAGTTTAAAGCCGCTTGATTGTGTCAACTACAGGCAACGTTATTAATGATAACTGTTAGTCGAAATCCTGATTTGCTTTGTAACAAGCGAGCTTAATTCGTGTATTTGTAATCATCACATTAGTCATTGCAGTTAATTACTGAGGGAACTGAAAACTTGACAAAATACATTTATTGTTGTAAATATCAACTTCAAAATTTAAAATTAAGGAGATAAACTAAAACATTCTAAAGTACTAAGAGTTTTATAGCCATCCTGCAGTTTATTCTGAAGAGGTAAGCTTAGGAGAATTTGAGTAATATATTTGATGATCGATTAGTCCATTGTTTTATCCTGTTAAGTTTATATAAATAAATTGAATCCGTATTCAACAGAACGTACGATCTCTCTGTGCTCCGTGTAAACCCGCAATTGGTCCTAAGATTCATAACAATTTTATTGAATTGACAACTGTAACGAAAAATCATTTTTTACAGATTAAAAGGAATAACAACAAAATATCAAACTAGTAAAATACATGTTCGTACATGTCGTGTTAATAGAATTTGTTAACATCACAAGTGCCGAATTATACTCTTTTTCGGAACACAAAGAAAACTTACTAAATATTAATTTTGAGTGCTAGTCGAAGCCGATTACGTGATCAAAGTGGTTGCAATCTAGAAAAGATACTTACGGGACGACATTTCCACGATATTTTTACCAAAAATATAATTAAACTAAGCTAAACATTAGTTGTCGTGAACTTTTAACTTTCTTAAGTTTAAATTAACATACACTCGGTTTTAATAGCTGAAACTATATGCACATTGTTACTAAATATGATTTTTAATGTTTACCTTTTATCAAAACCTCTGATTGGCCCATTGAGTAAACGTACGAAATCTATTCCAAACCACTAAGTCATTACAAGAAGTATTCGATTTAACGTTGTTAAAAATAGCAACATTAGAACTCAAAATGATTAAAACTCGTAAGTGCAGAAAATAAAAAGGAAAAAGTTTTTGTTTTCCAAGCATAACACTTGTAAATTCGCACTGTAGTCCGCATTAGCTTTGTTAACGGTATGATGGAAAAAGTATAACAATTTCCAGACCAGTGTAACAAGTACTTAAATGTATAACAAAATAAATTAGAAAATTTATTTATTAGTCACCATAGCTCAGAAATACTGAAACCCTCAGTCACAGAGAACTGAGAACAGCCGTCCTCCTCAAACTAACCAAAGTTATCTCTTTCCCGAGCTGACAGTTTCGATTTCGCTTCCCTTTATTCAAGTTCTTTGATACTGAATACCCTACAGACACGTCTCTCAATTAAAGCTCTTATTACAACGGAAATAACATCAGTGAAGTTTCGTTTTAAAATCAAGGCTATTTCAAAGGGTACAAGATTTAGGAATAGTTACTAATACGTTTTTAAACGAAGGTAAACAAAGGTCATATCTTTTTTAACGTACCCTTCTCGATTTAATATGGTTACAATTTTGTTTAGTATTATTTCTTCAAATTAAATAACCGTTTCAAGGTTTAATCATTAGCATTCGTTTATTCGGTCAGAGTAAACTGTAGAGGACACGGATTAGAGGGTTTCTAATTTGCCCAAGGTAAACATTAAACATGAAACAACTTCAGGATTCTGCAGCGTCGGAGTTTTCAACCGTCTTGTAAGCATTAAAGCCATGCTTTAAATAATATTAGTAATCAAATGTTTTCTAATTTCGTAACACGTACACAGAAATATCTAAAAAGTCAGTATGGTATCCAATCTATTGAAACTACACACAACTGAAATCCTTTCACAAAACTACTCGTAAAAACAAGGAACGTTAAGCCATAGTCCTAGTTATAACAGTAATAGAAAACGAAGAAGATTTTATGAGTCTGGCACTTGATACTAAAAGCCAGTTGTTGAGAGCAGGAAGTTGAACTGGGTTATGGCAGTTGGCAGGCGAAGCCGAGTATCATAGATGTGACCTTAAGTTTATGAGAGTATAAGACAGATTTGAAACTGTTATTAAATCACTATAAAATAAGTAAAACCGTAGATATTGTAAGACAGATACATCTTTATTACCTACCTACATATTCGTCCATGCGTTCAAGAAATCTAAATAGCATCAAAATAATGGTTTCCAAATACGGTAGCTTATGATTGGATGTTTAGATTACCTGTTTTCTTACACATGTTTTACTACAGTGGGACCCGTACCTAATTTAAAATGTATATATGATTAAAAGGTTTACCTTTTGCATGGCTTACCCACTTCAGCAACAACTTTATTGTTCGACGATTTTAGTTACTACGGAAACATCATAAATAAAACGTTAGGTTAGCTAATTTAATGCTTGAAAATAAAACTATTGTCATAACTAAACACTCATAAGTTGGTATTAAAAAAGTAACCTAGACTATATGTTATCTTGATAACATCCCTTTGAGGTGTTTTAACAGTTTAAAAGGGTAAATTGTGACAAGCTGATGATTGAAATAGTTAACTACGGCTTTCAATAAACTAATAAACAGGTAAACGCCATTATTTTAAAATAACTGCCTGTTTGAATCTCATTCTGGTCGAATCTTTCCTTCCTAGTCGAAGCCATATACAACCCAGCCAATGTTACAATTTGATAAGATTGTACCTTAAAACGAGTTGTACTTAAACAGTAAATATGAAAAACACGTAAATTAGAAAAGTTGTATGTATTTCAATTTTACATTAAATGTCAACAAGCTATGATCTAGGTTCTACAATGTATAAATGTAATACAAATCCTTAGGCAGTTTTTGCAGTTATGAGCTTTTATTGCGGTTTTGATGAAACATTTAATATAACAAATGGTTTTAAATAACGTTCTACCTGTGTACCAAATTTTAGTTCTAAATTCCATCATTGTGGTTTGTCAGTGTCATTGTGGCTATGTTATTGTAAGTTTAACATGGAAATATCCACGGTCCGTGATAAAGTTATCTCCGTACTTGAAACTGAATATCATTCATTCTTTGAAGTTGGTTGAAGCCCAAGTCAAAGCTTGGGTTTGTCAAAGGCTGAGTACTGACAGTGTCACTTTGATCTTTAGTATGTACTCCCGGCGGTGTGATTCTTGTGCATGCTCTTAGCTGATGTTTGACCCTTTGATATCTTTCCGTTAAAGACATAAATCTATTATACAGGGTCTACAGTAAGGACCTTCACTTATGAAACAGGTAAGGGAGTAACAAGATTAAGATTAGGTCCGAATAACAAATTAGACAAGAAATTCGCGTCACTCACGACAGTGCCACGCTTTAACGTTTAGATGCGTGTCGGCCTGGGTTAATATCTGAGAGTGTTAAAGCCCAATAATGAGCTACTTCATTTTGTTTGAAAGCAAGCCCAATGGGAATTGGCGGCAATTAAATCAGCCAAAAACAACGGAGTTTAACACTCACAATCAATGGTTAATCTATTGTAACACTTTGTCGGCGATATCGCCGGTGCTATGATTGTTCAATAAACAATGTTATTGTTTGAACATAAAGGCTCTCAACTGAACGTTGTTTGTTACACCTCGGTTCTATGAGTGTTCCCTTTGTTTCTAGAAACACAACTTTAATCCTCAATAGCGTTTAGAGCGCACAAGCCATCTAAACCATGTTTGGTACTAAAACGTGAATACAGAACAAATAATAATATTATTAATTACCTTGTATTGTGCCTGTAGATCCTACAGTTGAGAAAAAGTGTGGATGCGCATTTCGCCCCGCTTGTGGGACATCGTCGGCACTCTTATTGTCCCTAACTAAAACATATGGTACACTATTTACACTAATTATTGTCCTATACACAGGGGGCGTGAACGCGGTGACGCACTACGCGGGCTCTTCGTCCGGTGGCCGCCTACGACGCCTTTGGTCCTACACTGGGTTTCACTTCTAGTACATAATAATAATTAAATAGTATTGTCCCTATACCACTGTAATTTCTGTAGCAAGAAACGTTACGTACTAAGTCGGTCTGAAAGTTCGACACATAAACGGAAATTCAGCATAAAACTTGCATTTAGCTAAATAAATAAATTGTTTATTGTTAAACTTTTTACAATGCATGGCAATCGTCAAAAACGTTGATTATTGAAATTTTCTATTCACTGTCACATTTAAGTCCCTTTCATACATACAATTTTCCCAGTATATCTGTCTCATTCATTGGAATTATCCCACTCTAGTCCCTAGTCGGTCAACCAATTACACGCTTGTTACTTCTTTTAGTTAAGTAATTACGTTGTTGTTACTCCTAGTTCTACCTTATTTAGTGTGCACGCTAATATTTGACGTGGTAAATATTTATTGCAACAATACCAACTTTCATAGAAAAAAAACTAATTATTATTGTTATTTTTACCGCTTAGAATAATTTCGTATATAATAATTGAACGTCGGTTTTAGGCTACCGGTTATTAACAACCCGCATCAGAGTTTGATGATATCAGACGCAAACCGCACACTTTAAAGTTGAGCTTGGTTGTCTTACTAGAAACTTTAATGATTTTGTCATCACAGCTTTATTTTTATGTATTTTATATTTTTTTACAAAATTGCATAGTAGTAACCAAATTATAATGTATTTTTCTTTCCTTCGGAAAACACCTTTTTGGAGAACACAAACTGATACTAGCACATATTAGTATTGGACTTCCCATAAACTTTTAGAGGTTTTTATTTGGAATAGTTTGGAAAATCGTAAGCTCCGTTGCGGACATCTTATTCTTGTATTCAGGGAAGAGTAAAAACAGACTAACCAATGTGAACAAGAAACAAGAAGAATAAAAGCCAATTGGTATCCTGCATTGCAGCTCACACGTTAGTATCAAACTCAATGGATTCTCCGATACGATACTTGAACTCTTTCACCTGACTGCTAAATGTAGTTATGTTTTATGGATTGAATATTTGACTATAACTAAATGTATTGATAGTTTGATTCCTTCTGTGATCAGATTTGTATCAATACCGCTTTCTTAACGTAAAATAAAATATCGTTATTATTTCTCAGCTAGCACAAATAAGGAAATATGTTTAGAATAACTTGAAGCGATGTCATTAAATTATTGATGACACGTAACATACAAGAACAATATCACAGTATTATTGACGTTTTCCATAAAACCTACTGTATAATAATGAAAACTAGTATCAATTTTGATTTTAGTAAAGGGAACACTCAAATGGATCTAAGATCAAAGATAGTGTAATACATTGAAGTTTTAAATAATAATAAGTAGGCTGATACTAACAACTTTGTGATGTGGCTTTTGAATGAATTAATCAAATTCCTGATGGCTTCACATGACTTTAAACCTTACCATCCATGCAATCTCTTTCACCATCAAAAGCTTCTGGTGAATATTCTAGTGTTACCTACTTTTGTTTGAACAACATTTTATGTATACTTCCACCATGTCTTTTGTTGTATTAAAAATAATTGTTTTTAGCAAAAACACACTGTAAAAAAGTTAGCTACGTAAAATCATTTTCTGATTTTAAAAAACTGTATTTTATTTTCTATTTTGTGTTTTTAAAACAAATATGAAATTATCGATTAGAGACTCCTAGATGTATATATGAAGATGGAATGAAATGTGTTAATAATCGTAAATCGTTTGCTAATTAACCTATTCTTCTGATAACTTTAACGACTTCTCTCGTATTAAAAACTATTTGTTTCAAGAACCAACAGGGTTGCCCGTGCTCTGTGATTTTGTCTAAATTAAAGGGTAAAAGTCTTTCTTTGTAGCAAGTTCAATCTCAACTTTTTTGTTTTCTGTCAAGATCAATACTAACTCTAAAGACAAATAAAAAGGTCGTTGGATAGCTGGTCATAAAGTAGTTACAAAAAGGAAAGGAGTAGCCTTGACGGAAGAAAGATAAAGAGCTAAAGAATATAAAGCAGGTCTGGGTACAAAGAAAATCCGACTTCAAGACGTTGTTAACGCATATTGCGTGGTCTGGCTGATACATTAATTTCACAAAATACAAAGTTTTCAAGCTAGTAAAACCTTAATATTTACAACAACAACATTAACGGACTTTACTGCCAATCATGTACATTACACAAAAGGCAAAGTTACGGCTTCAAAGCACTCTCTACTACTTAACCTTAACATAAACATACAAAATAATAATAGATATTTACTCAAATTTAGCTTAATATTAACCAAAAGTCAAAACAAACAAATAATAATAAATAAAAGAAATCATGTAAGCAAAACATTGAACACAAAAACACACACAGCCCCAAGGATTTCACTCCCTATGATCCCGAATAATGGAAGTTTCAATTCCATTCCCAAACGCTTGTCAGTTGCTCTAGTATTACCACTTAGGTTATGCCTCAACTAACAAGAAGTTACAGTAAATGATTTATTATACAAGTTATTTATGTGAGGAGCAATTGATAGTAACGAGGTTCCAAGGCGTGTACTTTGGTTCTGATTGTTGTTAATTAATTTAAAAGTTCGTACAAATATACCGGGGTTCTAGAAAACAGAATTAAATGCAAAATACGAGAGTTATGTAATGTTTTAAGTTCTTTTAATTTTATAATTGGCAAACCATAAAAATATTGACAAATACAAATTTAATACAGTAATTTTGAACACGTTCAAGTTTGTTAGAGCGGTCAACAGCCATATCATTGATTACGACATTACAGTAGTTGAAGTGCGGCAGTACAAGAGTTTTAACAAGCATTATTTTAACGTTTAGTGGCATTATTTATTTAGATTCGTTGAAACATTAAGTTCCCCGTTCACTTTTTATAAATTAAAACCGACCTTTTCAACACGCGTATAGTGGTTTCACAGAGTAAACAGGTTTTAGGTGAGTAAAAGACTCGTTACACCGGTATGTGTGGGACTGGTGTTTGTATGTATTCTGCACACGTACTCAAAACACGATAACCCGAATACGTGAAACATGCTGGCGAGCCTTTTGTATCGTTGTACACTAGAATTGACCTAAGACCAATGCATGGGAATTTAGTTATTTATATTCAATTTAAGTCATACTCGGATTTTTAAAATGGGGCAATATCGCATTTAGTATAATACCCCCTTCATTCACGTCAAGACCCTTTCGAATCAAGCGGTAACGTTGTCATAGCAAGTTGGTTTTTCTTTGTGACCTAACTTGCTTTTAAAAAGTTAAAATGAACTATTTGTTTATAAGTTTCATCTACATTTTTCTATTAAGGAATCATCCTCTGACCAACTTTCCAAGCAATCACTTTTTTACATACGTGTCCGTGTTTCTATCACACATTGTGATACCTGCCACTTTAAAATGTTCTTTAATCGCCGTAATTCAGTTTTGATTATACTTTGCCTCATTTTAAGTTGTGTAATATTCTAAAGAGTTGATTTGTTAGTCCTGAAGGTTTTGTGTTTATTTCTTGCGCCAATAGTATTTCAATTTTATTTCCTCAATGTGTAGATGTATAATGTTATGGTCTTCATTTATTTTCTAATTAAGTATTCCTTTTTTATTCATCGTATGGAATTTACATTATATACGGTAATCTAATCGCCAGGATATCCAATTCTGGATAATTTGGCAGCCAAAGAATATTGAGGCCTTCTCTGCCATGTGTCCCTGGAAAACCTCGGGGGTGAATCTTTGTCATTACAAATAAAATATCTAGCCTACGGAGTTTTGGATATTTGTTTGTTAAAAATGTAAACCAACCTTATTTCACAAATCACTTTTACATCACTTTGTCTTCATCAAATTTTGAAATATAATTTCTTTACTTATCGAACAAGCTAATATACGAGTATATGTACTGCATACCAAAATATTCAAAAACTATGGAGAACACAAAATTAACACTTAAACACGAGAGAAAATAACTATTTAAACAAATTATTTAGAATATTTAGGAGTAATTACTGTGAGACATGTATGTTTTAGTTCTTTATGGGCGTAAATTATTCATGCGCATATTATTAAACCCTAAATAATCGCTTAAACAATGCTTGATATATTTATTACTTGTAAATGCCAACACCGAGTTAATAATTTCTTTAAAATTATAAAACCGGAAATCTGCAGCATCCAAATTAGACTCCACACAAAACGCAATCGAGCCCAAAGCTGCGCAGAAAGAGCGGAGAATACGTCACGTTTCTAAAACTACTTTTTAAAAACTACGTTGTTGTAAAAAGTTCAATTTAAAGTTTGAAATAATAAATGAACGAAAAAGCAATTTACTTCGCAAACGCGTTTTAGGCTGACTGTTCATACTATTTTCTTTATTAAGAATTATACGTGTGAAAATCGTTCAATAACGGAAATTTCTAAGTAATTCTCTATACAAGAAAAAGTTACAAATTCAGCTGCCAAGTGTGTACATGGTACGTTTTACTTTTCCTCTGTGGCCTCCAAACTTTTAATTAAACGTTAACGCGAGGTTTTATAAATTCAAACCACTTGAAACCATTTGCATTTATGTTAGTGTGAGAAAAAAACATTAATTGTTTCAATCACTCAAAAACATGTAGTTTTACAGACTAGATTGTCACGTTTTATCGTAAGGACTGCGAATCCTCAACAGTCACAATCGCAGCTCAAACTATTGTAATACTTTGTCAATGTAATCGCCGGGCAAATGATTGTTCAATCAACAATGTTATTGTTTGCACATAATGGATATCAACTGTACATTGTTTGTTACACCTCGGATTTATGAGTGCTCCTTTCGCTTTTAAAAAGGCGAATAGCTTTAGTCCTTATCACCGTTTATACCACAAGCCATCCAAACAAGGTTTTGCAGTTAAACACGAGTATTTACAAGAAATAAAGAAACAAAGTAAACAAGTAAAGATTAAACTAGGTTTTTGTATAAGCAGGGTTTACCTAATAAAGTTTAACTAGTTAAGTTTTTAGACCCATAATGAGGTAGTTTTAAATAGTAATGGAGTTCTTCACGGATCCATACTAGGTCCGATCTTGTGTATAATTCATCTTGGATATGCATATTGATACAGAATATGTACGGTCGCCGTTTAGAAATATGTTGAATAGTTTAGTATGCTAATGTCACCACAATAAATTAAAGTGTTTCATCTTTAATAATTTTACAAGAAAATCTAATAATTAGTATAATATTTAAAAAACGGGTTGTAAAATAGTACATGCAGTTTGGGAATTCTTTAGTAATAAACCATGTGTATTCAATTTGTACGATAAACATCCTAGAATTTACCCAATGGAATGTTTCTTAATTGATTTATTTCAAATGAACTGCCTCCTAGATGTTCGTATTACAAAACACTTTTTCTCCTTGTAGTTCAAACCTTTTGAGTATAGCTTAATTTGGAAGAATTCATATCCAAACATCATAAATTATGGTAATATTTTTCCAGGAAACAGCTGGGGAACAAAATTTTTAGGTCATATCTAGTCACCAAACCTTTTTCAAACAATTTCAATTAGCTTTACCAGTCAGTTACATTATTCTGATTACGGAAACAATAATTTAAAAACTACTATAATGATAAGAATCAAGATGTAATTACTTAAATGTATTTCTAGTTTTGTAAATACTTACCTTTTGCCAAAAATGTGATTTAATTTACTAACCAATTTGCTTGGATCTTATCATTAAGAGGTCAAGGTTTCATCCAGATATTTTAAAGTTGATGTATTTGAAAATGAGAACAACACGTGTTTAAAAGGTATACATACAGTGAATGTATTGTGTTAAATCCCACTAACAGATTGAACACAGAGAATCGAATGTAATGAACTTGTAGGTGTAACGCCTGCGGATATTGTCTACTTGATTCTGATTAAACCAAACTTCAACTGTTGGCTTTCAAACAAATTCGCAATCTTCTTTTTAGTAGTGTTAGATTAAAAGTTTATCCATTTTCTCAGTATACAGAGATTTGCTCAGTATGTAGAGCCTGATATAGGCAAACAAGTTTATGGCGTAGTTATTTTTAAGAGCCCTGAGTTTTATATTACATGTTCAACTATAAACATAAGACACTTCCTCTAGTAAGGCTGTTTAACCAAAGTTAAAAATCAAAGCATATTTGACCTACTAGAATAATCAGCAACGTAATTTAGTACACATAGCTACTTGCATCGTAAGTAAAGACAAAACAACATTGTACTACCTAAGTTGTTTTACAAATATTTCGTATAGTATGTTAAACTATTTGTCATGTAAACATCTTATAAATATAAAATAGATAATATTTAAGGCAAGATTAGTTTAACGAAATATTCTTGTAATACAATAATGGTAATCGTAAACAACTCCAGCAAAAAGGGTTCATTATATGATGCAAACTGATTGAACAAAACTGTAAAACGATGATGTTCGAGAAACATGTTTTCCCATAAGATTTAGATGTTAGCTTTATTTCAATAATAATGCCTCATTCCAACGTAAAGAGTTAAACAATTTAACGTGAATACAATACATTGGTAAATCCTGACCTCCGTATAGTATCACATCTTATTTGGGTATTCCGACCGTAAAGAGGTAAATAGGTATGTCCAATATGTACAAGAAACATAAAAGAAAGAGACAGCGATTGGTTTCCTGCATTGCGGATCATTCCTCAGCAAAAACCAAATGGCTTCTCCAATACTGCTACTTGAACTTGACTGCCAATGTGGTGATCGGGCTGAATGTTTTGCGGATGATTAGCTAAATATGTTCACATTTTAGTTCTTTTTATCAGATTAGTCAAAATATACACTATTCTCATGTTAAACATAAAACCCTTTTTATCTTGTATCAAGGTAAAACATACGTTTTGAATAATTTAAAACCTATACTGAAAAGTGATGAAGCATAAAATGCGAGGCAGCTACGACGGTAATATTGCAATATATTATGTTTGTTATCATTTTTGGTCAACGACGTAAAACCAATTAATCAAATATTTAAGAATAATAATTAAACGTTAAAGTTACTCACGGATTAAATTTAACATAAATCCTGAACCGATTGCGGTATTCTAAGTAATACTATACAGGGTGTATCTAAACTACTAATCGAAACTTCAAGATTTTGATCATTGCGTCGAAAAAAGGTAAAAATAGCAAATTATCTGAGCTCACGTGTTTTAGTTGGCCACCAGTCACCGTTCTGTGTTTTGCAGTCAATATTTTATTAAACATTTCTCAACCACTACTCTATTGAAACTTCATACTGTTGAAACTCTAGATGGTTATGTCCATAAATATGTACCTGCATATGAAAACGTATATTTTAAAAAAGGCGGCCATTTAAAAATGTCAATCTTAAAAACTCAAAAGGTTATGCATTTTACAAAACTAGGTTGGATAAATTTAGTTTTACCCACTTAATTTTCCTTCTAATGACTTTAAATTTGTTTAAACTGAATTATAGATAGTAAATTTATAAGTTAAAGAATGATTGGTAACGCTCACTTTTGTAACTGTTCTGACAGAACTACAGCCATTATCAAGGTTGATGTTCAATTCGTAACGAATAATGTAACTTAAATCGTTATTAACTAATAATGACGCGAAGGACATGAGCTCTAATTTAATAACATATTATTAAATTTAAAACTTAATATAGCCAATATATGAAGTTTTAAATTTAATACATAATAATAATGTAATTATTTATAACAATCTACACCATAGTAACCTGTTGAGTAGTAATAAAATCTAAACAAATTAAGCTTGAAAATTAATTGTTTGTTTTTCAGGGTTTACTGTTAATATCACCTACCAGTGAGGCAGCTTTAGGAGGAATCGTTCAAATGGCTAACGGCTGCACATTACCATAAACCTTACCACGCAAGCAATCTCTTCCACCGTGAAAAGCTTTTGGCGAGTATTCTAAAGCTGCCTTCTTTTGTAAGTAAAGATCATACGGTTTAATTATATCAATTGTTTTAACTGACAAAAACACATGTTTGAAAATAAAAATTGTATTTAGTATTATAATAATCTTTGATTTTAACTTAAAGTCAGTAAAACGTATCATTTTCAGCCACGTGTTTTTCAAAATATTTTATACCATTTTAACACATGCTTTACAATCTAAAAACTGTGCGTGAACAAGATATAACGGGGCTTTGTCTGTGCTTTGTGTTTTGATTTAATTAAGGGAAAAAGTCTCTTTTGTAGCGAGTTCAATTTACTTTCTGTTGTTTTCATCCAACCTTAAGAACTAGTTTTAAACTTAAACATATTTATTGTATCAAGGTCCAGCTGCCATGTGACTAAATGTGATCGGTGTGATACAATCATTAACTTTGATATAACTTAACGCTGGTTATTTTAATTAATTTTAGCTTTAGCTATAATTTAAATAACGTGCATTTAAAATTGCATTAAAACAGTTGGGTTTTGTTTTTCTTTTAAATAACCTACTATAGTTTTCAGCGAACGGTTAACTTTGAGTGCACGTTTTATGTGATGTATATAATCAATATATTCTATCACACTTGAGGTTTGAAAAGAGATCTTTTAGAGAGTTTAAAACAGAACCTCCGTAACTTGTTTTATGTGTTAGGTTAACCACCGCAAAGTACATGGTTAACTCATGATACAACTAAGTCCAAATTTAAAAAGTAGGGTTAAAGGGTTACACCACTCCAAGTCTTTGAAAAAACCTCCACATGTGACAATTTATTGGAAAGTGCAAGTCAATTCGAAATAGTAAAAGCTTCAGGTTAATCTTTCAATAAATCAAAACGTTGTTAATTTGAAGTTCACGAAGCTTGCATGTTTTTATGGTGAAAATACGTTTTCAGGTACTTATTTGTTAAGGTATAACTGTAAAAATTACACAGTTGTTCTTGAGTAGCATTTCATGTTTTACATCCATATTTAGGAATAACTCAAAACACGAGTTTAAAGTAACTGTGATATAATTATTATGTTCTTAGCTTCAAAAGTGTATTTTTATTCCACAGAATTAACTAACATCAACAACGAGGTGTGACTTTCAAACATATCAAATTCGGGGCTCTACTATCTTGACGTTATTAAAGCCTCAAGGGTACCATGCTGGTTCCCTTTGGCTTTATATTCAAGCGTCATATAAGTTTAGTAAAAATGATCTTGTATTATTTCGTTACATTCTAGGAATGGTATTGGAACCAACCTATGACTTCGACTTTAGGCATTAAAATCAAGTCTTATTCATATATAAAAAGGAACTAGGCAACAATAAGACATTACCTTACAACGTACAGTACTTTTACTATTTTTAAAACAATAAAATTGAACTGACATTGACAGTTTCTTTATATACCTCTAACAAATGTATCTTCATCAAATTTTACGCATTACGACGTGTTTATCTTATACACTTTTGTCTTAACATTAAGATCCATGATACGTTCAATATTACAGTAAAATGAATATAAGATTTGGCTACCGTAGAACGAGAGTAACACATATTGGTAGGTATTTCACCTTGGGCCACAGACCTTTTTAATAGTTTTATTTGACACCCCAATTACTTTTTAAAGGTATTTTAAGGTGAATATTTGACAAATGACAAGCGCGATGAGTGTGTTGAAAAGTTATTACTGCAGCAATAATGGGTCGCGGGCCGATTTGGTGCGAACCACGCACTATGCTGCAGAACTACGGCAATATCCACAAAAATAACCTGTTCGTTAAACAGTTACCTGTTTACATTTATCATTTAAAACATGTTCCAAAAACATCAATTATAGCCCGCTGTTTTAAGCAACACCCTGTATTCAGTGACTTGCTGCCGTCAATGTGACCTCAGCTGTGACGTCACGTTCTCAGACTTAGCCGCAGTCACGTAACATCACTTATTCGCATCTGGTTCACAACGTTTTTTCTCTCTATTGGTCACAATGTTGCGTCTTTTGAGTAAGGTACGTTATTTTCCTTTCAAGCGAACTTCCATAAGAAATAGAGGGATTTTATTTTATTAACACACTAAACAAAATGCCGTAATGAAACAGTTTGCATTTTAGAGGTGCCGTAGAACTCAAATATCGTTCGAGTTGTTTTGGCGTGACGTTTTTAGTGTGTTTGCATCAAAAAGGTTTGTTAAATCTAAACTATTTATTTATTTCGGGTTGGGTTGTAGGCCTACTAACATCAAGGTATACTGTAGTTTTAAAATTCATTGTTAGTCGTTAGTAACGGTTTAGGCGTGTTTAATAAAGATGTAAAATATATAATAAAATACTGCCTTTTACATAAATACGGTTTAAAACTACAGTTATTTATTAAGTTATAACAACTCCTTTACTTGACATTTATTTTTGACGATGGGGTCTTTCTGAAAAAGAAATATTGCGGTCTTTTTCCATCATTTGAGAATAAAAATACCACGACGTTTTGTGATCTGAAATATGATCCTGTCTTCAGGTGAAAAGTAGTATAAGACATAACATAAAGCATTAAAAATTGCTAAAGTAAATAGCGTTAGCTGACCAGTTAAACACAACCAATAAACATGTGTTTTTGAAATTTTGAAACAAATTAATTTTATTGTTGTAGGTTAGTGTTAAATATTTTGTTATAATAATATAATAAGAAGAAGGAAAGACAAAACAAACTTAGGCACACAAATATTGTTTGGTTTTAATTAACTGGTCAGTTTACGGAAATTACTTTAGGCTACCCCACTTTCTAATGTTTTTGTTGAGTTTTAAGTTACTTTTCACCTGATGAACGTGACTGAAAGATTAACACGACGTTTTGGGATCTAAAATATGTTATGTTTGTCCACTAAAGATGGAAAATTTCCTTAGAATATTCCAAACTTAGAATCTGTGACAGACTAGGAGATAGGTTTGGTGGTGAGACATAATCAACCACGCTTAGAGTGAGCTCTATTCAGACCAGTTCAGCTTTAGCTAATCTTTGCAACGACTTCCTTTGTTCAGGTGTCTGCTATCACACTGACTGACGAGACTGCCTTGTGTTACATGATAGATAGGTTTACCTCTCACTGGCAGACTTACCCGTTCTACTTATGGAAGTACTCACTACGAAACTCTTTAACTATTTTCTTCTCTCGACCACCATTTCAAATCTGATTTTCTTTTTTCCTCTCCCCTTCGCCTTATAAATTCATAACATTAAAAACTTGTTGTATGAAACATTTGGTTTAAAAACACTTTCTATGTTTTTCATACTACCTGCCGCTATTTTATGATATTTTGTTAAATGCTTTGCTAAGAATTTATGTGATTGAGTAGTGTACTTTTAGCTTAACGAAGTGCTTAAAGAATATTTACTATCCTGCAAAACCAAAATTACTCAAAAAACCCTACGCATATCATTGGTAATATAGGCTACTCGTCAGCTAATTACAAAATTACAAGGACGCAAATGTTTAATTAGCTTGAAATAGCAAAATTTCTCCAAAAGCTATTTAACCTTTTTATTTAATGAATTATAATTCGTTTTAGATGAACATAACTGCAATATTTACGTTTACTTGAAAAATAAACGTAAACCCATGTGACGTTAATTTTCACACTGTAAATATACTTTTGTTCAAGTAGATTACCCTAAGGGATAATTATACTACAGCCGGGTTTACCGAAATGCCGGGTTTACCGAAATCATTTAATAAAAGCCGATATCAAAAGCCTTCTTTGAAATGTTTCAGTTTTGAAATGTATTATTTGTTTGTTATCACAGTTTGTTATCATTAAGTGTTATTGTCTCTTTTAAATAAAAGCACTAGTCTGTCCAATATGATAATCTGAATAGAGCTCCTTTTAGCTAAACAAAGGTGAAGGTTTTGATCCTTTAAGGTAAGCTAATTACTATCGTTCTTTATGAAAGGAGACTTTCATCAAGCTACTCTAGTTCTTTACACCTAGAGCTTTTTCAAAATATTTTGAATTACTTCAAGAAGTTTAACGTTATCAGTTCGTTCAAAACAGTGTATAAAAATCAATGATTTGAAAAATCTGTGCATTCAGTTTCCTTTCAAAAAGTTGGAAATGTTATTTCGCATTTCTTGTTTCAATAACGAGATCAAATCACGGGTAAGTAAGAAAGACAAAAACAGCTTTATTTACCGATTTAATAATTATTCCTAGAATATACAGTAAAATGTGTGTTTAACACTATGCATTTCCGTAGTTATAATGAAAACACATCATGAAGCTCTTTTGTACAGAGTAGATCCATCGTTTAATATGACAGAATCTTCCTGAAGGAATATATTACGTTATACTTGCCAAAATGGATTCATTCGGTGATAAATGTGATGTTACGCTGGCACAAGCCCAATATTTACTTTATGAAATCTCTTAAAAGTTAATATGACGTTTTATGTGACACTATCTCTAGACAGCAATATTGTATTTGAGAAACACAATCTACGTGTATGATATGGAACAATACATGTACGGTTGTGAAATATACGTAGATACATAAAACATGAAAGAATACCATCATCTTGTATCATGGGTGGTTTCCGTATGTGCAAGCTAGTTTTATAGACACTATCGTACGTAAACCTTCACCTAAGTAAAGACACAATGTACCATTTTATTTAATCTAATTTTTATTAATTGTTAAATTACAGTGTCTAGTAAATTATTTGCAAAATTAATTACTTTTCTTTTAAATCCAATATATTCCTGCTAGAACAAATAACTATCTACATTATACTTGTAACATACGGAAGAATTCTGAGAGTCCTATCAACCTATCACCAAAGGTTTACCAATTTTTTATTTCCTACACGAAGAAAAGCCTGTAATAATATTTTGTTTCTAAACATACAGAAAATATTTGATTCAAAATAACGGCATTTCTCTACGTTACTAGTTCAGCGACAAACCTTTACTAGCACCTAGCACAAAACGTAACATGCATAAACGATAACACAGTCTTAAAATATTTAGCTCAGTGAAATTTGAATAGCTTTTAGAAAATTAATGTTTTATTCACCAGAAGCAAACACGAAATGAAAAGGTCCACTGATGACAAACAGGAAGGGGAGCGTGGGAATCAATGCCGCTACGCACAATCAAGCAAGTCCATTATTGCACTCAGAAACAAAGGGTTCCATTTGAAATATTTCACATAGATTTCTCGTTAGGTCTTCTTTTTTAGAGCTCACTGCAACACATGAAGAGAATAATGAGTTGAATGTTTGTAATGATCTTGGGAAGGCCCATGTATGTCTTTATGTTGTATTGAACTATCGATCTTTGCATGATATATCGATAACGAAGCAATATAACAAGATACAACTTATGGTTTTCATGACCTATACCGAAGGTATAAATATACATTTTGTTAACTTATCTTGATGCGTTATCAGGGCGTACTGAAACTCTCTAAGAACATTCTCAAGTATTTTCAGGTGAAGACAAGTCAAATGGTTTTAGTTGTTACTCCTAAAACTGTATTGTTACTCGTGCAAAAACAATTCGGTAATATCAATTTGTGCAATAGCAATTTTAGGTTTCAAAACTGTTAATATATAGGCTTTACATTTTGCATACAATATAATGTTACAAAAAGGCATAAACTATTTTCAAGAGTGAACAGCTATTTGTGGGTGTTTAAGATTTTAAAGTGACAATAGCTCGTAAGTGACGTGTTTTAAAGAAATCCTGCAGGCTACAATTTTCTTAAAGACTACTTAAAAGAGCATATAACAGCTTTTCTAAAAAGTAATTGTATATGGTATCTGTCCGTTGGGAGGTTCTAGCGGAATAAGTGTTAGTGTTCACCACAGGTACTATGTGTCCTTGTGGTATACCGTGTAAACACTACTTTACATACACTTTCACCTAAGTAAAAACATAACATAATATACCTTAAAATTTAGAGATGTATTTAAATCTGAACGTTTATCCGAAACATGTGACTGTCAAATAGTGACATTAAATCAACAAGCTGGAAATATTACAAACATAATTTAAATACTATGTCAAACGATTTATTATAGATCTTAATTTGTATACCTTTAAATACACATTAAGATTTAAATACTTCTCTAAATTTGAAGGCATAAATAGTTGGGCTGGGTAGCGTAGTGGTGATCATGACGCCCGTCAAGCGAGAGACCTGGTTCGGTCCGAACTTTTTGTCTTCAAATTTCTTTAGTTATAAACTACCTATTTAGCGTTTTACAAATTGAGATCCATAACATAATATATATTTTTCAATTCAATTTTCATTTAAAGCCAAATGAAAGTGTTCAGTAAATTAATTGGCCAGTTTTACTTTGAATTTGTATCTGTAACCAATATTCCTTTGTAAACTAATTATGTATAAACCAAATAAGTCTTAAAACGCCAAACGTTAGGACAGAATATGAGTCTGCGGTAGTTTGAAAAAGCCGTAGTGGCTCTGCGAGTTTAATTTTACATTGTTGAATGAGTTCATTGCTTTCAAAGGCAGCTGCTCTGCATTAATTTACGCGGAACAATCAGCACTGCTGCAGAAGTACTGTTTGAGATAAACTCAATTCCTAACAATAGAAATACCTTTTTGATGTTCCTCTCTATACTTATCTAAAGACGTTATCCTTCCTTACAACGTAGATTTTTGTTTCATTCTCGATAGTATTGCATTTTCGATGGTTGACGTAAAATCTCCGATTTCAGAGAACCTCGGACATGTACTTTACATACATTACGACGGAAATGGTTTTAAACATACCAAACTATTTGACGACTCAAAACTCTTAATTTAACAATTTTCTGCTTGTAGCTTTTAGGTGAGGGGTACTTTAAAATATGAGAACCTTATATAAATAAAAAGTAATCGAGGATCGCAAAGTCTTCGTTCGATATACGTAGATAAACATTGTACTTTATAGATAGTTTATTAATTTGCTTATGCCATTCAACAATCAATAGTTGATAAATCTTTTATTTTTAAGCTGTAAAATATGAAAGCTCTCTTTACAACCTCTCTGACAATTTCACTCGCAACTAAAAGAGTTCTGTGTTTGTCTTAAACCTTTCCTGACTTGTGGCCAAGTGAAACTTTTAATTGCAAAGTTTCTTTTTGACACAAGGCGAAACATTAGTGTAGCTTTTTTATAAACAACACTTTATAAAAGCCTGATTTAAGAACTAACCAACATGGTATTGCCTAACGTAATGAGGCCTATTAATTACTCAGAGCTTTACAATTTACACACAATCGGAATGAATCTCCAAAAATTCAAATGTTTAGATGCAAATGAGTCTGACGCAGCAGATATTGACATTGTGACATTTACATTGATAAGAGACATCTGCACCGAACGCTTCACTGACTCTTTTCAAATCAATTTGTATATATCAACAGCTCGCTCAATGTTCAGGTTTGCTACGTGTACATTCGAATGTATGGTAACTAGATTATTACATGCTAGTAATAGTTACTAGATTGTTCCACGAGATTATCGTGACTGTTTTCAGTGATTTACATAATAGTTGTTAAATGATTAGATAGCTGAATATTTGTGGATTAATAAGTGATAAAATGCAATTTTTTAAGGTTGCTCAAGAACCTAATGTTGTAGGCCTACTTAAAAAAAACTTTACTGATTTTTATTTTGGTACAGTTTTTGTATAAGCACATTCCATAATTTAAATAGAAATTGGTGATACGAGATTTTACAATCATTATTAAAACCTAGCTGTATAGTTTAAATCGAATGCTTTAAGGTAACACCACTATGTAAGCGGCTTAAATATTCCATATTGGAAATTTGTTAATAGTTTTATTTATTTGCTTTTCCTCTCGTCAAAACATAGTTCAGTTAAACTAGTTTTCAAACGGTCTTTGTAAAATAATAGGGATATAAGTTAAGGTCAAGGGACTTTGGTTTATGCCCATCAGAAATAGCATTTATTCCTAAAAATACAGTTTGAAGTGTTAGATCTAGCAACAACATACAATACGTAAATACCAAGTGAATAGTTTTGTGGCTATCATATTTTAAAAACACCAAAGTGATAAATTATTAAACAGATAAAACCACTTAATGGGACCATTTAATAATTTCACGATTAAACCTGATTTATGCTAACTATGTATGAAACTCCTGAACACTCTCAGTAACGATTTCCTAAATCAAAAGCTACTTAATGGAATCACTCCAGGTTAAGGTTTAGGTCGTGAGGCTTGGTGAGCTTGTTGCCATGGAAGCAGTGTGGGAAGCTGGCGTTTGGCAGTGATCGAGTAGGGAGTGGTGGGGGTAGGTGGTGGGGTAGGCAGGGTGGTAGGGAGGGGGTGGTGAGTTGCGCAGACGGAGCCCAGGGTATTCTCAGTAGGACGTGACACCTGTTCCAGTTCGGGATATCTGTGTTCGTTTAGTGTTTCAGAGCTTTCTCTTCTTCTCTTGTAAGTTTTATTTGGCTTCTAGATTTTATTCGGTGTTTAAAAATGGGTTCTCAACCGAGTTTTGTTGAGTGATTGATTTGTGACGTCGTTGTGGTAATTAACGTTTTATTCAACGGTGATTCAATAAGTTATAATTCGATGTTAAGGATGCCATCGAAAATACAGTGATGTTTAATTAAACGTCTTTATGTAAGCAGTTGTGATTAAAACTCTCACCATCCAAGAGAACGGTCAAATTTACATTTTCACCATCGAAGTCTCATACACCATGAAAATATAGAGTAAACTATTATCATATCACCTTTGTATAAATATGCATACACCTAACCAGTCAGACCATGGCTCAATTGTTTTTGTATAACTAAATAACAACCCATATACGTCCTATGTATGATAATTTTGATTTTTCGTATCATAATGTAGTTACTTTTTACAATTTAGTAAAAAAATATTACGTTTAGTACAAAATAAAAGTTATAATTGGCAGACTAGGTGGTAATGTATGAATTATAAGGTAAATATTTCA
Source organism: Matsumurasca onukii (assembly GCA_018831715.1). NCBI lineage: Eukaryota > Metazoa > Arthropoda > Insecta > Hemiptera > Cicadellidae > Matsumurasca > Matsumurasca onukii. Next base: position 64,796,780 of record CM032060.1, on the reverse strand, counting down.
TCCCCATTACAGCTTTCCCTGAAGACCAGCTAACAGGTTGCAGCACTATTGTGTAATTAAAGTCACTTATTTATATTTTTAACTTATTTGTATGTTATGTTTTCGTGTACTTTTCCCTAACTATTTTGTCGTACTCGTTACTATTAAGGTCTGAGAGCATTTTATCATAAGACAATGATTAAATTAAGGGTTAATATGGCTCGGACGTAACTTGTTATACGTGTGTTACGTAACTAGAGAAAAACGTACATTTAACAAATAAGTATAGATAGGTCTTGTAGAAATCCCACGTTTGTTATGAAATTTTACAGAAATATACGTTTGTTTGCAGGCATTCAATATACTCGTAAGTAGTTGTTTAATATACTGACGTGTATAAAGTTGTACCTTGGTGGTATACGTCGTTTAAAACCCATCTGAAGATAACACTAATGTAAAATAACAACAAAATAACACAAGATAAAGTAAATATTTTTAAACTCGAAACTAAGATTTTAGTAAAGTTGCTGGTCTTAAATCTAATCTAGTAATGCTCCAGTTCCATGTGACTATTATATTCAACAGTGTAAAAGTTATTTAGCTAAGCCTGTGTAATTATAGGCATGATAGATTTCATGATTTGGACTTTGTGGAACATTGTGGTTAAGTGGAAGAGAGGACTTTAAAGTACTAACTTCGCCACCAACAAAGACGCTTTTCATTTCATTTCAGTGTGTTTAGGAACACTTCCAATGGAAAGTGTCTCCATACTCATCCGGGGAATAATTTTGAAGAGGCTAAACTACACCCTCCTTAAAATAACTCAAAACAAGAATAAAGAACTAAATTTTATCCAGTAGAAAACATGTAAAATACTTAATAATTATTAAAATACATATTTAATTGAAATATAAATATTTCTGGTGAATTGTTGTTAATGTCTGAAGGTTTGTATTGGGATTTTTAACCAGGTACAGGCTGTATCTGCTGTTCAACATAATACAAATCTTGAAACTATGTACTGAATAAACCATAAAATCAGTAGAGCTATCAAAGAGAGATCAGTAAGGAATCAGGGAAAGTTGAGTTGTTTCACCAATAATATTCCTATTCGGTTCAGTTCTATACTTTTTTGTACGTTAAAAACAACTTTACAATTTACCTAACAAAACCATTTGTTTTTACTTGAAAGATTTTTGTGCAAAACTTAATGAACATGCTATCTTAATGTAGCTATTTTCATACTAATTACTCGTAGCTAAATATTTTAAATAGTTCTTTGAATGATATAGATTTAAAGGAGTATAAAAAGTTTATATTCTGTCCTAGGAAGTGCCTTTAATATTTTACCAAATTCTGAAATTTCACAAATGCAGTTGAGTTTTTACAATCTGAATTGACAAACACATAACTTTAAGGTTACCCTTTTTTATTATATTCAATTTACAGAAGAAAATGAAATACTACACCAAATACGCATACTTTAACAACTTCATCTGCCCTGATTTCTCCCTAGCTCATCTTGGTAATTACTGATGTTCATAGGGTGTTCAAACATGATGTTACGTTATAATAGGTAGTCTTTTCATTAGGAAGGTTCTCAAACCATTCTGGCTACAATTATGTTAACGTAGATTAGCAAAATAAATCTTATAAATCCTAGACTGGACCTTTAATTATAATTCCCGTAAATAATAAGAGGGCAAAATTTAAGGTACTTTAACCAACAAAACACTAAAGAGCCAACTTCCTTTTAAAACAAAACATTTTGAGCAAATGGTATTATTTTCTAGTTTGCAGTTTTTTAGTGTTCAGTGTTATTATTAAGAGTCCATACAGGACCGTGGAGGTGAAATGCACTAATGAAATGGAGCCTCATTAATTCAATTAGCTCCAAATGTATTCCGGACGGACGCTGTCGAAATGATGATTCAACAACGTAATGTCACGTGGCTGTCCAACCACTTCATTTTCCATTGTTATTTGAATACGATCCTCGTATAATTGCATGCAGCTGAACTTATACAACTATACTTTGCATCTTGATGTAATTTTATAGCTGAGGAATAATAAGCTGTTGTTACAATTGTGAAAAGAAATTGTAAGCTTAACCACTATCGGTGTTAAATTTTCTATAACTCATATTTAACCATGGGTGGTTGACACCAGCTGAAAGTGTGTCAAGAGCACGGTGTTAATAATAATTATGAACACTTAAGTCTTTAAAGGCTTAAACATATTGTCTAGTCTGTAGTTTAATGAAACTCACTTCAGCCTAACTAAACAGGAATACCAGCAACGACAGTCTCTTTCTCCTCACAACGCCTCTATTTTTGCATAGGGATCTCATCGTATCATTTTGATCTCGCTTTAAAACATGTAACTACAAGTAATACCTGTATAAAGCCATTAAATAAAAGGCTATCTTTAAAATGTCATAATGTCTCAATCCTTACAGTCTGGCCCATAACAAAATCTCAACAGTCTAAAATTTCATGTACAATTGAGCATGCAATTTGCCCTTTTCGTGCAGTTCTATGCCAAATGGTCTTTAAGGACTGTTCATTTGCTTAAATTATGTACACAATGTTATGTTAGTACGGTGCTAATACTGATGTCATGTCAGTAAGTTTTATTTTTAATTCTTTTTAAAGTTCTTGAACTTTAGTAAACCAAATATAACAACTATAAAACAGTTTTAAATAAAGAAAAAGTTTAACGAGCGACAAACTGTGATTTTATTGTCATATCAATGATTAAGAAAGAGGCAGACAAAGAACAAAGTTTCGTCTTAAAGTTATTGTATCCAAGTGAAAAGCATCTACATCATCAATAAATCACAAAGTTTTGCTGAGCTATGTATGTTGGATAGTGTTTTGAATGATATGCTAGGAAGTAGGCCAATCAGTGTTCGCAACTACACTTACTGCAGACAATACACAGTGTATTGGTTATCTTGACTAACTTGGATCGTCAGAACTACAATACAGCTTTCTGCTCTATGGAGAGGAACTAACGACTCCAAGACTTAGTGTCCTAGTTAGCTAATCAGGCTGGAGAGTGTAATGGGGAATGAGGAACAAGTTTGCATGTGGACCAATTAATATTGCTAAGTACACTTAGTGCAAACAATACACGGTGACTTGGATATCTTGACACACTTGGATAATCAGAACTTTTCAACAGTCTACTCCATGGAAAGGAGCTAACTACCCCAAGTATACCAGTTGGAGAGTGTACTGAAGGATAAGCTATCAAGTAGGTTGATCAGTGTTGCCAAGTACACTTACATCAGACAGTACAGGGTGACTTGGATATCTTGGCAAACTTGGATCATCAGAACTCCTCAACAGTGTACTCCATAGAAGAGAGCTAACGACTGCAAGTGTCCCAGTTAGCTGGTCATGTTGGGGAGTGGATTGACGGATAAGCTAGCTAGTAGGCCAATCAGGTTGTTAAACCTCTCCAATTGCGAACAAAGCATGGTAACCTAGATATCTTGACAAAAGAGAATATAAGTTGGACAAGGTAACATGTTTCATGTTGGTTTTCAATTTGGGAATATCTTCTTTAAAGTGTTGTTTGACAGGTCGTCACAGTATGCTTTAAAGAGTATTTGATCTAGAATTGGTTGCAGGACGCTTCGTAAAAACAGATTTCTTCGTAATCATTTTCTTACATTATTAAGCGTGTGCATTGTTAGAGATAAAACATTCTGGTTAGTTTGTTGTTCTAAAACCTTTTCTGAATATTGGACAATGACCTCTAATATGGTTGACAATTTTGTGTAAACACTTTTGTTTGCTTTTCAATGTTTTAATTACTTAGTATTATACATTACTCGTAATATATCATATAAACTATGTATGTAAAAACCTACCTATCTCACGTAAAGTAAGCTACGAAACCAATTGATAAACGATACTCTACGACAAGTTTGACCCACACTATGTTTTGCTGACTTGAAGAACACTGTTTCCTTGTACAAATCCAAATGCGACGTCAGGAAACAGTGTTTGTGGAACGTGCTTGAAGAAGTTTGTTTCACCATCGTACCTCTCAGGGCCTTTTACCAAACTCACCATAACTGATAAAACTCAACTTTGTCAATATTGAGTCTGAACGTGATCCCGTTGGCTTTGAGATTAAATATTTGTTATTAAATGGAAAATATTAATTATCTTTATAAACTAAAATTAAATTTAGTTGTATGTATAAAGTTTTTTAAAAAATATATACACCAAAATATTGAAATAGAAAAAAACAACAAATCTAATTAAAATACAATTCCTAAAGAGAACACCTGCATGTATATGCTGTTTAACAACATAACGTGAAGGGTGTCAAGTTTGGTTCATTTGAACGACAAGTATTGTAGGAACGGGTTGACAGAAAGTTTTAAGTAATAGCATTACAACTGGACTTTCGATGTTTCCCTTGTCCATTACTCTCACTTTGACACAGTACAAACACTTTAGCTGGTTTGCTAATATTTGGATTTGTAGTAAAATTCGACAAAAGTAAAAGACATAACTTTAGAGGACAACGAATACTTTTTCTTTCGATGTAGGAGGATCATATCAAAATGCCCTTATAGAAGTAACTTCAGAATTGATAAAGTCTAACTTAATTCAAACAACTTGTCGCGTGGTGCAATTTGAGAATATTCAAGTCTCATAAACTTATGCCTGCCTCAAGTAACATTTTCATTTTAAAATAACTTTTACTGCAACAGATTTTTCGAAATCCCATGCTTTAAATTTTATTTGTCAACAACTGTATAACTATAAATATTCGATTTCAGCCATTTTGATGTAAAAAGTTTACCTGAAGAAAATATTTTTGTTTATTCAAAAACTAATAACATGTTGGCCTTTTGGAACTTTAAATAAGTAATAAATTGCCATTAATCTCCACTTCAAAAACCGAGATTTATTTACATTTAACAAATATATTTAAATTGTTTGTCACGTTACTATTTAATAACACTGAAAGATAAAACTGATTACAAAATAATAAATGTACTCTTAATAATTAGACGTACTTTTAAATGTCATTGCATTACCAAAGATAATCAACTGATACCTTTGTCGATTGTTGTTAAATTATCAAATGTTAAGGTATCAATACAACTATTGGGGTTTCAAATCACAAAACCATTTCTTTGTGTTGGACAAGAAAATATTTTATAATCTATGCGTTTACCATTGTCACGCATGTAAAACCAACTATCCTCACAAAGCGCTAACTACAGAAAATACATTACTAGCACACGTTGAGTCATATATTAAGGGAGGTACAAAACGGGGAAAAACGTGAAATTGGGACTAGTAAAAGTTATAATCAAAACTACTGGCATCAATACAGTGGTAAACTGTTAGTTGTGACTGATTCACAATTAACAGTTCTGCCTAAGAGTTACTTCCATTAATTTAAATAATATAAATGTTGGTGAATTTTCATTGTTTTTTACCTGTAAAGGAAAACCTGCAAACATTGTCACACGAGTTACATTCAAAGCAGAAGTGGACGGCAATGTCATGTTCGATATTGGCTTCCCAATGTGTACAGGAAATTCGGAACAAACACTATTGATATACTGGCTATTTGTGCGAGTAATGGCGACTTTGAAGTGTTATATATTTGATGGAGCATACTTAAAACACGGTGTAAATGTGTTTATTGAAGTACGTAGTGGTTTTCAGCGTACTTCCATAACAAGTAGAGTTATTTAGTTACCAGAATGAACGAATTGCGTAGAATAAAACGGTTTAAAATTTTGAGCTTCTAATCACCTCTTGAGTAAAATAGAAAACTGTGTTAAAATATATGTAAATTTTATATTTAGAGATAAAATGTACTTTTTATTAGTTTTACTAGTTTTTAGTGCACAAGTATGAGTTTAAAAATCGTGTTTTAGGCTTTAAACCCATTTTAAGGGGGAAACGACCGCTAAAATTCGGTTCTTTTGTTTAAATGATTTCACTGATTAAAAAACTCTCCTTAGATATTTATAAACAGTAAGTTTGTATCTAAACCTTTAACTGTTAAAAATACTGGAAAGAGCTAAATATAGACGGCCCGGAAATTTCCTATATCCTGCCTTCAAGATAGATCTTATTCACGACTCACTCACTGCAGGTATAGAAATGCGCATCAGCGTTTTGACATTTAATTAAACACTCCTGCAGTTTCATTGTGAGTGTATTTTGCAGTATTTTGTAAGTTAATTTCACACAGGAAAGTTCGTGATTCTTGCCAGATTCCATAAAGTATTTGTTCTGTACTAAAAAGAACTACACTCGAACAACCACTATTTACTGTTCAAGGGCTTGTTTGTCATTTGAATAGCCACTTACTATACATTTTTAAACGTTTTATATTTATAAGTCCGTTACAGTCAACAGAAATCATATACGTAATAACAATTATTTATGCATGTATAGTATTTTTGTGCACTAGAAAATAATATTTACTTATTATTAACATTAACCTCTTATACCTTAACATCTTTTAAATATCACATTTTATGAACAGTAAAATTGGTACGTATTGAAAAATAAGTGAATTTCAACAGCAATTTTGTATTTGGTTAAAAATTAAAAAATTAAGTAGCAGAAACAATTTTTTGAAAATTTTCATTTCACGAGTTTAAAATAATTGTTTTCAAACTAACTTGGCAGTACAACATTTTCCGTGAATGATCAATATGAGTGGGTTCAGTTAGATAAATTGCCTGATGTTATTTTTATCGACAAATAACCTCCTACTCTCCACAGCTGGTTTGAAACTAATCCTTCCCTTACCACAATGCAATCTATCCGGCTAGTGGATTACCCTGAGTTTTAAACCACCCTCGTGATTTAGTATTTCAGCATGTGGGGTTTAACTCCTGAGTTGGTTTCCAATTGTTGAATTTCGTACTGTGTTCAGTTCTGTGATATATTAGCAATTTTAAAATTCTCAGGGAAAAAATTATTTAAAAAACCCTGCAGTATTTGTTTTAAATAACAACAGGATATTTAATTAGAAAACCTTTTCCGGCCACTTTAGAAAAAACTACTCCCAAGGAAAGTCCCATTTAAAAAAAATTAAATTGATCTCCCCCACAGAAGTTTAGCTATTTTTTAGTATTGTTTAGCTGCATTTTAGGTTTTAATGTACTATTAATTTTAACATAATAATTAATCTGAATCTCAAATTATTCGCGAAAAAACTGTGTGTACGGTTAGTAGTAATGTTGTAAATGTAATTATAATAAAAGAAATTTTTAGTTCCAATTTTGTTTTATGGGACGACATATACACAAGTCAAAAACATTCACTTAAGAGACTTAAGGTATTTTGTTTTGGTCTATGAACTTTAGTTCACTCGTTTAGATTTATTGTTTCGAGTTTTGTTCGGTTACCATACTTTGAGGTTTTGCGTATATAATTTCGATAAATAAATTTTGTACACAGGTATAAAGCAAAAAATATAAAACTCATGAATAAGCCCAAACGAAAAAGTTTTGACTATCACTGTTGTAAGACTAGAATCAGAAAAAATCACAAATAGAATTATTAAGAGCTTTACGCCCAATTACTCAAGGTTGTTTCGCAACTGTTCTTAATGTGTAAATTTTCCACAGAGCCAAAGCTGGAATAACTTACCTTAAACCATGAGGATGTCTTAGTTACCTTCACATAATATTGATGCTATGCTTTGTTGCAAATTTAGGTATTGCAACTTTCGATAAATGACAAATTCTCGTTCCTTTCATAATACGATGTCAGTACAGTAAAACCTTTTAAATATGAAATAATATTTTACGAGATAACTATTTTAGTTGCATTAAATTACGTGGTTCTTAGACGTAGCACATGACGTTGTAGAAGACTTCAGTGTCAACCTGTCACAAGTACAGGTCTTTACGTTTCCTTTGCAACAGTGACCTTAACATTATCTTTTAAATATCACATTTTATGAACAGTAAAATTGGTACGTATTAAAAATAAGTGAATTTCAACAGCAATTTTGTATTTGGTTAAATATAAAAAATTAATTAACAATTTTAGAAAATTTTCATTTTCCGAGTTTAAAATAAATTGTTTTTCAAACTAACTTGGCAGTGCAACATTTTCCGTGAATGATCAATATGAGTGTTCAGTTAGATAAATTGCCTGATGTTATTTTTATCGACAAATAACCTCCTACTCTCCACAGCTGGTTTGAAACTAATCCTTCCCTTACCACAATGCAATCTATCCGGCTAGTGGATTACCCTGAGTTTTAAACCACCCTCGTGATTTAGTATTTCAGCATGTGGGGTTTAACTCCTGAGTTGGTTTCCAATTGTTGAATTTCGTACTGTGTTCAGTTCTGTGATATATTAGCAATTTTAAAATTCTCCGGGAAAAAAAATTATTTAAAAAGAACCCTGCAGTATTTGTTTTAAATAACAACAGGATATTTAATTAGAAAACCGGACTTTTCCGGCCACTTTAGAAAGAAAACTACTCCCAAGGAAAAGTCCCATTTTTAAAATTAAATTGATCTCCGCACTTTAATGAACTTTATTATTTTTAGTAATATTGTTTAGCTGCATTTTAGGTTTTAATGTACTATTAATTTTAAATAATAATTAATCTGAATCTCAAATTATTCTGAAAAACTGTGTGTACGTTTATTAGTAATGTTGTAAATGTAATTATAATAAAAGGAATTTTTAGTTCCAATTTTGTTTCATGGGACAACATATGATACACAAGTCAAAAACATTAACTTAAGAGACTTAGGTATTTTGTTTTGGTCTATGAACTTTAGTTCACTCGTTTAGATTTTATTGTTTGATTTTTGTTCATATTTCGGGTTTTGCGTATATAATTTCGATGAATAAAGTTTGTACACAGGTATAAAGCAAAAATATGAAACTCATGAATAAGCCCAAACGAAAAGATTTTGACTATCACTGTTGTAAGACTAGAATCAGAAAAATCACAAATAGAATTATTAAGAGCTTTTACGCCCAATTACTCCAAGGTTGTTTCGCAACTGTTCTTAATGTGACACATTTTCCACTGAAGAGCCAAAGCTGGAATAACTTACCTTAAACCATGAGGATGTCTTAGTTACCTTCACATAATATTGATGTTATGCTTTGTTGCAAATTTAGGTATTGCAACTTTCGATAAATGACAAATTTTAGTTCCTTTCGTAGTACGATGTTAGCACAGTAAAACCTTTTTAATTATGAAGTAATATTTTTACGAGATTACTATTTTAGTTGCATTAATTACGTGGTTCTTAGACGTAGCACATGACGTTGCAGAAGACTTCAGTGTCAACCTGTCACAAGTACAGGTCTTTACGTTTCCTTTTGCAACAGTGACAGTAACGTTGTCTTGTGTCTCATAAAGCGTCATAACTCCTATGTTTCCTTTAGGTTACATGTCGCGCTGAACCAAGAGCATTTGAAACATAAGAACTGACTATTGCTTTAGTTTATATTGCACTTATTTGTGTGGTATTTTAAACGAATTTTCACTCTAACACGGTAAGCTTTTAGTTTTATTTTATAATAATTGAATTATGAAAAACATAACATGACTATAAAACTGTATCGTTCGTCGAGAAAGAAACTGATTAGGGCGCAATAAACCTATATATTGTGGATATTGATGGACGAGGGCATTCATTACCAAAAACATTTTCGTTGGGTCTTTATCAAAATATAACATAAGGTAGGATTTTATTGATTAAACTATCAAAAGGAGACGTTAGAGCTTTAAAGCCCTTACTACCACTTAACCTTAATTTGGTCAACACAGTGCTAGATTTGTTATTTTACGTTTTCAGATAAAATATTATATTTTAAAACCTCAATACATACTTACGAGTTTTGTTTTAAATAAGAGATTATCTAACTTCAAAAAACTTCCAACTTTATGACTACCCCCTGTCAATGTCAACTATAAAAGTTGTTTTCATCAAACATCTGTAATTGTAAAAATATGACAAAAGCCAAGATATAGGCCTATCACAACACAAAGCCACACTATTCCAGTTACTAGTTTTAACTTGTAGATAATCCCATAGATAAATGTGACGGTTCTGTATACCAATCGTATTTAAACTTATTCAGCGATTAATTAAAGCCAGCAAACACTGTCAACTATAATTAAAACACCAAAGCTCAAATGAAACGGTTGGTTATTTCAAAGTTTATCGATATTTATAAAAGTAGCGATGACTAATTCATCGATGGACTGCTAGTTCAACGATGTATTGTCTCGATTTACGACTGTTTTGTAGTATTCGGGTTTGATTTACTCTTCAATAAGTAGAATTTATGATACATCGATATTGTATTCAAAATCACAAGTATAAAAATCGATCAACGTTTAAGCTACTCTTGAAATGCATTAAACCAGGCTATTCCAATAAGAAGTCCTTTCATTTAAATTCAAAATTTCATAGGAATTTTTAATGTAGTTATAGACCAATCAGGCCGAATTACGATTGGTATTATAGACGCATGAAGTTTGAGGCCAGTTTGTTGAGAAAATGTCAATTAAACTAGTTTGAGTAGTTAGGCTATTTTTTATTTTGTTTCTTTTGAAAACTATCGATATTCAAAATGGCGTCTGCTGATTGGACGTGAATATGAAACATATGGCGAATATTTCACGGACGTGAGCTTAGGAATATAATTTTGTGTGTTGTTTTACTAATCAAAACATGTATAAATAAATCTAATAAATTTGATCTAATTCATTAAAAATAGAGTTAATTAATCAATTCAAAAATAAAATAGAGTGTATTCTAAGAAATAATACAATGTTTTACATAAGATGAATTAAAGACACAAGTTACGTAGTACGAAGAACCTCAAATGCATATGCTAAATATTTAAATGCCCATACAGCTGTTTAGAGACTTTAAATATTATTAGATTTTAGTTAATAAAAAGTAAAATTTGTTGTCTACGAGGATGAATTCGAACGAACACCTTAAAACCCCAACTCCATGTTTTGTATATTGTCACAGAAAATAAACAAAACCTCTGCCAAGAGCTGTGATATCTCGGACCATTGAGGCTTGCAAAATGGCAATATTATTCAAGTATATTGTAACAACTCGTATCAATTTCAACAAAGTACTCTGATACGGTATAATATAGTAGTTATGCCATTACATCTAGATGTTATTTATCAACTCAATAAGCTTCGTTTTCAATAGTGAATGTTGACTACTTTATACAATCGTCTGTAATCAATTTTCAAAATCTTAGTGTTTGAGTTGTTCTTTTGTGAAAGATTAAAACACTTATTGTTTACTCATTACAAAAATGTTCTTTTAATTCCCATATTTATTCATTATCATAGAAAATATTCATTCCACGCCTCAGACAGCGGTTGACTAAAATTTTGTGAAAATACTAGTTTCAACAAACTTAATAGAAAGCAAGAAATAAATCAACTCAATTAATAACAAAACCTTACCTTACTAAACCTCTTACCCTAAACACAGATAGAGACCGTCTGGCATGTTGGCTGATTGTTAACACACACAACTACTATTAACACAACTAACTTGTTAACTACACAAGTTTGCAATATGCATTAACAAGAGTAAACAAATGTAAACTTCCATCAATGTATTGTATTAAATACATTAACCTTTCAATCACACAATTTACAAATATGTTTCCAATCTCGTAAAATGCATGTTTTTGCTACAGAAATAAGGCGTAGTAAAGCTCTATTTAATTTTTACTAAATCTAAGCATTAATTATAAATTCATTTTTAAAGTTTTTTTATTTAATCGTGTAGGCTAATGTGTCATTGTCTTTAAGTGTGTCATCACCAACTAAGAGGTAAATAATTTATTGCAGCCTATAGCAAAGAACACAGTTTACAACATCTACAAAGTAAAACTAAATTCATCACTTAGTATCAAACTGTATTTTTGCCAGATTTGAGTAGTTTTAAAGAATTTCGTATAAACAAAAGAGGGCTTGAGAAAACAGCAACTGAGTGTCTTTTTATGGTAATGATGATTTTTTTACTATGGCTTGTGTAGTAAATGGTAATGATAATTTATATATACCTCAAGATAAGGATTTATTTGTCTTCTCTTTATTTGTTTATAATTTTAAAAAGTATCAAAACAAATATTTTTATGTGCTGTAAAATTTGTCAACATAACATTAAACCTAATATGTTTTAAATGGTTATGCCTTTTAATTTCTAATATCACAATTATTCCTTGCCGAGAAATAAATCTCTTGCCATCCTCGTATAAAAATGCATGGTGGAAGAACAGTGCTTTCACTTTTATTACCCTAATAATCTGAAACGAAATGTAGGAAGCCGTTTATTATGCTTTATGTATGGAACCAATATCTATAACCCCTTCTTATTGAAGACTATCAAAGCACATCATTGAAACAATCAGGTGGGTATCACGTGACGAGAAGTGTTGAGAGTTCACGCCCAGAAATCCATTAACTTGTCGCAGCTCATCAACGTCGATAAAAGCATTAACCCAGATTGTCGCTATTCACAAACACATTCAAATCCAAGCCAAGTTTCAAACCAGTTTATTACTTTGCAGGTTCACTGAAATTTAATTATTTCTTATTTTAAAATACGAGAATGTATAATAGCAACATTGTTACTTTAAAACGCTTACTGAAGTAGAGCGGTCTTCTTGTGTGAAATTAATGTTCAATATTTGACATTATGAGGATAAACGCTAAAACATATTAACGTGGATAAATTATGTCTTTACCTCTTAGACTCCAATAACTATTTCACCACATTATTAGTTTTCTTTAAAACATTCTTTAAAAATGTTCTTACTATGGAAGTAATAAGAAACTCTTTCAAAAAACTGTTAAAACTGCGTCTATATTAAAATAAACTAGTTGAATTTATATAGTTATTTACGGCTATCCTTGAAAATAATTACAAGTGTAGGTTTTTCATTTGTTACTTGTTTTCTTATTCTAAGTTTATTAAAACGTAATTGATTGAACGTTGGTACATTGGGAAGGTGTCAATACAAAGGGAGAGAGATTATCGAATTACATATTTTCTAATTTAGGTATTTGAAGTTTCCCCGTCCTTTCATTGGCTCTAAAAATACTCAGGTACTGTTATTCAAATTTGTCTTCCTTTTAAAATGTAATTAGATAATTTAATGTATTTTACAAAGCTACATCAATAACAAAATACTGGTTTGTAGCTTTTTAATACTAAAGACATGTGAAGAAACCAATTTGGACCGAACCGGAACTTGAACCCAGGTATCTCGCTTGCCGGGTGATTATGCTGACCACTACACCATACGGCCCAACTATTTATGCCTTCAAATTTACGGAAGTACATAAATCTGAATGCTTATCCAAAACATGTGACTGTCAATAGTGACTTTAAATCAACAAGCTGGAAGCATTACAAACAGAATTTAAATACTATGTTAAATGACTTATTATAGATCTTAAACCTTAAAATATATTGCTTTGTTAGAGTATCACGTAAGCTAAATGACAACAGAAATCTTATCCTACAAAAAGAGCTGTAAGAATTCTCAACAACCTACACTTCAGTGATAACTGCAGGGAAGACTTTGTGAGCCTTAAAACTCTTACTGTTGTAGCCCTTTACACTAGAGCAGTTGTCCTTTACGTAGATCAAGAAACATCACTTAAATATGACAGAAAACATACAAGCCACAACACAAGAGATGCCTTTAGATATTAACTTATCTCCATCTAACCAAGCTTTAAGAAAGGAAACATACGGGCTGCAAGCTCCACAGCCTCCTTCCATGTGAAAAGTCACAGTGAAGGATAGCTTTCACCACTAAGTCTTAACGTGGATTTCTTGATGTGTTCGCTCCTACAAAAGTGATGAGCTGGATAAGTTTTCATTTAAAATTGTTATTTTGTTGTTGTAATTCACGTAAATCTTACTGAACAGATCGCGTTTATATTAGCTTCCTGTTATTTTTACAAGTTATAAATAATTGTGTTTTGACTTTTAAAGGGTGTTAAATTAATCAAAGACCTTCTGGTACACGAAAAAAGGTCTTGCAAAATGTTTTGTAGTAATTGGGTTGGGATCAGATAATGATAACATTAACCTCACTCAAATAATTGACGGCTGTTGCTGCGAATGACTCCGGCTTTTATTTTACCGATATTTATGGGTTGGTGAATGGGTTAATGATATGGGTGTTGGTGAATATTTATGGGAATTCCATTTAGTGCAAGGCATAATCTGTAAGGCATAACTTTAACTTGATAAGATGTATTGATTAAAATGATTTAATCAGTGTTGTACAAAATTACCTCAATGTTGAAAAAACTACAAACAATGTTATTTAAAGCTTAAACTTCAATTTGATTCTAGATTTAAGTAAGTTTTAAGACAACGAGAGGTACTATATAGCCTTTAGTAGTGCGCATAGGTTTCAAAATCCCGTACGCATTATAAAAACTATTAATCCTGACAAAATATGACTCAAACCTTTCCTCACAAACAAGTAAAAAGATTAATCTAAGAGCGAAGTTGAGTGAGACGTGGGATAAGTGGAAAGCTTAACAACAGCAAACTTACACGAGAACAAGAAGATACATTGTGTGTCCACTCTCTAGTTCCTTCGTCCTTCTCCTCTCCCCTTACCTTCTCTTCTTCACAACATGACGTTCTTAGGTCCTCCCACCCACCAAACTTGAGTAGAACCACTTGACTAACCTACAACTAGTAAATTGAAATGTATTGAATAGTCACTTGTTGAGGGTTTTGTGTTACATTTATTTACCTATCTTACAAATTACTTGTAAATCTTCAGTATATTCTCCATTTAGTGCAATGCATTTGTCCATTCAGAGCTCCAATTTTAAAAGTTCTCCTCATTCTCCACCGTCCGATTAGTTGCAGGCTATCCGCTATTGCCTTTTCACTTCTTCTTCACTGTTTTTATAGCGGTGACCATTTATGTGACCCCTTTCCGTTCTGGGGAACAGAAATAAGTCATATGGGGCAAGATTTGACGAGTGTGGACGTGGGGAAGGGTGGCCATGGTGTTGGCCAAAAACTGATACACTGAGAGGGCAGGCACTGGATTTTCATTGTGGTCTCCAGATCGCACCATGTCGTTACAAATTAGGACAGATTGTTTCCCGATTGATCTATTAACTACAATAATTATAAAAGTAAACAGTTCTTGCTGCATAGCCGGGAATTGATGCCGGGCAGTGTTTGGAGCATGTACTGGTGGTGGTATGCTCTAGAGCTAGGGCCACCCCATTAAATGACCTTTAAGCATATTTTATCCACACTACCATGAGAATCACCTTAAATAAAGGAAGAGGAAGGATCTGTTTTGAATAGCTTTGACTCAGTTGACCTAGGTTTGCTAGCTAAAGGGAGGTTTGGTTGAATGCAATGCAAATATTTCTCTGTGAGTATTAAATTCTCACAGGTTCTCTGTGTCTGACCTGCTCTTTTCAAGCACTTTTAGGTCACGCTTACATAATGCCTTTTAATTTAGTTTTAATTAGATAAAATAAACAATAATTTTATAATTTACTTAACCCGAACTAGGTAGGCTAAATTTTAAAAGTCGCTGTGAAACAATTGGTAACCAATTTTTCCGTAAACTCGATCAGTGACAAGTTTAACGTAACCTTTTTAGAAATGTATGTTTCGTGAGTAGTAGAATGAAAAGCTACATTAAACGATATTTACATTTATAAAATAATATAGTTTATTTATTCTAATAGTTCTTGCCAATATCAATTAAAATTTGCAGCATAAAATCATAGGTGTTCCAAGGGTAGACCTGATTCGTGGTCTTGCTAATTGTAACAAACGAAGTTTCATCTATATTCTTTTAATACATTGCATTTCTTATAAATAATTATTCCCTAACTGTAATAATACGTGAAATAAAAAGGTATTGCTTGTTGAAAGGGAACCAATATGTTACATCGTATGCTTCACTAGTATAGTGACTCTCCTGTCTGTATCGCCTTGATTTACGACTCTTACGGACAATTCACTTGTGATTTAGCTTTCCACAATCTGCTACTTCTAGTTTCAGAACAGTAACGTAAACAGTAGTTATTCCAGTTGTAAAGTTATTCCTTTCTTATTTGTTGTTGTTTTCGTGTTTTGATTATAGTTACTTGTGCAAATTTGTTCATTTAGTAGTTTTGGGAAGAAAAAAATCTATTTTAGTTCACACTGGATTGCCATATTTGTATTCTGGTTCTTGCGTTAATGCCATAATTCTATTTGGTATCTGTGTTGCCTACAATAACCTTAGACGCCTAGATCAAAGAGTCTTCCTATTCTCATGTAATCAGATCAGGTTATAGTGATTGCCTCATGTTTGATACAAAGCCTTCAATTATACTGCATTCACCACAGGTCTACACCATCTAACCTATCCACAGCTACCAAACTACAGATGTTCTTGTTACTAACAAGTGCACTTTGTAATAAGCACTTTTGTGTCGATTGGCATTTTTGACACTGTTTTATGGAATAAACGTAAACTTGTTTTGCTTACTGTTCACTAGAACCAAAAAACAGTTTAAATATTATCTTTCAAAAACCCTTTAGAAAGGACTCTTTATAGAAATGCATATTGGGAACCTATTGAAATGTTTAAAGCAACCCATGTATACGTATGATTGTAATTAAAGCCAAAATTAAATCTATTTGATTCTAAAATACACTAAATGAAAATTCGTTTGTTTTTCCTTACATTTAATAAATCATAGAAGTTTTAAGTATTATGTCGTTAAACACACTTCCTCTTCTTCTCCTTAAAGTGTTAGATTTAATTCCTTGAGAATACAACCAACATTATATTTTACCCTAAAGGACAATGGAAAAATATTACCTTACGAAAGCTTAAAGCTCATGAATAGATAATAACATTAAACAAATTTTATAGTATTTTATAACGCCGTTCACTATATGTCAACTTTATATCACTGTAAAGTCTTGGATTTTAATTTTTAACGCTCATAGTTAGTTCTCTAACGCTCTAAAAAAGTCATATTTAAACCGAATGTAATGGTTTCTATTTCGGATAAAGACAAAGAGCTTATAGACCATAAGTCAAATATTCATTACACTGAAAAAAGGATTTAAGAAAAGGACGAAGGTGGGAGGTACAAAAAACTCTTTATTTCGTTGCAAATATAACTTTGACAAGACAGTTGAGCAGGGAAATAAACTAATTTACAAAACGAAACATACGTCTATCTTAATAGTAACAAATTTAGTAACAAGTTAAAAACATAAAAAGAAATAATACATAGCTTTGGATACAACATTTTTGAGACTTACTATAATTTGGAAGACATTTAGAGGAGAAATTGAAATTGAAAAGTAAGCTAGCCAAATCCAAGGTAATGCCACCAGGCAATTATTCATTACTCACTCATACGAGTACATTTCAGTTCAATTAGTAAACAAATTATTCAATAATCAATATGCAAACTAGGACAGGCTTTGAACCGAGCGAAACTACTCGTATAATGTTTTAGTCTCTATCATTACTCATTTAAACCGATGTTATTTGTAAACCACTTAGTAAGCGAAAGAAAACAAACACCAAATGGTTTAATTTGCTAATGGTACCTGGTGAACCATGAAATAATTGGACATACTCAACTTTGTAGAAATAATTGAAACATGTTTTAACCGGTTTTTTACTTTCTTCCATCATTAAATAGCAATTAAATCCTATAATGCATATGAGGTAAAAATAAATATTCTTTATAGGTTTTAAAACCGATTTAGCCATATTGCCAATATTCCTCAGTACTAATGTAAATGGCAGTAAAACGTTCACTTTATATCAGCGTTTGAATAATTTATTTTACATCAGGAATCCAATTACAGAATGAACCGATATTCCAAACTATATAAAATTTGTGTTCGTACTCGATAAAAATTACGCAACACTTTATATATAGTATAGACCTTGGGTTTTTGTAGTGGTTTTGTTTTATTTGTAAGGATACATTTACTATGTAACCTTCAGAAGTAACTTAAAACTCTGGTTCCCTAGTAAAGTGGTGGTCACGTTTTTCTGCAGGCTTTACTAAATAATTGTGGTTTGTAATGCGATAATATGAGAGTAGTTACTGTACCCAAGTAAAAACACGCATATAATGAAATCATTAAAAACAAAAGTTCAAAACGGTAGCTACTTTTTAAATAGCATTAACCGCTACTTGTAAAACTTTAGAATCAAATAATCTAGCAAGCTCTAAGTCCCGAAAAATTTGTTTGGCAAATCAGAGCACAGAAGCTTGTGTTTACAAAACAAATTTGCCATGAATTATGATGAAAGCAAGTTTCTGACAATCTACTCTTTTTTCTGAGAGTAATTGTTTTTAAATTAACCAATCCACAGGATTAATTTTATAAAACGGATCAGCATGTTGAGAGTTCAGGCTTTGAAATGCAATACATGTCGCAGCCCATCAACTTTGATAAATGCATTAACCCAGATTGCCGCAAACACAAACACATTCAAACTAAATCTAAATATCGAGTTAGTTTCTGAAGTTGTGGGTCGATTATATAGTATTTAAAATAAAATAGAAGAGTTTTCTAACAAATTGTACCACAAATAAAATGCGAGTTTAATTGGAAAGAACATCTACAAGTTAATATTGTATATTAGTACTACGAGTAATTGTGTTAATCATTCCGAAATAAATGTTTAATGAATATGTGATACATGTTACTGAGAGTTATGCATATACAGGGTGTCCCATTGGTAAAGTGCCAGACTCTAGCAAAAGGTTATTTGGGTCAAAATAAAGAGAAAATTAAGAATAAAAGTCTTTCTTAAAACGCTTAGTTAATCAGATATTCGCCACTTTATATTTGTCCCTAATTATCTATTATCTCCCACACCACTTATCGGATTTTACTCAAACTTAAAATACATTTGTATCTAAGTAAGACCATTTATGGAAAAATTACCAGCATTATCTAACTTATCATTTTAAAACGGTGGCTATTGTATGGTAATTTTAGGGCGTTTTTGGTGTTACACCCTAAATAGTGAACAAAAGGTGGGTTTTACGATAAAATGTAAAGAATACCTTTTTGTAGAAATTATTACCTATATTCTAATTTCAAGTTCAAAAAATCAAGTTAAGAATCAACAAAGTTACATTGGAGACCGTGGCAAACATCTAGATAATAAGGTAGAGTTTCCCCTAAAGCTTCGTCGTTTCCCAATAGATTTTATGAACTTGGTGTCAATAGATAGGTAATAAAATTCACTACAAAAGGTTGTTCTATACGTTTTATTGTTAAACTCAACATGTATTCGCTATTTAAGGTGTAACGCCAAAATGCCCTAAATTTACTATAAAATAGCCATCGTTTTAAAATTATCAGTTAGATCATGCTGATAATGTTTTCATAAATTTTCTTACTTAGATACATATTTATGTTAAGTTTGAGTCAAATCCGATAAATGGTATTGAATAATAAATAATTAGTGAAAAATATAAAATGGCATAAATTAATATCTGGTTAACTAAGTGTTTTGGAAAGTTTTTATTCTTTATTTTCTCTTTATTTTAACCCATATAACATTTTCTCAGAGTCTGGCACTTTACTTATGGGACACTCTGTATATGTAGACTCATGAAGAACACTACTCTAGTACTACCAACTTTCAACCTGACTTTTATAGTACGTCGTACAGGCTTTTATTGAATTTATAGGGTTATCTAATGTAACTAAGGTAGTTAAGATGTTGGCTGCGCGATAATAGCTCAGTGGTTGTTGCTAACTTAGTGGTTATCACGTCAGCTGCCTCTCACTGAACCACCCTTGAGAAATCTAGAATCCGACGACTTGACACTGTATTTGTCATTCAGTTCTTTACAAAACAGTTGTCTGGACACATGAATTGACGAGATAAACTTCTGTTTATGAGGAAAATAGGGTTTTCTCCACAGAGAATCTATTGTAAAAACGGCAAGTGGTGTAAGTAGAGCTACTCAAACTGTCGGTTCATTGGGGTTTAGTTTACTATCTGAAAAATAAATATTCAAAATTGAAAATAATCACTAAACTAGCAAAGCAACAGATGTTTCTTTTTAATAAACAAAACAACATTAAAAGCAAAATTTAATTACATTTGAATTATTTTAAAATAAAATAAAATGAAGATATATTTAATATTACAATATCTGCATCATGAGTAAAATTATCCTTCATAACTCGACCCGGAAGTATCCTTTTGATCCTTGCTCAGTACGCTAAACTTTAGCTTCAATCAAAAACTTCACTTGAGGACCTAATGATGAAATATATTACTTTAATGCGTAAATATCATTATTTATATTAATAAAGCTGGTTTGATACTATTTGTAGTATTAATCAGGAAGTGTAACGCCTTCCTGTAGCATGAAGGTTTACTTTGATGCAAATGTTGATAGAAGCGAGTTAGCCTACGTATTCTAGGCTCATCTTTTACGGTCTATTTTGGCACACTTCCCTGGTTTCCTTATATCCTTCATTTATTGGCTACTGCTTTCAGTGAAGTTCTCTATTTATTCGTTATAAATCCGTAGTTGATTTTACGTTTCAAAGTCCAATACAATTAAATTTATTATTGAATTTGAAAATATAAACTAACGCATAACATAAATTGAACGTATATTTAGAAAACCTATGCAGATTTCAATACGATATGATATGCTTATACAGTTTCTTGTAGAAGCTCAAACATGGAATTGATCAAACTTAAAGTTAATAGAAAATAACAATACTGTTAAAATTTATGAATTACCAAAAAACTATTATCCAACCAATGACAGTTTGATTTTAACTGAAATTTGATTAGATAATAAAAGAAAAGAAGAGTTGCAAGAGGTACGTTTTCGACTCTGTTCGATTCATCAAGTTATATTGTATTTTATTTGTTTATGTGTAGAAAGCGTATTCAACTTCCTCGTAAAACAAGTTATAACTTAGTTTTGTTGTTACCGTTTAGGTGGTAGTTTGATTGTAAAGGTTTAAACGTTAAGTTAATAAGAATTAATTTAACTTAAATATTGTTTTAAAAACACAATTTTGTTATTTTTCTTTCGGAATTTTAAATTGTTTAAATTATAAAATACACTTATTGAAGGCATTTTTCAAAATCAAATAGGTCAAAAGCTATAAACAACTGAGTTCAGCTGTTGTATTATCCACTTTAGAGTTCCGAAGATATGAAATTAGTCATTTAATGCTAAGCAGTATGAAAATGCATAACGAGGTTTCAACTTGTTAGCATTATAATTGAAAATTAACCCAGTTAGTTGCCGTTATCCTCAGTAAACTTCTCGGCTGTGTTTAAGCAAACTTTTCTCAACGTAAAATTTTATAATGTTGTTAGACCGTAAAATTATAAAATGTTAATACCATTGTTTTAACTAATAAACACGTTATTTGTGACAGTAACCTATATTTGTTGGTGATTGGTTAAAGTATAGTTTTAACAACGGAAAATGTAATTGCACTTTTCATTTCAAATTGTTTAAATCCTCCTGTCATTTTCTACATAATATACTGTTGTCTTTGCATCACTGTGTTGTTTTGGTTGTAACAACATCATTGTTGGGAGGGTAGCATAAATCAATCTCGGGAGACGTTGATAATATCTCGGTGTCAACCTGTCTGAAACTGACTTTCTTCAACTACAAGGTCTTACCTTGTGTCTTACCTACCTTCGAAGCTTTCAAAACACTTTTAATAAATGTAATATACAACACAGACACGTTGAAATCAAACTAAAGTTATCACTCTTAGAGCAATGCTATATTTATTAGCTTGATAGATTATTTAATACAACATTTTAAAATGAGTTACTGGACTTCCAAATGAATCAGGCGGTTTCCTTCGGCTTTAAGTAAAAGCGTTTGCTTGAAATGTATTTAGAAATAGATCAATATAGTTTATTTGGTATTTAAAATGGCATAGGTACACATTTTCACTGTACTTAAATGGTTTAACTGTTATGTTATGTTTTACACTTTAACTTATGTTCCTAATATAAAAAAGTTACGGATTGTTGAATTATTATTTTATTACATAATAGTTGTGCTATGTAATAAATATACAAAGAATTAAGGGTGGGTTGAAACCTTTTGGACACCCGGTATAAAAATATCCTTAAATGTAGGAAAATGTTGTTTATTAATACCTTAGATGTATTTTAGAGTTATAATTGAAAACAAAAGAGAAAAACAATAACAGCTAAAACATATGTTTTAGTAAGATTAGCTTTGGAAAGGACTTTACGTAACAAACCAAGGGTAACCGGATGTTTTGCAATCAAACTTTGGAGTCATCCGAGTGGGGTTTCAGCTAAATAGATCCGGTTGACCTTCAATACCCACTAAGCTTTATCCAAAAGTTTAACCATCACTGTCGTATTGA
Source organism: Matsumurasca onukii (assembly GCA_018831715.1). Lineage (NCBI taxonomy): Eukaryota > Metazoa > Arthropoda > Insecta > Hemiptera > Cicadellidae > Matsumurasca > Matsumurasca onukii. Next base: position 64,774,331 of record CM032060.1, on the reverse strand, counting down.
ATGATCAAAAGTATATGTTTAATTTTTTAAGGAAATAAGTGTTTTCCATCTGTGCCTTTTGTAGAACGAGAGGTAAAACACTTGTTTGAAACAAACAGTAAAATCTGTTCGAACCTACTGTCATTGCTAATTGTTTTGTCATGTTTTTGACATTAAATTTTTCTCTAGTACCAGCCTTGATAGAATAGGCTTGTAGTTGAATTTCCGGATTACTGTTGGCAGCTGGTGATTACAGTTGACTTATGCTCTATTTGGATAACCATATGCTCAATTAATCTAATCTAATCTATGTTCTCTATTTACTAAATATTGAAACGCCTGTGGGGTGAGGCCGACAGAGCGCACACTTAACCTGGCGAACAAGATTCCTATTAGAGTTGTCCCTCCAAAGGATGTGTTTGACTCTCTGAGAATAGTTACTGGTAATTACCCTAGGTTAGGACAAGTCAAGTTATCTACTTTTAAACTGCCAAACCATTTACTTGTCCAGCCATATTTTGTCTAATCGATGTGAACCTGTCTTGGGACACAGTTCAATATCTGGACTCAATTACGAGTTAATTATACCTAAGCAATATTTAAACATTCCAAAATTATAGCCATTTAAAATTTGTAAACAGCAACAGCTCGTAAATGAAATGCAAAAAGTCTTTACGTGACGAAGTTAGGACTTTATAGTCCTCTTTACCACTTAACCACGTTAAATATATACAATAAAATCATATTAATTACAAATACGTTACATAAATAATTAAAAATTAAATATTTTAAATGCTAGGTAAGAAAACTTAACTAAAGGGAGAGTACTACAGACAGATTGCAATATTAATCTCTTTCAGAACATTTTAGTAGCAATTTTTGCCACATCATGTTCGCTAAGCGGAAAATGAGACAAAATATGGTCCTGAACTTTGTTAAAACTCATTTCAGTGTCGTTGATCTCACTTAAAAAGCTAGAATTATTTTTCTGTAGCCTACAAACGAGGTAATTCTAGGTTCAAATAGGTCCTGAAACTGAAACTTAGTTACCTTAAACGCACATTCAAGATCATGGGGCCCAGGTTAGTACTACATTTCCCAGCCAAAACGGGGTTTCATGCACTTCCAACCATGGTGTAATAAGTACTTACTACACCATGCTTCCAACTACACATGATTGCGTCACATCCATGTTTCTAGCCGCATTTTCTCTTAATATCCATTCCTCGTGTGGATTTGAAGAAAGATAATTTGAACAAATACGGAATTCTTGCAAAGTTACAAATGCGCAAATTGCATTTGTTTATAACCATTTGTGATCTCATAATAGTAAACTCTATATCTAACAAAACAATTAAAGTACGAACAGTTCGATAATCTAGACGTCCTCTGACCAAAACCCATGTGGTCAATGGTCATAGTTGGTTTTACATTTAACTGAGCTTTGTTTTTTAAACTATAAATTAAAATTTTAGTTTCGAATAAGCTATATTTTATTTAAACATAATTATAGCCTTGAATGATATATTTATTAAGCTTCAGATAAAACTAGCAATCAAGTTACACCGCAAAAGGTTCTAGTGTGTGTTGGGTGTTTACGGTTTAATAATACAGTCATGTTTGCGCAAAGGTTTACGTTGGAGTTACAAGTCCATTTCATAGCGGTAATCCACTGCTTGTTATCATTTTCCTAGGTAACAACTGTTATAGAACATGAGTTTTCCGTACATAATCATCCATTACATGTACATTATGTCCTTTATTATTTAATACTAGTATACTTAAATTGTTAAAGTTCGATTCAGGTACAACAAATTTAGTTATCTTGGATAGTAGCAAAACAAAAGTTTTTCTTGTTGATAAAATTGTTCCATCTACAAGCAATGCTATATCTATGTTTTACCACTTATGTTATTATAGTTTTTTGGAAATAACATCATTTACTTGAGTCACGTTTAAACTCGTAAAATAAACAAATGAAGCACGTTAAATTAATCAATTGTAAATACATTCCGTTCGGACGCAATACAAACTTCAATTTAACAGCGTATTGTCAAGTGGTTTTCTGCCGTCTCCATTTTTCATCACTATAATGATGTCAAACATGATATATGGATACATTTTTATTGTAAACATTGATGTATACAGAGGGTGGTGCAAAAACGTACCAAAATTACAATAGCTGTTTCTATTCGGTTACCTCTTTTCACCACCCTGTACTTTTGAAAATATTTTCAATAGTATTCATTTTTATCGTGTAGCTATTTACAAATTTTTACGTTCTTAGAACTAGTATGAAACTTCGATGTCATTATCAATTAACAAATTAGTATAATTTATCGTTATATCAGTAACCATGTGCATTAGAATGTTTACTCTTAATGCAGCATACAGTTATAAAACAATTATTTTTTTAAAGCGGGATTTTGAAATTGATTTGGTTTTCTATTATGTTAAGTGTAGCATCGGACAACTAATCACTAACGTGTCTCAAACTGACCAATTGTAACAGAGAACGCAAAAGTACCTGTGTTATGCACAGCCAATGGAAGGGAAGAACACGGTTTCGAAAAACTCTTACGGTGTAGTATTTTAAACAAATAAGTAAAACGATTTACAAAATTGTGCAAGTTCCCTACACGAAGAATTACGATAACTGATGATAGGCATGATACATACATGTTTAGAACTTTAGGATGGTGCGTCTTACACAGTTAAGTGTATTTGTGTGGTTGTGTGTACTAATTGTTCACTAAGCGACGATGGAAAACGTACATAATAATATTTTCAGCCTTTGAACTTGTTTAATTTGTAAATATTTGTTACGGTTGAACGCAAGCTGTTGAGTCTTCTACTGAATTAAACATGTGTTCAAACGCATCCAAATGTGAATCGGAGCGAGTCAGCGAACATATGCTTGGCCAACACAATTCTCGTATATCTTGAACTTCTACTTGCAGTTCTTTGTTATCGAATTTCCTTTGTATATTTGTGTGATTGTATATTAGGGAAATGAGATATTCAAGTCATCAGCATGGTAAGTTCCAGGACCGGTACCATGAGCACTGATCCTGACCCCCAGAACACGTTTAGAGATTTCTTTTTCAAAACTTGATATACATAAGTATTTATGTGTATATTCTTTGAAAGGAAATGCCAATTGGCTTTTACAGTACACTACCGAAAAAGGAATGATAGAAAATAAAAGGGATATAATAGAAAGAAACTCTATATTACTGAAATCTTTATACTCGTATATGTGTATAATCTTGTGTCCGATTTTCACCAAATTTGGTACAAATGTTCCTTTTGTAACTATCTCGGCCGGGTTCGGTAACCAGCAAAATCAGATCACAGAAACTCCTTTTTGGAAGGGACTTTTCACACAAAAACTTTCTCAGAACGTGAATTGCCTTTAATGTAAGCTTATGGAGATCAGTAGTTTTAACGATCACTTCAAAAATAACAATAATGAATACATTGTTCTAATGTACATTTTTTTTTCAAAAGTATTTTCAGATGTACCGACTACGACGAACTATTTTTGATATACCCTTTCCTGGCAATGTTCATGTACAATTTGATGGAGATAAAGTTTATTAATACGTTCTATACGGTACCAAGTGATGATGCATCGGGTTACTGTTCAAACACGATCTCTTTTCAAATATTGTTACTGTGAGTTTAACATATTTGTTTAAAAATACAGGTCTGTTTGTTTTTAAGGCAAATAGGAAGCTAGTTTTCCACGTTTTTCTGTTTGACAAAATTCATCGGTCTGACTACAGTAATTTATTGACGCGCGTACTCTACACCCTTAAAGTCAGTTTCAATTATTGATAAGAGAGAGAGAGAGAGAGAGAGAGAGATGGAATGAACAGAGGAAACACTGACGATCCGGCAGTAACGTGATTACCTAAACCTTCTGTCAACCTGTCTAGAGCAAATACTTGTCATTCACAGTAAATTAACCGATTTCGAATTCATACTTCTGTGAAACCTTAACTGCACGTCTATCTGCATTCGTGTTTTTCTTTTGATTCTTTTACTTCCATCTCCAACAAAAGGAAAGCTTGAGCTAATTAAAATTTAATACACCGGGTGGTTGAAAGGTAACAAAGTAATGATAATATGTGATAGAGTATGCAGAATTACGAATTTCATGTTGGCAATAATGTAGTATTATTGAGTGTACAATAAGGTATTGACTACTAATATTAGTTCACTGTTATACTATTTTTGCTTAAACCGTTCGTGAGTGGTTGGACTGCATGGCAAGTATCCTGGACGTTGGCTGGGGTGACGTGGACACCACAAATGACCTGCAAGAAGTCTAGATATAACGTCGTGTGATTTTTTCCATGGGGATTCTGTACGGAAAAAGACTACAAGTGCAAGCCCAAGCGGTGGATAAATTGGAAAATCGCATTCAGAAGATATTACCAGCATTCCAATTGACTTCCTTCAGAAACAGTGTTAATTGTATCCCCAGCTGTTTGGAAAAATTGGCTAACAACACCGGTGCATTTGTGGAAATTTAAAACTATCTTTAATTTTCTTATGTAGTTAAGCGTGAGTACGGTAGTTTAACAATTTTAGATTATTATGTGAGTAATTATTACATTTCTTTTGCCAACTTACTTTTTTAACCACCCTGTATATAAAAAGTTAACGGATAAAAAATAACCATTTCACTATCACTCCACCGTCAAAACCTACGCTTTACTATTTTTGCATCATTGTTCTTGTTATTTTATGAGGTTAAAATACTATAATGGATATTTTCCATCGTTTCGAGTAAACAAAAGTACACGATGTTTCAGATCTTGAGTCTTAACCTTAAGACGGGTAAAAGTAACCTAAAAAACAAAACATGAAAAAGAGGTTAACAGTTATCGGTACCACCAGTTAGGCAGTCACCCACCACCGACAAACTTCAATTCATCCCCCTAATAGTATTTGAACCTCATAAATTATACCACCGTCAACAACTAACTCCAAACAATAATTGTTCTTTATGTTATCAACTGTTTCTTTTATAGACCAGACCTAGTAAGCGCCTAAAATGGTGAACTAATACCCAAACCGGTCATAGAGAAGAATTTAATATTTAAGGGTACTTTATATGCGTACTTTATAAGCATTTGTGTAACCTAAAATTAAGTACCATTGTACCTAAAAATTACTATTTTGTATACACTGATTGTAAACCCTGAAGTATGGCTCTGAGAGGATCAGCCAAAATAAAATAAAGCTACGGCCAATATAAGAGAAGTTAATTTATACATCATTAAAGTTATGTATAATCTAGGTAGGCCTAGATTTATCTTGAAAATTTATAATCATGAAATATACAAATAACACTTAAATACAGCCCAAAACACCTGCTAGAAAACTGAGGAAACGAATTTATGTTGGGCCAAAGTCGAATTGGACGTGTGAACATACACAAGAACAAAAGGATACATTGTTGGTTCACTCTTGTGCTTATTTTCAATCTTCCCTTCTTCCTCTTCTCTGCAAACTTCACAAGACATTCTTGAGATATTCTCCTAGTTTTTGTTTAATGCTGTAAGTGGTGGGAATGTGTGTTAGAACGTATCGATCTATACCGAAGAGCTTACATGGCCTAAGTTTAAGTACAATGCTTCAGACGCCCTACATTCAGGTTTGCATAAGCTGTGACCTGTACCAACTAACGTACAATTTTGTTTCAGTTATCTATTCTAGTTAAACATAGTATAGAGTTTAAAAATATTTGGTCAGGTTGTGTACATGATAAAATCTAATGTGGGAAAAATCTGTGTACGAAAAATTAAAACAGCGTTTTTAGAACGATTTAATTGCGTAATTTAAAATAAAACATTTTAAATAATACAATTTTAACGTTGCGTAAAAACTATGCGGATGATGTAAATAAATGAATATTTTGATAGTGACGACATAGCATTGTATTTCAATTAACAGTAATTTCAAAATCATCATATCACCTTTGTTACAGTGGTTCTTCCAAACGACGATCGTTCATTGGAAAGTACAGTTGGGTCGGTTAAGCCTGAACATTTGTTCTAGCATAAGGGACGTGTGGTCTAATGCAAATGTGTCTCTGTGAGTAATAAATTACATTTCGCTGACTGGCCAACCCTCTCTCAATGCCTGAAGCCGTGTGGAAGTGTTTACTTTCCCTTTATAAATACAATTGAATTCCGTACTTTGTCATCCGGTTTACTTACCTTCTAAAGCATATTTGATGACAACAAATTGTTTATTTGATTAGTGCATTTTATTTTTTGTTTGGGATTGCATATCTACTCTTTTTAGTTGACTGTATCGGTAAACTGACGTTTACAAAGTAAAAATTACTTGAGCTATTTAATTCTAAGGGAGATTTAGATCTGCTGTCCTACTTATGAAAGTTTTAGATGATCGTTTGTATGGGGTATCAATAAAAAACACGATTTCAAAAAACAAAATATGTCGACTCAGCCTGTCACAAAGAAATTTCCTTGTTTTTATCTCAACACAGACACTATTGTTGTACTTGGCTGATACAATGCTGCACTGCGAGTCCTTTTAAATTTTGTATCACTAAAAGATCATTACCACAATGGTATTCAAGTTAAAAGTCTATAGTGGTAACAATAACTCTTAATGCTTAACATTAACTTTTTATACCTTTCAACAAAACTAACGTATGACATTTATTTTGTCAATAGTAATACGTTTTTAAATTAATTTGGGAACAACATTCGTTAGGTTAGAGTGAATTGTTCATATTGCCTTTCCACAAACAAGTGTTGTCACGATAATGGTCAGAGCTACTTTTAAACACACTGACTTTTAGTGATTTAACTTGGGCCCACTACAGTACACGCTTTATTTGTTGTTTGTTGGCCGATTGAACTCTGTTATGCTCACTTACAGTCTACGTGATGCTGTTGGCCTCTAATTTCTAAACTTAGGACAACAAATGTAACCTTATCTCTCTTAGGATAACGTAATGTTTAAATAAATAGTATGTCCAGGTCATCTGACTACTATTTTAAAAAAAAAAAGCTTGCGCAAAATGACGTCTAAGGGTTCAAAGCACGATAAGTAACTAAAATAATATGATTGTTCTTGGAAAAATTATATTACACACAATGATAATTTTTCGACCATTTTCAACCAATGACAGTAAAAATCTTTCCGTTTTACCAATCATGGCCAAGGGACGAAGGACCACTCTGATCCAAGAGATTGTTCTACTCGTGTGGTGGAATTCTAACTTGAGCTTCTTGGTCGAAAATATTTTACCTAGAATATTATCAAAAGCGAAGCAAATCAAGTTAAACCATCTCTCGGTACTGAAGATAAAGGTCTCTGGCCCAGAGGATAATATGGCGTCCATCTGAAATTTTGGTATTTCATATTAACTAAGATATTATCAAAATATATAAAAATCAAACAATAAAACATCTTGTTTGGCTGTAACAAAACTAAAAAACCTAAAGCTAACGTTGTAAAAATTATCGTAGAAAATATGAGTAACTTTAACAGGAGTTGTTTTAAAATAAGATAAGTGATTGTTGGGACCATGTAATTCCAACCTAACAAAGTTTCTAGTTGTTAACTTGTTAGGTTGTTCGGGTTTTGATCAAGAGTTGACTCTGGTAAGGTTTTGTGATATTGTCGGACTTAATGATAATGTTGTTGTTTCCTAGCTGTACTACAGTCTGGCTATAAGTAGACCGTATGTCTGTCCCCTGGCGACACAAGGCTACGTGACACGTGTCATGACTAACATTCCCATTTTATTCAATTCATAGTCTAAGTGCAAGTCTCTCTCAGTATCCATCCAGTGCAAAAGAATATTTTGTTTTTGGTAAAATCGGGTTGATTCTTAACAAAATGCACATTGAGTATATAGATGTAATATAGCCTACTCAAATGCAAATTCAAATCTAGGAATCATGAAAACACTCATTTCCTTTGACGATCATAAATTTATCAAAAAAGTTTTGTTATAAATACTAACTTAACCATTGTATAAAGACAACATTTACAAACAGGAATTTAAAAGACTCAAACCTCAATATAGAATCATACGGTTTATAGTAAGGAACGCAACAACAGAAAAATACTTGAACGACTAAAAACATGTTCTGGAAAGCTACTCAATTGCGAATTCAATTTAGAATCGTCACTAAATAGTGATAACAAATACACGTTTGATGTTTTATAAGCACTTTGTCAAAACATCATTTATCAAACAGCTTTCTGCCATAAAAGTTGTATTCGAAAGTGATGAATACTGCCAATATTCATTTTAACGTTGGTCACCGAAAACACATTTCGTCAAAAACTCTGTTTACTATTATGCAACTGTGTTTTGAATTGCATAATATTAGTAACTAACTGTTCTATAACTAACATATAACTTTTGTCATTATTTTATTGCTCTCTTTCCAGTCATCTTTGATTATACATTTTATTTCGTTCAGTTATTTAGTTAATAGTTTTTAAAGTATCACACTTTCCATCATAAACAAGTTTCAGTTTAGCTCTCCACGAATGTATATATTTGACGTCATTGCTATGTTTTTATTTACAAAGTATTTGTTTAAGTACTTCAACCTAAACTTCAATATTAAAGTAAAACACAACCTGTATAACTTTGTCATGAAACTATCTTAAAAATTGTTTCAATCACGTTGCTTTGGCTATGACATCATTAAAAGACCATTGATTTATTATATAGCCATGTTTATATTACCCATGCTTTTATACAAAACTAAACAGGAAAACCTCCTTAAACCCAGTAAGTTTTGCAGTTCAATAGTATTTAGTAATGACTTGTGCAATGAAGATATTTATTTCGGTGAAAGGCTTTCTCATCGTTAGTTACCGATTTTGTAAATCAATCAGAAGTGTAAATAATCAATTAAATGTCCTAGAATGTTTTAAATTATGGAATAAAAAGTCGGTAATAACTAAATACGGATACTTAAAAATATAATAAAATATATTTTATTACTTTGTACGGAACTCATTAAATAGTGGATGACAACAATTAATAAAATACACGCAAACATATAAATACATTTTCCTTTAATAACAGATACAATAAGAATGAGCACATATTTTGGGTATTTGTTTTACATTTACTGCTATATGGGCGTTTGTTTTTATTATTAGCATTTTCAAGTATATGCCCTACAGGACCACGCAATTTTTGTTATCAACCTCTTAAAAGTTGGCATTTCCTTTAGTCCAGACTTGTTTCATCCCTTCTTAATGAGCTTTTTTCTGTCATTAGTCTAGACTTCTCCTTTCCTTTTCATAATTTCCCACTGACCAACTTTAAAAACTTTTCAACTTTTCGTCTATACAGAATGTCACAAAAATGTGTAGGCGCTATACAGAACCGGACTCTACATATAAAAATAAGTTAGAAATGTTTTGTAAGATTTTTCATTTCGGATAGGAGCCGTAATACGCTATTTTGTAAATTTTTGAAAATAGCTAACACTTTAAAAGCCTCCTGAAATATTTTTGTGAAACTTGGTATAAATCCTAATTTTTCCTAATAATTTCCAAAAACATTTGTTTCTAACTTAACAAATTAAAAAAAACTTATAATATAAACATTTTAAAGTCAAATTCTAATTGGATTCCATTTGACTTTGACATTTAAAAATGGCTGTAATTTTAAAATTTGAATTGTTAGATAAAAACGTTTTTGGTAAATGTTACTAAGAAAACAATTTAGGTTTGTACCAAGTTTCACAAAGAATATCTCAAAGACTTTTGAACTATTAATTATTTTAAAATTTACAAAATGGCGGATTACGTTTAATGTTGTAATACATTTTCGACTTACTTTTGTATGTAGAATCCGGTTCTGCATAGTGCGCAACACATTTTGTCCCACCTGTATGTACTTCTAATATAAATTGTAATTTGTGTGCTACCTGCCATTTTTAAAACGTCTTTAACTGCCACGATTCATTCAATTATTTCTACTTTTGGCTTACTTATAATTTTATCAAATCTGCTTTGTTAGTCTAGAAAGTTGCCAAACAAATGTTGAAAAAAAGAGTTTAACAAGTGATTTTTACGCAAGTAGCTTTTTTGTTTACATTATTTACGTTGAAAAAAGAGTTAAATGTTAACCTTTTCTATGTTAAGAGCCAGGTAATGAGACTTTGTTCAAAAGGGATCCTGCATCCCTGAGTGAAGGGCTTAAGTAAGTGGATTCTCTACCGAGATAAAAGTTCATTAGTACAACTGAGATCCTCTCCCTCTCACAGGATACTAATCAAAACTTCATCATCAGCCCACACGATCGTTAGTGAAGCTCCTTTTTGTAAAAACAGGCACTTTAAAGGATTATACAAAAGGTGAAGTTTGTTTTGTTTTAACGAGGCGAAGTTAGGGAAAGTCTTCTCTCTGAGATGAATATATTGGTACAGACGTTTTCTATAGTTTTGAGTGATCACAAAATACACAAAATCTGGAATCTGACTCCGTCTTCAGATGAAAGGTTACCTAAAACATAACACAAAACATTAGAAAAGTAGCTAGCCTAAAAGTAATCAGCGCAAGCTGACCGGTCAGTCACCCATTACTAAAAAGAACCTTAATTTTTCCCCTTATTTAACCCGCTAAATTTGTTTGTTGTAATGGCCAGCCTAGGGAATAAGACAGTAACTAAATTAAAGAGCAAATAGAGAAAATAAGCACTTTCACGGCCAGTGAGAGCTTCACACGGACTGACTGCCTGGCCAGCCACCAGACAGCCTCTTTGGCTGGCTTGGAGCGGCGGGTGACCAATCACAACCATGAACAACACAGACCAACTGTAACAGAGAACACAAAATTACCTATTTATGCACAGCCAATTGAAGAAACATTCCGTATAGAGTGTTGATGAATGTGACAGGTTTTTCTTACCCAGGAAAATGATTAAAAACTTTAGAAAAATACTTACCTGGTGAGTCATAAAAACCGATTATGGCCTAAGCCGATCAAAATGTTTATGAACTTTGGGAAACCCATACGTGTGTAGGATTTCAGAATAGGGTGTCTTACACTAGTTAGGTATTATGTAGCCTGTTTTGAGTCTTTAATAACATGCTATAAGTCTTTGTGCTATTTCCTGCCGAAATTTAGGAGGAAATCTTTACTTGTCCTTGCCCTTGAGCTCATTTTATTTTAATGGAAAAGGTCTGTAATAATAAACTAAACTCAGAATTTGTTCCATCGTCAACAACACTTTTCAAGCAAAGAAGTCTTCCCTACCACCTAACCTGGACCTAGAAAACATGGCGTGATATTAACTTTTGACATTTCAACTACTGGATCTATATTTAAAAATTGTATATTTAGACATTGTATCTGGTGACTGTGGGAATCAAACCCACATCACCGGAGTAATGAGCTCTGGAGTTACATGCGATTCCAGACGGTCGCCCTTTTGTTAAACTGAATAATTTATCATCTCTCATAATTTATCATTTAAGTCACACTTATTTGCATGTATATTAATGTTTAACTGTCACTCACACCATCTGCATGTATTTACATATTGTATATTGGCATTTGGCGTTAGTAAATAAATACAATATAGCGCAAACATTCCTTCTACGGTTGTCATCGTTATCACGAGTTGTTTATTTTTGTATTAAACTAACCAGGAGACAAAATGTAAAGACCAAACTGAGACTGAAATCCACATTTCTTACTTGCCGAGAGAGAATGCTGCCAATTTCATCCTATTGATGAGTTTAAAATTGGTAGCTTTTAATCTGTTCGGCATCTGTTTTAATCTGTTTAATTTGTTTATTTTTTTGTTAATGTCTCAGTAAATAATGTCACAAATTCCCCACGAAAAGTCATAAGAAAATGTTAATATTTATAACCTTCAAAGAACCCAAAGCATTAAACGCATCGATCAGTGTCTTAGTTTTGTTTAACTTGAAGATCTGAATAAAACCTTACATTTTCTATGGAATATGAAGCTGAACGCAACAGCAAAAAACGTAGCTGCAAATTTTATTTTATTAAAAATAACACGTTGGTAAAATGTCTTTTTAAATGTGAAAAAACCAACACTTCAAGCTATTAGCATTGGGAGGACTATGGTATTTTTGTGTTTGTACTTTTAAAAATTATCTAAATCATTCTCTAAAAAGCTTTGCTTGGCAGTAAAATGTTGTATTACAGTTGATATGCAAGTTACAGTAAATGTTCTGCCATCATAAAAGCTACTGTCAACCTGTCTAGCAGTTTGAAGAGGCTTAGTCTGGAGAGTTATAACACAGTGAAACCTTTACCACCTGTCATATATTACTTTATATAAAGTTGCAGAACTCTACAGTTATGCATAATAGTATCGCTTGAATGCAAAATGTTTTTGCCAAGATATTATCTTTTTAACATGGTTTTTGTTATGTTTTTGTTGAACGTTTGATTGATTGTGATAAGAATGGAATACATGTTTAGCTCCGGCCATCTTTTAATAAATTTGTGCTCAACTCGTCTTATCAAAATATGTTTGTATGGTTGAAAACAGTTTAAAATGTACGTTTTGCTTGCAACGTTTTCGAGGTAAAACCATATTCAGAGGTTTATAATTATTCTTTCAATTTTAACTCAATAGTGTAGGCTTTACAAATTCATTCCATCGATTTTATAATAAAAATAAAGCAAAACTAGATGCGTGGAATTTTAACTGTCAATTTTATGGTGAACAATACATAATTTCTCATAAATAAATTCCATAAGAATAATAAAATCTTTCAAACTATTTTTCCAAATTAACAATTTATCCCTTTCAAAGTAAAACTCTTAAAGGCGTTTACAAATCAGCAAAAGACCAACATATAACTCGTCAGACCTTTATAAATAAGTTACTCTTAGTAAAAGGATGTGTTTCCTAGAAACAGGAAGTGTGTTGAATTTGTGAGCCAGGGAGATATAGGCCGATTTGTTCATACTTTACATTGAATATGAACAATTGTTCAACCTTCTGGAAGATTAAACAGCTGCTGGTCAACCGTAACAAACATCCACAGAACCAACTGGACCTACAGTTTTAAAATTTTTTGTTTATGACAAAATAACAATGTGTTTGCTTGATTGGTATACTTTTGTGTTCTAGACATATCTAAATCAGAACGCAAGGAGATTTTACACTGTTTATACAAATTTCTTTCATATTTGGGGTTGTTTTCTAATAAATGTAGTTTTACCATAATCGGTTTCATTTAGCAATCGTGACAAAAAGTAAATGTTTATTTTATATATTACAATTTAAATTTGTTTTCAAAATATAAAAGGAAATTAACAAGCTAATCTCAACAAACAAATCGCATATGTTTAAAATCTATATTTTACCATATGCTTATGACGTTTCGTTTAACGCCTGCAAACGAGTAAATGAGGTACATATACATATTTTACACAATTTGAGCGTATTCAAATAATTTTAGTCGGACCATGCATGGTCGCTATCGCCGTCTTAAAATTTGGATTTTTCCTTTTCCTCAATATTTTACCTATTACTTCAAAGTCTGTATGTGTGTATTAAGATATTCTGGTTTGATAACTGTAACGTAGTATCTGAGGTTTACCTACTTAGAGATCAATTTGTTAAGATAAATGTTTTTAGTTGTTTCATGTTTTATATTGTCTGAAAGTTGTTTTTTAAGTCCAGCCTCTTGGATTATTTCTCTAAATATTGAAATGCAACTTTTAAATTGATGAGTTTAACCTAATATGATGCGTTGATTCTCATTTAATTAACTTCCTGAATAAACGTTGTCCAAAACACAGTTTATTTTTCTTTCTCTTTTCTTGTCTGCATAATGGCATTTAATTGTTTTAACCTAGGGTTTTGTGGGCGTCACAAACGCTTTTGGGAAAGCGATCCAAACCCTTAACCCGGTACGGTTGTGTTGTGTTTTTCTACGTTTCGTTTGTGTAAATTGTGTTCTTTAATCAGTGTTATTTGTTAGGACTGTAGGACAAGTTGTAGTTTAAATACAATGGACATAGAGAATCCCTCCGGTCTTACCCTTCATTTAGTTGGTGGCTTTAAAAGCTTCAGCAAAAGATTTTATTCTGATTTTACTTCTGATTGACCCTGTTTCAAGTTTGAGCTTGAAGTAACTTACTTTGAGTTCAAACCTTTCTTGACAATTACGAGTACTAACCAAACTTCCTTAGAGAGAGTGAAATCAATATTTCGAGGTGCGGGGTATGAACACATTAATTACAAGTCAGCTTCCATAATGAGCAAACAAGACATGTTTATCTCGTCTTTCCCTGCGGCAACTTAAGCTACGAAGTGTTTAGATTAGAAACACATAACCCCTCTACCCCCGCCGCACACACAACAAACAAGATTATCAAACCCTTTAATTAGAACATTACTTTTGAGCCATATCAATCACAAATGAACACAATTTGTTTCAAGAAAAAAATATGTAACATAGTTATGTTTGGAAAACTATTAAAAGACAATATGTTGTGATTTCTACGTCAATTATTACCTATTATTCAATCGATTGTTGTGACGTAAGTGAATATAAACTTCATCCCAACACTGTAGATAGGAATGTGTATTACACATGCCCCAGTCCAGCAATTCCAAGCCAATATCGGTATGATATTACAATATACTTGTTCAAGTCAACTAGGTTATTATTTTTATAGGAACTGAATGAACTTCATACTGTTTCTATTGAAATGGGTATTGATCGATTATTTTTGTAGGTAACTTTTTTAAATAGTGTAGAAAGGTGTATTTTGAAATACGAAAATAGGCATATCGAACTTGTGTGTTTTCTACGTTTCGTTTGTGTAAATTGTGTTTTAATTATTAGTGTTATTTATTAAATTTAAATATTTGACGTAGGATAATCACACCTGATGAGTTAATAAAAATATTATCCGCTTGGGAATGCTTTTTTAATCGTGATACATATCGCGATACATAATAATACATACCTGATATTAACTCGTAAATTTAGACAGAAACCTCTTACTGCCCTTTAGGTATAACTATACCTAGTTATTTTAGTTTTGTATAACTAAAACACACACTGTGAATATATAATTTAGTCCCATAAGTAGTTTTCGAAAAAGGATTCACTCAGGGATACTTTTGATGAGGTTATGTGTGAAAGAAAGTACAAAGTACCATGTAAACCAAATAATACTATTGGTTACTACGTACTTTCTTTTCTACATAACTATTTATTCCTAATAAACTGAAACTTCAATAGGTTCGTATTTAAAAGTACTTTTCTTGGTTGATTGTTTTTCCAAACATCGCAGTATTTTTTAAACATATATCGTAAACCAAATTGGATATAATAGTAAAAGGTAAACCTGCACTACTACGTATACTGTTCTAAGGTGTTAATGGTTTTATTTTAAGTTTTGTTGAGTTAGCCTCTAATGTAACAACATGGCAAATAAAAGCTTTCCAAATAAGATTATGCCAAGAGTGTTGGGTCTCAAACCCATTAGGTTGTCGCAAGCCATTACCATCGATATTGGACATTAACCAAAGTCTCTACCATTCCTTTACAGTAAATATCTCAAGATGTGTTATAAGATACAATATCGCGAACATTTCACTGTGTTACGAAATGAAATATCAAAGTTTTGAAAGATAGTTATTAAAAATAGTTCATGTTCAACTTAGATAACAGCTGTAATACTTAAAATGTAAGCGATTATAAAATATAAATTATGTATAATTACAATAACTTAGTCTTCATGTTTAATTATTTTCCTTATTCATTATTCTACTGTTCAAAATTGACGGCGTTGGTTTTAATTAAAATTCAACGCCTGGTTAACGCTACACAGACAAAAGTCAAGTTGGCTGAGTAACTTTATCGATAGTTACTGTTACCGTTTGTTGAACTAATTTTTAATAAAATCCCCATTAAGTCATTTGAACGTCCTTGTAAAATCTAATAAATACAAATTATTATGATTTGGTGTTTGTGTGTTACGTTAAGTGTAATTAACACCGAACTGGCTTTCTGCATTGCACACTTTCAATAATCCAAAAGCCCTGAAAATATGCCTAGGTTAAGTTATGTTAGATTTTACTATCAAAGTAATGGACGATAAAGTAATTATTTATAATGCACATTTAAAACTCACTATAGTGGTGGAGATCAATTTATTAGAAAAAGTGGACTATTCATGCCACTTGAGGAAGAATAAGAAGACTTATATCTATAATTTAGCGTAAGTTTAGCTTAGGCCCTTGAGCACGGTTGAGTTTCCCAACTGCCCAAAACGTAGGGAGTAACGTTTCATCCTGAAAAGGCCGGAAAATTTCGTGTTTCTAATAAAAGCAAATTAGTTTAGGTATTGCTTTTACAAAATTGTGGAATAAAGTCCCTGGTCAATGGCCAGACAGTATATTTCCTGATCCGATAGTTCAACATTACCCTAGTCTTACAAATAATGTGCAAACGTTATTGGAATTCCGCTCATATGGGCTGAAGGTTTTACGTAAAACGCCATATTAAAACAGTTATTCATATTGTAAGTCGATATTGGGTGAAACACTTAATCCTTACTATCCTTAATCCTTAAGTCCTTTACGAACCAGCTGTTTGTGAAATATTTAATATAACAAATACAGAAACTATTAAGAGGGTTTAGTTAGTTATAGCTTAGTTCTTTTATCTTTGCCAAAAATTGAATGTTGTGTTATAGTCAGGATTAACAGAGTACTTTGAGTTACATCTATGCTATATATGTTGTAATACATATTTTATGCTGTGAATCATGTATGCCCTCTTGTTTAGGTGATTATGCATGTATACCTATAATATTTGTAGTTACGCAATCCATAAAACTAAACTTGTGTTTGAATGTTATGAGTAAATATACAAATACGTGTTGTTGAATGTTTAATTTTACAGCATCCCGAAGCTAAACAAAACTCATTTTATAAAAGTCTGTTCAAACAGTCGATGAAAACCATTCTTTTACACAGGCGCTATTGACGGTCAAATAATATTTGTTGAAAGATTTATCGACATGACTGATGATGCAGACAAAAGGTTTTCCAACACAAACTATATAAGGTCAACGTTGTTTTGATTGCTTGTTTTGTTTTCTATTCTGTCTGGTTTAATAGTTTGGTTATCCTGTGTTTCATAGACATAGGATGCGTTAAGTCAATGTTAAAGCCTTTTAGGTAAAAAATCTTAGTTTTAGTAATGAGTTTCTATAAATGTAGACTTCTCTTTTCATGTTGTTTCTGCAATAGAAGAATTTAACATAATTGGAAATACATGACAACTGTAAATCAGTTATGCCTACCTCAATGCTTTTGCAATTATTTCCAAGAGATTTCTTATTTCTGCAATTATTTCTATTTGCTAAAATTTCTAAGTAGTGAACATTATAATCGTTGTAAATAATATTATCGTAAGGCATAGTTTTGAATTAGTTTGTAAAGATTCAAAATTATTACAGGGTAAAATAAAATAGGTATTGTGCATTGTAGAACGGGGTTGAGTACTTTAGAGATACGCACGTGCTCCGATCCCTAAAACGATGGCATACAAACTTAAAACCAATCTATATTCCTTTTAATTTTTTTAAATAAATACGAATTTCTGAAACCTAACTTATGTCCAGTTGCAGAGCTCTAAAATTATCACAATGAAAGATGATTTACTTTTAAAAGTGTATCATTGATATCGTTATAAAGCATGTGAGGTTTTTAAAACATTGGCTAAGCGATGCAGAGCAAACAAAAAAATATGACAAGCAAAGACGACTACAACATTTTGATTGAAATTGTTATGTTTATTTATTTTAATTTTACCTTGTGAGATTATAAACAAGAGGTAAAAATTTACTTAAGAAACTGCATTGCAAACAGAAAGGTTTCTCCAAAGATTAGTGTAATCGTCTAAATCCTAAACAGTTACTCAAAATCACTCTAATATTCTTAGCTACGTACAAAATTATCTTCGTGCTCGGATATTGAAGCTAGATTTTCGTTAGGAATTTAATATACGTTGACGCAAATACCTTTGTTCAAGCTATACAATAAGGAAAGAGTTGTTGGTAAAGCCACCTGCTGATGTTGGAGGAGGAATGCAATTTCAGTCTGTTTTCCAACTCACTTTCATTCAAACTCCTTAAAAGGAAAACAAAGTTGTCACATGCATAAAAAGTGATACACACCTAGATGCTATTGATAAAATCTGATAATAACCTTATATTGGAATATAGTTGTGTTGTACTATTCTAGAGAACACGCAACATTAAACAGTATTCATATGCGTTATGAATAAAAAAAGGATAAAAACACTAAATAGTGAAAAGGAACAGCGTTCTTGGAAGTATTCTTTGCATAAATCAATCACAAAAGACGATGATAACAGTATATCAGTGTCAGCCTGTCCTAAACGAACTCTCTTCACTAACAGGGAGACGACTTTTCACCCAAAATAAGTCTGATCACAATCGGTTGACGCTGTCTAAAAAAGTGCCTTTTACAAATTTCAAACCTTTTAAAAATTAAATCACAACCACTTTGTAATACTTTATCCTATTAAACTAAGCAATTTATCACTGCATTATTTTTACCAAGCCCTCCGATTTGATTTATTTAATGACTTCGCTTTTTAATATCCCTATACGCCTGAGTTCATCAAAGGTGGGTCTTACCAAAAATGAACATAGATGCGTATTGCCTTACGAGTACAACATTTAGATCAAGAACCAGCTACCGGTCATGTGAGTTGAAGGCGCGCACTGTACCGACCCGCTACGTGTCCGTTAGTTACTAATCCCACCACATTGTTAGCCACCATCAATTGATTTATACATTGTAAAACCTATAGAGCTTACTATCACAGAAAGTCCCGAATTGGTGTTTTTAAGCGAAACAATAAAGATGTAGAGGCTCAACTAACTAGTTGTGGGTTAAATATACCCATATTTAAATCAGTTGTAATTTCGAAGCTTAGACGTGAATACTCAAATTGAATTTCAAATCCCCTTAGAGGTGCAGCGGTTTAATTGAATGGAATTAGATGGATAATGACTTTGTTGAAATCGAAATAATCCTCTTCCTTCCTAAACATCCCTCATCATCCTGAACTTCAACCTCCGACTCGTTTATAATTCCCCTCGCATAAACCTGTGTACTTTTATTAGTAACCTGCACGTAAACATAATATTTTCATATATTTTTAATAGCACCAGGCTCAGTTTTGTAGCTATCAACAAACTGCAATCAATAAAGTCTAAGCATTTTCAAAATCTCAAATCCCTAGTGATATTTAAAACTAGTCTTAAGATAGTGTTAACAAACTTGTAAACAAAATAACTAATTTTTCATTAATTAAGTGAGTTAAAATGTTTGATCAAAGTACCTAAAGAGCAAGAAAACCCCTTCGTTACTTTAATCTATAAAAATATGTTTCGGGTAAAAATTTACTTACACCTTATTCCTAACTCTAAGTAATAAGAAATATTTTATTCGGTCTGTAGCTTTTTAAACATTCTTATGCCACAACTATAATCTAGTTCCTCCGGTTCACAACGCGTGAAAACATCATAATAATTAGAGTGACATATTTCGGTCTCGCTGTGGAGTACTATCTTCAGTCACTGATTGGTTGAACAGATGTTTTGACGCGGTGTGAACTGGAAGAACTAGATTATAGTTGTGACACCGGCCGCAAAAGCCTAAGAGTTAAATTCCTATGCCAGGTTTAAAATGCTAAACCGTTTAAAATACAATGTTTATAACCTTACACAATTGGCAATGTCGATGAATTACAGTTTCGAAATCGAGTGGAACGCAATATAGCAACCCAGCCTGTAAACGTGTCGGATTGTGATCTAGACGTCCTTGGGGAATCACCCGACGGTTGCAAACTAAGTTTAAACCGACCCACGTTTGCCTGGTCCGACACAAAATAATTTTGTCTTCGCTGTATAAAACAGTAATAGTTTTAAACGTCTTCAAAGCTATCACGGTTGCTTTTTTAAACGATTTATAAATATCTACTTTCACAACAAATCCATGTTTTAAATTTCAAGATTAAAAAATTCTTCCTTACAGGAGTTGCATACGTTTTATGATATTTTGAGTAGGTTAGGCAGGAATAATCACAGAGTATCAAAATCAAAACTAAAAATGTTTCAACAGCAATAGTTTGTAAAAGGTGGTTATGGTATTACTCATCACTCCGGTGGCGCTATTTTGGTCCCGACGGTCACCACTTACAATCTATAAAGTGAATAAATAATGACGGTAGGTAAAGGTCGAGGTCAGGTTATAGAGAAGACTTCGTAGTCTTATCACCTCGATAAACAAGAAAAATTTAACTCTAAATAGCGATTGTCAAGAACAACCTTGTTCAATAAATTAAATATAAAACTAAATAGTTTCCTGTATGTTTAAATCAGTTGATACAGAACAGAGATAAAGATGAATGGGTTTGTTTGACACATAGTCTTGACACACTTGAGATTCTTTGACTGAATATAAAAAGCAATTAAAAGCACTAAAACCAGGATTTGGGAAAAATTTCCATCTAAACCTAGTATTGATGTTTTGGGCCATGCTAAAAAGCGCTTAGGTACTTGAATTCATCCATAGTCAAGGTAATTTTAAAGCAATGTAATCTTAAACCAAGCAAATGTTAAAAACAAGATGTGGTCAGGTTGGATATTTATTTTACTACAAAAGATTATTTATGTATATACTTTTGTCAAAGTGTTTTTTTTGTTAATTAAATTCTAAGTAACTCCCATTTTGGTTTTACGCTTAAAATATATTGTAATTTTGCTTATCATTGAGTATTATAAAAGTAAGCGCAAACGGTCAAGTACGTTTTAACCGTTTTCAAGACCAACCAAACCCAACAAAACAAAACAGTGTTTGTACCAGAAATTAATTTGTGAGGTATAAATTATAAGTTAGGCGATTATAATTTAAGGGTTATCTCGAATATATGTTGGGATGTGTTGTCAACCACATATGTTGTGGCTGGTAGGATACAGATTTAGAGGTAGACGAGTCTTCATAGTTTAAGCGTGACCTCGTAAATAACATTAACATAACCTATTAGTTTTTGTTTAACTTTGAAAGGTTTAAACGGATTAAACTACGAGTTGAATACAACGAAAACTGCTGCTCCATTTAATTTGATCTCTGAACAAAAGGATCTGTTTATTCAGCTTCAAACAAAGCTAACATTCATTTTCAATTGCGAATATTTCCAATGAGGGATGAGTATTTAATAGCATAGCTTTTCAGAGAAGGCTAGTCATGATGATAAACTACATAAATCTATGAAATGTAATATGCCTATCTAGTTGTGCAAATATTTAGAAACTTTTACATGTAATGGAGTAAGTACTTGATATTGGCTGTGTGATGTTAAGTCTCGTAATAAAAGGACAGTTTACTGACAGTAAACACAGTTTCGTCCTCATATGCAACGCGATGGTATTACTCCCCTGCTATGAGTCGTGTTCATTATTTATACCTACCTTGTAACAAACTAGTTACCTATTCAGCCTTCACTATAACCTGTTGTTAAGATGGAACTATAATTTCTTTAACAATTAGTTATCTTATTATTCACTCAGCTTCTGTATAAGAATTTTAGAGAACTGACATGGGTGTAAAAGATAATTTTGACAACTACTTGCCTTATTTCTGCATTTATTACACAAACTTCAAAATAAATCATGTTAGTAAACAATAGTTTGCGTAATAAAGAAAGTCAAAGTCCTTCTCGTTCTGGATATGGTGTTTGAAAATCACATGAATGACTTTAAAACCCAAGGATTAGACCCGCTTTTCCAACAGCTTTAATGTTGGCCACACAACCACTGGGTTCAGTGAGTTATTAAAACTGCCCTCAGCTTAGACAGTAAAAGTCACGTGCTAATGCTGCACATTGAAGAGCTCCTCTCAATTCAATTTTGAATGGCTGTTGTATTGATGATTTGGAATTACTGAATGACGTTTGTATTGAATGACTCTCACAACCAACAAGGTCGTCGTAAATAGTTGAAAGTGACAATATTGTTTGATCTTATTGCATTGTGAAGTATAATATTCAATCATACCGTAGAATAATTTGAAAAAAGTTGTCAACACATTGGGACCGAGACAATACTAAAAGGTTGTAATACAGTGCAGGTACAAAATCTTTACTGTGTAGAAAGGTCAAACGATGTGTGCAATTTCTAGGCGTGTCTGGCGACGTATCTATAGTAATCTTCTCATCTAAGGGAAGGAGGAGTATAATATTTATGACCAATCCCAGGTATGACAATATTTCCGGTAATATGCTATTTATTAAAAACAACGTATAATTTGATTGGAAAAATTACGTTTTGAATTTGTGTAATACTATATCATTAAAGTTATGTTCAGTCTTTTCTTAAAAACAACCTTAGAGAAAATATTTTTACCAAATACAGTTTCAAACAGCATTCAATAACAACTGGCTAAAGTAACACTTCCTAAGGTTTATTGTGGAACTCGAGGAATGTTCAGAGTTGAAGCAAGAAGGGAGGGTGTTATCAACAAGGGTGGGATAAACACCTCCTGTTCTCTCATTATGGTAATTGACTGTCTTATAATTAATGTGTTTACTCTTCCTTCGTTACAATATTGATTTTGAAAGTTTTGTTAGTAACTTCACAAAATCTGTTGCGCGTGTCTTCCACAAAACGTTTTTAACTAAAGGAAGCGAATAAGTATTATATGTATTTCAACTTTTAAAGCCCAACGACCTTTAATGAATTTGACTTTTATTTTTGTTTCAGGTCTATTTGTTTTCATTCTTCTGTTCTAATGGATCAGCACGGTAAGTACAAAGCAATATTTTGTCTTTGTTTTGCTGGCTTATTTAGTTTATGAGGAGGCAAAGTGTACTATGCACCCAATGTATATTTAAGTGCATAGTCAAATATACAATTGCACTTTCTTTTTACAATTGCACAATTGCTTTTACAACATCACTGTCATTGAGGATCGTTTTCAACATATATAGGTCTAAAAACATAATTTTCGTACTACTCGAAACGGTTTTAATATTATTTAAATACAATGATAAGTTGTGGTGGAATTTGTAGAGAGATTAGTCGGTATAACGTTATTAAACACAATTGTCGAGTAATAGTTGCTGAAATAGTCTTAAACTCCTTGAACATTGAAAACATTGAGAACACATTGGATTATGGTGGAAATGATCCTTGCCACCCATGGGAATCAAAAGAAAACTATTTACGTGTCATTCTAACAGTACTTTCATCTTGCTGTTAAAATTAAATGACTATTAGTTATTGTACATTGGACTATAAGTTAAAAATGATCAAATTAAAACTCATACCTTGAATTAATATTTGGAAGAACACAGAATAAATTAAGTGGAATGTTTAAATAGGTTCTTGATATGATGAGTAAAAAGAACACGTCTAAATAAATAGCGCTGACAATTGCCATACATTGTAATATACTCATGCAATAACTTATTTATTTAAAAAATCAAACCATAAAAGATAATTTCTTACGTGGTGCGACCACTTTCTGCCAATACTGCATTTCGTTTCATAGCTGCATTTCTTACTTTCAAGTTAATTTTACTTCCAATTTTCTAGCAAATTACCACACTAGATAGAAACACGATACAAATTATGACAGACATCATCAAACACTGTGTATCAGAGTTGATCACCAAAACAAGCAACACACAAGCACTTGTGTGTTTGAAAGAGCTGTCAAAGCTGGCTGCTACACACATGTCGACTGAGTATGGAACCTTGTATGCTTGCGGGGACATAACCTAATATTGACACTGGCTAAACAAACACTTGAGACGCTACTGAGTGGTTACCATGGCTACCCGGCTTCTGGCACTTCATATTCTCTCATTTCATTACTGGGGTTGTTCATCACTAGGTCCTAAAGTGATGATTTTTGGTCTGAGGCGCAGTCGAGGACGTTAAATGAGCAAGAACCAAACTAACATATTAGCTTCGAGCGATAAACGTAAAGTTTTGGTCATGGTATAGTTATATTTCTAAAATAAATATTACGTTTAAATTTTTATTTGCTAACATAAACAATTATTTTAGTTAACAAGGCTTTACATATATTCTAACTAGGTTCAAAAGAAAGTGTTGTTTACATGTTATTTAAAGTTATTTAGCTGTTTATACGTGGAATTTAACGCTAGAGGTGAAAAGATACTTTAAAGTGACAAATACGATACAACAGTTTTTAGGAGGATAATCAATACTTTTTGACAAAATACTTTTTCCTCGAAGTTAAAATTTTATTTTTGAAGATATTTTATACCTTTGGATAATATTATTTCAACGCCGTACTATAATTCAGGAAACCATTATCATCTCGGTTGTGCTATGGAACTTTAGTTCGTTTTATAAAGCGTATTGGTCAAATATGAAGAGTGGATTTATACATTATTTGCTCGATATTTGTGTAATAATTTTTTTTTTTAAATCAGTCAGATCATAGTAAAAACATACTACCCACTGTGTAATGTTTCATCGGGTCAAAGAGATTTAACCAAAAGAAATGTTTTTTTTTCTAAAACTACAATTATTTTAGCCAATCTTTCTGCCTTTAACCTGATTTTGTATACAAGAGCTAGTTGAAGTTAAGTAGTTGTAGATTGAATCAGTACCCGTTAAACAGCACTTTGATTTTCTCCTAATGCTCTGAGATAAATTGAGAGTTGAGGTGAATAACTATGTGTTCATTGTTTTAAAAGAGTAAAAGTGCAAAGTTATTAACAAATAAATAAATGAGTCAAACCTTGTAAGACCTAATTTTCGACTCAATAGTCAAACCGTTTAGAATAATGGTATTGTTGCACAGTTAAAAACTTTGACAGTCATTGTTCTAATTTGAAATTTAAATTGTTGACAAACACTTCTTCAGAGCTATAATAAGGGGAAACACTCCTAAAAGAATTCACTATATTTTTACTAGAAACTCTAGTCCCCTTTAGGTTGAAAACAGTTTAAAATTAAGACTAGAACAAAAATCAAAATTTGAATTTTGATACGACCTAATGAGGACTAGAGTTTTTAGTCAAAATATAGTGCATTTTATCAAGAGTGTCTTTTTCATCTAAAGAAGTGTTTTCTTAGTTGAATTCTTGATGAAACTTGTTTGGATTTAAATAATTATTCATTTTTAAAAGTGTCATACATAATTTAATTTTAAGACTTTTTATTTTTTTTAATTTAATTTAAGATTGCTTTTGCCGGTCAAGGCATCATCAGTTAGTTCCGTTGTTTACAAGACAGTAACATCTGTATCCGGCAAAAGCGCTCTTAAAATTAAATTATATGAAAATTTTAAAAATGAATAATTATTTAAAACCGTTCTCCAACAATTTAAAATTATAAATATGGACTTACTTTCTTCCTCATCCTACAGATTTTCTAATTTAGTGTGTCGTTTTTTCAGCTATGAGAGGTGGCAGAGAGGTTTTGTTGGACGTACTAGGTAAGGTGTTGCCCATGATTTAGTCTGATTTTAGATACTAGACAGTATGCCACTACTTTACCTGAAACAAGACGTTTAAGTTTCTCGGAATTCTGATTAAATTATATGCACAGGACTAATTTTCAGGTGAATATTCGTACAGTAACGTTAACACATGTATCGATCAAATAAATACAAACTAAAAATAAAACGTATTATAAATAGTTGGTTATTCGTGGCTTGTGATGCGTTTTTATTATTAAATTATGCTCTTTCAAGGTTGTCTTATTAAATGGGTAGACCCACCAGGTTTGAATTTTATGTGCAAAACGTCTCAATCCATTAGGTTTAAATTTCAAAAATCCAAAATCTTTATACTTTCATCCAAACCTGTGAAAAAATATTTGAAATATTTAAAATATTGGTTCACCAAACGGTAACTTTATCTTCATTGGTATTTTCTTCTTTGAATTAACGCTGAAAAGACGTTCTTTGAAGTATAATTGAAATATAAACATCGTAGCTTATAAACTTAAATATCGTTGAACTTTGTATATGCTTATTCAAAATATGTTATTCGTTATCTGCTATTTATCAGCCGATTGACTATGTATTTTTAATGTTTTACTTCCTAGATTACCTTTGCTTTATTTATAGATACAATAAGAAGCGGTTTATTTTCTTTTATGGAATACTTTATAGTGTATTCACGTTGCAGTATAGTTTATTAAAACTTCAAATTCCCTATTTTTATTGTACTCACGCGTGCCAAATGTAGCGTATAACACTTCTGAAATCCTCTCTTATTAACTCTTCATCTGGAAAAAGATGTTAGTGTATGCCGTAGAAACTAACAAATGAGTTAATACGTAAATAGATATACTGTAGATATTTTTATAATCTAGTTGACAGAAAGGGCTACTTATTGTATTAAAAAAGAAAAAGTAACCTTTGAAGTTCCCTGAATATTTTGATTTCGACACTATTAAGCGTCCAAATTAAATATTCAGGGTATTTCAAAATTTATTTTTTCTCATTTGTTAATACTGTAGATAGTATAAATTCCTTGTTTGATAACATCATTAAATTTTAGTTCAATTTCTAGAAACGTTTATTACTGAAAATAATAATACGTAGACGTTTAAGTTGTAGCTCTCACCAAATATAAGTAAGTTTTGAGTTTTTTCACAGAATTCATGAATTTGTAACATGGATAAAGTAATGATCATTATATCGAGTACTAGTCTTTAACGTATATTTGTACTGTTTCAAAGAGAGAGGTTGTACCTAACTACCCAGAAACAAAGGTAGTTTGACCTGGTTTATCCAACTAAACTTAGTACACAATATCTAGACTGGAAACAGGAAACCAACCAGAAGTTGCGGCTTAGCTACCTCTGTTTACTTACTTACGTTTACAGAATCTATTGTCTTTAGAATGTACTTGAGTAAGGCAATTCTTCTTACAGTCATGGTTTACATATACCGTATATTCCTAGGATAGCTTATACAACAGTCTATTGTTACTTTAATTAGCGAATTTCTTGAAGGAATAACAGATTATCTACAGGTAGAGTGGTCAAAGGGTTCAAAAAGGGGTCAGAAAAGCACTTCTGATATAATTTTAACCCCGTAACTGGAAATTTGCTATGATTCACGATAGTGCTTGTCACTTTGGGTCAGCTATGTTTCCTAGTCAAGTGTGTTGAAAATGACAAAAACCTCGGGACCTTTTCAAGCGGGAAGCGTTCGACTTGTTTTAAAACACGATTACACCAGAAAAGGGCCATCAAAGTTCCGAAAGAGCACTTATGGGCCATTTAAACCCCAATTTAACCTGGAGAAAGAAGTATTGCTTCTCTTTAAGGTTAACGGGTTTCTTTTTACTGTTAAACGGATCCATTTGTGTAACTAAAGGTCATGGTGCAATCAAAGTAATTTCACATACACTGGATGTTTTACACCTTTTTTTTAAAGGCGTTAAAAATACTCAAAATAAAACTATTAAAAAGCTTTCGAGGAAAAAATTATTTTGTGTACGAGTATACGTAATCAATACAAGTAGAAGTGAATGGATGGCGTTAAATTAAACCATTTGAGAGGAAGAAGAAAACAACAACAGATTTTGACAACGGTTGAAAGAGGACTATATTTGTTTTTATGTACTAACATCGTGGTGTAAACGATACGCTTGAAGATTACACTTCCAATTACTAATATATGAAAGAGTAAAGTATATTTTAAATGTACATTTTAATGGTTACGCTTCGATTTAGGAGTCCAACTCCTTTTATGAACAAGGCCCTAAATTTAAGGTTTCGGCTAGAGTGTCCATGTTACACAAAATAGTATTTCAAAGATATTTAATACACGAACATAAAATTATTATTTAAACATTCGGGAGCTTTGAATATCGTGTAAATTAATAGCAAAAGGTTAAAACCCCATAAAAACCCTGATTTTTTATAGAAGTTTATAGTCCTAGTGTCACAATTAAATTTGAAGTTGTATAAGTTTTAGTGTTTTTCAATTCCATTGTGTACACTTAAAACTCAAAATTCCGAAAAAACTGGTCTGTACCCGTGTTTCTTAGCCTTAAAAAAATGTAAATACTGACTCTTAACTTTGATATTATCGGGTTTTTTGGATTTTAGCAAGCCCTTGCATTGAGCGTCGCCGTAGAGCTAAGGCAGACCCTTAACTTCACAAACCTAATACTCTTATTATATTCTCATATTTTGACAGTGTATCCAAAACGGCCGCGCGTTTCTGCCTGCTCTTATAATGATAAACTGAACACACACTTGGCATGTTTTCGTCTAAAAGTTCAGTTTCAGTATAACATATGACACATCTTTGTTACAAAGTTCAGTGTGATTCAAATCACTAACCTCGGTAACGTTGGGAACAGACACGTGTGCCTGTTTGAAGAATGAATATTCAACACTTTCATAACTCTATTGCACTAACCATATTTTCTCTTCGTTAACTGAGTTTGAAAAAGGCTTCTTCATTTTTTAACTATAATTAGAACTAACAAGTAAGCATACTCGTAGTTCAATCACGTTCATAATTTTGTATTAAGAGGGGCCGGATAGAGCGGCCGCAGGTCCAACTCAGAGTACCGCTTATAACATGGGTTAAAACGTGCAAACTACATTTTAGGCATGTCAATTTACTTCAATGTGAAAATGTTCTCTGGGGAAGCATAGATCTAATGATGCTGCTTCATATAAACACTTAAACTTTTACTTTCTTCATCAAATTAATTCTGTAGTTCTGAACTAAAAACTGGATTTTCCATAAGAACATAGCACTCGGAATTCAGTAACTAAAATTCTATTTTATAACCGAACTCATTTTTTTCTTTTTTATATGCAGCAGAACTAATGAATATATGCTTCACCAGAAAAAATTTCACGTTTTAGTTCATTAACCTACGTAAAACACAGTTTGCAAATTTTCCCATGTTAAATTGCCTATCGCATTTAAACGCCGTTCGGGCTCTATCCGGTCCCCTTTTAAAAGCCAAAATACTCGTAAGATTGAAATAAAACTTTTGGATTAACCACAATGTAAAACTATTTTAAATCCAAAATACTCGTAACATATTTTCTCGGTAAAATTAGAAGACTAAAGATACCGCCTGTTACCGTTATTGTTGGCCTAATTTCTGACATTGAGGGATAGTCATGATTTTATTTATAAACACGCTAAAACAAACCCCAAGAAAAATCCTAACACATTTTTCGACTTTAAAAATGATGGATACACCAGCTTTAAACATAAACATAAGGCACATAAGATGAACCTTTCCTAGTAACAACAGCAATCACGTTTTTCCGTTATTACGAGTATTATGTGGCAGAATGACTGTATAGGGCATACTATGACTCAAATACTTAACTAAGTAAGTATGTTATACTTGGTACCTCCAATATTGTTCGCCAAATATACTGAGCCATATGGAAGGAAAATACATTCAAATAACACTGCTTGGCAAGGTTTCTTCAGTAGATAGATTCCAATACTGATTAAGAGAGGGATTCATGTAGACAGTTCCGATTCTTGGCAGTTACTGTGTTGGCAAATATCCGCAGCCAAGTTCCGTTTAAAGATTTTGTCATTCCAAGGCACATTATTTTGACAAGCTTCAAAAGATTGATTAAGTCTCTAAGCGGCATACATTGTAAGAGGTGCGGTTATTTTCTGTGTTTTACATAAATTATGGATCCGTCTGGACGGTCATTTATATCCACTAGTTATAATGGCTTCAGTAAAACACTAAACCCGAAACCGTCAATATTAAAATTGGGGTTAAACACATGGATAATGTACAAGACCACTTCGTGGTAGAAAAGCTATTCTTTTCAATGCCAACTCAACTTTGAAGCTCAGTATAAGACCTATTGGTACCTGATTACACAAAACGGGAATACAGTAATTATTTTGAAAGAAAAATGTAACTCTGAATTCAATCATAGAAAAACGTCCTAGATTACGGCAGCGCCATTTCTGATCTGATATGCACAGGACTGTTAGTATTCTTTGAAAGACAATGCCGATAGGCTCGTATATTATACTAAAAAACTATAGTAAGGAAAAAGGATATAAGGAACTAAATCTCCAAATTTCGTTTTTATACAACACCTTTTCTAGAGAAAAAGAGGAAAACATCGATTTCCTTACATCCCTTTGCTTTATTTTCTAAAATTGTTTAGTATAACAACATTATAAATATAGATGAATTCTTGAGGTGCCTATTGACTTAATTAGGAGTATAGAGGATAGAAGGAAGAAAAGGAAAGGAAAACAGTAACAATATTTCGTATTTAAAACGTTATCAAGTTAATTAAAAAGGAGAGGAACAGAGGGATATTGGGGTGAAAACAATAAACAATAACAATAAACAGATTGTAAACATAATTTTGAAAACTATAAATTTTGCCAGCTGATGTAGATTCACTAACATTATTTTTCTAAACATTATAAATATATAACACTTTCCTACGCAAACCCAACTGTAATAATACACGATTGTAATAAGACGTGTGTTGGCTTTTTCTCATTTAGCTACCAAACTCGTGCATAATGGTGACAATTCATTTGATTACATGACTAAAATAATATTATAATACACAACATCACGAAACAATGTAAAAGAAAAATATGTCAATTTCGTTTCACTGCCAACAGAAAGGAGAGGTTGTAGCAGATTTTATTTACTTTACCTGGAAAATAACAGAATACCACTGAGATACAACGTCGACAAGAAATTGGGAGGGAGATAGACTGTTATGGTTGATGAAGATTGAAACCACCTCGGCTCCTTACTTCTTCGACACGAATTCTTGAACAGAAAACTGTGGTTGTATCCGCATAGTTACAATTGAAAAGTCGAAATTAAGTGAAGAAAATAATACCTTGTCAATTATTTAAGTTTTTAAAAACTGGTTTTGGCGATGATCTTATTTGGCAATGGTGTATAAAATAGAGATAATTATTTTCAAGTCGTTTTCAAAAACGGCCCGGTTAAAATTTAAATACTATAAAAATATTTCTTCTTTCTTTAAAACCCATTAGTAACGCTCAGTAGAATTTTTCTTGTATATAAGAAATATAAAAATTTCAAACACTGTTATAGCTTCTTACCTATAGTTTACTTAGTCGGTACAGGCTGGTTGGTATTTTTTGGTTTAACTGTTTTGTTAAATACATTTCATTGTGCTTAGGTGATGTTCTTAGTTGTAAATTTCGTATTTTGACTCCTAAAAATTCATTTAATTTTAAGTTGACGAAGACAATTTTGTATGATGATATGTTTATAATATTAGTTCAAACACATCGTTTATAACAACAGTCTTTGAACTAAAACACGAGTATACGCTTTACTATCTTTTTCAAAGGTGTCTGAACTTGAGTGTAATAATATGTTACTAGTTCTTATTTTCGTTGTTTGATAATGAGTTTATAATCAATATTTAACGTGAGAAAATTTGAAGTTTAGTTAATTCAATTCCATCTCTTAGACAACTTATAAAAATACGTATTAAAATGAAGACGAATTTCATTTCATAAATATTATGTCAGCGTTTACTTTCAGCCGATGCAAAACAAAAACAAGCTAAGTATTTTCTACTACTGAAAGTTTCAGTAATAAAACTTCGTTCATCAACTAAAACGCCAAGTTACGTTTTACTCTGTCTTCTCCACAATAGAAATACCAAATAACTGAGATGTCAGCCCAGTAGTATTATTTAGTTTGCATCTAGGTATTATAGTTGTTGAGTTTTAACTAGGAATGGTGTAAAAATTGAGAGAATATGACGCATATTAATAAATGTATTTAATACAACTTTACACAACTGTTAGTATGACAAATACCACTATTTTGAATTGGATTTAACTAATTATCATTTCTGGATTCAAAATAGCTCTTATATTAATAATTGTTCTAAGCTTAATAACTTCTTAAATTATATCGTATTTATACAAGTATAACAAAGGTGGCAGAGGTTTTTATGATCATTTTAAAACCACGCTTGTTGTGCTGCTACAAATAATAATGGATAAACTAAAGTGTATTTAGTCGCACTTCTTTATTTACTAAGTGTTAAAATTTAAAGGGTTGCTTTGCTACGTTTAAAGAATTTCAATTAAAGATTTCGAAGGCTTGTTCAGTGAGCATGTATGTTTAAATAATGCTAAATACAGCCCTTAGAAACATCTATTGTCATTGTTATTTACCTACCACATTTTTGTGTTTATTTTACCTATTTGTTTTATGCTTGTAGTTTATTCCTTATCAACGCTTCCTCATTTTACTTTTTCTCATTCTAATATG
Source organism: Matsumurasca onukii (assembly GCA_018831715.1). NCBI lineage: Eukaryota > Metazoa > Arthropoda > Insecta > Hemiptera > Cicadellidae > Matsumurasca > Matsumurasca onukii. The sequence continues at coordinate 64,741,980 of CM032060.1, read as the reverse complement.
TGTTTTGACAATCTATTTATTTTATTTATATGTAGTGGTATTTATAAATATTGGTTGGTAGAGTCTTAGGTTAGATCTTAAGTTAAGATATATAATTAAATGTAGTTCCTATATTAGTGTAGTTTTCTGAAGAGGTGGAGTTTCCAGCTGCCCGAAACGTTAGATGTAGCGTTTTTCCAGAAGTGGCTGGAAAAGTCCGTTTCTTCCTTTCCATGAACTACTGTCATTTCGGATAGTATTAGTACAATCATGTAACAAGCTTCGCAGGCCATTAGGCTAATTAAGTGCAAATTGTTCCTTCATTTTCCTAATGCAAAGGTCCGCAGGGTGAGATTCTCAGACTAAGTAGCTTCTACGGAAGAAATAAAACACAACCGTTGTTAATAGGCTACTCCACTCTATTTACTTAATTGTTAATATGAATATTTATGTTATATAGTTAGTATTGCTTAGAGTATCGTACCAAAGTAACCATCGTACAGTACGTCATATTTATTATATATATTCTTTGATCTAAATTTCCTTATCAATCTGTTCACTACACAATCATATCAGTAATCTAGTCATCTTTGTGTTAGTCATTATCTAGTCCATCAGATGTCTTAAGTTAAAGTACACCGGTAGTCATTAATCTCTTTCTGTTACCCATAACCATCCCGAACATTTAATCGTTTTCATTAAAAGAGTACAAAAAATAAAGTACCTCTTAAGTAGGGGTGGATTGGAAGTAATCACCAATCATTATATCTCAGTTTTCATGAATCTAACGCACTTGGCTGTTTTTACTGTTTTCAGCTCAACACTATTGCCTATGTTTATATTGTAAAAATGGTGTTTACCCTGTATAAATAAAAGAGAAATGACAAAAATAAAAATGTACCTTAATACTGAAAATAAACCATAAACTTATCTGACTAATTAGGTATACACCTACGATTATAGAGCTACGGAAAGAGTACAAGCTGTATAGAAAAGGCTATCCAGGACATACCGCTGTTCCTTTTGGTTAAACAATGAAAAGCGTCTTCAAACCTAAAATGCTTAGTTTACCCGCTAACTTTCATTTTGTTTTTTCACTAATTGTTTCTTTTCTACCACACTCATAGGGTTTATCTCAATCTTTTACAAATTGGTACATATTACATATAAAGAACCATTATGACAAAATTACCAGCATGATAAATCTTACCATTTCAAAATGGTGGCTGTTTTATTATATTTTTGGGATTTTTCAGTAGTACACGCGTATAAAGTAAAATACATAATATACATTAGCGTATAAAAATGGTGGAGTTTACAGTAAAATGTAAAAACCCGTTTGCAGCAAGGGTTTCTCCCATCTATTAACCCCAAAGTAAAAAAATATTTGAGAATAAATAGAATTTTAAGGAAAACTCTGGCTGAAATAAGCAACTTTCCACGTTATTGCGTTTTAGCACGGTTTTCATTGCAACTTTGTTAATTCTGAATCGTGTTTTATGATTTTGGTAGGGTCAATCGGTAGGTATTAAAGTTTGTCTCAAAATGTTTGCTTTTTATTGTAAATATCATCGTTTGATAGTTAATTTAGGTGCAGCCCTAGAAATGGCATAATCTGCAATAAAATAGCCACAATTTTAAAATATTAAGTTAGATCATGCTGATAGTTTTTTATGGATGGAATTACTCAAACACAAATGTTTACCACATTAAACCACATCTTATTAGTGGTGTGGACCCCTTGTTTTGCTCATAGTTATAAATCATTAAGTTTACTGGGAAGAATTTACAATAATCTTAAGCTCACATAAAGTCGGTAAGATGGTCGTGGACAATTCGTCTTCTTCCAGTAAATAGTTACAGAAAACCCTAATTAAGGCTAGCGGGTAAACTAGCATTTTACAACAACCATGCTTATATGAATATTTTAATTATTTTTACTGAAACAAATCCATCTCAGACATTCGTTACCATGATTTAGAACAACCCTGAATACGACAGTGCATAACTTAGCTGTCTAGGGTATTTTTAACCGTTTCTGAATAAATCAATAAATCTAAGGCACATAACACGAAGTAAAAAAACACGATGTTTACAACAATACAAAAATTCAACCTAATTCCACGAGCTTAAATAATAACACTAATAGCAAACTCTGTAAAAATGTAGATTGAAATGGAAATACATTTAAGAAGTAAAGTATGCAATTAAACATCAGAAGAGTGTTTTATCAACGGATAAAATGATTATTCAGACTAGTCTTTTCTGTAGCAGAATTAATGCTGAAGTCGTTCCAGAAATAAGAGTGAATGAGTAATGAACGAGTCATTTGGAGCCCGCTTTGCGTTCACTGAATAAACAAAGCGTGACTCTTCCCTTCTCCTGGCAAATATTGTCTTGAAGACTGAGTTCAGTTGAAATCACAAACCTGAGGTAACAGCTGATAATGTGGTTAAATAATAATGCTGGCTTAAACACAACTTTACAAAATATGCATAGTTTTAATGTATGATTACATAAGACTAAATGTTATTTATTCAAAAGAAACATGTATAGTTATAAGTTCTAAGAAATTCCTTGTTAATTAAGCCTGAAGTTCCTTTGGAAAACCAGGCTACTTAGCAAGGATTCCTAATATCAATTTGGTCAAGTACGTTTTAAGGCTTAAAGCAGGGTTAGCGTTAAAGAGAAATGGTTGAGGGCTTAAAAGTAATGTATTAAATTAAAGAAAAGCTAGAAAATAGAAGAAAGAAAAGTTTTGATTTCACCTGGACTGCACACTGCGGCGGACCAGCTTAAACTCGATACAGCTCTTCACTTGCACTTCTACTGAAACTGAGTCCAGATGAAGTGCTGTCTTCCGTTTGAGCTGGAATTTACACACGAAGAAGAAAGCTGAAATAAACTACCATTTTTAATTTACTTGTAAATAAAAATCCGTCAACCAAGAATTTATTTTCCCCATTTACAGAAAACCGACCCAAAAATATATACTAATTCCCAATGGCTCGTTTTATTCCCATGCCCAAAAATGTGCAGCTTTCCACAGCCTTGTCCTTCACCCACTACAACTCCTATCTACAGAAAACTACAAAAATGAACTACATAAAATAAAAACATTACCTAATATTATGGATACATTACAAAGGAAAAAGAAAGCTCTTAGTATAAACTCCAGGAGAACTTTAACAAATAAAATTCAATAAGAAGCTGCCTCTTGATATTTTAGTGCTATTTATCGGTCAGATTTTGACATAATAGGCATTTAAAAAAACGGCTAGCTGCTCCAAAACTAACAACTATATGAATTTTGAATAAAAAATGTATAACACTAAATCCTTCAACATAACTTATTTCAAACGCATAGTGGTATTAGGCTATCCCTGCCTCAAAACAAATTTAAATAACCCATTTTGATTTCACAGTAGTGTAGAGTCAATACACTCTGCCCTGCGCAGCCATAAGTAAAGCACAAATCAGGTTGCCTACACCAACAACAACCGTTGTTGGATGAAACAGTGATTGATGAGTTGGTTCTCCAACACATCAACAGCATCCATTCGTACAATACATTAACCACCCTCTGGCCGCTGCTCACTGCTACGTTACAACACCTACATGGTTCTTAATCATGTGAATTATTCTAGGGTAGAAATATCATCGTGAACAAAAGCACATCACATTATTAAGATCTTGTAGCAAACTGTTTGCAACGTAACCGATTGAATAAGTTGTACTGTAACACTTTTGAACCATCCTCCCAAAAAATATGTTTAGATCTAAAATTACCCAAACGTATCAATAAATTATCAGGTTTGTATAAACTGTTGTATTGGAACTAGGTGTTTCAAACTGTAGTATTTATACAAGTATTTATGTCAAACGGTTAATTTTGTAAATTGTTTTAGTATCATTCATGTAGTTCAATGTCACATAATAATAATTAGGTGATAGTTATGCGCATGCATAAAATAATTATAATAAATGAATATCTCTTTGTAAAATGTAAAACAGTTATAATAATTTAATACGCCGCCCTAAACCACTAAAATTTGTAGTACACAAATTCTATATTATTTGTTAACGTATTTTTTCAAAATAACAAAACAAATGTTTATGTAATGTAATGCTTGGTGAGGTCAATTTTGTAAAATCATCTTTTAAAATAAAAAAAGGTTTAGTTGTAAAGTATTGAAACATTACTATTTTAAAAATATTAATGTAAAGTAGCTTTTACTTTTTGAAAGAATGGTTTTAAATAATATTGAGAAAAATGTAATACAAACTAATTTATGGATTTTAAACTTTTCCCCACTCCAACGTATGATTTCAATTTCACCTAAAAGGAATTTCAAAACCAGCGACTTTACCTCGTATAAACTTGCGTGGGGAAGTTCCTAGCCGCTTACTTTGACTAAGTACGTTTGTCAAGATGCATACCAAGAGCTGATTTTACGCATAAATGTAAGAACTAGTTACTCCTAAACCTTACGAATACCTTTCTACTTCCTAAGTTTACGACTGAGATTACAATATTGTCTTACCTTGCTTTCATAAGCCAGTCATCGGCAGTACAAGTCACATCATGAAATAAATACTCAGCAGGCATACTGAAGTCCCAATACACAATTTACCACTTAAGTGTACAATGAGAAGACAGTAATTGACATCAATTTCGTAGTCGTGCTGAAGCGTTCAATAACTAAAAACTTAGCTTTATCAATTTATTAAAAAAAAATGTTTAGCCGTTAAAAAGTAGCAAGTGGTATCGTAGTTAGTAAAACCTCAGCAGTTATAGACAAAGTAACAAAGTGAAACTAGATACGGGAAGTCCAGCCACACGCTCACCAGACTGAAACTAACTTTTCTAATCTTTTTGTCTGTATTTATGTATCCTATATGTTAACTGTTATAGTATTTATACAGACTTGTTAGGTGTTTGTTACTATTACATAAGATAGTGATAATAAGCAGTATATTTAAAAGTTAAATTAAATGTATTGTTAGTTTGTACTTTTTATTTATTTACAATGTTATTACTTAGTAAAAAGAAGAAACGGACTTTTCCTACCACTTCTGGAGAAAACTACTCTTAACGTTTCGGGCAGTTAAAAACTCCACCCGTCTTCAGACAACTACACTAATAAATATAAGTAAATACTTTTAATTAAATATATTAACCTGAGACTTTACCAAACGATATTTAAAAAATACGCTACATCTTAAGAAATTGATAGCCTGTCAAAACACAAATTTGAAAGAGTAACAGGTAAAATGAGGACACGTTAATACGGAATAAACTACATGCTAGTCCTTAACATAAAAAATAAGTAAAAACACCTATTGTTTTATGAAACTATTTTAGACGGTTCAAATATTAACATTAACTTCAGTTTGTATTTATGATTTATTATTATGTTAAACGTTTGAATCAATAGATTCACAACTGGTGCATCCATTTACAACTATGAAACTATGCTCAGCATAATATACAGTTTGCGCATACTGTAGACTAGAGCCTACCATCTCACTTTCGCAAAACATTGGTCCTAAATTGAATGACAAATTACCTCCAAGAATCCGAAAAGCAGATACTTAATAAGATACTTCCTTAATAGGTTTTTACATGAATGAGCTTGTTACAGTGTAAGAATGTCTGGAGATATAACAATGAAACAGTTTTGTTTTTTATGTCTCAATATGGTAACGTTAACGAAACAATTTTGTGTTTGGGGTCTACTATAGGGTTTCGTTTTTCAGGATTTCATGAAGTTTGTAATAAAATCAATTTTATTGCAAATTTGCAAATAAAGGATTGGACTTGATTTTATTAAAATTAATCTTCAGCGTAGCAAAACAGCTGTTCTTTTCAAATAACTTAAATTACAACATTTAATGTTTTTAAGAAATAAAAGTGGCAATGGTAATTTTCCCAAAGATTGCAAAATATTGGTCTTAATTTGCTTGGTGAATAAATAGTCGAAACATAATATACTGTGCATACACATTACAAAGCTAATGAAGCTTATTAAAAGTTGACTACATCTGGAACAGAGCAGAAGTTTGAAATAACAGAGTTGTTTAAAAAATAGGTAAAGGAAACTCTTGGAGAGAAACATTCTGACCTCACTGGATGGAACTTGTAGATAAGGGGAAATATGTATGAGCTTTCTTTGTTTTACCTGAGAAAAGAATCGTATATTTTTCTTCAAGATAAAAAGAGACAAAAGAGATCATTTGCGATAACTATACAACTTAGTTATAAGCACCAGCGCCTTATAATTTACGATTAAGGATCCTATACATGTTACTGTCAATATGGACTTAAAAGAAAACACTGGAATTTTAAAAACGTATATTATACTCGTCCAATCACAAATCATTTAATGTAAGCCAGGTTTTATTTTATAACTGCATGAAGTACTGATAAATACAAAAGTCAAAAATTGTATGAACTGAATAATCAGAGAACATTTTACAGTAGATAAAAATAGCTTTGCTAATTTAACAAGTTTAGTTTAATAAATTAATACCATGTTATCAAATCACGGTTGAACTTTTAAAAATTGAACTGACTAAACTAGGTACATTTTGATTGCTTGTTATATAGCAGGTATTAAGCAGGTTTCATGCTACTTTTGAGAACAGATTACTGTTTTATCAATTTCTAAATTACAACAATAAGTACAAGTCAACTATCTACTTTAAACGCTTTAACTACGAGTTCAGACGGGTTACCGATGTTCTACGTAATAATGTTGGTGAAAGCTCATAAATTAGTTCCCCCACAAACAACCACTGCTGTTGAGCTAACATTGATTGATGAAATGGCCAACCTACAAATCAGCAAGGTTGCTTCATCTAACAAATGTAAAATAACTTCACTTAACAAGGCATATTAACAAATATAGAAAAATAAACTCAATACGTTCATCAAGCAAATAGTAAGCTAGTATTGGAGCAATAAGTTACTTTGAAAAAAACCTTCATACAGTTTTGAAGAGTTTTTAGGTGATATTGAAAAATACAACTCTGAAATAAGGCAACAACAAGAGGTAAAGTTTTGCAATATTATTGAAGTTGGGTGTCTCCTTTCTGAAGTTTTTCATTGTGTTGAACCTTATACCATATATCACTTAAGGTTAGCTTTAAACATTAATAAATAAGCCAACTTGACGGTCTTTGCATGGAGGCTGATTTTTATAGTATTATATAGAGGGTGTTTTTTTTAACGCAACCCAATTTTGAAAATTGAGTAAGTCATTCTTTTGAACACCATAATTATGATCATACATTGTATCATTGTTTTGTGTACTTCAATGCAGTGGTATAGTGGTTTTGATTTCCCAATTTGATGTTATAGTAAAATAAACGCAATCATGTTTTTAACAAAGATCAAATAGTGTTAATTGTTTAAGAATACTTGAGAGCAAGATATTTTTTGTCAAGAGGCGTGTGGGGTTGTTTACAGAAGTTTGTATTTCATACACATCTAAAATTCACAGATTTCTTAAGAGGTTTAACGCAATAGGTTCTATAGGGAACAGAAAAGAATAATAGAAAAGACTGTATTGAATGAAGAGGTGATGGCGAATTTTAGTGTTAGTTTAGAAAATTCTCCGAAATATTCTTTAGGAATTTTGAAACAACAGAAGCAAATAGCCTACTTGCGCCTCCAAACCTAATCTCAAACCCCTCTTGACAAAAAGCATTATCTTGCTTTTAAGTAATTCTACAACAATAGGCACTATTTTTCTTTGCTCAAAGCCATTATTGCGTTTATTTCACAATAACATTAAATAAGAAATCAAAACCACTATACAGGGTGTCCTGGAACTATCTGGAACAATTCATATAAAATTGTTCCTTGGGTCGAGACAATCAAATTTAACGATATAACATGGGATCCATAGTCCTTTATTTCACCACTAGCCACCGTTTTGTTTTTTATCTAAATAATTAATATCTTAAAAGTATTTAACCGACTCTGTTAAATTTTGCATAATTGTACCTGTAAAACCTAAAATAAAAAACAGAAAATGCGTTTTGTTTAAAATTATGGCTATTTAAAGTTTTAAAGCGTTAGTTTATTAAAAATGTACCGACACCAAATTCAAACGAATCCGTTCAAGAATAAGTGAAATATGAGCGTTTGACTACAGCACTGCTACCTGGACTATTGACGCAGTTGACACAAGAAATGAGATATCATATGATGTTACCCATCGTTTTGGCATTTATTTTAGATCAGCTCACAACCTAAGGAACAATTTTATATTAATTGTTCAAGAGACTTCCAGGACACTCTGAATTACTGCAAATTTTCGTACCACCTGATATACATTGAAAGGAATAATCCAATGATACAATTTATGATTTTCGCTCGTAAGAAATTACTTTTTATAATTTTGTATTTTGGGTTGCGTCAAAAAAGAAATATTGTTAAACCCATGTGAAATAGTATAATTCAGCTTAGTCATTCATATTGCCCTTAGGAAGAATTGAAGTTATTTTTTATCGTAAAAAGACCTATTGTGTTATGGTACAAAGACAAGAACTAATACCAATACACGTCTGAGGAAGTTACATGAGCGAGAATAAAAAACACTTTTGGATCAAGTGATGAAAGATAAATTTTGTCATGATGCAAGAATAATGACAAATCCCGAATTTCTTAAATTGTATTTTTAGTTCATTCAAATTAAATTTTTATTTGAAACCATTAGACTGAGTTGTTATGTTTACCTTAAGAAACGGTCAATGTTAGGCTAGTTCGTGCTAACCAATCTTCAAATAGGGACATTATTCGATTATGTCTTATCTTGTAAACCAAATATGGTTAAGGTAGATATACTTAGTTCTTGCGTCTCTTTAACTATTTCAATTTACAACATTCAACTTAGTTAGAATAGATCAAATATTTCAATGTAACAAAACCATTAGAACAGCTTATGTCCTTGCCATGGCTAACATTCTCCTTTTCTGCCTAGGATGAAAAGGTCATCAAAACAAATCCTTTATTTCCCTAGAAATTAAAGTACAACTTAAACTCGTCACTGATGTGTGTTGCAGCTGTTTTCAGAGCGAAATAACAAAACTGTAGTTGATTGAAATGAACTACTGACGTACCTAAAATAACCAGTTGTTGCAAAGTCACCCTGAGTTATCTGTGGAGAATCGCTAATGCAAGGTTTCAGCTGCGAAACTTCAGTTATGAGTCTTCAGGGAACTGTTGGCTCTGTCCCGAGGCAATCATCCAGCTTATACTTCAAACTGGCACCTTCATTTAACAGAGTCGTTCCTCCATAACTTCTTGGTCCTTAGTTTCCTTTTAGTATAATTATATTTAGTTTCAAAACTTTGTGTTTAGTAAATTGTTTAAAATGGGTAGTGAGAACAATAGATGACTCTGAGGGTTTAATATTAGCCTACATTCTAAGAATTCATATTTACAGGAATAACTTCTGGATCTTTATATAAATATTATATTGAACAGTTTGCAAGTAAACATTAATGTTTTTAATGACTAATTGCCCCTGCATGTGAGGTAAAAGGAATAACGAGAAGTATCTGAGTAAGGATAATTTAAAATATTTGTTTAGAAAAAACGTTTCTTGGTATTATTTTGTAATCAACTAATATAACTTGTCATGTATTTCTTTTATTGTGTTTAAAACCCATGAAACCCCATTAAATGTTACTCATGACATCAACCTGTGACCCATGGTTATTATGCTCTTAGATACAAATCCGTAACGGTGACGCGTGGCGGGTTGGAGTCGTGCGCGATTCCAGAGCTCATCACTCCGCTGGAACAGGTTCGATCCCCGCAACTACCATTTACTTTTGTAAAGTGACAATACGGTAACGCTAGGTAAAGATCGAGGTTGAGTGGTAGAAGACTTTGTAGTACTAACCACGCCTCGTTATACAAGACAAACTTTACTTTTAACTTTTTAAAAAGTCCAAAACTAAGCTATTATAAATAAAAAAGGTTACCATTATACTTTATTTCATATTTTTGGTGCAACAGAATGGGCCTCTGAGTTACAATGCGCTCTTATTAAAAGGTTTTCCGTTGCAAGGTCATTGCAAAAGTGTTACAAAACTTTACAAAGTTTTAGTAAACTTGAAACAATTCGATTCTATTTCCTTTTAAAGTGACATGCATTACCTAATTTGTTATTGTTTGTACATATTTCTTACTTAAACGTAACAACAAATTAACAATACCACATTACGTTTATCATAGAGATACGCCTTATCCTCAAGAAATAAATTACTATTACTCACTGAGAAAACGTACGTGAAACCCCGCTGCAGAGTTTAATAATACATTCTACAACAGAGTAGTACTACATTGTAGAACACAATAATCAAAGGTATACATTGCGTATTATGAAAACTGCTAGAGAAACTGGAGCGTGGGGTGGGTTGAATGAATATGTATGATATGTTTCACACGCAGATGTGCCAAGGCATAAACAATGAGTAAAGCACTGGCTTTACAGCCTTGGTGCTGAAATATACCAACTCAAATGGCATTTAGAAAAAAATTGTTTGCAATTAAAATTGTGAAAATACAACTCATTATATTATAAAACAACTTCATAATCAAGCAGTTCTGTTAAGATAATAGACAGGCCTAGTTGGTATAAGACAGCTTTTTGTACTTTCTTACTTGTAATACTAGAGTGCTTCATCTTTGACCGACATTGTCGGATAGATTGCGTCAAAAACTATTTACACTTTATACATTATATTATACAATTTACAAGTTGGCGGAGGCTTGGTCCCCAAAGAGTGGCACGTCACTAAGCCCTGGAGAGAATAGAGTGGTCTCTCCACAAGATATTTTTTAAGTTTGGTCTTAAACGGCTTACTGTCGAGCTCTTGTACACTTAATGGCAGCGTGTTGAACGCTAAATCGCGAACCACGGGAATCCTTTTTACGTACGGCTTAATCTACAGCAAAGTACGTCCAGTTTGCGGGCTTGTCTGGTGTTATATGCATGATGGGCCTCCCCTTTGGTGTACTCGTCGACATTGCTGTTGATGGCCAGTAGGTTAGTGTATACAAACTGACTGTAGACAGTCAGTACGCCAAGCTCTTTAAAAATAGGGCGACAATGGTCCCGACCTCCTGCAGACGAGATAATGCGCAGGGCTTTCTTTTGTAGCACCAGAACATCCTGCGTTGGCGGGCAGTGACCCCAAAGAATAAGACCGTACGTTACATGACTTTGAAGAGAGCATGGAAAACAGCAAGCAAGTACGGCTTGGTGATTTCAGATCTCAACTTCCTAATGAGACCAAGACACTGGAGAGTTTACACATACCTTATTCACGTGTTCGTTCCAACTTAACTTCTTATCGACAAACGAAGATGGATGCATTATATGTTTAATGTTATTATATCCAATACTATGGCTCAAGTTCTCTAGACTTTTAAAATATACACATTGTTAAATGTTACATCCAGCTCAATCATTCAGTTCTTTACGAAAATTAGTGACTAAAATGATTTATATTATGTTTAAGGTGTGGCTAAAGACAGGAAAAAACAATCCTTTATTTTCTACGTTCATAAAGAACTTGTTCATCTGAATTGATTGGTTGAGAATTATTGTTAACTCAGAACTAACCGCAAACATAAGTTATTTATACATTTCCGCGCTCAACACTGCTAATTGTTTGATGCTTTGATCCTTAACACATTATTTAATTATATGAGAGTTTTAGATACTAAATCGTACCTTTAGGCATCATATGAGTATTATTTGTGACTTCAGTGGATTTTCCACGATTCTTTTTTGTTTCAGGAGCAAAGATGAAAGATCACCATACAGAAACTCAAGGTAAAACTATAATTTGTTTCTAGGTGTAAATGCATGGTTTTACATAATTTTAAGTAACAGTTAATTTCCATTCAAAAATCTGATTTAATTTAAGTATTGTTAGAAACATATTCTTTTTTCTTATATAACTTGTGTAATACTCGTACTTTATGTTCAACTGTTGTGTTCATACGTTGTTCTTTACTTGTTGTTAAAGGTTTGTTTTTGCAACTTTCTTTATCCAAGAATATAAAACATCATTAATTCATTATACACTCATGGATAAAATTAACACACCGCTTAGTTTGTTGCTCATAATAATTTTAAACGTCCGTCTTTCGTTAGTAAAATTATAAATTTTCGGACAAAATATAAGTAAATATTTAGTTTAACTAAACAGCAACAAAGAAATATGTAATTTTAATAAAATGAGAAAATGGATTCTACAAATCTTTGCTTATAAAATACTACATTTTTCTTAATTTTGTCCAGGAGTGTATTATCACCAATACAATAGACAAAAATAGCTTCAATAACGGTTAAATTTAAAAATAAAAAATTGTTGTTGTTATTGAAGCGGTTTAATCAACTTTCAAAGAAGAACAAAGAAAAGTTGGGTTCTGGAAATCTGTGTTTGGGTGTTGTTTTGCAGGTGTTTTGCTCCGTGAATTTCATCAAACTTTAACGCGTAGCAGGATTACTAGGGATTTGTACACTGCAGACTCGCTTACAACGGTATGACAAACCCTTTTAATCAACCTAATTGCTTTATTACGGTTCACATTCTTTATCCATTAGCGTTTGGAAGTCGTAGAATAAAATGATCAATCAATTTAAATAATCCATGCGACCATTCCTACACAATATCGTCCTATTGATAAAAACATTACTTTATAAAAATTTTAATCAGTTATGTACATTTTACAATAAAACGGTCAAAAAATAATTCAGTATTTACGAACAGGTGATAAACCGTAAAAACCTGGTTATCAACAGTGATAGTGGTGACATGACACAACCTCCCTATACTCTACATTACAACCACTCTTACAGTGTGGGGACCACCCGGTGATTAATGCAGTTTCCTGCGGTGACGTAATGGCGAAGGATATTCTCTCATCGTGATGGAAATGTGATTAGCATTCCTCTCAACGTGCAGGGTAGTGGTGACGTCACATCCCTCCCCTATACTCTACATTACAACCACTCTTACAGTGTGGGGACCACCGGTGATTAATGCAGGCTCCTGCGGTGACGTAATGGCGAAGGATATTCTCTCATCGTGATGGAAATGTGATTAGCATTCCTCTCAACGTGCAGGGTAGTGGTGACGTCACATCCTCTCCCCCTATACTCTACATTACAACCACTCTTACAGTGTGGGGACCACCCGGTGATTAATGCAGTTTCCTGCGGTGTCGTAATGGCGAAGGATATTCTCTCATCGTGATGGAAATGTGATTAGCATTCCTCTCAACGTGCAGGGTAGTGGTGACGTCACATCCCTTCCCCCTATACTCTACATTACAACCACTCTTACAGTGTGGGGACCACCCGGTGATTAATGCAGGTTCCTGCGGTGACGTAATGGCGAGGATATTCTCTCATCGTGATGGAAATGTGATTAGCATTCCTCTCAACGTGCAGGGTAGTGGTGACGTCACATCCCTCCCCTATACTCTACATTACAACCACTCTTACAGTGTGGGGACCACCCGGTGATTAATGCAGGTTCCTGCGGTGACGTAATGGCGAAGGATGTTCTCTCATCGTGATGGAAATGTGATTAGGACGGCCTAAGGGATATTTTTAAAAACATACGGACTCCCGTGTTAAACGGTACATATTTTTGAAAAGTGAAAACAGTTTTAATGATTTTCAGCCAATATGTTTACTGTTAAGAATATGGAGTTGGTGTCTATAAGCTAATTATTCTTGACTACACCACTTAATAAATCATCATATTTAGTTTTACATATTTCGGTTTCGATCTGGAACATTATCATCGGCCATTGATTGCCTGAAATGATTAAATATTCATACAGTCTACTCATTATGATGTTTTGACGCAGTGTGAACCAAGTGAACTAAATTAAGATATACTAGAAATTAATATGAGACTGGTAAGTTAAAAGAAAGTGAATAGAAAAATTGTGGAATTTAAAAAGTTTTAAATAAACGGTGAAATAAAGTTTTTTTTGTCATTCGAATTTTAAGGCCTTAACTTAAAAAGTGGGAGTAGAAGATAAGGAGCTGGCTTAATAACATTAAAGTGGTTATTTCAAAGGTTCCAATAATACTATAATATATTGTTCAACAAATAGAGTACATAAAAACAAAGACACATTGGCATATTATAAGTATTTGTTTTAAACATGCTAAAAGCAAATTGTATTACCAGTTAATGCCAGTTCGAACACAACTGTGAAAGAATTTGCAATTCGTACAGTTCAAAAAATAAAATATTTTTGTTGCAACTTGCTTTTTTTGACCATGTAATATTTTCATGAAACATTTCTAACCTACTAAAGCGACAAAGCTTTGTCTTAAACAACGTAATAATATATATGAAAATAAACTATTTTAACAAGGAAACAAATTTCAAAATCGCAAAAACAATAAAACATTTTTTTGGACGCGCCCATTCAAAGGCAATGGTTTTTATCTTCAGTTCCGTGCAAAGGGTAAAGTGCCTGAAGACAAGGACATTGCCATTGAAAGGCTTTGTCCAAATAAATTCTTTTGATTTTAATTTGGGACTTTAAATTATTTGTCTTAAAACACCTAATATTAATATATTTTGCGTTCACATTTTTTTATTATTGAACTAGTATAGATATGTATTAGTATAATATTCTAAATGTTCATGAACAGTACATATAAACTAAAACACAACAACATGTAATAATATCAACTCAAAATAATTTGGGTTAGGTTGGTGGGGAAACTAGTTAGTAATGTATAACATGATATTGGAAATGAGTTCAGCCCATATTGTTTTGAGAAATAATGATGGAAGCAGCAAAGTTGGACTCCCAATAATGATGGAAACAAACAAAGACCGCTTCTCTTGAATTACTTCTAAAGTTTCGAACCTCAAATACGACCAGCACTGAGTTGTCGCAATATGAGTAAACACAAGGCAAAGTAGTAAACAAGTTTCTTGACCTTTTGGTTACTCGAATGTACCATTCAGTTACGAGAACTAGGCGATTTGAATAAACCATGTAATATTCGTATTTTGCTGTGTTTCTCATGAATATATTGTACATTTTGTAAATATTGATGTTGATTGCTTTCAACGGCATGATCGGTAGAACTCGTGCACGAGAACAAAATACTTTGTTAGGGTTTTCCATGAACTCAACCTAATAAGCTTACAATATAAAATTGTCATAATGTCACAAAATTATAAAGCTTACATACAATAGCCTGAATAATTTACTCAAACCACAATTTCAAACAAACAGGATGTACAAAGTATTGACTTTAAATGGGCCACCATTTAACCATTTAACACCTGCAACCTTGAAATTCTCTTGAACCTGAGCAACTAAGGAACTAGAACCCACCGAATTTCTCAATTAATCCTATTTTAATAACATTACGAAAACTAACTTTCAAAGAGTTCTAGCTACTAAAGTCAAAATATGTTCAAGAAAAATTGTCAATTTACTCATAAAATTATCATTTTCCGAAGTTGTTTAACATAATACAAAACTAATATCTCAATTAAATTTCTATAAATATAGCCTACCTGGTTCTGAAAACAGCTTTAAGACTATTTTATTAATTTATAAGCTGAATAGTTGAGCAACAAAAGCTCTTCAAAGTTAAGGCAATGCAATTCAACGAAGTTTTGTAGAGAACTTCGGTAGCCTGTAGTAGCTCTTAAACTTATAGTGCAATAATTTTGAACTAAAACAACTTATCCAGGCTATGTACATGCAATAGAATAGAGTTCGGAAATTTTCATAAGTTACCTACTAATAATGTTTTTTACCCTTAATCATATTTAGGTTTGTATCCATAACTGGTATTTTATAGGGGTTTCTCACAAAAATGTCAAGGTTTAAAAGTACTTATATTTTATTTTTAATAAAAATCCCTCCTTAATATTAAGGGTTTCTCATTGGACACTCACAATTTAGATGCCATGTTGGACAATTGGGGCTGATAATCAATTATTTGAAATCATAGTTCTGAGTAATAATTTGTACCTATTAATTTAACCGTTAGCAGGATTTAAAGGCCAAATCAAAAGGTGTAAATTATTTTCTTTCATTGAATACAAAATATCCTATTTGAATTTTTGATACATCAACCCATCTTGTCTGGTTTTCTTAAATGTTAAGCTGTTAAACTTAAGAGAAACTGTGTTAAACCGAAGGTGGTGTTCCTGCAAGATATCGCATTAGTATTTATAATGCAATGAAAGGGCTGCTAAGTCTCACTAAGGCTCATTAACCCTACCCTTGGGTAATTTATGTAGCGTTGCAGTAACACCAGGTTTTCACATTATCTATCTCAGCTGTGGCAGTGGTTGATAGTGTTTACTGACATACATTAATGATAACAATGATTATAAATGCCAAGAAATAAAAGATTGTGGTGTCATTACAAAGAAAGCTACATTGTCCAATACAGCCAGTTCCAAAGTTTATGCTCACAAGGGGGATCTCCTAAACTAGACAACTTAGATATACGGTCAAAAATGGATAAGGTGCTATAATTTAGGCCCATTTGAAAACCGTTCAATATGTTTTCATAAATATGTGTTTCCGTCAAATACTTCATTTAAGTCCTGTTCCTGTAAAAGAAAAAGGGATTTTGATGAAACAAACTGTCTTTGTCTTGTTTTAGTCTACACTTTTAGAATAAAATCATAAAACCTTTTAAAGCCTGTAAGTGTCAATTTTTGTAAAAAAAGTTGAGATTTTCTTATAGGGAGCACTACTGTTTGTTTCGCATTCTTAAAGGAAATAATTTTCCGAATTCACACATAACTTACTTTGTATGAAGATCGGTTTAGAAACACTAAAAACAAGACAGTTTTGAGGGCACCCCTCCCCTAAGGCGGCGCGAAGGTGAGATTGTGCCACCGCCTGCACCAGAATTGAAGCTTGTAACTTTTGTTATTCTTCGTTTGAAAAAAACACATAAGTTTCGCCATAAACAAGAAACTGAGGACTGTTATTGTGTTTACTCCGTTATTCTGATTGGCCAAATTTATGTTTATTTACAGTTGAATGTTTTTTTCTTTTATGTGTTTCTTAATAATATAACAATAATAAAATAAAACTAACTTGCCAGTTTTAATTTATCTGACATGTCTTAAAAAAAGATGGTTTTAAAAAGACATTTTTAAAATGCACATTAATAGTTGAAGTTCAGTAAGGCAATGTAAGTTTTTCAACTTTAAAGGCAACTGAGCAGTGCTTAAATGAACACCAGTTGGGAGGAATTAAGTAAGAGCTATAATTCTACTGTGATAATTCGTAAACGATATAAGGTATTGGTCATATGATATGTTAAGCAAAAGCTTTATTCATATAACCCGGACCCCGCGTCGCCAAAGGTGGCCCGCCCCAAATTTAATTCATTCTTTGTACAAAGTATGTCATGAAATTTGAAAATTATTTTCTATGAGAATAAGGAACAAAAAGTAGTGCTCCCTATAAAAAATCTCAACTTTGACTCAAAATTGACCCTTACAGGATTTAGAAAAACTTTATGGTTTTTTGCTAAAAGTGTCAATTATAACAAGGAATATGTCGTTTGTTTCATTCAAAATACTTTTGTTTTACAGGAGCAGGACTAAAATAAAGTTTTGACGGAAAAACATTTTTAATCATAGCTAATTACAAAATTATGCGCGAAAAAGTGTTCCGCGGCTTTTTCAAATAGTCTTAAATTATTGCACCTGTTTTAATTTTTGACCGAATATGTAAGTTGTTTAATTTAGGTCTTTAGGAGATCCCCTATTGTGAGCATAAAATTTGGAACTGGTTGCATTTCAAACTGTGGTGGTTAGGTTTGTTGTGTAAACATAAAACTGTATAAATAAATTATTTCAAAGCTTTAAAACTAGGTAAACTTTATCCAACACAAAAGTTGAAGGGCAGTGATGGATTCCTACTAAATATTAAGACGCATTCCTTAATTGATCTGAATAATCAAATCAAATCATCAGAGATCTGAAAACTTGTAACCTTAAACGTAGGCAATGTCTTTGACAATAATATAAAGAACATGTTTGATTACAGATTATAAGTTTAGTAAAATTTAAACTGTTACAACATTTATAATGTATACCTTTTCACAACATTCCATCACTTTATTTTAAACGCCGAAACACATTTTCCGAGTGATTGAACTCAGTATACTTTTACGAGGGCAAATCCAAAGTTTAGATTGAATAACTTTTCCCTTTACTGACAACGTTTTCCTTTACGTAATATTGTGAGGTTTTCGACCGAGAATCTTACATAGCAAAGCTTTTTTAGTTCGTTTTATAGAACTTTGTCATCATGTAAATGAATGAACAAGTTTGAATATGAATAATTTTTGATTCAAGGTTATTAAAGAAAGAGTTTTCAAGCAATTCATTACAGAGGTATATGTTTTTATATGTACAAAGTAAAATACTACTTCTGGTATAGTTTGTAGTTAATGGTAATGATTGATGTAAAATTAAGATTAGAACGTTGAATAGAATAAAGTCACGCAGATTATGGTGCTAACGTAGAAAGTACGTTACTTGACTATAAATACGATTCTGAAAATGTTACACTTTTTAGGAAATTTATTATTATATTCATGTAAACAGAGAAGTTTTAATAGATAACCTGGCGCCGACCTGATCAGAACAAAAGAGTCGACCGACGCTTTGATAAAATCCATTAATCTACAGCACAAAAACCGGAGATTTATTACGGAATTACCGTTAATCATTTTTGAGACCTTTAACGTTTCACCCACAGTAAACATTGTGAAGTTGTATCCATCCGAAAAACTAACTCCTCCATACTGTTGGAAACGCATGTAATTTAGCTGCGGGCAATTGTATTGCGAATGGTATTGGAGTGATAAAATATAAAAGGGTGTCCAGTAATAAGGGGATCAAACTTCACCAGGTGTTTTATCAGCTCTTAGTAAACAAAAGGTTTCCTACAATACATAGTCCTATCTCGCTTAGTTTTCTGTCTGTCTGTGTTTTCACCAAATAACTTTGTTTCCGGAGTCAATAAAGTTATAAACTAAGGACTTTGCACACCTGTTAGTATAACGAAACCAATATTTAAAAATAAATTTGACTTATTTTCACTTCCGGTTCAAAAATGATGGTCATATTAAATGTTTTAAGCTTCATAACTCAAAACCTTTAATCATTATGGTGAATAAACCAAATAACAATATATGGCAAATGTGTTAACAAACATTCTTAGACCAAGTTTGTTGTCTTGTGATAAATAATAACGGAGAAATAAGAGTTTTTCTTAGCGCACTCCTATATTTACATTTAAGAAACACATGAAAATACAGGAGTGCACTCAGAAAAACTTAAATTTCTCCGTCTCAGAACAACAAACTAGGACTTGAAATGTTTGTAAATACATTTGCCATATATTGTTAACCCAGTGTTTTACCATAAAGAGTAAGGGCTTTAAGTTACTAAGCATAAACAATTTAATATGGCCACCATTTTAAAACCGGAAGTGAAAATTATTTAAATTTGTTTTTAAATATTGGCTTTAAGTATACTAATAGGGGTGCAAAGTCTTTAGTTTATAACTTTATTGACCTCGGAGATAAAAATTATTCAGTGCAAAACACAGACATACAGACAGAAAACTAAGCGAGATAGGACTATGTTTTACGAGTATAAGAAATATTTTGTTTATTATGGGCTAATAAACCACCTGGTGAAGATTGATCCACTAATAACTGGACACTCTGTATATGCAGGCATTAACAAACGCCCTTTATCGCAGTCGGCTTACGACAGTCGTAACAACTAGTATATGGTTATTTGTCAACAAAAAACACTATTGTATAAATTACTTCCGTACCGATTAAGTCGTATTTTTAAATCGTGTTTTCTGTAGAACTTTCTAAAAGAAAGTATATTTTTATAACCAGTGCTCCCTTATTTGTCAATATTTAGTAGTTATCTAAATATTTAAACTCAACCAAAGTGACGAAATTGTTGATTTCGTAGTATAAAAACCGTACATAATCAAAATTATAAATTATTTAAGGACATATTAATTTGTATCAATTTGTAAATCAACAATACTTATCATTCTTTGCGTCCAAGACTATTTTTCCCAATATTGGTTTAAATCAAAGCAGCTGTTTAGAAGATATGAAGATACAAAAAGTGTTACTTTCTTTAACAGCGAGTCTTAGCTGACATTTTTGGATACGAAAAATTTTTAATGTAGTTGTTCTTGGTAAAAACTCTCATAAGGTCAAAATTACAGGGTGCCTTTTAAACATCCGAATCAAATCTGGGTATGAAGAAATTATTGGATAGCTAACGATTAACCCAGCACATGACATAGAAAGTAACCGATTGTAAATTACTTAAGTAACGTACTTAACAATCAGATTAGCCAGACAAGAGACAGTGGTTTATTGACTGGTTGAGACATGTGCTGTGTTACTGTCAGACCAGACACTGAGTTAACTGTGTCACTGTCTCCGCTTCTTCCATCTAAAGGAGAGAGCAAAAATAGTGTAAGTCAGTTTCAATTTACAAAGACAATAACAAAAAACACTATTCTTTGAGACCAACATATTTCTAACTCTTAAGCTTTCGTGGCCAGTGTTATCACTGAGATCTAAGGCTTCCACGTCACAATTAAAACATAAGTACTGCTAAACGCGTCGACCTTGCTGTGGAGAGTCATCCTCAGTAGCTTTATTGTTGAGTATCCACAGCGAAGTTGTAACATTTAGCAGTACTTATGGTTCAACTGTGACGATATGTAAACCGGAAGCCTTAGATCTTAGTGAAGACCAATAGAGTCTGCATCCCAAGAAGGAAAAACTTATGTAGGGCGTCATATGAGAATATTATCTTGGACCCAAAATTAAACTTCTGAGGACTAAATGTTGGTTTGACGATTATTTTCACTTGTTTGTTTCGACATATGGACTGTAAACCAATTTTCCAGATAATTATTTACGTTTTAACTGAAATTGTTTTCCATCTCACATATTGAACACTTAAACCCTTTCGCACAATCTTATACATGCCGATTCGTTTGACGAACAAATTTTATATTAATAAACTTTGTTGTTACTTTAAAGTATGATCATGTACGGAGAGGTACTCGACGTATAAACTGTTCTGTATGCTACAAAACACTATCTAAATCGTTTACGTGAAAAATAAAGAGCATGCGTTTCTGCCATTAATCCAAAGATTGAATCATAGCATCGTAAGTGAAATTTAACTTTGAAAATAATGTGCTGTAAAAATAATCTTAGTGTTGGCTCGTTGATGTCAAAATAAATGAACATTACAAAGTAGTTTACGCTTTTATTTACTTGTGTATTCCATACGTAAGCATTGTGACTTAGTAACTTTAACAGTTTTATAGATGTATAAATTATCATACTTTCGTAATATCTTTGGCAAAACATTTTAGTTGTGCAATTATTCAACCAAACAAATATTAAAGCATTTAAAAAGGACCTAACAAAGACGTACGTTAGGTTGACGTAGTAAACGAGCTAGAGTGTAAAATGTTTTCTCGGAAGATTTTGTTTGCTATCACATCTTTCAAAGCTGAGGGATAAAAGGTTCCTAAGTGCTTCCTGGACGCTAGCCTCTGCACGTACTGTCGAACTACTGAACTGCTTTCATCGCGACAGGAAATATAACGTTATTGGCACTTCACTTTACAAATCAAACGAAAATTGTGTTTACGTGGTTATAAAATCTGGACACATTGTTCTTTGGGTAAAACACTCTTAAAACATTGGTCCAACATGTTTTGTTGGAAATCTAAACTATTATTTTTCAATTACGAAACCTTTCGGTTGATTGTTTTCAAACTCAGTGTTGTTTTGTGTCTAACAAATACTGTTTTGATACAAAACCTATTAGTTGTTCCTAATGCATTTTGACATTGTAAATATGGTGAAAATGTTCGGTTTTGATTGACTTTTATAGCAAAGGTGCTTTATTCAAATGAACTTGTATGGTCGTAGTTTAAAGATTGTATAACATGAATTAAACTACCTGAACTAAACTACATGGATTTAACTTGTTCATGCCCATACATATAATGCATTGAACAGACTTAGTTAACATTAAAACTTCCTTTAAAACGTTTAGTTGTGGGTTTTAATGAAATTAATGAAAATTAAACATTATGTATCACAGATTAGTTGTTTCACAATCATATTCAAGTAATAAAATATAAATTAAAAGCAACCTAACATAAAACTCACGCTTTGTAAGGACATGCCTATATTTAACTTGGCTAGTCGTATATACCTGTTGCACTTAAATAATAGCATCCAAGCCAAGTCTGCCAATTTTAAAATTTATTTACAGTTAGTATACTTGTTCAGTTAATGTAATATGTATTCATACTACATCCATTACATCGCTTCATAGCCTTAATGAAACAATTATCATCACATAGAAGTTTTAATAAAACATTTCAACATATTTTTAAGACTAGTTTGTCAACACTACTTGGATGTAGGATTGGTGTAATATTTAGAAGTTGAAACTTAAACTAAGATTGCTAACGTAAATAATTATATGGAGCCGTTACGCCCATGAACAAAATATTATATCCTAAGGACACAGTGCACTGAGAAGGTCAAGCACATGTTGAGTATCTGGGCTGCTACTGTTTAAAATAGACGATCATGTAATATAGCTTCTGATATATGCCTAAAGACTTTAAATACATTAGATAAATACTAATGCCTTTTATATGAGCATTTCTTAAAACAATAATCAGGACTTCAGAACATTCCGTGTAAACTAATCCTTAATTTGATACTATATTTAAAGTATATTTTATAATTACACTCAACACAATTTCATTTTGAAAATGACTACAGACAACCAAATAAATAACAATGAAATAAGACTTTGTACAGACAAAAAAAAACATTTAGTAAGTTGCTTGTTTCAAAATTTACTTTGAGCCATGTTGACTAGTGAATTTCAGGCACTCGGAAAGGTTGTTGTACAACCTGGGGCCAAAGTAAGAGAAACCTTTTCTACACCTAGCTCCACTGTACGTCAGGGAGATAGTCAACACTTTGCATATTGTTTCCTTTGGAAGCAATCTGGCACCACTTTGATAAGAGGACACATGATCTAAAATCAGAAACCAAATGAAGTGGGTAAATAACTGAACATCATGTTAAAAGCTACTTTGCGTTATCCTATACGTTGTGACAATACTTTCCCCGTAAACATGATTGATAAGATGATGGCTGGGTTGTTTTTCACACAACACACGGCAGAGACTTTCTGGTAAACTCAATCTTGTTGAAAATATATATCGTGTTGACTAGAATTTCACGGTTTAAAAACGGTGTGTCAACAAAATGTACATTTAAGGTTTTAACGTCGTAGTAGTTCAAGGATTGAGTTATAAAAGATGGGTATGAAAAGCAAGACAATCCCGGCTGGAAGCGGGTCAAGTTGTTCATCAAATGCAAATACTTCCTGACTAAGATGCTTTAGTAAAACGTTTTCAGCTGAATCGACAATTGGCCTTAGAATGATAAATCCTCCAACAAACAAACGTAAGCTAATGAACTAAATAGAATGTTGATCCAATTTTACGAATTATAATCACTATGCATTTGAGACAAAGGTTAAACGGCTTCATTATAATTCAATTCACATAAAAATTCTTGGATAGACTATTTTATAATAGATATGATTAAAACATTTAGTTCTACAATATATGTGATCTATATACTAACGCTTTAAATGGTCGATCCATCATATTTAGGCAAGTGAAAGTTATTTTAAATTAAATTGTTCAAAAAGTTAATAATTGCAAAATTGTAAAATATTAATATAACCTATCGAAATATTTACAAATATTTGCAAAAATGAACTTCGGTTGATATACAGTATTTCAATTTAATGTATACGTACCTTTGCTGGCAAGTCTTCGCAACTGTAGAATTGGTCTTTCAATTTTTATCGTATCTCAAATTTTATATTGAATTAAGTTCAATAACCCCAAAGTATACCTATACCGGAATTTTACACACGGATTTATCAATTTGATAATTGGTTATAATAACGTATGTTATTGCAATGTATTTGTTAACGGCAATAACAAAATTTGACTTTGATCATGGATACATTAAAATCAACTTCGAAAATGTTATAATGCTGTGAGGAGTGTAATGGATCAGAAATTTCAGGTTAATAATTTATAGGCCTATAAGTGAAATTATTGTTTGAACCTCCCAAGCCTTTGGTGGTATATATTTTAAGACGTTTCTTGTCACCTTTAATTTGTTTTAAGTGGTTTGAATCTTTGTGTTGTTTAAACATTGTTCATGTTATCTCGATCACTTATTAAATTTATAAAACTCGTTTATAATTTTTATGACAATTGTGAATTTTTAGAAATTATTGAATCACCTTGGGCAATGCGACTAAAGTTAATCCACAATATAAACCACGTATCGAGTTATAACGAGCAAAAGTGTCCTACTACATGGGCTATTACATGATAATAATACCATTTGTGTAGTTTGTAACTGGGTAATAATTATTGTTTTCCAGGATATCGAGTTTGACCAGCGATGTGTTTGTCTAGCAAACAAAGCCCGTCTTTGTTACTTCGAAGTTTCGAAGTCTAACTACGACGAACCAAGAACCTTCACTTCAAACTTAGGACAAAGTAGATCAAAGTGGTCCAATTTCATGGCACTAAAGTTAGACACTGGCTCTAGAGTTTATTTTTAAATCCCTGTTTGTAAACCGTCATATAATTGACGTATAGCCTAATATTATACTGAATATTCGTACTTCTAAGATTCGAAACCCGTTTTATAACTGCAATAACCTATATTTTGCCAGGTATTCTTATTTGTATCTTTTATCAAGACAAAAAGTTATAACACACTACCAGGAGAGTCTCGTTTCTAATAGCACTTAACCTCATTAATCACCTAGGTTTAAAAAATTAGATGAACTTAACTATTAGACTTTCGTTGATTTCGTAACAACTACATTCGATTCTTCCAGCTAACACAAAACATCAGTATAGTTAGCTTAAAATAATTCGGTTTCGGAGTGTCATCTTCAGTCACTGCTTGGCTAAAGCTGAGATAGGCTACTTGCTGTCTCGTATCCTATTGGTCACAGGGCTGCCAACCGTCCAAAGGAGCAGGGATGCCAACGGTCGACGTTTTCATTGGCTGTGACACTTTCAAAAAACTTCTTTGGGGCAGGTTGCCAGCTTCTTAAAAATTAAATGCTATCTTCGGTTTTTTTGATTTCGCCAACCTGATATTAAATGTTTCATAAACAACAGAACATAGCACGTGGTACAAATGTATGGGTACCAGTTTATGGTAGGCCGTATCAATGAGTGTTGACTTGAATAGTTATCTTTAACCAAGTTTCAACTACAGTGCCCGCGATAACACTCACGCACAATGTTTGCATTTAATTCATTTCCTCATTCAACTACTGAATTTTTGCGCTTCCCCGAAAAACTTCAACTGCGTCTGTCAGGTGACTACTAACCACGCAGTACACCTGACATCTTGCAGACAGTGTTCAGGGTATGCTAGTGAACATTTAGGGTTTACAGCTAGCTCCAAATGACGCGTTGTACGACGTTTTGCTTATAACTCATTTTTGAGGTCGTCTGTCAATAATATTTGACAGAGACTGTGTCAAATTATTCTTTTTGCAATCTAAACAGACTGCTCAGTTGGTGGCTTACCACTAATGCTCCAGCAGACTTGCCGATTAATTTTCCAAACACCCAAGATTTAATATCGTATTTTCAATTTTCCCAAAGCTAATCACCCAAATTTATCAACAGCTTCTAAATTGTTAAGTGTTTCCGCAAGAAATTGCATTAATGTTTATAACGCAATGAAAGTGTTAAGTCTCGCTAAAACTCATTAGCCTGACCCACGTGTAATTTATGTAGGGTTCTGCAGTAATGCTGGATTCATGCATTATCTGTCTAAACCTTAGGGGTCATTAGACGTTCATTAACAAAACTAGAAGTATAGCTCATTAAATGTTACTTTCTAAACTAAGATTGGCTTTAAACAAGAATATTTAGAGCATTTTGTAGAGGAAAGGACAATTTAAACTGTCTGGTTTGGTGAAGTTACTTATTTGTACAGGTAAAATTTTCTCCAGTTTAATTATTCAGTTTTATTTTAAACAATATAGGTTTCGGGAAATCATTCATAATAATGAAAAAATGTGTTTCTTGGCTACTAAGTTTATACCGATATTTGCTTTATACCATCGCAATGATTGATCCCTAACTAAACAATCTGCCCATTATTTTGTATGGTAAAAGTTTCAAAACTTAGTGAAATTTAAATATTTTTTAGTTTGCGAAACAAACTTGTTTGATACAATTCAAACCTTACTCTCAAAAGTGTTCGTATTTAAATCGTATAAATTAATCAAATTGTAAAACATAAATATTTTAGAATAGCATTGAAATTTCAAAAATATGTACGCTTACACTAGACGTTATTGATAGAAAAATGTTTATATTTAATACAAGTAGCTTAAGACCATTTAATCTCGTACCTACTAAATCTATTTTCTTTTGTATTTAAAAGGTAAATAAATAAGCATTTGGTTGTATTTAATATGATAGCATGCGTTGTAATCGTCGTATGTAGATTAAACTTAAATTAAACCATTCATTATATCACAAAAAACGCTTTCGTATTTGTTTCCGTCCATACAACAAGCACTCGAATCATCCTACTTGAGCTCAACGTTGTCAGTCTGTAAATTACCTTTTCTCCCTGTCGTTTTCCACAAACTACTATGCTTTTAAAAATACTTCCTGAAAAATGTATGCGTTGTGTCAGTCGAAATGAACAAATTGACTCCCTATGTGGGAGGGTAACTGTTGAAAAATGATCTTCTCGCCTAAGAGAGAAAAATCAACCTTTTTATTGGTGGCCATTTGTGCACTTCTGGTCACAAAGTATGTCGTTGGGGGGTTAATGTGTTTCTGGCGTGACTTTTTGATTTGTTGTTTGGGTAAGTTTGCTGGGCTTTGTAACTAAGAGTGGTGGGATCTCTAAAGGAGTTTTCACTACAGCCTACAACAATCGTTGTTGTTTTCTACGTGTTTAAGTATTTACAATGAAAACTACGATATCAAGACATAAGTGATGTATTGAACAGGTTATGAGCCTGACTTGTGATGGTGGCTTATTGATTAACTGGTTCCAACAAGCTCCAGAGTAACTGTCAAACCAGACATTGATATCAACTGAGCCACTGTCTCCGTTTCTTTTACCTGAGAGAAGAAAGTGGCGTGTGAAAATGTACCAGAATTAGGGATATCGAGCTTGAACGACTGTATGACTAATGAAATACTAAAAGGTTAACATAAATTACACGACGTTCCGGGATCTGGAACCTCACTCCGTCTTCAGGGGAAAGTTAACATAAAAACATTAGGAAATAACCTAGAATAAAAGAAATCAGCGCATGTTGACTAGTAACCCGCCACCAAATAACCTTACTCATTTCCCTCCAATCAAACAATAAAACATGGCAAAACCTTCTCGAAATTAAAGCACAAATAGATAAATCAAGCACATCCACTACCAGTGACAGCTGAACTCTGATCGACTGTCTCGCCAGCCACCAGACAGCCCTTTTGGCTGGTTTGGAGCAGCGGAACACCGATCACAGCTGAGTTTTCAAACCAATTATAACAGAGAACACAGTAGTATCGATTATGCACAGCCAACGGAAGTAAAAGTTCTTGAGATAATTCTTAAAATTGTATGGTTAAAATTGTATAAGATAAAGGAACAAACGGCTAAGGTTATTTGTGGGTGGGTAACTGGTCTACTTTCGTTGATTTTCTTTATTCTAGCTCATTTTCCAATGTTTTGGGTTATGTTTCGGGGTTTTTTCACCTGAAGATGGAGTCAGATTTCAGACCCCAAAACGTCGTGTACTTGTTGATACCTCAAACACGATAGAAAAGGCCCGAAATAATATTTCAACCTTGGAAATTATACCATCGTCAACAACAAACATCGAACAAAACTTAGTACGAGATAAGAGTAAAAAATATATTGGTTTTAATTATATTGACAATACAGAATACTTAAATAGAGTTTGAAAATCTTTGCATGACTGGAGTAATGGCCTTCGGCCCCTTAGACTGGTCAAAAATTGAACTTTTGCAAATACCAATTCAATTATTTTCAAAATAGACCATTTGAGCTGTTTAGTGATTAAAATACAAACTTATTTGGATTTAGTAACAGAGATGTTTACTGATGGCTTGGCAATCGTACAAGTTTTAATGGTTATGCCTCAAGCTCTCGTATATTTTAATTATTTTTGCTCAGTTTCAGTATGACTCTACGGTAATCTACCCAGAGACAACTGTTTTGAAGTTCTTTCTAAAGACAAGTTATTTAGAAAACTGCAGGTTAGATGAAAAAAGATCAAACGACCAAAGATAAGGAGGAAATTGCTCAAAACAGTCGCAAATGCGCAAAATGAAACATAGGACACTGTGAGAAAACAGTTTTTAAAGAAGACGAGTTTATATCAATGTATTTCTTTTAAATTATTTAACATGAAGTTAGTTCTAATAATATTTGACAACACCTCATATGTTTTTAAATTTGCATTAGGATGTAATAGTAACAACCCCATCTCCCCATAAACACGTTACACTGGAAACATATGGTAGGGTTTAGTCAAGCAGTAACGTCCGTGAATGATTACACCCATTGAGCTAACTAGGCAGTAGGCTTGCCTCGATAATTATCGCAAATTATGCAAATAAATCAAAGTTGTCTGACAAATGCATGCAAAATTAAAGTACTTTAATAACTAAAGGATTTTTCATCTAAAACTTTTTTTCGATAAAAGTCGTATATTGCAAATATTAACGTTTTACTTTCAGATCGATAATAAACTACCGTGCATGATCTGTACCATCTTGTGTTGCCATACGGAAATATACAACACTTATAGTTAAGTTGTTGGAGAAGGTCAACATATAAGCAATTTAAGCAAAATACCGCAATTTAACAACATTGATACCGACTTATTTTGCATGAAATAACGATTGACTAAGTAAAGCATGTAGACACAAAGTATTTTCTCGGAAAATGTTGTTTGCTTTAACAGTTTTCAAAGCCAAAAGATGAAAGGTTTCTAAGCTCTTCTGGATTCAAGTCCTTGTACTGCTCTTTTTATCGGAGAAAGAAATACAACATTATTGGTATTTAACTTATTTCTTCAAACAAAAATAAAAATAAATGAGATTTGTAAACGTGTTGACTTAGTGTAACAGCGCTTTATTTACTTATTATAGTAAGTTAAATTACATTAGTTATACCTTGGTATGTGTAGCCTACTTACAAAACACCATTAAAACAAAACACGTACATTAAACGTTGCAATAACCACTGCTGGACTGGTTACTGCAAAGTCAGCTTTCTGATGTTCTGCTAGTATTGGAACAAATTTAAAATTGGAAAAAATAAAACAAAAGCCATTAATGTTATTTTTCTAATTTTAAATTTCAGAGAGTTTATAAATACGATAGATACCTGATAGAACATGAAAGGGGGTAATTCGTATGAGGTCGGTTAAAGACTTGAATAAGTTCAGGTGGGGCGATTGCTATCGGAATAGCAGTCAAGATGTGTTAACCGGGTTTAAATACTTTTAATATTTAAATAAAACACAAGACAATTATTAGTATAAAGTTTTTAAATAAAAATAGCAGTATTTAAAACATTTTTAATTAACTACAGATAAGATATCTTGCTAAGCCAAAACAAATATTTACCCCCCAAAAATAGTTTAAGATTACTAGAATTATTACGAATATCAAAACAAAAGGAAGTAAATATGGCCACATCATTAACACATTCAATGTTAATTTAAGAAAATAAATTATAGCGTGATGACCATACGTGCTTCATGTTTTAGTTTATACGTGTTTTATTTTTATTTAAAACAAAACAAAAGCCAATAATTGTATACATTTTAACTGCGAGGCCTTTCAACTGCAAAGCTAGCATCTTCGGGCAACACAGTACGTGGTTCTCAGATGTTGTTTTTAGTTTTATGGAAAACCCAAATAGTGTAGTAAGGTAAACAATGATATCTAGTTTAGCCCTGTTAAGTAGTTTTATCTTACTGCTACCAATAACAAACTTTCAACAGAAATAACAACTCAATAAAGGCACCCAAAATTCAAAAAAGTCCAACAAATAGTCTGGACTCTTTTTAGTTATATTTTCAGCTGTCGTTTGCCGTTCCCATGACAACATAAAAAAGTATATGTTTTGTTTTCGTTTTGGTACCAAGCAATTCCATTTAATCAAAATGGAACATAACACCTATAACACTTTTAACTTACTAAACACCTATTGAACTGTTTAACCCAACTTTAATTAATATTACAACATATTTTGCATATATCGTGTAATTTAGCAGTCTGATTAAGAGTATCGTTCACAACTTGTACCGAAAGATCCATTTCCAGTACATGATTGCAAACTACTCACTTAAAAAATTTGATCATGAACGGAAACAGGCCACTTTTGGTACTAGTAGAGAAATATATTATAAATGAACTTAACCTGTAAAAGGCACTATTGTAGCCAGTCTTTGAAGTGGAACATGGATTGCAGGCTGTAACACATATGTCAGGGATTGGATCACAAAACACGCACAGATCGTTAAGGTAACAAGCAAAAACCTCCTCTCGTGTAGCAAAAACTGCATCGCAGGTGTACCGTGACCCTTGCTGGTGTTTTCCTCAAAGTATTTTACAATTTATTGTTAGTATCGTGTTTTTTTCTGTTTCTACTTGAAAATAGCAGATAGTTTGTGCGTTTTACTTACCTTTTCAGATTGAAGTAAGATATATTATTAGACGTTACCTACAAAATCCTAATCAGTTAAGTGTGTAAAATATTTACAAAGTCCAAATGTACTAAAATAAAGCAGTGAAAATAGGGTTTCTATCAAAAGTTGAAATGTTAAAGAAAGTTTAATACATTTGGGCTTTAAAATGTTTGTCAATTGTAATGATGGACTGTTTTACAGTAACTATACAAACATATAAAGGTGATTTACTGCTTTCCTATGGCTGAAACTCTTGACGTATCCTACTGCTTCTCGCTTTGTCATAAAAGCAATACTGTAGATTCAGTAAAACTCATAACTAAAGACAAATTGCCCAAAGTAGTCAGAATTTAGTTTTTAGTAAAACAAAAAAATACTTCAAATTTGTTTGTAATATATAAGTAAATTATTAAGTTTTTCAATTGAGTAGGCACAATTCATCAGTGATATTCCAGGACATAACTTATGACAGTAGTTGAAAACATTACATAATACACAAACAATTAATATTGAAAAATTTGACGTTTCATAAAATTACTTTGAAACTAAACCAATTTTGTG
This sequence comes from Matsumurasca onukii, assembly GCA_018831715.1. Classification (NCBI taxonomy): domain Eukaryota; kingdom Metazoa; phylum Arthropoda; class Insecta; order Hemiptera; family Cicadellidae; genus Matsumurasca; species Matsumurasca onukii. The sequence continues at coordinate 64,710,477 of CM032060.1, read as the reverse complement.
AAAAACAAAAATTGTGTAATAATAAACCTGGTTAGTGAAGGTACAGATATTAATAAGGTTTATAATGAGAGCTGCATAGGCTATAATTTAATTTGTACAAATTTGCTTTTGTTATAACAATTGATATTGATGTCGTTAACGTTTAGGGTATCCTGAATATCGGTATGAAAAGCAAGACAATGCTGGATAAAAGCGGGTCAAGTTCTTCATAAAATGCAAACATTTCCTGGCTGAAATGCTTTAGCAAACATTGTCTGCCAAGCCAACAAACGGCATTCATTTTGCCCCATGTATTTGCATTAATGTTTTAAAATCTATGTCAATAGTTTAGTTGGAACAATTGTGCGTTAATTAGAAATGTAAGGCGAGGAAACACGGGCTGAGCAGTTTTAACAGCTGTATAGCTTGGTCAATTTTAATACAATAGCCGGTTGTGCAGGTTACCTCCCTCAACCACATAATCCTTTTGAAGCTCTTGCTGTGAAACCTTAGAAAAAAATCTGAAAAATCTTTTTTCAAGCTCTGACAAGTTGGCACACAAAAAGGATGGCGTCGAAAATGTTCCCTTGTACCAAGCTTGTATTTTGCATCATAGTGGCAAACATTAATTTGCGTTGCCCCCAAAATACGAGGCCGCAGGCTGGGTGGAGGCTGTGCCCTCCAGCGAGCCCCGAAGGGCGAGTTATATATTTGAAACCAGCTGATCCCCCAGGTATATGCACGGAGTAACGATTTGCAACTGTTCCCGTTAGATAATAATAAGTCAAAATGGTTTCTCCCTCGGTTACTATACTCTCTAACCTATCCACTCCCAAGCCCATACCAAACGCACCTTATAAGGCTTCATTTATGTGTTTTTATCAAATAAATACCTCTCCTTACACTATCCATACTTACCCAATAACCCCACCCACTCTTATTCGTACGCCATAAGATCACCTTTCTTTCATTTTCCTTCCGTTCGACCAAATCTGCCTACCCGCTAGTTTGACTTACCTTCATTACACCTATTTTCAAGCCTGTATTAGCTACATCTACCGCACCTACTTTTTCGAGTACATCCCATCCCCAGTTTACCAACCAGATTCACTTACCTCTTGTGCCCACTCGTCAGTATCTCCCTTGCCTACCTACTAAATTCAACTACCTTTCCTGCTAACTACATCCACTGTACCTATTATGCCTTTACACGACTAATTCCTACTCCAACTATTCAACGATCCAACTCTAACCATTGCGCCTACCCTCTAATTTCGCTTATGTTTCCTGTGTCTACCGCCCACGTGATTTGTCTACCTATAATCTCAGTTGATGGGCATTTACATTTTTCCCAAATTATTTATTATAGGCGAAAGATTTGACTGTCAATTCTTCAAATTTCATATTATTGATATGTTTACGCTTAAACCACTAAATTAACTGTCCTTAACAAAAAGGTTAGTCATTTTAGCTCACTCTAGTATTCAGTGAAACAGTGATTGTATTGTGTTTTTGGTCATTTATAGCTTAAACTAATAACCGTAATAAGTTAAATCAGTGTCTACATTGTCATTGGCTTTTATACAACAGTATTAGTGAAATTAAATAGTGTCAGTTTTAAAAAATTAATAAAATGACAGTTGTTAAAATATAACAACAGTATAGTTAAGTGTTCATATCATTCTATTCTAGTATAATATTAGAATTAATAAAAACAATACAATAATACATGTTTAACTTACGAACAATTCTTTTCAATATCCTAAAATAAAGATAAATATTTTCGACACTTCTGTCATTATGTTTTGTTGAGCAAATTGCTTGAAAGCATACATAGATGTTTTAAATACAACTAATTGAGAAATTGTGTCCATCCAATTTCCAAGAAACCATAAAACTAACTCCACCGTACCTTCTTCAGGTGTTCTATAAGGTTATCATTTAGAATAATATGAAAATACCTTCTAAATTACGAAATTTAAATAGCACGTTTGCCAGTTATAGTTTTGTTACTATCAAACCCTTTTGAAAACAGAAATAAAACCATGCTTTTGATTAGATTATTTAATACTTTTAACATTATTTAACTGTCTTAAGAAAGCCCCTAAGTTCTGTATATTCTGTTGACAATTTGAGTTGTTTTCTGAAGGTATTTACTGAAGACAAATGGAAAAGAAAAGACCGGTGGCACAACAGCTGATCTCATTACTGAGTTTGGTCACTGAGCTAACTGGGCCACTCTGCTACAGTTGAAACTTCTCCCCTTAGCTTCAACAATCAACTGTACAACTCTTAGAATTACAGTCAAAGAACTAAAAAATAGACAACTGAAAGTAATCGAATCGTGTAACTTTGCAACGTAGTATGCAACGTTAAAACTGTCTTAAATTGAACTGCCTTTGAAATTGTGAAACTGTATTTCAAATTTGTAAATAAGAAACCGAAAAAGGCAAACATTAATTCGCCTATTGTTAGTAAATAAGTTAAAAAGAAAAGCAAACTAGACCAACACGCAGCTAAGCGCTAAAGCACCGCTTGCACGAATCCTTTCCAATTTGTTACTCTTATTCGCTACGCTCACAACATCGCTTCGGCCTTCGGCCTCAGCTGTGACAACGGGCGTTATGAGCGTTTCGGCCTTCAGCCTCAGACTTCGTGACTTTTACTGCTAGTTTTATTACATATCGTGTAGGTAAAATGTATTTAAATTGTATTGAAATCGGATTACTATAATAACGTAGTTATAGTGAAAAGTTTCTTTTTTTGACGCCGCTTTGAAGCGACTCAATGGACTTTCATAACTTTTGGTACAATACCTAAAAATATATTACTGTGTTTAGCGTAGTCCCTTTAATAGCTTAGTTTAAAACAAAGCTAACAGGGTGTTTTAAATTGATTTAAGAACATTTGCAAAAATTAATTCGTGTTTGACGTCCATCTTTTGATTGAGTCTGGTACAGTAGTTAGATAGTTTTCACTTAAAAATCTAAAAAGCAAGCGTCTAGAGGAGCACAGACAGCTTGGTTCTTAACATTGTTCGACTTCCTAACGTTAAACGAGCCATCAATCTTCCTCTACAGCGTTTGACTCTCTGTCATTGATCAGAGGTATTTTTAAAATTAATATATTTTAAAAGTATTACGAGTTCTGCTCAGTCAAAAATTGATACCAAAATTGCTAAATTTGATACTGCTCTCTTTGGTTTATCACCATTAAATTAATGTATCTTATTATTTATTATTAGATGATGAAGAAATATGATAAAGTTGTTTTGAATCTAAACATTATAAAGTGTTTAACTTAATGATGGTACTTTAGAAGTATAAATACGAGAGTTGGGCCTATTAAAAGTCAAATTAAAAACTGTATTGTTAAGTAGTGTCAGTTATAGCAACGCGTGTATCTTTAGCAAACTCCTACTAACAAATTAAGTAAATATCGATTTTCCTATGAATACCCCATTTCCTTTACAAAATGAATAGCTTAGTGTAATACTTTGATACCGATTTTCCAATACGTTATACATGATCATTGTTCGCACAAATATCTCTGCCGCATCATACACCAAGTTCCGAGCTTGATGGAAATCATTTATCCAGTGAACAAAAGATCTAAGTCTATTGGTGAATGCTCGTTAATAACTAAAGGATTTTTCATATAAAATCTTGTTTCCGATAAAAGTCGTATATTGCAAATATTAACGTTTTACTTTCAGATCGATAATAAACTACCGTGCATGATCTGTACTATCTTGTGTTGCCATACGAAATTATACAACACTTATAGTTAAGTTGTTGAAGTCAACATCTGTATAAGCTAAACCATATGTAATTTGCACGAACAACATTGATACCGACTTATTTTACATCCATTATTGCGACATTTTCCATCGTTAGTAAAAAAGGATCACGACGTTTCGGGATCTGCAATCTGATCCCGTCTTCAGGTGAAAACCTAAAACATAACACAGAACATTAGAATGAGCTAGCCTGTGAGTCAGCGTAGCTGACCAGTCAAACTCTACTAAATAATAGTTGTTAAGTCAAACAACAAATTAAATCTTAGAATTAGAATTAGAGAAAAAACAAAACTACAATATTACAAACACAAGCCACACTAAGCAGGTAAACAAGTCACCGGAGTAATTTCAACACTAATCACAAAACACGTCCACTCACTGAACGAGCTCTCACCGACTGACTGGTTGGCCGGTGACAGGCCATCACACACACTAGCCGCAGGCTAGCCAACTGAAACAGAGAAACACAAAAATCCTATTTATGCACAGCCAATGGGAGACTTATTGAGAGTTAAGTTCTCTGTGGCCTGTTTGCGTCCTTAATACCACATGCTATGAGTTTTTAAGATGATGAACAATGATGAAAACTTTGACGAAAGAACTCAAATGCCTGTAAATATTATAATGGAACTGCTAGACCTGCACCAAACATAATTATTTTGAATTAGAGGGTAAAATGTATAGTCAAGATGAGGGTATGGCAATGGGGTCACCGCTCTCGCCTATCTTTGCTAATATCTTCATGGAGGATTTCGAGCAAAAGGCCTTGGCCTCAGCTGGATCCAAACCAAGATTTGGTGGAGGTATGTTGACGATACCTTGTTGTTTTCCCACATGGAGACGATAAACTTAATGAGTTTCTAGTCCACCTTAACAACATCTCCCTCCATTCGTCTAACCATGGAGAAAGAGGTTCAAAATAAGCTCCCCCTTTTGGATGTGTGTAGAAAGAGATAGGGATGTCCTAAGACAACGGTTTTCGAAAAGACACACACAGGTCAGTATCTAAATTTTTTGTCCAACCATCAAAAATCTGTCAAAGAAGGAGTTGCTTACTTTTTATTTGATAGAGCAACGAGCTTGTGCTCAGATCAAGATGGTAGAAGAAGTGAAAAAAGTAGAAAGCGATTTGATTAACAATGGGTATCCTCAGTCTATGATAAATAAGTGCAAACAACGTAGAGCTAAAAAACAGAGTCAGAAACCAGTTAGATGAAAATCCTGCGTTTATGTCAATCCCTTATGTGCGGGATTATCGGAAAAGCTCAGAAGGATAGGTAGAAAATTTAAAGTTAGAACTGCGTTCAAAACACAGAATACACTTAGGCAAAGTCTCGTAAAACCAAACCCAAAAATGGCACTCAGGAATCTAAAAACTGTATTTACAGTATTAAATGTAGTTGTGATAGGGAGTACATAGTGAGACAAAAGACCATTAAATGTAAGAGTTAAAGAACACAAAGACAACACGCGAAAGGGTTTTAACAGAAACGTCCAAAATTGCTCAACATTGTTGGTCTGAAATCACGCAATGAACTGAATGAGGCTAGTATAATACATCGGGAACCTCACTTCTTTAAAAGGAAAATAATCGAGGCCTCATACATAAAATTAGCAGACCGTCCAATCAGTCAAGCTTCAGTTGAAATAAGGCCCCTCTGGCTACCGCTCATTAAAATGAACTTAAGCGTAGGGACAACCATAATAGTCAAGTAAATTTTCAACAAGAAACAACTAAAAAAACTCATAGCATGGTATTAAGGACGCAAAACAGGCCACAGAGAACTTAACTCTCGTAAGTCTCCCATTGGCTGTGCATAAATAGGGATTTTTGTGTTTCTCTGTTTCAGTTGGCTAGCCTGCGGCTAGTGTGTGTGATTGGCCTGTCACCGGCCAACCAGTCAGTCCAGGGTGAGCTCGTTCAGTGAGTGGACGTGTTTTGTGATTAGTGTTGAAATTATCCGGTGACTTGTTTACCTGCTTAGTGTGGCTTGTGTTTGTAATATTGTAGTTTTGTTTTTCTCAGGCTATTCTAATTCTAAGATTTAATTTGTTGTTTGACTTAACAACTACATGTTGTTTAGTAGAGTTTGACTGGTCAGCTACGCTGACTACTTTTAGGCTAGCTCATTTTCTAATGTTCTGTGTTATGTTTTAGGTTTTTCACCTGAAGAGGATCAGATTGCAGATCCCGAAACGTCGTGATCTCTTTTTGTTCACTAACGATGGAAAATGTCCGCAATAATAGTTCAACTTCTGAAATCCTTCCATCGTCAACAACAAACTTTAAACAAAGAATTATTTTTACATGAAATAACGATTGACTAAGTAAAGTATGACACAAAAGTATTTTCTCGGAAAATGTTGTTTGCTTTAACAGTTTCAAAGCCAAAAGATGAAAGGTTTCTAAGCTCTTCTGGATTCAAGTCCTTGTACTGCTCTTTTTGGCGGAGAAAGAAATACAACATTATTGGTATTTAACTTATTTCTTCAAACAAAAATAAAATAAATACGAGACTGTAAGACTTTAAACGTGTTAACTTACTTAGTGTAACAGCGTTTTATTTATTTAATACAGTGTTAAATTCATTAGTTATACCTTGTATGTGCAGCCTACTTACAAAACACCATTAAAAACAAAACACGTACATTAAACGTCAGCTTCTGATAGTTTGATATATTTAAATAACAGAGAAAATAAAACAAAAGCTTGAAGGTTTGTTTTATTTTCTCTAATTTTAAACTTTTGATAGTTTGAAATACGATAGATATCTGATAGAACATGAAAGGTAATTCGTATGAGGTCGGTTAAAGACTAGAATAAGTTCAGGTGGGGCGATTGCTATCGGAATAGCAGTCAAGATGTTTAACTGGTTTAATTTTTAATATTTAAATAAAACAATACAATTAGTATTAATTTTTAAATAAAAATAGTAGTTTTTAAACATGTGTTGATTGACTACAGATAAGATATCCTGCTAAGCCAAACAAATACTTACCTCCAAAAATAGTTACAACAAAACATTACAAAACAAAACCAAAGGAAGTAAATATGGCAACATTGTATTTCAGATCAGACATAATCTATTCAATTGACACATTAAATGTTAATTTAAGAAAATAAATTATAGCGTGATGACCATACGTGCTTCATGTTTTATAGTTTATACGTGTTTTATTTGTATTAAACAAAAACAAAAGCCAATAATTATACATTTTAACTGCGAGGCCTTTCAACTGCAAAGCTAGCATCTTCTGGGCAACACAGTACGTGGTTCTCAAGGGTGTGTTTAGTTTTATGGAAAACCCTAATAGTGGTATTTTTGTTAGTTGAATTTTTAACAATGATATCTAGTTTAGCCCTGTTAAGTAGTTTTATCTTACTACTTCTAATTAACAAACTTTCAACAGAAATACACAATCTCAATAAAGGCTAATAACGTTTAAATTTTTAAAAAAAGTCCAACAAATAGTCTGGACTCTTTTTAGTTATATTTTCAGCTGCCATTTGCCGTTCCCATGACAACATAGAAAAGAGATGTTTTGTTTTCGTTTTGGTACTAAGCAATTCCATAAATAAACAGACATAAAAATCGCCCAAAGTCAACTTGTATAACCTTTCGTTTCACTGAAATCGGTCAAAATGAAACATATTCTATAAAACGTTTACCTTACTAAACACCTATTGAACTGTTTAACCCAACTTTAATTAATATTACAACATATTTTGCATATATATCGTAATTTAGCAGTCTTATTAAGATATCGTTCACAACTTGTACCGAAAGATCCATTTCCAGTACATGATTGCAAACTACTCATAAAAAATTTGATCATGAACGGAAACAGGCCACTTTTGGTACTAGTAGTGAAATATATTATAAATGAACTTAACCTGTAAAGGCACATTGTAGCCAGTCTTTGAAGTGGAACATGGATTGCAGGCTGTAACACATATGTCAGGGATTGGATCACAAAACACGCACAGATCGTTAAGGTAACAAGCAAAAACCTCCTCTCTTGTAGCAAAAACTGCACATCGCAGGTGTACCGTGGCCCTTGCTGGTGTTTTTCTCAAAGTATTTTACAATTTATTGTTAGTATCGTGTTTTTTTCTATTTATACTTGAAAATAGCAGATAACTTGTGCGTTTTACTTCTTTTTTTCAGATTAAAGTAAGATATATTATTAGACGTCACCTACAGAATCCTAATCAGTTAAGGTGTAAAATATTTACAAAGTCCAAATGTACTAAAATAAAGCATTGAAAATAGGGTTTCTATCAAAAGTTGAAATGTTAAAGAAAGTTTAATACATTTGGGCTTTAAAATGTTTGTCAATTGTAATGATGGACTGTTTTACAGTAACTATACAAACAAATATAAGTGATTTACTGCTTTCCTATGGGTAAACTCTGACGTATCCTACTGCTTCTCGCTTTGTCATAAAAGCAATACTGGAGATTCAGTAAAACTCATAACTAAAGACAAATTGCCCAAAGTAGTCAGAATTTAGTTTTTAGTAAAACGAAAAATACTTCAAAATTTGTTTGTAATATATGTTGTGTAAATATGTTTTTCAATGTGTAGTGCACAATTCATTGATTCCTTATCGTATTACAGAAGTAATTAAGATTAACAGGAAACAGAATAAGGTAATAATTAAAAGCTGAACAGAATGCAGAGGCAAGTGATATTCCAAGACATAACTTATGACAGTAGTTGAAAACATTACATAATACACAAACAATTAATATTGAAAATTTGACGTTTCATAAAATACTTTGAAACTAAACCAATTTTGTGAAAAACAAAAATTGTGTAATAATAAACCTTTTGGTACAGTGAAGATAGTTAACAGATATTAAATAAGGTTTATAATGAGAGCTGCATATGCTATAATTTAATTTGTACAAATTTGCTTTTGTTATAACAATTGATATTGATGTCGTTAACGTTTAGGGTATCCTGAATATCGGTATGAAAAGCAAGACAATGCTGGATAAAAGCGGGTCAAGTTCTTCATAAAATGCAAACATTTCCTGGCTGAAATGCTTTAGCAAACATTGTCTGCCAAGCCAACAAACGGCATTCATTTTGCCCCATGTATTTGCATTAATGTTTTAAAATCTATGTCAATAGTTTAGTTGGAACAATTGTGCGTTAATTAGAAATGTAAAGCGAGGAAACATGGGCTGAGCAGTTTTGATCAGCTATATAGCATGGTCAATTTTAATACAATAGCCGGTTGTGCAGGTTACCTCCCTCAACCACATAATCCTTTTGAAGCTCTTGCTGTGAAACCTTAGAAAAAATCTGAAAAATCCTTTTTTTCAAGCTCTGACAAGTTGGCACACAAAAAGGATGGCGTCAAAAATGTGTCCCTGTACCAAGCTTGTATTTTGCATCATAGTGGCAAAACATTAATTTGCGTTGCCCCCAAAATACGAGGCCGCAGGCTGTGGAGGCTGTGCCCCCAGCGAGCCCCCGAAGGGCGAGTTTATTATATTTGAAACCAGCTGATCCCCAGGTATATGCACGGAGTAACGATTTGCAACTGTTCCCGTTAGATAATAATAAGTCAAAATGGTTTCTCCCTTGGTTACTATACTTTCTAACCTATCCACTCCCAAGCCCATACCAAGACGCACCTTATAAGGCTTCATTTATGTGTTTTTATCAATAAATACCTCCCACACTATCCATACTTACCCAATAACCCCTACCCACTCTTATTCGTACGCCATAAGATCACATTTCTTTTCATTTTCCTTCCGTCGACCAAATCTGCCTACCCGCTAGTTTGACTTACCTTCATTACACCTATCTTTCAAGTCTGTATTAGCTACATCTACCGAACCTACTTTTTCGAGTACATCCCATCCCCAGTTTACCAACCAGATTCACTTACCTCTTGTGCCCACTCGTCAGTATCTCCTTGCCTACCTACTAAATTCAACTACCTTTCCTGCTAACTACATCCACTGACCTATTATGCCTTTACACGACTAATTCCTACCCAACTATTCAACGATCCAACTCTAACCATTGGCCTACCCTCTAATTTCGCTTATGTTTCCTGTGTCTACCACGTGATTTGTCTACCTATAATCTCAGTTGATGGCATTTACATTTTTTCCCAAATTATTTATTATAGGCGAATGATTTGACTGTCAATTCTTCAAATTTCATATTATTGATATGTTTACGCTTAAACCAATAAATTAACTGTCCTTAAAACAAACGGGTTAGATTTAGTCACTCTAGTATTCAGTGCGAAATGTTGTTTGGTCATTTATTACAGCCTAAACTAATATCCGTAATAAGTTAAATCAGTGTCTACATTGTCATTGGCATGCCGTTTTTGAGTGAATACAATAGTATTAGTAAAAGCTTAACGTGACAGTTTTTAAAAATAACAACAAACTACAGGTAAAACTCTTATTTGTATGTAGAGTTTTCTACATATTCCGATTCAGTCTGTTAAGAATAAAAACAATTATACGTTTAACCCTTTTGAAAACAGAAATAAAACCATGCTTTGATTAGATTATTTAATACTCTTTTAACATTATTTAACTGTCTTAAGAAAGCCCCTAAGTTCTGTATATTCGGTTGACAATTTGAGTTGTTTTCTGAACGTATTTACTGAAGACGAATGGAAAGAAAGACCGGTGGCACAACAGCTGATCTCATTACTGAGTTTGGTCACTGAGCTAACTGGGCCACTCTGCTACAGTTGAAACTTCTCCCCCTTAGCTTCAACAATCAACTGTACAACTCTTAGAATTACAGTCAAAGAACTAAAAAATAGACAACTAAAAGTAATCGAATCGTGTAACTTTGCAACGTAGTATGCAACGTTAAAACTGTCTTAAATTGAACTGCCTGTTGAAACTGTATTTCAAATTTGTAAATAAGAAACCGAAAAGGCAAATTAATTCCTATTGTTAGTCAAATAAGTTAAAAGAAAAGCAAAACTAGACCAACACGCAGCTAAGCGCTAAAGCACCGCTTGCATAAACGAATCAAATTTCCTTTGCAATTTGTTACTCTTATTCGCTACGCTCACAACATCGCTTCGGCCTTCGGCCTCAGCTGTGACAACCGTTACAAGCTGTGAGCGTTTCGGCCTTCAGCCTCAGACTTTCTTTACTGCTAGTTTTATTACATATCGTGTAGGTAAAATGTATTTTAAATTGTATTGAAATCGGATTACTATAATAACGTAGTTATAGTGAAAAGTTTCTTTTTGACGCCGTTTTGAAGCGACTCAATGGATTTTCATAATGTTTGGTACACTACCTAAAAATATATTACTGTTTTGTTTAGAAGCGTAGTCCTCTTTAAGCGCTTAGTTTAAAACAAAGCTAACAGGATGTTTTTAATTGATTTAAGAACATATTGCAAAAAATTAATTCGTGTTTCTGACGTCTATCTTTGATTGAGTCTGGTACAGTAGTTAGATAGCTTTCTAACTTAAAATTCAAAAAGCAAGCAAGCGTCTAGAGGAGCACAGACAGCTTGGTTCTTAACATTGTTCGACTTCCTAACGTTAAACGAGCCATCAATCTTCCTTTCTACAGCGTTTGACTCTCTGTCATTGATCAGAGGTATTTTTAAAATTAATATATTTTAAAGTATTACGAGTTCTGCTCAGTCAAAAATTGATACCAAAATTGCTAAATTTGATACTGCTCTCTTTGGTTTATCACCATTAAAGTATCTAAATTTGTACATTATCTTTTAGTAGGATGAATGAAAAATATGATAAAGTTGTTTTGAATCTAAACATTATAAAGTGTTTAGAAGTATAAATACGAGAGTTGGGCCTATTAAAAGTCAAATAAAAACTGTATTGTTAAGTAGTGTCAGTTAAGTTAGCAACGCGTGTATCTTTAGCAAACTCCTACTAACAAATTAAGTAAATATCGATTTTCCTATGAATACCCCATTTCCTTTACAAAATGAATAGCTTAGTGTAATACTTTGATACCGATTTTCCAATACGTTATACATGATCATTGTTCGCACAAATATCTCTGCCGCATCATACACCAAGTTCCGAGCTTGATGGAAATCATTTATCCAGTGAACAAAAGATCTAAGTCTATTGGTGAATGCTCGTTAATCACTAAAGGAGCTTTTGTTTTAATTTCCCATTCAGTTTAGAAATACTCACTTCTCAGCTGAAACGTTTTGCCAAGGCAGTCTTTGTTAAGATACATCTTATCGGTGTTTGTTATGTAGATCAATGCACAGAAAAAGTGAACAGTGAAATGAAACATTGTAATTTGTATGGTTAAATTTTAAAGTGTTAAGTTTAGCCAACCTTGTTTGTTATTACGTATTATCAACAAATACTCTAAAGTAAAGTTATACTTCGTAGAAATACACGACGTAACTTTGTCAAAAAGGTTTTCAGATTAGTGCGTCGCGTTGTTCGCCTGAAGTACTTAAGCAACAGTCAGCGTCTTCCCTTTTAATGGTTTTTGTATTACTTTAGGTAGCTATATTTCAACACTAAAACAGTACAGTACTTCCTTGGTGCATTGTACCAACATTGGTATATCAATGATTATAAAAACATGAAATTTCAGTCTTTGTTAATCAATATTTCAAGTTGTAAACAAGTTGTCTTCAGGCATTGTTTGAATTGATTAAATCAAAGTTATGTTACTACAATCACATTTTGTTATTTGATGTCAATGATGCTTTATAATATGTAAACCGTTGTATAAAGTCAATGTAAAACCATGTGAACCAAAACACTACAAAAGCCAATCATTAAACCCAATGGCCCAAAAGGTGTATTATACTCGTATACTTTTTCCTAATTTATTCTTATAACTTTAGAGGACATCAATTTACGATATTTTGGTTTTTAACACTCGTAGTAATATATGCAATGTTGTAACATCTACAGAAAACTTTATTTTATAAATTAGGAGCGAACAGGCAAGTCCGTAATATGCTGTCTACAAAGTTACAATTTTATTTAGTGAACGACTACAGTAAATAACTTACAAGATAATAAAAGCTGAAGTGCTTGCATACAGTTTCAAAATGACGTCAAACTGAATTTGTATTAAACAAAACTATCTATGAAAAAGATCCGGACATTAGCAATGGTTGTTTATAAGCAAGACTCTCAGGGCTACAAAGCTAAAAGGCCTTTGAGTGCTTCTGGTGCTAAAGAATCGGCTGCTCTTTTTAATTAAACCTTTATGTCACAAATGTACAACCTTCAAACAAACACACGTTACAAATCTGCTTTAATATGTCTGAGTGATATTTATTTGGATTACACTAACTATCTTATTAACTTTGTAATTTACTATTTAAACCCACGTCTCAACTTTGAATAGTGTATTATTAGAAAATTAATGAAAACATAATGAAGGATATTTTTTCATTTGAAATATTGCCTTTACTATCCCTCATACATACAAACAATCTATAATATTTGAAACGTGCATATTTTCTTAAAATCTTTGAGTCATTGAGATTTTGAAATAATTACTCGTTTTAAACTAAACACGCTTTATTAAAAAAGAAAATTACTTTTTTTATTGTGTATACATTTGTACCCGATGTACTCAATATGTTTTCAATATTCTGAAATAAAAATGCGTTTCGTATTTTTCTGTTTTTGTTACTGGTTTTGTATTTATAAACACCACATCTAGCTTTCATGTCATGAGGCTGATCTAAGAGTTGCCGTTAGAGAAGATTTCGGCATAGAAACAAACAACAGAACAAGAAACTGCAACAATGCTTATGTTCAACTTTGTATCCGCCCTGTGGCAGAAAATCTTAAGTTTAAATTGAATAAGTTCCCTTCATGACTTGTGTACCAGCAGCGTTATGTGCTGTTTATAAAGTATCAGAGAAAACGGGAGTTGCCCTGATAATATTGGTTACATGAAAATGTAACAAGCTTACGTTTTAAGAACTTGATTTCTAGTTTAGCAATCTTAATAATCATTGAAAATATTGACATCATCACTTGTTTCCACCTCATAGCTTATGATTTCAATCTAAATAACCCTATATCCTACAAATGAACTAAAATACTTGTTTAGAATTTGGTAATGCATAATTCTATACAATTTAAAACCAGAAGTACTTTTTAACATATGTATAATTTTAATGTATACAATTTTACATGTAACGTTTTTATGTTATCATCATTATAACTTATTATTATTTTATCAAAAGTGGTACATTTGCCGATAGTCCGTGATTTACTGGCCCAAAGCGTTGAGTGTGGCTGAATACTTATTTTATTAGACTAACTTAAAGTTGCTCGAAGGGTAAACCAACAGTCGCGCGCGATCTGTAGGAAGATCCGTACACTAACCTCAGTGGTTCTCCGAAACTCCGCTAGAATGAGTGAGAATCTACACTTACTGTGTTCTGTAAATGAGACACGAGTTCCTTCCTTTTTGTTGACCGTTATTATTAAGTTCTTTACATTAAATAGCTAAAACCAAAAGCAATAAATCTTTTAACATAAATAGTTTTTTTTTAATAACTATATTTTATCTGAATTACAATTCTAAATATAGTAAATAAGCACGCTTAATTTATTTTGCTAGGGTTCTAACGTCCATCAAATTTGCTCGGTAAGTACTGTTAACAAAAAAGGTTTCAGTTCGCTTTTGTTATCCGAAAAGTCCATCCGTGGTATTGAAATTTTTAGCTCTAAAGGATTTTTAGAGGGCTTAATGGCTACAAAATACTCTGGGTTTTACATTATGATGCGAGTTGAGAAGGTCTAAACGCGTAACATTTTTCAAGCTGATTAATCTATCCACATTTGTTAATTCTTTTTCTTCTTTTTTTCTTATTTCTTGTAATTTGTGGTATGTTTAAACTAAATCTTAAAAGTTTTATTCCATTAGACAGGATATTTTATGTATTTTTAACCAGACCCTGTATTTTAACCTAAGCAGCGTATACTAGCACCTATTTTTAAAAGTGGATTTCACCTACCATAACGTTGATATACATTTAGTTAAAACATGCGTAGAAATCGTGATAACTGAATTCCTCCGTATGCTCTGCTATTCATACACACCAAGGATTATACTGTACATTACAAAAATTCCCAAGATAGCAAACTAATGTTCTACAAACAAGTCATTAAAAGTTATTTTAAGATCTCGGTAAAAACTACCATCAAGTTAAACAAAGTCGAAGTCCATTAACATTAATGATCTTCCTGACCTACAGCGAAGTATGAAGAATAGCCAAGGGCAGACGAGTAATGTACAAAAATGAACTGAAGACAAGCAGTCATATATATACACAAAGTGCGGCCTCTATAATGGGGTCCACAGTGAAGAGGGGTCGTGCACAAACACGGCAAGTAGGTCAACCGTTTAACATGATGGACTCTCGAGTCTACCCTACCCTGTCTCTTCACTCTTCAGTACTGCCTTCTACTAGTAGACACTGCCTTAGATGCTCTTGAACAAAAAAAAATACAAATTTAAGATTGTACAAGTACAAAATGAACATATTTGTACTGAGAAATGGTTTCCTCGGGAATATTTGTACTGAGAAACCTTCCAGGACACTTCGATTTTAATGTATTAAAAATGGTTAACTATGGTCTGATAAAACAATATAAAAATCGAACTCGTGTTGCTATACACGAGTTTTAACAGGTCAACTTTTAATAAACTATGAAACATCGATTTAACCTTCCAGTTGTAGAGCTTTTGAAGAACCATTGCTCCATTCTAAAATGCTCGTATGCAAAGATAGGGAAAGATCAACAGTTTCAGATTCTTGAGTTCTAGTTTGCACTGTGTATCTCCACTGGAGGTTTGAAATCGCTCATTACTTTATTTTGAAGGATAAAATATATTGTAGGATTAATGTGTGTACGTGCCGTGCCTTAAATCTACAGAGATAATTCGTAAGAAAGATATGGATATATTAATCTATTGTACATCATCATCAGTACCTGAGTAGGGCAGTATTTATATAGGGCCTCAAGTCAAAACATAAATAACTGATGTCGGTTTTCAGCGCACCGACTCGGTTTTTAATGACTTTCGCCTTATTTTAAAATCATCCTGACGTCTCTACAGGAGGGGCGTTTTTATATTTTATTTGTGGATCTAAATACTACCCTACACCTATTGAAAGTCGGACTCGTATAATTTATTGAACAATTTATTTGGGTTCTCCAATCTTCAGGAACTAAAGAATACAACAAGTATCATTCAAAGGGTACGGTTTTATACGAGACTATATGATGTGTAACAAACATTACCAAATGGTGGCAAATTCTAGAACCTGCAGGTTGCACTTTAGTTTAGGAGTTTGGCCGATAGAATGTGCAGCGGTACATTTCCACGTTGTTCAACAAATCTAGCTTACCTACCTTAGCCATTTGTGGTAAATAATTATTGACATTGTTAATAATAATAGGTAAAGATCGTTAATAGTATTACATTTATTTAATAATAAAAGTCTGCAACTAATTTAAGAACTTGGAATATCATAAAGTTTAGTATAGAGTTTAATGGCACTAAAACCGAGGAGCATGGGCTAAAAAGTGGTCTCTCTAGTATTTCCTTAAGGTAATTAATTTGATATCCAAAGTTGTAAGCTATATTTATATTCTTAGACCTCGGTTTCAACTGTTTTATGTTTGGTAGATTTGTTGTTTGGTATAAAATTACCAACTCAACATGTTATTATGTCATTTTATCCCTAGCACAAAATGTATACAGAGCATTAAAACAGATGGAAAATCGGGCCTTACAAAGTATACACTTAAATTCTAGGACGTTTTGGAACGAACACATGGTATACGAACTTAACAACCCTACTATTTTAGACATACTTTTTTTAATTTTAAGAAAGAAAAGGATAAAAATAATAAGAAAATGTGTTTGAAGGTATACACCGAACAAATTAAATATGCGTTAAGTAGCCTACTCACGATTTTGAGTACACAATTATTTGTGAAGTTTGGCCTACACTTAAAACTAGAGATTTAACGAACAACAATTCTTATGACAAGATTTTTAAGATTCAGCATTCTCCGTTCACCTTGTCAAATTGCACAATTTCAGTCGCATAAACAAACTAACCGTGATAAATTTCAGAATTTACAATAATAAAAGAATGTTATTCTCAGTGGCCAATTGCTTTGTTATATTGCACGATATCTGTTTACAGTAGAAGGTCTCGAATGTTGCATAAATGGTGTGTGATCAGATGAGTGGTTAAGTGGTTGTGGTGTGGGTGGGAGGAGAGGGGATAGTCAGCTGATATTGATTCAGGGGAGACAGAGTCAGTAGGCCTCTCTGCATCCCCCTCCCCAACCCTTACCAACCTCTCCCCACAGCTCACCCAATCATACATTGTCTATTCAATCCTCTTATACATGTTAAAGCTGCAGTGTAATTACGTGTATTTGGTTAGGGTAAGCTGGGTTGATGTTTATTGACGCAGAACTATCTTTTGGTCAAGTGATTGGCTTAAATATATGATTAAGTTAAAAAGTCAACCAACCAAACAGTTTGATTACGAACACAATATTACTGTTTTACTTTCTTAACAAAAGCAAAATCAGATTTCAATTTAGAGTTCAATTTGTTTTACAAATTACAGAAGACGTTAAAGAAAAGTCATAAAAGCTGAGAAAACCTATGATGTAACTAAAACATTAGTCACGTATAAAACGAGTTAAAAACTAAGGGGCCATAATCACCAATAAAAACTTGGGAACAAACAAACAAGTCGAACTAAAAACTGCAAGCAAAAAGAGTCGCCGTTGAGCTCAATTGTTTTCTTTGGAAGAGGCTGATTAGGGTCTTGGCTGGGCCAACAATTAATTATCCTTCCCTCCCATTGAAACCGAGGTCTACAATCTCCATGACTTTGACTCCGAACACATAGGCCAGAGTGATTTGTTAACCAGAAACCTTTTCCGGCACATGCATAGAGCATTTTTCTTATCGAAAATAGCTTAAGCTTTTTAAGTGAACAAGATGGAGTTTGAAAACACTAAAAGTTAGAAATGTTCAAAGTCTATTTGAGAAACTATTGACATTTTGAGAAAACGGTGTATCCATAAACGGGTTGAACACAAAACACAAACACTGTTCACACAATGCTTTATCGTGGCTAGTTAAAAATGCGCAAAGTATATGCTCAAGCCACTTGACTACTTGATCAACCCCTCTTTACTCTGAAGTGGTATCTTTTTTAAACTCGATAGTTTTAAACTTCAAAAGAATTGGATACCCTTTGTCAACTGAAATTTATGTTTCAACAATGACCTTGCCAGCTTAGTACAGACAACCACAAAACTTCAAAAAGATAGTAGTGAAAGCCATCGTTGAAATGTTCAAAACTGACATTAAATTGTCTCAAGGTTCTTGACACTTGTCTTCTTTTGAATTACAATGCAGTAATATATACTCATAGGAAATATTCACTCTTTTATAACTAGAGGCAGGGAGAATTAAGGAGCTAAATGACATAGCTCGGTAGTTCTATTCATGTAGTTCTTCTCAGGCAGGAGTTCAGTTTGCCAACCGGTTGCCAATTCGTCAATAGTACCCTAAAGCCAAACGCTATCAAAATCTCAAGAGATCTGTTGGTTCCATAGTTTTGTTTATACAAATAGGTTAACGTCACATATCTAAGAGAACGTAGAACACACCAACTGACAAAAGGGCTTAAGTGGATAGTTCGAATTAATAAGAATGCATAGTGAATGCATATAGAATGCACAAATATTTGTTTCGTGCATTGGAAGATTTTAATTGTAAAAGCTTTAACAACTTGCGTGACACGTAAATTTCTTATTTTAAATAAAAAAACTTGCGTATTTATTTGGCATATTTCAAAAGTTACCTTCATTGGCTAATTGGAGAGAAATATATCCTAGAAAGATAATCGAATGTCTAGCATAATCCACTTTTGCAAGGTAAATGATTGTTGAATTTAAAAAATCGATAATCGGCTACAGATTTGACCTTAAAAAGCAATCACCCACGTCGTATCTGTTGATCAGAAAGAGCAGAGCAATACAGTATTGCTACATGGAAGCAGAACGCCGTAAAGCTTGGATAAAACTCATAAATCTAGAGTTTGAATGTTCCAGAGGCAATATGCAAACATCCAATATCCGAGAATTAAACTCCGCTTGAGGTGTATTTAATGTTTACCCGCCGAGTGTGGAGGCAACCACTTCGTCTCTCAGCATATCAGCAGACTCAAATCAATTGCTTCACTGTTTAACAGTGTTTAGCGATTTTCTATAGGAAATAGAGCTATTCATTTCTCCCACCAAAGAAAAGGAATAACGGTGCGGTTTGTAGTTTTTTGCTTCCCATCACCTCCTGAGTCATATGGCTCATAAATCTTTCTAGAACTTACCGTTATCAGGTAATTTCATTTTAATTATTTAGTCGGAATTTCTCCACTTTGACGTTCCGAGCACTGGGCAGAAATTAGTTTTCTAATTTCTAAACTAGTTGAATAGATTTACTAGCCTAGGTTACCTAGTATACAGAAAGCAAACAACTTTCTTTGTCAAAACACATACAGCTATTAACAGGTGTTTTTGTTTACTATACAAAACCATAGAGTAAATACATACGGAAAATCTTAAAAAATAAATTATAAAAATTACTATAGTGTAAAAAAGAATTTTGTCGAAGTTTAAAATTAAAATATAAATAAAATTGTTCTGTTTTATTGGAAGCTCGCTCAGATTCACAGTAGTGCTTGTGGCTACGTGTTGCCTATGTTTTGTTCTAATAAATCGTAGTTAGGAATAGAGAGGTTCACACTATCGTGTAGAATTGTTATAAAATCAAATACAATATAATACATAAAAGATATAATATTTTATAAATGAATGTTGCTCAAAACTGTAAAGAGTACCTTAGTCTAGATTATAACAGTTATAAACATGTCTTTTACAAGATATAACAGTAATTTAAATTAGCGGTAGGTTTAATTGTTTGTAAGTGCACAGTTTGTAATCTGAGAGGTCGGGTAGCGAATATATCATAAGAGAACTTGCAAATGATACTAAAGTGGATTAATGTACTAAAATAAGAAAGATATTTCCCAGGAAACATAATAGTTAATGCCTTAGCAAATAAAAAAAAACTTAAAACTTTCTTGCAAATAAATTTTATTACGAAATTTATATTCTTATGGGAAATTCAAAATTGAAACTACCTAATAAATAACCAATTATTACTCGAAAGTACAAGTTTTAGAGCTAGCTAGCTATCAAAGCAGCCTTAATAACTCCGTGCTTCTAGTGGAAATTATTCTTCGAAAGTACTTTGACCAGCTTAAAACGTTGTATGCAGTTTTCATTCCATGATATAAGCGGTGCCCATAGTGAGACCCACGGCTTCTTTATTCGACTGCTTCTTAACACTTGTTAAGTTTATAGTTTTTTACTACGTATTACAGTTATGTTTTACATATACGTTAAGTATTAGTTGGGTGTGATCTAAACTTCAAATTGTGTTTGTAAATTTCAAACAACTAAGGTTAGTAGCGTATAAGTACACGTTATTTACTGCATTGTTAGCTGTTACAATTCGACCCTTTTCTTTCAGTATAGTTGTTTTTGTCTAAAACACAACTCTTTCCTTTTTTAGACACTATGAAAAGTCCCAAAAACATATAAAGCTGAACTGCACACTAGAAACTGACTAGGAAGGTAAAAAAGTAGGTAGTCGAACAAATAAGATTTATTTTAGGGAAATTATTTAATGCAACTATTAATGTCAAATTTGACACAACAACATAGTAATTGATTAACTGTGTAAGCTCCAGTAAAGAAATGTCCAATATCGAGTGCATATAGAAACACTTATTTAGTATTATCACATTATTTAAACTGCTGTGTAAACAAGAAAAACTCGTAATAGATTCAGCCGGTAATGGAGATTTCTGGTTACTCGAGTTTAGAACAAAGTTAATAGACAACGCGCTAACCTTGTTCCTTCACAGGGATTCTGTAACAGAGTTTTGTGGCTGTAGGCTGCATCCTTATAACCGTTTCAAGCAAGTTCCAATTTATTGTAGAATTATGTTAAATTTCGTTTATTAGTTGAGAATGTGTGTGTTTAATAGTATAACTTAAAAACGTTAAAAGAACATTTTTCTAACATAATCAAGCAAGTTCCTATTCATTGAACAATAAGGGTTAGTACAGTTCTTTCAGTTGAGAATGTGTATGTTTAAAATTATAACTATTCAGAAAATATAATGTCATATAAAAAGCGTTTCAGTCATATTGTGCTTTTATAGCGCAAGAAATACGGTACTTACGTTTACAATAACAAAACTCGAAAAACAGATGGTTAAAAATTCCAAATGTTTGAGCCAAAATCACGTTGCTTTTGTCTTTTGTAAAAAATGAATATTCCAAGGCAACTTATAACATTTTGTAATCAATCATTTTACTCGTACATTGATATTTTGTAGTTTTTGAGTTAAATATGTGGGAGCCTATATTTATTGTACGATGAATGTGTTATTTAACAGTTTAAAATCCCTTTGTGTTATTTAAGGTTACGGTACACAAAAAACGTTCGGTTTGACATAAATTTAATTAATATCTTAAGAAATATATCAACGTTGTTGCTTACAATGATCAGCAACTTTAAAATAATCAGGTATAAACCAAACCTTTTTGAGGTTTAAAAGTATATGAAGTAAGTGAATGTCGTTAATATGTTTTACACGTTATCATAATTATTTAAAAGTATCTAAAGGAAAATAATTTATTCTTGTTGTCCACATTTCAACAAAGAACATATTTTACTTCGAACAGTACGTTGTACCCGCATGCAAACTTAGTCAGTCAAAGTTAGAAACCTCGTTGTGTCCTCGCCCTTCTTGTTAAGACTACCATTCCTACGGGTATGTGTTAGTACTTTGCGATTTGCTTGTAAATGAATGTGGTAAAACGTATAAGTATCGTGTTAAGTCGTTAAAATATAAACCTGTAACGAATATTTTTTCAAAGATCGAAAGGTCTTCAGAAGTACGCCTAATAAATCTGTAACTTAAAAAAACACTGTATACAACTAATGTAATAATTCAGTCAGCTGGTTTAAACAACCTTAGCAATGCATACAACAAAGACTAACTACACAAATCACAAAGAATTGAATATGAACATTAGGGGTGCAATCTCAACTTAATGCTAAAATAAGTTCTTGGTATTTAACTAAAATTTTTCACTTAGTTAGGCTTATCTGTGGTTTATTTTAACATTTCTTAAATAATAGTGTTTACAAATATTGTTTATCACCTGTTCCAATAAAAGCAATTTAGTGGTTAAATATAGACGTAACAATGATAGCTTAGGGCCCTTTGTTCAATGCCAAGCTTAAACGGGGATCAGCAGCCAATCTCCAGTTCAGTTGTTTACAATCTGCATTGTTTACATTTTCACACAACTGTCAATACTGTTAAGTAAAATATAAATCACTATAAACCTCATAAATCAGTGCTTTGTCTGTGCTTTAATATATTTTACATCCTTCATAAACATGTTTCCATTAAAAATGCAAAGTTGAAACAAAGTAAACCTTAACCTATAAAACCTCCCAGCGTTTCTATTGGTTAGATTTTTAATTATCCTTTATCTCAGAACGAGCATGAATTGAAAAATGGCCGAGTAGCTACTTCCTTGGTTATTTAAGTCATATTTTAATATGTAACGGGACTCTTGTCAGAATAATTGTATATCATGTCTCTATTAAAATGTCTTCAAAACGCCTGCTATTAACATAAAAAAGTACGGGCAAAACGCAATAAACTATTCGATTCAACCTTCCATAATGTAAATTTTCAATATTAACTCGGTTTTATAATAGAATAAATGAAACTTTGGCTGGAGAGTGTGCACTTGTTTACGAGTAGGGCAGTGTACAGGTGGTGGGCTGAGTGCGCATGCGCGCGCTCAGCTGACTGCACACCGCCCTGCGCGCGCACCCTCTCACCCCTCAGCGTCACCGTGCCACACTCTCGCCAGTGATAATACAGCATATACATATACACTTTGTGTGTCACTCTTGAATGTGGGGTTGTGAGCTGTTTTTAGGAGTAACTTTTGCTCGGTATTTACGATCATGAGACAGCTGTGCGTGAAAAGTGTCGGTTGATATTGTGTGTAAAAATGGAAAATAGGTAGCCCAACTTTAACTTCTTGGATTGAAGTGTGTGTTTTTTTACTTGTATTCATTATTTCTTAATACATTAAATATGGATATTCCGGTAAATACCTTAAACAACGTATAATTTAAAAACATATTTGGTAAAAAATTTATTTATAAGTCTAGCTGTGAGAGTATAAAGCATTGTACATTTAGTGGACTGAATATTACGCGAAATTCGTCGAGTAAATCTATTTAGATCCTCAAAGAAACCACCGTTTGACATTTCACTTTGATTAAAGGTAAGTCTTTGACTGTTTTCACTCGTAATTAAGAGCTTGAAGTTCGTAATTTGGTTCATTGATTAACGTTAATTACGCCTTAAGTAGTTTACGAACACACATAATTCCAAAACCTTGTCGGTCTAAATCTCTGTTACTCCTTGTAAACTTGAACATGCTTTGAAAGTAGCAATTTTGTATAGTACGGAAACGCAAATAAATAGGAAATAAACCAGTTGTACTTGATTCGTGTGTGTTTTGCCAAACATTACATATTTCTCTGTATAGTAATCTATATGCTGTATACGGTGTGTTAAAACTTATAAACAGCAATAACTAAATATAAACTTAATATTTAGACACTTATGATGTAATAAATCTTATTTCCAGTTACGAGTTTACCTCTAAAGTTTTAAAAAGCTGTAAGCCGTTGGGAACATATTAAATAAATGTTTCAGAGATAATAATGCAACTTTTCTGATAATAAAATTGACTTTAGCAAGGGACGTCCCGTCGAGGGTATAATAAAAGGTTGTAATAAAAGGCTGAACCTTAAGGCCATCATTATAAAGGATTTACATGTTGTGTCAAATTCCGTTCTGAGTCTCAAAAATATTACAGAGAATAAATTATCTCACTTTATTGTTAGGAGCTAAATGTTTGGACACATGTATTGAGTTAAATGCTGAACATGTACGACCGTAATGTAGCGGTCAACGTAACAGTGACGGTGGACGTAACACACTATTTAAACAGATGTGGACAAAAACAACTTTTAACATGTTGTTTATTTTAGTTGTCAAAGTTTAATTACGTATATACCGGGTGGGCACGATAAGGTGTCCTCAACATATTACAGGAGTACTATTAGAGCTAGAAAGATGAAACAAACTTTATTCTCTGGAAGTCGTACATGGAGACTTCAGGAAAAATATTTTCAGTATACAGGGTGTGTTAATACTGAAACTCACGGGGTCAAAACTCGAGATTTGTAAAGATAATTTTAATATGAACATGTTTGTATTTGACATAATTTTGTATCCTTATTCGTTTAAGAGCTATTACAAAATAATAGATTTTAACCTTGGTTTGCCAGTATTTTAGTAGTTTATACGGTCGTTTGATCTGCTTGGTACTTACTTATATTGCACCTAAAAAATAAACTGTATGTATAACAAAGTTTTGTCAAGTTTAAAAAGATAAATAAAAGCCTTTTTATTTTTTTGGAAATTTGCACAGATTAACATTAACGCTTATGGCTACGTGTCGGCTACGTTTATTTTCTTATTATTAGCTATTAAAATTGTATTTGTGTTGGGTATGGGTCGTAAAACCAAATTAAGTTACTTGTACAAATTAATCACTATTAATAAGTGTGTCAATAGTTCTCTGTTTGAAAGGTCGATTGAAAACGTATTTAACAAACACGTTTGATATAAATATAGCCAGCCTTTTGCAAAGTGCTAAAAGTATTATCTGTAGTAAGAACGAAGATGTTTAAACCTTTAGTGGTAAAGTATCATGAAGTTAAATTAAAAGTCCATAACTACAAATCATGACATAATCTCACATACGAACTTTATAATATCTAGGCACTTAAACATCGAAACATTTGTTCGTGAAAACATAGTTTTTATCAATGAGAAAATAAATAAGAAGTTATGTTTATTTATTGATCACCAAAGAAAACGATGCATTATATCTATTTACCTTTTTCTGTACAAAAGTAGTTAGAAGAGGGTTTGGCAACTAAACATTATAAGAGCCAATCATGTAAATCTAAACAGCTAATCCTTTTAAGAAAATGATAAATGAAACATCTCAAATGTTCAAAGAGTGATGAATAGCTGGAAAACCTTCCTCCTAAAATAAATCCATTACCATACCATCATCCATAACCGCTAGGCTTTGTACGTCACATTTTTGGGTTAGCAGTATGAACCTCAGAATATGTCCATGTAGTCTGACCGTTAACTGGAGTCCACAAGCGTAAAACAATATAATTATGTTTGAGGGCGGTTTTAAACCTCGGTAAGCATTTAAACAAAATCTTTATTTTAAAGGGTTTACAAAAAACAGGCTTTTCTCATATGATGACCTTCAAAACCTTTACACGATTTCAAGTATATCTTTTTGGGTAGATTCAAAGTAATATGTTCACACGCCCATTCAATCATAGCTCTAAAGCTATTGTACTTTTGATGGGTTTAAAGATAATACTCCTTGGTGTCGAGTAAAATTGGCTTCTAAACTTTTGTAATGAATATTATTGACCTTTCATCCAAAAGTAGTTTTATCGGACTGTAATCTCTGTATTGTAGTTTTTCAACCTAGACTGCACAGTCATAAGTGAACCTTTATGGCACTTATAAGTGGTTTTATGTAAACATTGAAACAAAATATGGATTAAATATTTTAGAGGCTGGAGATTAAACCAGAAGTTTGAACCAATGGCAACTAAATTTAGTTTAAAGACGCAGATGCACTGATATTTCTTTCGAAGTTAAATATTCTGAATTCACCTAGTTAAAGGTTTTTGTAACAGTAGTCTTTCAATTTATTGATTATTGTTCTAGTACGTTACAATTAGTATTAAAATGTATTAGCTTATTCTACTTAAGACAGATTTTTCATAGCCTTTTTAAAGCAGGGTCAGAATATAATAACAGCTAAAATTAGTTTATTCAGGGTAGTTCAGGGAAATCTTAACAAACCTTGACAAGTTAAGGTTCATTAAATCAAAGCTGCTAGAAAAATTTGACTATTTGACGGCCTGAAAAATCATAATTTGACCGTTTAACTTTGTCGTTATAACGAAATGTTCGACTGTTTTGTTTTTACGTGTACTGACGTTATTCTGTCGACTATCAACAACAATAAAGTAAAGAAATATCAGTTTAATAATAGAACAATATTTGAAACGATAAATGACCAGACAAAGATACTCACTCTTAGTATACACATAAACCGAAGAGTACACTGACTGAAGCCTGAGAAGCCCCAGAGACGAGATAAATCAAGCCAACTGACTTGGAGGCCGGTGAGCCCGGAGATTAAGGTGTTAAGCCATCTCTGTTCATTTCCGGCCTAATATAATCACCTTCCATCCGCCAAGCTAAGCGGAACCGTGGAACAGGACTTAGACTGGATATAGATTAGGCGTGATTTATATTTCATAATAAGTTACAAATTGAATAGGTTTTGTAGTTTTGGTATCTTATTTTGCTTTGTACACATCAATTGATCAGTTGAACCCAATTGATGCACTTTTATCCTAGGTAATTAAAACTTTGTTTTGATGACCTTTTCTACTTAGGAAAAAGATCATTTTAATGATATTTATGTGGCAATGACGTCAGCTGTTCCATTGTTTTTGTTTGATTGCAAATATTGATCTACTGTAAGGAAGTCGACTGTTGTAAATTTAAGCTACTAAAACTATTGATCTTGACGGGGAATAGTTTAATATATTTTAAGAAATAGTCGATACCAAGTAATAACGTAATGATTGGTCGGTATAAACTATCGTACTTGAAGAAACTGACTACAAGGTTGAAAGGAGTATAAAAGTTTGAATTATTCTTATCAAAACTAAAATTTAATAGGTGCGTTTATTGATATTTTAATATTTACCCAAATCATAGCAAAGGTATCGTTGACAAGTCGGTCCAAAAGTGTATTTTTATTCCTTGCTCTTTAAACGATTCGTACGTTAAACCTGAGCTCCTGTTAAAAAGCTCCACTTTAGGAACTAGTGATGAAATATACTATTTTTAGTTATAATTTTAATTTCAACGGCACGGTCCTTTCAACCCAAATATATGTAAAAGCTCATTATTTAAAAGATTAAATATAGGCCTAATTACGTTCGATAAAGAATCGTCGTGTGAACTTGATTCCGTAGAGTTTACGGGTTGTCATGGATTCAAGAAGTGACGGATGTTTTATTCCATGAAAGAGGGCTTTTGCATATTTTCGTACATAAAATATACACTTTTATTTGGCGTCACTGCAAATTTATTTGAACGAAATTATGAATCAGTTTGTAAATACGGGGATTAAACTCTTGCCACCTGAGTGATGATCTACGACACTCTACTAAATACTTTTAAATAAGTGAACCGTTACAAACTGGTATCGTAATCCACTAAGTGTAAATATTTAGATGAACAAACATGAACAATATCATGGACAATTAAAGTGAGTAACTATTGGGAGAGTGACAAGCCAAAAGCTATCCGTCATACAAACAATGGACTTTTAACGTCATTGAAGTGTCCCTTGATCAGTTACCCAATTGCTGGCTGAACTGGTCGTACAATTGGATTAAAGCCTGTTTGATATTGATTGCAAATATTGTTTGTACTTGCATTCCGCTTAAATCCATACTCAATTAGGTAGAACGATACGTATTCAAACCGTATTCTTGAGAGTTATAATATGTGTGTTCAGATTATACTAGTCAATTTATTCTGCAAGGTTAAATTCTAATCTACACAAATGTTAATATACATAAAACAAGTTAACGCTTCGTCACGGGAAACACTAGTAATAAACTTAGCAATCAGTCAAGTGCTAGTAGTAATAAGCATAACAATCAAGAACACAGGTTTTGATATTAGGTTATGAAATTTTCGGTTGTATGATCTGGTTGTATGTTATTAAATGATTTGATAACTAACGAGACTATATGTGAACACTTCGACCCAATGATTTGGAGGTTTTCTATTCAACGGCATTTTTTTAACCTTCGATAACCCTTAACAATATTTTACAGTTGTAAGGAAAATGATATATTAAATTAGCAGACAACTGAGTTGTAAAACAACTTATAACCTCGATGCATACATTTAAAAAAAGAACTAATTGGCTTCCTTTTCAGTAGTACTTATTTGTAAATTGATTAAAGTATACTACAGAGGTACTCATAAGCTAAGTGCTAAACTTCGGAAAATAATTGAAAAAGGGGAAAGTGAAAATCATGAAGATTTTCTATAACGCTGCATTTCTCTGACAAAAGCAATTTTTCTTTACCCTAATTACTTGTATCCTCTTAGTGAAACTTACTGTGTGCAAATAACGGCAGTTTTACGGTATTTTTAGAAACTAAATTAGTGAGGAAACTGTGACTTTTACGGAATTGCGCTAAGTTTGAATGGTAAAAAAATAAAACCTAAAAACTAATGGCAGCCAGTGGGTAAACGTGTTTCAATTGTCTTCGAATTTACTATATTTTAGCCTGTTTCTCCAAGTTTGGTGCCTTACTTACAGGACACTAAGTGTAATAATTGTCACATACAGCCTACTCTGATTATTATGTAAGGACCACCCGATTGTTTAAAACTCAACACCCAGTAAAGTGTTTTAGTTCTACTATATTTAGAGTCCAAGCATAGGTATATTGTTCGTCACTAGCTTTAGCCGAGAGCACAGGTTGAGAACGCTTGCCCCGGAATGAAAGGTAGGCTACACAGTAATGTAGGAAAGTGAGTTTGAATGCAATAACCAGACCGTTTGTCACTTCTATGGCACATGTACGTCACTCTTTATGGCCTTCATCTAACTGTTGGAACAGTTAGTGTCATAGTAGGATTATTGCAACACTGATAAAACCGTATGACAAATACCACTATCCAAAATAATTGAAGACAGAATTTCTATTGAATTAAACATACATTGAAACTTTGACTTGAACCACCGACCATATAAGGGTATTTTAAGGTAGACATGTGATGAATAGTGAGTGTCATAAGAATTTTTATGGATGATGATGTGTCTTGTTACAAACTAGTGTGAACTGTACCACCAGTGCGTTTGTTAACAGCCCAATGACCAATGTGCAGATCAACGGCTTAACGTGACTTTAGAACCAAGGGGAGTGGTCATCGTAAAATAAATTTTAATTAAATACCTCTTTATTGGTGGCGAATTTAGGAATTTAAAGCCATATCTTCCACTAAACCACTAGTTGGTAATGCAGTGCAACGGTAATGCACTGTGACTGAAAGTAGTTACGAAAGAGCTAAAGTCACCTGACCAACTGTCCGTCTCAGCAAGTCTATTGAAAATGCTCGATTATAAAATGAGCAACACCTTTGGCACTTTAAATAGTGTAAATGCGACATGGTTTGAACTGGAAGCTTTAGATAATATAAAGATTTATCGTTTGCCCCTTTGGACATCATTTGATTGTGAAATCAAGTTGTCAATATCCAAAATTGTGTTAGGGGTTGTTACATTCCCGGGATGTTCCGATATGAAGTCAAGTCATCGTCAGACTACAATGACGTGACCTGAGTCACGTGAAGCCTAAGTGACTGGAATAACGACTATCATTTAAATCTTCCGGTAATATAGTCAATAAATCATTTGACTTATTTACAGTACCAAAAACTTTGCTAATTTTACTCGTACAATTGAGCATCCGTCCAATTTAGGATGCTCCCTTGTAAAATAAGCGAAACGTTTGTCACTGTAGATAGTATACATATTTTATATACGCGGTCTTTACCGGAAAATTTTAGATGATGTAAAATTTTTGGTCAATGACTGATAAGGTAAATTCAATTTTTACAGAAAACATAGATTAAAAGAGCTTTACGCTCAAAACTGTTAAACTTTTAAGTTAAACTAACGTGTTTGTTTGGTAAATATTGAACAGTGGTTTCAACTTGATAAACGGCGATTTTATCGTATTTAATAAGGGTTTTGGGCTACCTCTTTGTAGTTACATAATTTCGTCGTACGTAGAGCTGCTCTTGACTTGAAAGGGAACTTCAGTAATGGAATATCAAAGAGAGGAGGATACCCTCTCGCTTGCAAGAAGGACAATAAATTAATTAATCCACAGGTAAAGGAATCTTTCATGTGTGTGGTGTGTGTTTGTGTTCTTTGATCATGAAGATAAACCAATACATTTGATCACTAAACGTACAAATTGTATTTTTCATTCAGTGCAAATTTATAACAATAACATATTTCAACAATAAAATATTGTTGTTTTTCTTTAAATTACAAGGTGCGGCAAAAAGATCTATGGTTTTAAAATGTAAGTAGACCAATCGTTTAAGAGATACAAAGTGTTTATTTCGTGTACATTGCTATTTATGAACATTTATAAAATAACCAAAGAAATGTTTACGTGAATCGTTTAAGGTAAATGACGTCTTTAAAATTTGTCCCATTTGGGCCATGAATTCTTCAATCATGAGAATTAAGCAACTTTCCCTAACATTACAAGAAATGTTGCTGATTCGCTGGCGTATGGCTTTAACAGGTCTGTCAATATGCGACTTTGTTTACACTCTTCAGACTTAAGCAGAAGAAAAACAAATGTGAAATGGACTTAGGCCACGCAATATCACGAAACGCGATTTAACTCGGGAAGCAGTTGCCCAGAAGTTCATTACCTCATTGGTAATTGGGCAGTTTACCATCCTCTTGGAACCAAATTCTGTTGCGGTTTAGAGTTTTCTGTATTCAGGGATCAGGAAGTTTTTTCGACATAGTCAGATATATTTTAGTTGACATTTTCTTCAAAAAAGTATGGGTATAACACAATTATTTGTCATTTAAAACACAGTAATTGAACTATGAGGACGTTCATGCAGTTCTTTGATTTTTTTGTAACAATATAGGAAATTCTGTTTATTCACATATTCATAAATTAAAATACTGCTTCTTAGCTCAAAAAGACAAAAGTTTATTTTCTGTAAAAATCAATAATTTGTTTGAAAATTTTCTGATAATGTGAGCTTCAACGTTGATAACGCCATTTTTGTACGGTAAAGTGTAGGTGCTACGTAATATTCTCTTACAACTTTAAAATAAGACAGCAGTTATTTGCGTCCCGTTGAGGACTGGATTCCACAGCTTCCCTCACTCTCTCGACGTTCTGGCGTAGCTAAATAGAACAGTTGATTTCCATTTTAATGCTGGAAAGCGTATCTAAATTAACCTATAAAAATGGCAGTTGGAACTTTCCTTCTGGAACCACGATAAAACGTCTGTGGAATTCTAAAGCAACAATTATATGCCATTTTTAAATGCTTCCAAACGAACGCAGTTGCATCAGTCGACCATTCATGTGCTAAAATCGCATAACATTGAAACATATTTCACCAAACACCAAGCTGCT
Source organism: Matsumurasca onukii (assembly GCA_018831715.1). Lineage (NCBI taxonomy): Eukaryota > Metazoa > Arthropoda > Insecta > Hemiptera > Cicadellidae > Matsumurasca > Matsumurasca onukii. The sequence goes on along the minus strand of CM032060.1, from coordinate 64,679,110 downwards.
TGTTAAAAAATTGATCATTTTCCGATATTACTGCGGCATCGTGAAATTAAAAATAAATTATGGTTCAGCTAAATCATTTTAGTTAAAAAGGTCGATAGCTATTGGCAGCTTCGAAGGTCCACTTTAGCATCGTCTATTGACGAAGCGGGTCAATTCATTCAACCGTAACGTTTTTAAACCAAAGGGGTTTTGGAACGTACAATGTCGTATACGCATAACATTGACCTGTAAAATAAAAAAAACATAGTTCACATGTTTTTATTATCACAAACAAAAAGCAAAATTCCGTAACATAATATAAGTTTTGTAGATGAGATGGGATAAGAGAGCTCGAGTACGTGAGTAACGTGTCAAACAAAATAAATGTATGTAAATGCTTGCTAATTACCTGCTGTTAAGTATTTTAGTAGTTTTAAATAAGAATACTGTAGTTTTTGGGAATAATAAAATGGATCTAGGATCGACATTTTGTTTCCATATAAAAGGTACAGCTTAGGGACTTTATAAGGTGTAATAATTTTGTTCTCGGGTTACATCAAAATAATTACTTAAAACTGTTTTAATAATTAATATATTTGCAATTATAAAATAGATAAAACCTTCATGGACATCAAATATATGCCTAGGGAAGATTCCTTAAGTGTAATTTTTCTTCAGATTTACAACATATTTAGTGGGTCACATTTTTCTTAAAAATTCTGTTTGACCTTTCATTACAATTAGTGGATTTCACAAACTTAAAATGTACTCGTATTACTTACATACTGTTAAACCTCTCACTTTTAACTGTATAAACACTTCTTTATACTCGTTTATTGTAACAAATGATAGTAAAATGTTGTTTTGTTACAGGTAAGACCTCTAAGAAATCTACTGTAGTGCTTAGGTAGGTAAGATCATCTGTTACTAGACACACTATATAGTGAAAACCATGTACATTTAACAATTACTTTAACCTGTAGGTGTTAGGTTTTATTTTTTTTTTTCGCTATATTTAGCACTTTCCATATGGGTCGTATTTGTGTATTTGGATTTCTATCTCTATCATTGCTGCTAGGAACTGTTGTTGCTTGTATTTTTGCTTGACTCCAGAGGCTAAATATAGATTTATATTGACTTCAAAGACTCAATCCAGGGCTGTTACCCGGTCTCGGTTAGGGTTGTGGCGGGCGCACTCAGCCGTAGTCCTGGAAGGTCCTCCAGATGTCGATGGAGGACCGGACTGCCATCAGAGCAAAGTCGACCAACGTCCTCTTTGACGTTATGCCGATCTGCCGGAGTGCGGTTGTGGTTGACTTCGGGAAGGCGCCACGAGCCCCTACGACCACCGGGATAACTTTTCCACGGGTGGCCTGGAACTGGCTCATGAGGGACGGGAGTAGTTTGTTATACTTTTCTTGCTTCCGAAGCGCGGCTTGTGCCAGGGATGGACCGTTCTCGAACGGCACGGTCACATCGACTATAAGTACCTGATCTCGTGAGTGGATGACGAGATCAGGCTTTAGCCGTTCCCCTTGGACTTGGAATTCTTGTTCCCTGGCAACAGTGTCGCCGCGCTGTCGGGCGTCCTCTTCTATCCTCCCGACCATCCAGTTGTGGCGCTCTATCCTCAGTCGTTTGCCGGACACATTCCCCAGCATGGCCGAGGGTTCTTGCGGTCCGGCACCTCCGACGGAGTGGTCACATTGGTCTTTGCCGCTCTGTTGATGGCTGTTCTAGTGCCGGCTGTGGTGCATCTGCAGGCGGTTATGAACTGGCCGGCTCGCAGGGCTTGCTGGTTCAGGAGCCAGTAGTTCCCGACTGGATCGTCGCGGAAGCTATTGACCCCCTGCCCTTGCGAGATCATGCCGGACCAGTTCCGCCAGGCAGCGTCTTTCAGAGCCTGCTTCCTCCTGTAGATGTCTTGCTGGGTGAAAGGTGGCTGTACACCCAGCTGCTGTCCCAGGCTCGTTATCCTTCTTTCCCAACCGCCGACTTCTGCTAACCCCCGCAGGACAGGGTCCTGCTCTAGAAGAAGGGCCGCTCCGGCTCTGAGACCGCAAATTCGGACCTGCTCTACGAGGTGTGGGAAGCCGAGGCCCCCATCTTTCTTCCTCGTGTAGAGCAGTCCGTCGGTCGTGGACTGGTGAAGATGTAAAATCTTCTTTACTTGCCGACGTATTGACCGGTCCACTTCTTCTAGTTGGTTCTTTGAGGGGGTATTAATCGTCATGCGGTGGGCGAAGGCTGGGACGACATACTGCAGGAGGAGAGAGACTTTCTGATGTGGTTTGAGCGACAGACGACGCACTCTGTCCGCCGACTCCTCTAGATTCCGGAGATGTTGGTTATTTTCAAAACCACTCCGGAGGGAGAAAGTCAACCCGAGGTACGGGAATTTATCTTCTACCTGAAGAGAGGAGAGCCGTTGACCATCGATGGTAAGGTCTGTGGGGAGGGATACCCACGCATCTCCTTTACGCCGGATATGGAAAGCACTGCACTTGGCAGGCGATATGCCCATACCGACGCTCCTCAGGTAGTCGGCCGTTGCTCTTAGTTGGCCGTCCATTTCCCCCGGGTTTGTGGCAAACAGAGTGATGTCGTCTGCGTATGCTATTACCGGCAGGCGCTGACCAGGTGCGACGGTGAAGCCCGCTCGTGACTCCTCCAGCTCCCTGATCAGCGGGTCCAGGACAAGGTTAAACAACAGGGGGGACAGGGGGTCGCCTTGTTTGACACCCCTTCGGATGGTAATGCTCGTCCAGAGGTTGCCCAGTGTCGTCGTGGGGCCTTGGTACATTTTCTGGATCGTTGACTGAAGGACGTTCGGCACCCGATAGTTGTTCAGTATTGCCATGATGGCTCGGTGCGATACTGTATCGAACGCCTTCGTCAAGTCCAGTTGGACACCCACGACTTCACTCCTCTTTCCCTGCCGTATAACCTCATCCAGGATCCAGCAGTTGACGTGGCACCCGTTGCCCGGTCGGAAGCCCCGCTGTCTTGGCGACAGCTCTACCTGGGCCAGCAGCCGCCTCTCCACAATTCCGCTGTATAGTCTAGCGGGGATCGGCGAGATAGTAATTGGCCGCCAGCTCTCAGGCAGCTTGGGGTCTTTCCGGGCTTAAGAATGAGTGGTCCTGTTCTTTGTCCAGGCGGTGGGATACAGACCCCGGAAGAGGATGGCGTTAAATATCACCGCGAGCGTACCCGCGGCGTGCCGGTAGTTAGTGATCCCAGCCTTGGTTATGCCATCCGGCCCCGGAGCCCCCGCAGGCCTCAGCCTGCGTATCCGCCTGGTGACCTCCTCCACGTCAACATACTGGACTGTCCTGTCCGGTCTCGGGTCTTCTTCAAGGCGTTGCGGGGCGGCTGCAGAGGGCTGCCCCCAGAGATCATTGTACATCTTAATAGTCGGCTCCCGGGGTGGATCTACCCGGGGCTGCTCCTGTCCCAGGTCGCCGAGGTTATCCTGGATTACCAGCTCGGCGAGCCTGGAGAGATTTTTCTTGTACAGATCTTGGGTTCTGGCATAGCGGGTTATACGGTCTCTTGTCCGCTCTGCCCTTGCAGGTCTGCCGCCCCGCTCAGTCCTTGGTTGTCTAGTCTGGTCTGGTGCAGACTCCAGGAGTCCACGGTGGAGTCTCTCGACGGCCCTATCAAATTCGGCCGAGATGTCCCGGTCCTCCAGCAGCATGGCTTGTATTTCGGCACCGATGGGGCAGACTGGCCTGATGTTTTGGATGAAGGCGCAAGCCTCCACCCAGACATCGTCTGGAGTTCCCTCATCGTGCTCTGGCTCTGAATCTTCGCTGCCTGAAGGTGGGCCACCCGGCGGGTCACTCGGGCCGTCACCACCGTGGGTTAGCTGGTCTACTCCAACCTCCTCACGAGGTAGTGGCACCTCAACGACGGGTTCCACTACAGCCTCCCTCACCATTGCAAAAGCGTCGATGAGGGTGCTCGGCTGAGGGATAAAATCACCGTCGATGGATTCCCCACTGTCATCCTCGAAGGGGTTGAAGTTCTCCTGGGTCTGGGATTGCTGAGGTCTTTCAACCTGCGTCTCAACCACCTGGAAGGGTGCTGCCTCCACTGTCGCAACTTCTGCCGACACTCCAGCGGGTACTAGGTCGGGATGGACGGCTATAGGGGCTGGGTCGAAGTATTGCCGGTTTCACGACATGTTCCTTTTCATCAGCGTTCTACATCGGTCTCTGACCTGCTTCTCCGTCTTTCTTGGGAGAGCGAGAGCGACATATGCTGAATAGCCAATGTTTGCGGGTTTGTTTCTGTAGTACTCATGATATCGGTCGATGAAGATAATTCCTCAGCCGTCCATTTCTCTGGCACGTAGGACAGACGTGCCGGTTCAGGGGTCCAAGGGTGGGCCTCACGACATTTCGCATAGTGGACAGAGGCGCCTTGGAATCGCAAGAAGGAACTCGTACACTTGGCACATTTGTACCTGACGGTGACCGTAGGGTGCACCGCTTCGCGGTGGTCGGCGAAGCTCTTGTGTGTAGAGAACCAACTGTTGCAGTCTTGGCATAGACACGCCTTCAGGGAGTAGTCGCATAAACCGTGTGGTTTGCCGGTCCTGCAGCCCCATTGTTGGTTTTGCCGGGGCATTGTCAGCCGGGGGTCCGCCAGTAAGGTCCACTCCCCCCCCGAACCCTTGGGGGGAAGTAACATCCGGGGCAATACTATTATTTTCAGCATTAGGAACATGGAGTCTTGTATGTTCAGCGCTTGGGCTTGTTAGGCCCGCCTGCCTACACCAGTGCGGAAATGCCCCTTTCCGGGCCACTTGTATCGGGAGATACCTGCCTTGGAAAGCGTAGCAGTTTAGCCGTCTGGCACCCCTACACACAGGACTGGACTGGACTGTGAAGGGGCGTCTGAAGATGGCCCAGAGCGTAACCCAGACGTTACCAGGGGACACGAGGTTGATGTTAGAATGGTCTATCAACCTGAGGCTTAGCCTCCGTGGACGACCACAAGTTGTTGGTGTTGTGTGGTGTACTGCTTCCGCACATCTCCTGATCTTGCGATCACAGGAGTTCGTCCCCAAAAGTGATTATTGGTTACACAAAAATAACGTAAACATTGAAATTTGTGAAAGGTCGGTCTATTTGTATGTAGTTTAGGCCCTTAATAACTCTTTAATATTAAAAACTAATTTAATAAATTCAAATCTGTTGAAACTTCAAACTTGCATTCGCAGTGTGATGACGATAAAACTTTGTTAAATATTAAAATATTTTTAAGATTAGATATTCTTTGATAAGCTCAACTAAAAATTTACTAGTAACTTTAATTAAAAGTTTTATTGTAAAATGTGTCGTTCATTTTCTAAATTAATAAATACTGCATTGAGTAAGAAAGTAAGATATAAAGGGATAAAAATCCAAATATAAACATTCTCTGAAATATTTCGCAGTTCGTGTTTCCTGGATGAACGTGATTCAATTTACGAGTGCAAGAGGGAAGTAGTTTGCTTTACTTCACACCGTCCACGGCCAACCCTACAGTTCCAAAATCATCTTGAGACATTTTTCCTCGAGCAGTTTCCTGTTACTCTCCGGCTAGCTACATATTGTAACCAACTAATAGTATAACATAATTATTAGCAAAAGAAAGTGAGCAGAATAACTTAATTAACTTAACATAATTATTATATTACTAATTTAAGATTTGAATTGTACGTAGGTACTTTAGAACAATGAAATATTCAGTAAATTTACTCAACTTTCACATAAAGGTATTAAGAAGATCTAATCAGGAAGGAGTTTGTAATGACCTGTAAATTAAGTAACTAATTAGAAGAAGAAAGAAATTTGAAATCAAATTCTTTTCTTTAACAGTCCAATATTCGAGCTTATACTTCCCAATTATTAGTAGAACGTGAAGAAACAATAGGCTACTTTTATAAATTTTGAGATTACCTCCAGAGTTACGAGTTCAAGTATATTACTTCATCTTTTTCGTTTTACATGTTCTACTATAGTAACTTCCAGTACCTCCTAGTACTGTAGTAGTATGTATTTAAATCTCGCCCGTAAAAAGTCTAGAAGTATAGCTATGCCTTACGAACGAGTTTGTGTAAAAAGTATATTGTTCAGTGAAGACTAAAGCAGGTCGAACGTGTTTTGATTTAAGATGTGAACCATAACTCAGGTCACAACTCTCAACAGCTGTTGTAAATATAGCTCAAATATTGTCTTGCTTGTAACATACCAGGTTACCAACGGCATGTAGTCTTTTGTAAATAACTTTAAAAAGTTTAATAAATAGACCAAATTAAAAAACAATCAATCTAAAACCATGCAGTGGTTTCAGAGTGCTTGGTAGCCATCTGCTGCTCATGATGGATAAATACTAAAAGGTTGTGGAAGGGAATGGGTTGAGCTTGTTATCAAACAAAAGTAAAAAGCTTTGACACTAAGCACAAAACACGGTGAAGGCTACAATACCGAAACCGTTACCTTGACTCTTAGATCGTTGTAAACAATTGCCTTTGATTACTTGAAACGTTAAAATACATTATTTTCAAAATCGTGAATACATAAATTTATTTTTGTTTATCTTTCCCGAGGCGTAAAACACTCACAAAACGAATTGTAAAAAATATCAGTTTTCATGGTATAGCGCTTATCAACAGTTTATCATGTTGTTTTAGGAGGTTAGCTCTTCCCCAAAATGGAACTCACTAGTTTCTGGTGAATAACTGATTCTGCTGTTTAATGAATTAAGTCAATCAGTAACCACCAAGAGTTCCTTTCGTGAGGGAGAGGGGCACTTCCAAAATGGGTTTATGCTAGAAAAACTGCGTTTTTGGTTCGAATTCGGAACTCAACATTTCGTTTCCAGGCAAACATGAGCAAGTTAAACTGAATTTGACCTAGACTGTAAAGTTGCTTGTTTTATCTTAGTTAAAAGGTTATATAAAGGGTGACCGAGTTTGTATCGTAATGATTTAGCAAACAATTTAAGATGGTTTCTTATATCACTAACTTGTTAGGTAGGATTTACAAATAACGGTGTTAGTTTTACATTACCCTACAACTTAATAAAACTCATATTGACGATTATATGCCCGTACCGCCACGTACAAATGTGTTCAGTATCTTGACTACGGTAATCAATCAAATTACAATATTCTTGTAATTTGTTACTTACCGACACTGAAATTTACACAGTTTTTGGAATGATCCACAGAAACACCACATGGAGGTATCGTAAGCACTGGTTTCCCATGGGGAGTTTTGTTTACGCAGATCCCCTCACTTACTTCCTGGATATCATTCTGCGGGAGTTTTGTAGGGCAGATCCCTCACTACTTCTGGATATCATTCGGGAGGGTTTTAAGGGTAGTTCCCCTCACCTACTCCCTAGATATCATTCTGCGGGGAGTTTTACAGCAGGCAGATCCCTCACCTACTTCCTGGATATCATTCTGCGGGGAGTTTTGTGGGGGCAGATCTCCTCACCCTAGATATATCGTTGGGAAGTTTTGAAGGGCAGATCCACCGTCTACTCTTTAGATATCATTCTGCAGGGAGTTTTGTAGGGGCAGATCCCTCGCCTACTGCCTAAATATCATTCTGCGGGGAGTTTGTAGGGCAGATCCCTCGCCTACTGCCTAGATATCATTCTGCGGGGAGTTTTGTATGGCGATCCCTCGCCTACTGCCCAAGATATCATTCTGCGGGGAGTTTTGTAAATGCAGACCCTCACCTACTACCTAGATATCATTCTGCGGGGAGTTTTGTAAGGCAGATCCCCTCGTCTACTGCCTAGATATCATTCTGCGGGGAGTTTGGGGCAGATCCCTCGCCTACTGCCTGAATATCATTCTGCGGGGAGTTTTTAAGGGCAGATCCTCACGTACTGCCTAGATATCATTCTGCGGGAGTTTTGTAGGGCAGATTCCCTCACTACTTCCTAGATATCATTCTGCAAGGAGTTTTGTAAGGGCAGATCCCTCACCTACTGCCTAGATATCATTCTGCGGGGAGTTTTGTAGGGCGAATCCTCACTACTTCCTGGATATCATTCTGCGGGGAGTTTTGTAAGGGTAGTTCCCCTCACCAACTTCCTGGATATCATTCTGCGGGGAGTTTTTTACGCAGATCCCTCGCCTACTTCTGGATATCATTCTGCGGGGAGTTTTGTAAGGGCAGATCCTCGCCTACTCTCTAGATATCATTCTGCGGGGAGTTTTTATAAGGGCAGATCTCTTCGCCTACTGTCTAGATATCATTCTGGGAAATTTGTTACGCAGATCTCTCACCTGCTGCCTGGATATCTATTGCGGGGAGTTGTTTTGGGCGGTTTCCCTCGCCTACTGCCAGCTAGGTGCTAAGGACTTCTCTGTAGACTATATTTTTTCGTCTTTTTCTCCGGCTGTAAAATTGTCAGGCTGGCAGAAGAGCTGCGGCTCTAGAAGGGCCACACACAATTATTACGAGAAAACAATTACTTTTCAGACCAACGCCAGCCATCACTTTCAAACTCTGTCCCTGAGCTTTGCTAATAGTCATGGCGTAGCAGACTCTTACAGGAAATGCAAGACCTTTAAACTGGAAGGGTAGTCTGACGGAATCAGGAATGCCGGGAATAAATATGGTTTCTCCTTGGCTATGCCTGTGAATGGTGGCTTTGATAACATTACTTATGAAGGACTTTTACCTGCAGCCTTGTTCCGTACTCAGTTTAGGGGTTTAAATTTCTGAGTAACATGATAGGTGCCTCAACCTTGAGTAAGGTATTGCAGGTTTACCAGGTAGATTGAAGTGCAAAAAATTCAACCGGTAATGCACAGCATCATTGACTTCGATTACTGAATCAAATGAATCATGCCACTCATTCTTTGGGTCGGCAGCTGATCTAGTAAAGCTGCATTAATTGTATTTGTTGTGTCATTTGTAGAGGTATGGATTGCTCTCTCATAGCCCTCGAAGAGTCATCTAGTGAAATGTTTGGATAAATTCGCTCGATTAAGCTTTCCATACTGTTAACAATCTCGCACAGTTGGTTTGGAATAGTTTTCAGATCCAAATCCTCAATAGCAAATTTGTAGTAACACACACACAGCAGTGTAACCAACATTATTAAAAGTTAGCAAATAAAATTTTTGGTCCTTGAGACCGTTTTATACCGTTTAAGTAACAAATTAGGTAGTTGGTGTTCATTCTGAATTCTCTCATCGTAAAAATTGATAGTTTTCTATTATAAGTATTAGGTGGAAATAAACGAAGTGTATATTTTTAGTAAAAAGTGTTCCCTTAAAATTAAGGTAAGACCCACAATTATAATATGTCTTAGAAAATTCAATTGAAACTAACTTTAAACTATTTGCTGTTGCCAATATTAAGCTGACTCGTATCTCGTCAAACTATCGTAAAACTGTTTTACTTTAATATAATCATCATCGTATGGACATTTGTATAAAAATTCAAGAGTTATATTTTTAAAAATTTGACACCAGCATCAGCACATCAATGCATACTTTTAGTTCGGCAAGTAAAACCACCAATAATCATTCGATACATCTTTAAATTCGAAAATTACTTATTTTGCCGTATGAGTACAATTACAGTTGCAGTATTCAAGAATTCGAACCTATAACTGTACTGTATTCTAGAACAGTAATACAACTCTTTCAACATGCAGGACAGGTAGTATTTTAGTCTGAATAAACGTGAATGAATAAAGTATTCTGCAAGGCTAAATTGAGATTAACAGGACATCAATATCTGAAATTCTACCTACACATAGGCAGCAACTGGATAGAAGAGAGTCGATATGGGGCGGGGAAACTGGGCCAAGTGACCAGCTTTTACGTTTTGCTCGTTGACTGGTAAACTAAGAGAATACAAAAATGTTTGATATAAAACTTGTAGATAATTTCATGCCACACTAACGATTTTTCATCAGATTTGAAGATCGATCACTCGTTTAGGCGCTAGCGGACAAATAGTGAAGACATTACACGGCCCATTTTGCTTAATTTCACCCCTCAAAAACTACCCTTAAAATAGAATTTTACAAAACCGTTTCTTAGTGGGTGGTTTGGGCTACCACAAACAAGGTGTGCAAAGTTTCAACTCGTTAGGCCCAGTAGTTTTGGCTGTGGTCTACGGTCAGTCAGTCAGTCAGTCAGGACACTTTTCTTTTATATATATAGATTATTATTTTCATTTAAAAGTAGTTTGTGTGACAATAAATCTAAACGATCATAATATACAAAGATTTAACGTACGTATTGCCTTGCGTGTTTGGGAATTCGTTCGTATTGCTTGTACCGATATAGATGAAGAAACTGATGTAACTGTAGGTTTGGTTTTATCATGGCATCTATTTGGAAAATTAATCCTAATACACTACGGGAGATACATGAATAATACAAAATGTTTATGGAATACGGTCAACTTAACAAACAAAACAATGAAACCTTATACGTAGTATAGCCCTACAACGTTCAACTACAATCAAATCACAACATACTCGTAAAGTACATTAGATGGCCATACAGCATACAATGACTCAGAACAATGATGATGGCCAAAGGGCTAACGGAAGCCCGGCAGGAGGTCATCTGTTATCTGGATTGACAGGATGAGCAACATCCGGACATTGCTTTACGATGTTTTGAGGTGACAGCTGCAGTTGGCTTAGACAATCAAATCTATCTCGACCTTACTAGCACAGTTGTACAAAAATCATTTTACCTACAATTTTAAAAGACTGAACAAGATTTCATAGTGTTTAGTTTGTTGTAAGGCAAAACTAAAATACATGTTTTAGGTGTCATCAAGATATGGTGCAGCTTACACTAATTTTGATTATTCAAGCCCTTTCTTGGTGAAAAACATTCCCCTTATAAGGGAACAATACAAAGCGGTAGCAGTTACCAATACGTTGTGAGTCAAATGGGGCGTTTTCCTCCCAAATTGTTTAACACTGTATTTATGAAGGAAGAAGGTGCTCAATATTGGAAAGATTAATAAATAATTTTAAACGTCAAAACCAATATTTAAAACTTTATTTGGACGAGGCCTTTCAAAGGCTTAGTCCATATAAGTTACAATATTGATTTTGCGTTCATGCTCATATTTTGATCTATTTTTGATAAAAATTAGTGCAAACGTTTGTGTTATCCGTACCATTTGTATAACCCAAATCCATTCAAACAAACAAGATGGCGGTGGAAATTCGAGTTTTCAGTTTTGGCTGATTGGTTATGGTTGATTTCTGGTTCACAAAAGATCTATTTAAGGTAAAATATATGTTTTTACTGAGTTTTATTAAATTCAGTTAGTAAATTCAGCTTTTATAGCAACCATAAAATCCACTGTGGGGAAACCCTATCTAAGGGGGGAATTACAGTGTGAATTATCCCCTTTCCCCTTACAGGAAATTTGCTAGGACTCAAAAATCATGTGTGGCTGAACATCAGTTATATTTCTAGCTTTAATTGTTCATTAGCCACAAATTCTACAAGTTCGAACGTGAAACTAAACTTTTACAACAGCTTAAGTATAAACTTGAAACTCAGGCGCGAATTCATTGTTCAAAGTTAGCTGCCACACGGCCATTATATTGTGCTTAGGCGGAAACTTCAATAAGACCCTAATCCGGCAATTGAAAATGACGCGATGAATTCTTCCTTACGCTTTTAATTTGTAGTCTCTTTTCTTCAACTATTTCTGTAATTTTCGGCTGGATAAAGTATGATTGTTGATAGTTTGTTGAAAAATATAATGAGTATTCACTATAAAAAACATTATTTAAACTTCCAGTCAACTGAACTGTTTTAGTTCTTAAATATGTCTTAAATAGTACAGATAAATTAAGTTTCTTAAAATACTATTCCTCGATCTCATTCTCACGATACGAAAATGTGTATCATTGATTTTCATAGAAAAATGCTATTCTAGCCATAAGCTATTGTTTTACATTTAGCGGTAAGTTTTATATACGGGCACAACTAAAATTTGAGACTAAACAGGCCACTGTTTGAAAAACAAGCGGTTTTGTGATTTTGCAATCTATTAAACGCTGTTCTCATTCGAGGAATTTAGTGTATTATTATATTTAATGTATTGTACGTTTTACATAGTGTCAAACATATTATATAGGGCGGATTGGATAACTAGACTTTTGAAACTATACATTTAAACTTTATTTAGGATTATTTATAGCACTTTAAGTATTGCATTTTCACGTGTTTCAAAGTGGGTCTTCTCAAAACAAAGAATCCTGGAAAATTTTATTAATTCTATATATTAAATTGACTTTTTTCTAAAGGTCCACCTCACAGTAACAATACTTATAATATTATATGTAGCGTTTGTTTTAGACTACACCGCCACTTTTTTCCAATCGTATTGAACGGCTTGAAGCCTTTAATAAGGCCAGGAACTGTAATGATATGGTAAAGAGGATAATGTTCTATGTATTTAGAAATGAAATAAAAAGACAAAAATAATCGGGATATTTGATAAGTTAATTAACATAGATGTAGTAAGAACGTTGACATGTAAGTCCAATGAGTTAATGAGGTTAACTTGTTTAACCAGATAATTTACTGAAATCCAGTTGTACGAGATAAATCATCGCACTTGTTTTGTTTTTCGTGACAAATATCTCAAATGTGTAGTTAATGAATCAACTAAACTTACAACGCTAAGTTTGAAACGGGTTTTTGTTAGTAATAAGTCGTATTTTAAACCTTATTATTATTGTTAGTAGTTGCGTACGAAACTCCGTAGTGTACATATTTGAACCATCATTCAATAAATAAAACAAACCACTATACAGGGTGATTCTAAAATAGGGCGCCAAATTTCAGGGTGGGTTCCTTATGCAAAAACAATGAAAAAGGTTCCTGTAAACATGGGTCCTAAAACTCTTCGTTACCCTGGTAGCCGCCATTTTGTGTTTTTTACTTAACAATTTATATCTCCAGAACGGGTCGACCGATTGCGTTCAAAATTGGTATGGTGTTTATGAAAAAAACAAGGTCAATGTACGTGGAAATGTACAAGGTCAATTTAAGAAAAAATAATTATTTCATAAAACCTTACAGAAAAAGTATGGCAGCTGTTTAAATTTTCAAATTGTAATACCATACAAATGGCGCATAATACAAAACATTTATAGGAATAAAAAGTTGTATTTTTCAATTTTACATAAAGATACAAACTCATTCTTCCGAATTTTACATTAATATTTTCACTTTTTGCGTCCTTTTACAACTGGTACATTACCAGTTGATCTTTGATGTTCACATCTTAGGTGTACAAGTTGCACCTGTCAAACAGGTGAATAATTTTACTTTCAGCTGATCAAAAGTGAGAACTATTACCGCATTTGGTTAAAAACAGCTGTTTTCAATTTTACTTGTTAACCAGCTGATAGCTAAAAGTATTTGCAAAGTTAATATTTATTAACTGATGTAAATTGTTTTACGCATTCTTGATTGATTTTACGTTATTGTGACTTTTTGTTAAAATGGTTCAGTATATGATTAAGAATATTTTCTTCAAAGATTATGTGTTATGCGTATGCTGAACCGTTTTAACAAAAAGGTCACAATAACGTTGCCTCAATCGAAAGCATCAAGCTTGTGAATTGATAAGTCACAATAACCAATCAGCTGTTAGTAAGTGAGAAAACAGCTGTTTTAAACTAACGTGTTAATAGTACTCAGGATCAGCTGACTGTTAATATTATTCACCTGTTTGACAGGTGCAACTTGTACACCTAGACGTGAATCAAAGATCAATGGTATGTACCAGGACGTAATGTAAATTCGGAAAAACGAGTTTTTATCTTTATGTCAAATTAAAATATAACTTTTAATTCTTATAAATTTTTGTATTAGCACTATTTATGGTATTACAATTTGAAACATTTAAACAGCTGCCATACTTTGGGTTTTATGAAATAATATATTTCTTCTTAAATGTGACCTATAAACAACCTACCAAGTTTGAATGCAATCGGTCAAACTGTTCTGGAGATAAATTAAGTAAAAATACAAAATGGTGGCTACCGGGGTAACGAAGAGTTTTAGGATGTTTATAGGAACTTTTTCATTGTTTTATAAAAACCTACCCTGAAATTTGGCGCCCTGAATCACCCTGTATATGCCACTGTATGTAGTAATATACTTATGTAACAGTATTGCATTATACAAATAGAAGACATTAGTTAATGATAAACAATTACAAACTGAACAATTATACAAATACAAGTCACGAGAGGTTCAAACCCTTGAAGAGCTTATTTGGCATCAATTCGACAAACATTGATAAACAAATGAAAAGATTCAGCTTCAATTGTTGCTGTTCATTCAACACCCTTCATAAGAGTTGTTCGGGCATACTAACTGATAATTAATCAGTTATCGTATTTATATCTAGCGTATTTAGTGGACCCGTGGCGGGTTGGAATCGTGCGCGACTCCGGAGCTAATCACTTCGCTAGCGCGGGTCCTATCCTCCTCAGTCCTTTGTACTGTGACTATACCATTACGCTCGGTAAAGGTCAAGGTTGAGTGGTAGAGAAGACTTTGTACTCCTAAGTTCGTCTCGTTAAACAAGACAAACTTTACCTTTACATTGTACCTTCATAATGTAATCATAATATTTATAGTTGGCAAACTGCAAAACATGTTCGTACACTGAATAAAAGTTAAAAGGAGGAAAAGAGAAACAGCATAATATGTATGAAATGAGTTTCGGAAACTTTCTGCCTTCAGATGTATAGCCTAATATGAAACTCTGAAACTTTTAACGCAATCTTCTTCCGGAAGTGGCAACACAACAGTGTTAATACAAATTTATATACGTTTTGTTTTGTTTAGTTTTAACGCACGTAATTTCAACACCCAATTATTTTACAACAGTTTGGTTTTGTAGGTATCTCGTTGACGATGAATGCATTATACAAATATTGCCAAAATCTTTTTACTCACCTCTTTGGTATTACCTCAAATTATCTTTCTTATAAACAACCTTTTGACTTACTTGTTCTTGAAAATATGTCAGCTTCTCTTTTGCCAGCGTCGTGTAGCCTCATAAGTAACATGTGTAATTGCAATTAGGTTCAAAAGGTTTTCACCAGTGTTTATAAGTCAAATTAATTGATACTGTTAAGTGGTGTTAATGAATCTTAACGGTGTTGTATATCTAAAGAAATTTGAAGACACAATGTGTGTACCGAACCGGGACTCACACTTGCCCCGGGTGGTTTTGCTGACCACTATACCATTCGGTATAGTGATATAGAATAAAGTAATTCCTACAATCTGAAGGCATAGATAAGTTTGGTCCGCACATTTTGTCTTTAAATCTCTTCAGTTATAAATTAGCTGATCAATGTTCTTAGAGATTTTAGACGAATCATTTACTACAAAACATACTTTAGTCTGCTGACAAAACATTAACGTAGAAACATGTCTTACTTTTTAATCAACGAGTGGACAAAATATACCAACATTAAATTGTCTGTATCCATATTATATCATATTTAAAACCTAAATAGCTGACTGTAAAATGTTAAACAAACAAAACGTTCGTACAGTTGAGACTAACTTTGCAGTTCCTTTGTATTTTGTCGTTAGGAAAAGGTGATGTCGGAAAGGATTTACCCACGAAAAACAATAAATACGAATAGATAAGGCATAGAGACTAAGGCATACACCTATGACTTCAAAATAAACTAAACATGTTTTTGATGTTGTTGATATTGAATATTTTTAGTAAACATATGCATTTATAAATTTTTAATGTCAAATTTATCAGGTTAAAAACGTTACCACCACAATAGAGCATTTACTGCTTAAATGATCCACATCTTATTAACCAACAGTGAGTTTCGTTCTTCTTGTCAATCGGAGAACTTACACTAAACGAAGTGGCTGGTGTAATCTCTTTAAAACAAGATTTTTTAGAAATCTTTTGAAATCAAACAAAATTATTCAAACCAAAAGTTGATATGTTGTGCAAACCCTAAAACACTGAAACGATTCAGTCAAAGAAGTTTTTGGCTTCTGACCACTCTTGCAAAGAGAAATATCAAATGTAAACTGAAAGCTATGGTTCACCGCACATTTCCTCTTCCTTTATATGAGACCTGATATTTGTGTTGATCTATGTATTCAACCTCTCAGCACTTTACTGTTTCGTATGAAACTCATATATCAGTCGTGTTTCATCTTTAATCTTTGACGTGTGAGGAAACATTGTTTCTCTGAGCATAAGGGAGGTGTTATTGTTAAGTAAGCTAACTACTCACAACTACTCAACATTATACGTAAAGACTGAGATTTTACTTCAAACTTATTTCCTTGCCATAAAACTGTGAGTAGTAGTTACATCCAATAGTATGAAGCCCTGACGTCATGTAATTTGTTCAAATAGTTAACGGTGTGATATAACGTGGCATAGATTTGGAGGGTGTTGGATTAAAAAGGGTTGAATATAGATTCAATTAAAGCAATTGGTTCTTGTTTTTGGCTGTCTTAGAAATGAGAGGCTTTAAAAATGACAGTGAATAATAATGACCGGAAAGTAATAGACAAAAATTTGTTATTTCTTGAGATATTTTACTTTTGGCTGCATATAGTATATACAATACTAAGAACAATGTCAACACCAAATATTCTAAAATGTTGGACTGTTTATGTCTGATTTTAGAATATAAAGTATATACAATAATAGTATATAGAGGCCTACATACATAATAGTAATACAAAATCAAAATAATGAATAAAGAATAGCTATTAAGAATCATATATCGAAAAAAAGTATTATCTTAGAAACTACCTAGACAAGATAATATTGTTTAGTAATTTGAATAGTCTTTATCCCCATGTCAGCAAATCTGTGTCATCTCCATTTTCATAAAAAAGGTCAACACAAAAATTGTGTATACTTTAATCCGACTTTAAGCAATTGCTAAATTGTGTTTCTTTTCAGAGGTATATCTGATATATCACACATTACATCTACCTTGAAAAATTGATGTTCGCAAAAGAACTTTAGTTGTCAGGTTGTTTTGAAATCAAAGGACCCAATGATTACTTTTTGATGAGAATTACAGGTTGATCCAAGTCTTATAATAGGGACATTCCAGGAATTATAAAACCCCTTTTGTGACCTCTCATTGTAAATAGCTTGGAACATCTAAAACAAACAGTGCATATGCAAGGTATCCACATTTGTTAGGCTCTCAATGATGTCAACTCGAAGTTAATGCATATAATGTGTATATAATAATTTAAAAGAGTCTCACTTAAAGGGAGTTGTGTACTTTATTACGTATAATACAAGTATAATCACAATTATGTAAAATTCTGTTGTATTGCTTGTAACTTAATTATGTAACCACCAAGTAAATCATTGAGTGTACAAATGTATCTCGAATTATTGTGAAAACATAACTTGGAAGCTAGCGATGCACTCAGCTCGAAAAGCTTGTTGAATATTGCATCAAAGCAGTTCTTAGTCTGCTCGTATACAAAGTGAATCTTGATCATTCAATAAATCAAACCTCTTGAGCTTGAAGCACCAGAAACATTTCTTGACACATAAATGTTTTATAATAATATTTGTTTGTGAAAAGCTAGGGGTACTTAAGTGCTACTCGTACTTTAATTTAAGACACCTTCTCAAAAAACAATGTAATAAGAAAATTTGTGCACCGAATACAGGATTTAAACAACGAAATTAGATCACTGAAATAGGTTAACTGGCTTATGCTCTTATGATTTAAATACTAAGACCTAACTGTTTTCTCAAATGAATCATTAATTAAATTAATAGGATAAATCCAGTTTAATGATAATTATTAAATTTAAATAATCATTGATTATTTTTTACTTTTATAAATATACATTGTAAGAGCACTATTGACATAAGCTAGGCATCGGTATAATATTATTTATAATAACCTGTTACTTATGCTGACCAAACCGGCGAAAGCGCTGTATAAAATAAATTTAGGAAATAAGAAAAATAATGATTATTATAAATCCTTCTTCTGAACGTTTTCTTTGTTTTATGATTGTTTTTCAGCAAAGAGCTTACCTATCAAGGCAAAATTAATAAAGTATAACAAAACATTCTTTGAACAGTGCTAGCATTTTCTTGCGTAATAAACGAAATCTACCTAAAACCATTACAAACTAATTACAAAAACATAAGATCATTGGATTTCAGGAGTCTATCTTTGAAGCAAGAATAGATAATGTACGAGAGGCAAGGTTGTTAAGCAGCCACGTGCATCTTCCTTCCCCACATTGTCTTTGATAATCATCACTGTTGTTATGTGTGCCACGTTGTAGTCTGTAGCAAGACAACGGGTTTCCATTAATTAGCTTTAGTGCTAAAGCCACTTAAAGTGTATATGGCAACTTATATTGAATTTATACGATGTTAAATAAGTTGCTTATGACTTAAAATTAAAACACTTACCTTTTTAACAGCTTTTATAGAGACTAATTTCAAAACTGAACAGCCGTCAGAGAAAGTTCCTGAGTAAAAAAACCTCATAAGAGATAGATTTTTCGTACACACGTAAATTATAGTGTGAACCCAGCCAGTAATAACCACACAACCTAACGAAATTTGACATTCAATAATTCAATAACAGTTTGAGATTATTAATCATTCTCTTATCAGTTAAAGATCCAGCTTAGTTTAATTTAGAGTACAGTTAAGTTTTAAGGGTAGAAATAAACTATAGTTTAACTTGTTTCCATTTATATTGAGAAACGGGCCAGAAAAAAGTATCGAAATACCACCCTCATTCTTTTAATGGCTGTTTTAATCACTGAGTATATTGAGTATGAGTTATTGAATCAACATCCCTGCATTGGTACATATAACATAATACCATAAACAAATGGCTGATGTAGAATGTTATCTGTAGTATTAATCGTAAAGTAAACCTCAAGAGCTTGACATTGCTTTCAGTTTATACAGCTATGTAAAATTAACAACTAAAATTAACAGCATTAAATGAACAACTTCAACGAATTTTACTTTAGCTGTTTTAAATGTTTTCATGTTCATTGATAGTACGAATGATTTTCTGCAGTAATGCTTCATGAGGTCAAACAGTTTTTGCTGGAAATTGTCTGAAGAAGAAATATTTAGATAGCTGTTAAGTAACTCTTTGTTCTTGTACTTAGCCTTAAGCTTTAAGCTAAAGCAATTTCAGCGTTGTCAACGAACAACCTTTGGCTTAGCTGAAAATCGGGCGAAATAAAAACAGTCCAGCATTGGAGGAATTGTTTCAATGTACTGGGGAACATTAAAGGGCTTAATGCGTTTAAGTCATCGCCTGTTAGTTTATTATTTCTCTATTTTATTATACTGATATTCTACAAAGTTAATTTTAACTTTTGATATCTTTACGGAAAATTTCAGATGTTTCAAATTTGCCAATTTATGATAATTACTAAACGTAAGGTAGTGACAACAGTTTTAGGTTGTTAATGCTACACGACTGCCTGGCAGTTTTGCAACCTTTTGGCCTTTTCTTTTTCAATGAAAATTCTTGTGAAAGTTTTGCAATTGAGCAGCTTCATTGTAACGCCATTCAGTAGGACATGTGTGGGTAGATAACTCTAATACGATACACCGTATTAAATATGCTCTAGTTAAATAGTCGTTTCTGACTACTTGTGTACTAGTAACCTGGGTTAACACTTAGTAACTAGCTTATAGTTTGTAGTTACCTCTTTATAGTAATGTCATAGAAGATTTTAAACTATAACTATTTTCCATTAAAACAATACCAAGGAGTTCCAGGACAATTAAAGACACTGTAAAACCTATATAACATTTGACCAAACTTTAAAATGATTAAGGTGTTTGTTGACTCACAATGTGTTGTCGTTTGAAACTTGTCATAACAAGACAATGCATCAAAACAGATTCAGTAACCGATTAAGAATCTTGAAAACATCTACCATTCATCACTTTTGACTGGTTTTATACACGCGTATACGTTTTTGAGATTGTATACAGTGTGAACAAAACTGTTGAAGACATATGACTTTTAAAGTAAATAATTATTGATTGATTTGTATATAGCCAATAATGTTAATAAGTGTTGTCACTGAAATTATCTGTAGGTGTCTTTTATCACTGCTAATTACAAAAAAATAACTATTTAAGTAACCACCATCTCTACAAAATTTTACACAAGCTTTACGTGATAAAAAGTATGGTTAGCAAATACAAGTTTTAAAACCAGCTTCTTGAATGAAAACATACTACGTCAGTAAAAGAAAAAGACGTATTGCTGAGGTTTTTGCTCATTCTTTTTCCTCAAATCGTGCCTTGAATGTTGAAAGGAATAGCAAACCAGTTATCTGTACATTGTGTTAAGCCAGACAGAAAATATATGTATGTATTCAGTACCGTGAGGGGAATGCTGATTCAGCCATATTTTGTTTTACCAGATTTGATCGTTGTTCCCAGATGTTACACTGCAGATGTTTTATTATTGTTTTTAATGATTAAAAACTTTTACTTTTGTCATCGTGTTTTAACGGTATCTGCTTTAGACACATGTAGAGACAAGGTAAAGTTGCCCTTTATACCAGAAAAAAAGAATGTTTGTTTTGGTGATCTGTTTGCCTAGAGAGAAATAAATCAATTCAATGACTTTTACGTGGCTAGGACATCAGCTGCTTCAATCCTTTTGATTTGTCAGAATGTTTGGTATACTCGTATTCTACATAATTTGACTGATCAAAACAGAACTACTCTATGCACCGATCTAAATGAAGTTCTGAGAATGAATCTGTTCCAAATCGATACTCAGCGCTATCGATGGATGCACTAACAAAACTGATGATCGGCGAGGATAAACTAGTGTAACAACAGCTGTTTCTTCAAGTAAAAGTTATAACTCTATTGAGTGTAAATGAGGAGTTAAATTTGTGTTCTTAAGACATTACCATTTATTATAAGAATTTATTGATGTTATATCTGCATCATGACAAAAGTATTGTTCATCACTCGTCCCTAAAGTTTGCTTTTGAACCTCGCTCGTTTAATGTCCGAGGCGAAGCTCAGGTAAATTAAAAACCTAGTGATGGCATGTACGATGCCACTTATAGAACATTTATTCATCCAGTTTGTTCTGTGGTTGCCTTTACTTGCAGTATTGTCTTTACGATCAAACATTACTGTTTGTTCACTCATTGATCTACTGTTAAAATGGAACTGAAAGATATGCCATTGGCATTTAATCATCCAAACGTTGCAGTTATTAAATGTTGGTTTTATACACGCCACATCTTATGTGTTTCAAGAAAAGCTGTCCTAGCAAGAGAAAAGCTCTTTTCCTTGACGATGACAAATTCTCGCTAATGATAATGAACATACTCACTCGCTCTAAATCCCGTCCTTAGAACATTAACCTCCACTTACAGAGTGATATAATCCTCTCTCCGTTCTCTCTAAGGTATCAAGTTAACTCTGTTGTTGGTGTGATTGTCTTAGTTTAGTTATACACCACGTATATGAAATAAAGCTCAAATCCTCAGCTGTGAGCACTTCTTTGACATAATGGATTAAATAGTTTCTCCGTTATCCACGGATTTGTTTCTCTTAATCATCTTTTATTACTGAAATTGTTGAAGCAGTTATTTGAAACTTATTGTACCTCAATGTCTAAATAAGCCCATTAAGGATAAAACCACAAAATAATCATATTTATATGTTAAAAATAGTGGAAATTTATTTTTACTAAACTTTTAATTGTGAACAAACATTATGGGATGGTCTTAAAAATATATCATAATAAAAATTCCCTCGCTTTCAAACGAGGTTAAAGATTATGCTAGAGACTTTTTCTGAAAAGGTTACTTCAACACGGAAAACATACGTTTCTAAAACGTCCATTTCGCTCTTTTAGGTATTACAAATTGTTGAAATTCATTGTATTTAGCCACGAACTTGTATAGTATTACTATATAAGTGGTGAATTACCTCTTCAAACAGTTCCAAATTGGGGTTCCACGACCTGTTTGGACAATCGTTCCATCAGGTACAGTGACACACATTAATCGTACATTATGTGTACTACTACATTATGTGTACTACTACATTATGTCTACTACATTATGTGTAACTCGTACTACATTATGTGTACTACCATCTGAAAATAGGACCGTTGTCTCGAAACATGTAGTGGAACCGCACTCATTTGGAACTGTTTAACGAGGTGATTCACTAATTATATATTAAAACTTATGTAGAAAAAGGCAATGACACTATATACTGTGTACAGTATGTACTCTGGTTGTACATAACCTTTTGCATTAAACATATTACAAACATTTTCTTGGGCCCTATACTAGCTATGATTGGTTAATAGTATATTAAATTACTAGGTCCTACGTAAAGCTTTTTAACACAAGCTCAGTTTTAATGTCTGAAGACGTTAAACGAATTAGGATAAAAACACTTTTAAGCCAAGTGATGACCGATACTTTGTGTCATGATGCAGGTATAATGTCATTTAAAATTTAATAACTAAATTTAACAACTCATTTGAAACGAAGAGGCTGTTATTAGGCCAGTTCAGCCAGACTGACCATCAGTTTCTGCTTAATATCGACTTAGAACTCAACAATTTTGAATTAGGGTATTACAATTTAATTTTTATCATATAATACAAATGTGAACCAAGGGATAACACAGGGCAACGAAACTCACTCAGAAGTTGTAGTAAAATGCTTGTTAGTCTGTTTATTCTGGTAAATATTACAACGGGTAAAGTGGACAAACAGTCGACTGAGATGGCGATGTTTTGTTGACATGAGAGAGGCACTGAGAAGCGTAGACTTTGATACCAGCTGATGTACGACTTTAGTCCTTGGTGTTGTCACTTTGAGAGTCTCGGTCTGAAGGAAGGCTTGCTGGCTATGGGCTTCAGAGTCAGATCGGACACCTGTGAACACAGTTTAACAGAATACTAAGAGAAGTAAAAAAGGGTAAAGTTTGTCTTGTTTAACGAGGTGAATTTAGGACTACAAAGTCCTCTCTACCACTCAACTTCAACCTTTACCTAGCGTCACCGTATAGTCACATTACAAATTGTAAGTGGTGACTGCGGGGATCAAACCTGCGCGCGATACCAATCCACTACGGATCCGCTCGTCTTTAGAAGTAGTGTTTGAAAGACATTTTTGATGAATGAGTTTAGCCTTTTTTACAATTATTGTTATCAGCTCTGACGGGTCACAGTTAAAGAAGTGATATGCCTTATGTGTGGATAACGTTTACGGTTTACCTCAAATAACATAAGAAAATAGTAATATTCCTTTATATTATGTATTATATATACTCCACTACGATCTAGAAGCATATTATCAATCCAGAGTATAAATGTTGACCCTATTAAAACGCTGATTAACAGTATGTTCATATAGTTTATGAAAATAACCATTAAAAGAAAACTTAGAAAATTTATATTCATTGTAAACACATCCACATTAGTCACTGTAAGTATGTTCAAAATATCATACAAATTTTAAAATATTCGTCTAAAAGTATTACATGAAAGTAAAATACAATCTGAGCGTCTTTACCGAAAAGAAGATGACACTCTTCTAAGGAAACACTTCAATAGCTTTCATAGTCCAAGAATAATGAAATACGGGTATGTAAGACATTTCCATTTAATAGATGAGTAATCTCACAGGTTTATTTATACTTAAAGGCTCTTTTAACTGTAAATGTTGCTGTAGTATTATTAAATCAACTTTATTAGGATTATTTTATCATCCAACTACAAAGTGCTTATTTCTACATTCCTCACCCAGAGTTCATACCATAAAACAGTTTATTATACATAAGCCCCCTTCCTTCGCCTACAATTCACAAGAACAAAGGACAATTGCAAGGACAGGAAATTACAACACTTCATCTCTTAGAGATAATAGACAAGATATTACAGAGGGTGGCTTGGCACTGCTGTTTCCCTGGAAAATGTGTTCCTTTACAAATAGGAATGTCAATATTAGCGGGTATTTCAATAAAAACTAAGCATACTATGTTTGCGTTTGAAGGCAGTTTTCACATGAACGGTATTTGTTTAGGTTGGATAAACGAGTAATATAATTATAAATATCAAACAAAAGGATTCTACAAGCGTATGATAGTTTTACTCGCATTATCAAGCTTTAACAGGAAATACGAGTCGAGCTATTGTTATAGAAAATGATAAAGATATACAATTGTTAAAAATAAATTATTACTGGCTCCACTTCTAAGCTTGGAAGAATTTTTTGAAGTTGAAATTATTAAGGAAGTGTGCAGCAAGACAAAATAATTGGGCCACCATTAGAAGATTGTTCGTGGAAGTTTTTATTTTGTTATTTTACTACTTTTTTATTATTTTTAATTTGCTTATTTATTTATTTATTTGCTTATTGTTTTAGCTAATTTTTTCTTGTTATATTATTTATTTTTGCTTGTTTTATCCATATTATTTTTATACATTTATTAAGTATTTCTGTACTTGCCTACACGTTAAGTTTCTTGGCAATAAAGTTACTGATTACTGCTATTTATTTATTTCGCCAAAGAGAACGAAACCATTTTCTGACCGACATTTGGTACGAATATTCCTTTTGTAAATTCAAACTCAAATCTCTTCATTGTCAAGTAACAAAATAAATTGCATGACATTAAAATAATTCGTTGCTTATATTAAAAATTACGTTACACACACAATCTACACGTTCTTTTCTAATACCTACAGTCTTGTTTCAAGAAAATCTTTAACTGTATAAAACCCTTTGCTATGACCAATGCTTTAAAAGTAATGTTGTACGTTTTATTATGTTTAAAGTTAGTTAATCAGCAAATTCAGCCCAGCAAAGTGCCGTTGGAAGTTTTCCCTAAATTAAGTTTTATTCTTTGAGTTCAGTCCCATTGTAATGAAACCTAATGTAACCATGTTGTGAAGAACATGTGTTATACAAATTAACAAACTCCAATGAGCCATACAAAAGTTGCTGAGGATAGCCGTTTTTAATATATGTTAATTTAATATACCATTAATACACAAGTTTAACTAGTTTACTAGTTTTAAGATACTTCATTCAAACCATATATCATTCAAAAGTAGTGGTCCACAGAGATCAAAAGAAAATGTTTCGTCACAAAGTGCAAAGTTGGAAATGTCATATATCGCAAATATTTCAAAATGACGGCGGTTTAAGTTTTGCGAAACCTGATTTGGCTTATACATTGATTTGTAAATTCAGTGTTAGTGCTTAAAACTATGAAAACGCGTTTTATTCTCCTAGAGTCGACGTTTTCAGTTTGCTTCAGAATCTGACATTAAAACAACACTTTCCAAGCCCTATACATAGATCTTCATTCTTTTAAAACAAAATATTGATTAATCACATTAGTAAGCCCCTTGTTAACAATGTACCCGGCTGACCTGAATGTTGGGAGGTGTGGCCAGGATAAAGGACACCATCTCCGCCACATGTCTCTCTTCCAGCAAGGTCTGTCTGCGTAGAACCTCCAGGGTTCCTTTGTTCGTATCTCCGCTAGTCATCGCCCCTGGAGTCACACACTATATAAACACAACACTTTATATCATCCATCTACTGTAGTATCTAGGGTATACAACTTTTAAAATGTAGGAACTAAACAGGTTGACGGGAAGTTCGGAGATAAGACGTTTGGTTTCGATTTGATACCACTTAGGTATAAGTTTCCAACATTAATTGGAAAGCGAATTTGAATTTGAAGCTCTGAAGAACTTTATAAGAGTTTTTCACACGTCAACTCAAGCTATCTCTTCTTAAACCTTATGTTTTAAACTTAAAAGACTCGGTAAGAAACAATGTTATTGAAAAAAGGGTTATAATGTAAAGTTACTAAGAGTTGTTATTAAGGTGTTACATTATTGTTTTAAAGCAAAAGAACCAGTTTCATGTAGTCTACCTAACATATAGTTGTAGGTGTCCCATAGCTCTAGTGTTATTATAGTAAGCTACTGATTTAATTGCTGGATCTCTTTACTTTCGATTGAATATGTTAATTCCAGCCTCTTCGTACAAATTTATTCAGAACATTTAATACCGTAAATAAATAAATAAAATCCATAAGTCAGTTTTAGAAACATATACATGTTATGCATCCGTCATTGTACTGTATTAACCTTCTTAAACCGTGAATTCATATACACTATAATCCCAACCAAACATACAGAATTTGCACCATCATAATTCTCATTCATTAAATTTCTTTTATAGTCCAGCCCTTTGGTCAGTAGTCGGTTTACGTGGAGTCACAGTCGTGTGTCATACACTCGTTAGTATTATAGTGACCTTCTGCGACTAAAATTTGTTTCAAGCGAGTTTTGAGTGCTTTAGGCAACCTGTTGACAAGTTGTACCCCAGCCTGCGAGGGCAAACGCTCGGAAATTCTCCCTCTTATGGCTTCGTAAAGTGTAGGCTATATCCCTCCCCTTACTTGATAGCACTTTGTCTGATAAAGAAGCATCGTAAAAGTATAAAGACAGGATAATATAAACGGATTCAAATTTTGAATGCTGTTCTGCACGATTATCTCCATGAAACGTCGCTACGGTTGCAAATTAGCCGATTTTAAACCCCACATTTGAATTGAAAAAGACATTTGAAAATATATTTTTGGATTATTGTTTAGTGATTTAAACTGACCGTGACTTTGATTCTGGACTTGGCTTCTGTGAACTCAGCGCGCAGACCGTCTGTGAGAACAGTGAGAGCCAACTTGCTCGCCTTCAAGATGCTGTCCCGCGCCCCACCTGGTGACGGCGGTAATCTGAAACACATCAATATACATCTAATGAATGGTTTCAATGATAATAATTATTATTATTAAATGTTTAGTGTACAAATATTTAGCAATAGCAAGTTGTATATCATAAAACTAAAATTGGCCATTAATTCATAGAAAATATCTTTTAGACATACAATTTATACGTTTACTCCCTCAATAATATCACTCTACTACCCGTCAGTTGGCAAATATTAATTGTTCTCCCAAATGTGTGCGATGAACTTGCATTTCTATAGAAATGTTTCTGTAGAAAATCTTATTATGACCGAAATGTTTATGAGGGTAGATTTTGAAATACGTTGGGCATAAATGAAAACATTACGGTTTTGTGTAAGCCAATCCGCTAGTTCTCCCTAACGTTACCTTTTTCCGAGTAAATTCTCTCTTAGCTGGTCGGTTTTTAGAAAAGACACGTTTGAAGGATGTAGATACAGGTTAGGTGATTCAACAGTTTCGAATAGTTTAATGCTAGTCTACAAGACTTTCCTCTTTGCAACTTAGAGTCCCTCCTTTGGCAAACGGTCGTTTGTGGGTGTAACATCGTCTTATTCAAAGGCGATGGGTATATTTTACTCTAGTTTTTATGACGTTTAGTGCTCCTGAGTTACATATCTAAAGACATGCGTCGGAACGTAGGTCTAACTGTAATATTAGTGGACTTTCATTTTGTAATTTTTCACGCTTAGGTATTATACAAAAGACAAAAAGTGTAAAGATCTGAAGTGTTTAACCTTCATTTTGAAAACTGTAGTTGTATTTCAAATGTCTAACTAACTATAGTAGAAATATAAATTAGATACATTTACGAAGAAACAAAACTTGTATTCTTGTTCAAAATAATGAGCACAAGCCATTGCTAAGAATTCTTCTAATTTAGCCTATAATCATCTCACGAGAGAATCAACCAAACCCTACAAACAACTACAGTTCTTCTCAGTGAATAATTTCCTGTTTCCTCATGATTTTATTCATCTCAACAAGTACATGAAAGTTGTAACAGTTACCTACGTGTTTATATTGATTATATATCCGTCGTCCACGCCTCTTGACTTCATGGAGCGCACAGCCTCTCTTGCACAAATACTGGGCCCATACACGTTCACGTCGAAAATCCTCTTCCACTCGTCTGATTTGCCGTCTGAAAACAACCATTCAAACATGAACAAACATACAAACTTGCCTTTACCTAAGATTTTGCTTTTTTAATCGAAGAAGATTTAAAATGAACCGTGTTGTAAGTTAATAAATTATTAATTTGAAGAAAGTTATTCCAGTTATTAGTATTTAACTGACATTCAATGCATTACTCATTTGCATGCTCTTATTCTTTTTGGGGACAATCCATGAAGTAAACAGAGATGATTAAGGCCGGTCACGTAAGGCATGACAAACACTCTAGCACTTTATAATGTTTAGAATATTACTATGATTTATTGCTTTAATCATTGAGGATAGTTTTCTGAAACGAAATATTCATAGTTTTGTACGTAGGCATTAGAATATAGGGTGTCACCGACCACCTGTGTCACATTAATGGGCTCTCAAAAGACCAGTTTGACCTATTTGAGTAAAACTAAAGTTATTTCAGGGAAAAATATTGGTGACACCAAAGTAAATAGGGGTTCCAAACCCTCCTAGTTATATGGGATGGAACCCCGTTTTTTCAGGTGTAAAGAAGGGTCGCGTTGTACATTGTTTCAAAACCCTTCTAGCTTTGGTAAAAATTATTAAACATTGTCAGCGGTTTTAAATAGCCACATTAAGTTCGGTGACACGAAAGTCAAATATAATAATATATTTTTGGTTATAATAATAGAAGGTCATATCACTAAATCACTAAATCACTATGGAGATGCCGACTACTCTCGGTATTTTAAGGCAAATATGTGGTGAAGGATGAGTGTGATGAGTGTAGTAATGAGTTATGTCGAGGTGTAGTCTTGTTACACACTAAGGCCGACTCTTCCTAGAATGGGTCATTAATTAATAGCCAAATGACCAACGGCCCAACGTGACTTACGAACCACGCAGGTGATGGTCTGATATGTCTGGTGGGAGTTGATGCGGATGATCACTGAGACTATCTGAGCCGCTTTAGACCTATATCATCCTCAAAACCTGACCTCCATGAAGCTGGATTACAGGACCACACCACGAGTCCCAGTCATATCCAAATGTCCATTAATTTCTCCATTAATAGTCAACATTTCAAAGTTTGACTTAAAAGATAAGTTCTCAAATATATATAGACATTTCAAACGGATGGTCTGAGACACGTGCATAGGTTGAATATTTCACTATCGATGAGGGTTTTGCTTTGCCAGCAATATTTGTTTAACTATCCACAAATGTTTAAGTTCACTTCAGCCTCTACTCACCGACAATAGGTACACTGGCAGTGACGCTAGCACTGTTGATAAGAATATCCACCCCTCCCAGAGTCTTCTCCACCCAGATGAACGCTGTCACGATGTCATCTTCTTTGCTGATATCCGCCTTCACCGCGTACAGCTTACCTCTACATTCTATCAGCTCCTCTGCTATCTCCTGCAAAACAACACAAGTCATCAAAGGATGTCTACAGCTTGGAGCTAAGAAAGTATTTGTTAATTCAGTTGATTCAGTTGTCACAGGTGAGCTCTGCAAAATAACACTCGGAGCTCACAAGTATTTCCCTTAATATTTTAGATGCTAAGGTCTGGCAGTTGGATTCCAAAAGTTTAGTTGATTAAATTTGAGTCAGGTACTAAACTTCTTGTTTAATAAGAACTTAGGTACTGTATAGCTACCATCAATCGGACGAAATCAGTTTCACTCACGCGTTTAATCCATGTGCTCTTTTAGTAAATATTTGGCAATTCCAGCACATAAAGCTAAACGATTTCACACCTAAGTAAGAAATGTTTCCTTTACATTTAAGAGCTAGTGGATATTTGAGCTTTTAAAACAACAGGAACGAAACATTTTATGAATTTCCAGATAATTAAACTAAATAACAAAATAAGTTGTCACATATTTAAACAAAGCTCTGTAATTATGAGCAATCCTGTATTTAAAGTCAGAATCCAGTTAGAGAGATAGTAACGCAATTACCTGGTGACACAGTTTCGGTCGAAAACCGGTTCAC
This sequence comes from Matsumurasca onukii, assembly GCA_018831715.1. NCBI lineage: Eukaryota > Metazoa > Arthropoda > Insecta > Hemiptera > Cicadellidae > Matsumurasca > Matsumurasca onukii. Next base: position 64,649,113 of record CM032060.1, on the reverse strand, counting down.
CCATAAAATTGATTGGTAAAATCCATTAGTTGCTCTCCTCAAAATTTCAATCCAAATTTTTAATTCGTCTTAAACATTTTTAAAACGTCAGGAAAAGTTAACGCGTAGAAGCTATGATCTTATTTATGAAATATGTATAATTTAAATTAATCCTATTGACCATAAATTTAGTCACGTGACCATCTGGAGCTGACACAGTTGAAAAGCTACTAGATCTTACTATACCCATCCTTAGTAGAATAGTCGCTTAGTACGAGTATAGTGATTGAGTGTAAACGAATCGGGGCAACGCTCCTCTGTGAACGAATAGAGCAGTGTGGACATAAAGGGTCTCATCCCTTGTGCGTGACTAGTAAGTCTCGTTTTCAGTGAAGTACGTTGAATCCGAGGTGAACATTCGAATCATCTTCGTCACACGTCTACGCTTCGTGGGATCTCCGACGCTAGAGGACAACCAGGAGGACAAACAGGTTAACGTGAGAGTAACGAGAAATGTGAAGTGTAAATGGCACTGTACATAGCTTAATAGTGTGTAGCCATTAAATGAATAATTAATTGTGGTTAATATCAGTATATTTATATTTAGCCTGTAAATAAACCGTGAGTAAATAAAGACCGACACCTAATTATTTGTAACCCGCGAAAACAGTACAATACACATGCAATCACAATACCACAATAAGCTTGTTTTAAAGCATTTAAGGATATAAACAAACCTATACATTTTGAGGAATTCGTAAAGCGTGTATTAAACAAACTAAGATTAAAATAATCATAAACTAGTTTTATTTAAATTAGGATTATAAAGTGTGGAACAAGACCGGAAGGCAAAGTAAGGAAGGCAAACGTTGACAGAGGTCCTCCAATGTCCAATTATCTGCCCCCTCTAATTAAATACTCTCTACTTAATTGCCTCCACTTTGGTCGGCACTTTTCTTTACACGTGTAACGAGTGGTCTTGATTGAATTGAACCGTATTGCATTCGTTATTCGTTAACTAAAGTGCTTACAGTAGAACTTTTAAATCAACGCTTTGTTCATTACCAGTTAGCTCTTAATTTTGAACTTTTAAAACGCCATCGCATTTAATATTTAAACTTATATCAGATATAGTTTACAAAATAGTGTTAAACACATATGTAATAGAGGTTCCTTGACTAATCCAAAGGAGTGCCTCAAAGTATTATGTTTAACTACTTTATATTCAATCATTGACTTTCCAGCCTTGTAGGATTCAATATACTTTTCCAATCGAACATCTAGAACGTTGTATGCTTGTATGTACCAAAGATATTTTTTAAATATACAAGTTAGAAAACGAAGTTATGACTCTCGTGATGTATAATGAGCTAGAAATGTTCAATCATAATATAGAATGTGAATCAAAAGGTTATCAACTTGTTCATACAACGAACAATGTAAGACCCTTATTTTCTTTTCTTTTCATCAATTTTAATTTAAAGATAATTATGTTAGTTTCAAATTAACTTACATATTCTAATTGATGGTTTAAGTTTCAATTAATAGATAAGGGTCCATTTCTCTCTCCACGCTTTTTACGTATTACGAGAGTTTTCCCAATCCTTTTGATTTAACGTTCTTTAAACCATGTTTTATGGACATTGCTAAAAGTGAACAGCCTGTTACAAAATAAACAACTGTCGCATCTTATTGTAACTTATAATGACCGCATTTTATAAGTTTTCGCCCATCCAGGGTTTGCGACTTAGTAAATTAAGCCTGCACGTGCTGTAATCTCCTAAGGTACAACTTCCCTGCTCTAGTTGTACCAATGATTCTCATTACTTTACAATAGTTAGTCTGCCTGTTTGTATATTTTCTATCAACAAGTAACTAAAGCTGGGCTTGTTCGCCACACCTACGACAGTTGTTGATTTATCAATAGTGGGTGTTGTCAATGTCTCTCTCGTGGCCTTGTCTTGTTTATTGCTTGGTCAACAGTAGCTCAGCCAATCCATCGTAAGAACTTGAAGCTACTACAAGATTAATTCTTATGTTTGCTTTTCAACTATATTTAACAAACCAGTAGTTCTAAGTCCTATGGATGGGTAAAAGTTCCATAGTCCTATAGTTTAATTAGGCTAAGTTCTTACTTGTGGTACTTAGGATATTTTGAAAAAAACCCATCTTGATTGTAAAAAATTGACATTAAACGAATTTTATATTGAAAAAAATACAAAGAGGCCAATATAAGTGATTTATTCACCACTAGCGATTTTGACAGTCATGCTGCCATCTTCAGGTTAAGTAAAAGTTACATACATTAAAATCTGTTAACAAAAAGTCAATATTTACACAAGGTTGTTGACAAATACAAACCAAAACCTTATGTAAATATTGACTTTTTTATTAATAACAATGTATGTAACTTTGCCTAACCTGAATGGCAGCATATTTCAAAAGCGCTAGTGGTAAATAAATCACATATTTTGGCCTGTTTGTATTTTGTTCAAAATACAATCCACCGTTGCCAATAACCGCCTCTTCAAGAATTCATAAAGCGAATTGTTATGGTTATTTATAGTTATTGCTTTAACTGCTTAATATTGGTGACAGTAAATAATTAACAACCTCCTCAGACACCGCTTCATCTACAGGTTACATTACTTTGTCTGTCTACATTGAGTCTAGTACTGAAGAGGTTAACATAACTTACAATTACTTAAGCCTGAACCATAGTTTTGTTTGAATGTTTGTGACTTTGACAAGAAACATTCCCTGTAATACAAGGTGTTTCACAATGGTGTGATATTCCTTGTTTGAAGTTGTTGACGATGGCAGAGTTTCTAAGATTGAAATGTTATTACGCGGTTTTCCGTCATTTTTTAGTGGTCAAGAAGAAAACAAAGTTTTGTGATCTGGAAAAATAAACCCAAGCAAACACACAAAATCGTTGATTAAATACCATTTTACTATTGGATAAACATGCTAGCTGCACGAATTGACGGGAAATATACTCGTACTTACTAACTTACTTACATGTTACCTATTCGTAGGAAGACTAGTTTTGACTACGCCAGAGCCAAAAGCCACGCTACTACGCTAGGCCTACACTCTAAGCCCGAAGACAAGTAGTAATTCTATCGTAAGAAACGCCTCTGATGATAAAACGCTAACCTAAAGTCTACGAACGTTTGTCTTCCCAAAATTAGAATAAAAGTGCTTTAGTGCACTAAAGCACCAGAAACTCATTTAAAATGAGTTTTGTACTTAGGAAAACTTATCACAAATCGCACACACTGACTAAAGAGCTAGGGACGATGAATGAATGCAAGTACTGTATGTTTGAAAGAGTTCTCGTTGTGTAACGAGTGCCATGCATTGTAAAATGTGTATGCGATAATCCACTTACGAGTTTCATAGACTTTTTATTAAAAACTGTCTTATAATAGATAGTATTAATTTCAACAAAACACTACGAATACGTTAAAGCATTGGAAAGCTTAAATTAAAGGGAAGAGCCAGAAGCTATAATCTGAGGCAGATGAAATATCTGATCAGAGTACGAGTAAGAAGTAACAAATCTGCGCAGTTTCCTCTCTCTCTAGGATTTCCCTTGCCTCTTCCGCAATCACGGTGTAAAGCGTCATCAACTCTGAATCCAACTCTCAAAGAGCATTTTGATTAAGTCGCACATGACCTCTTCTAGATTGAAAATTCTCTGAGGGAGTCCACAATAGGGCTGAATGGAAGATTAAGTTCAAATTCTTCTGTCTCTAGGATACTGTGAGATAAGTTGCGTTTAGGTAGGGTATAAGCGAGAAGATTTTAGTTAAGAGTGGTATTCAAAAAGTACTATTGGCTTTAAGAAAAGTTATTACAAACGACTCGTAAACGATTTATGGAAAAATGATTATCATAGTAGAATCTTATTAGAAATACAAACCAAACTGTTTTAGAAATTTATATTCAAAACGTTTAAAATATATACGCATCAAATACTTTTTTGATTCAAAATATCGGAAAGGCAGTTTTAACACATTTACCGCGATCGACGTGTTAAAACGTGAAAACGTCATTTGTTTACATGCAAACTGCAAAGTGCTCATAGACACCCATCAGCCACCGTAGCTACGGATACCGTAGTTATTCGGATTCTACTAACTAAAAAATTATAATTTAGGTAAACAAAGATTAACAAGATATTGGTTGCATGCAATACGTTGTAGAGTTTTACTCGTTCCAGGAAATCGAACCCACGACATAATAAACTGAAAACCGTAACTGCACCCCTGAGTTATTGTTGGCCACAATATGAAAAATAGTGTCACCACTAAACTATCTCGGTTACAATAAAAATATTTTAAACAATGCTATGTACCTATACGCTTATATTACATTGTCTTAGTTAGCTGACAATGTTTGAGGCTTCAAACTACCAGGAGCTACAATACGTAATAGCATAGGCTATTACTCTGTTATTAAAGGTAAATAAAACTTGAAACTTTAAAGTGACATAACTTTTTTATTTTACCGTGCAATTATTTAACTTTACAGCACGATGAGCAAACCAAAAGGCAGAGAAATGTTTAACGTCTCTGACAGCTCATTAAAACCCTCTTTCAATATACTTCTGCCATTTCAGTCTTCTAATGACCATTTCAAGCGCTTCCACTTGTAGCCTTTTTATCGTTAGCCCCCGTAAATATGTTCAAGGAAATGTTTATAGGCCTAATTGTTTGTGTTTCAAAATAACAACCATTACAAGGGACGTTGGTGCACCGTTAACATGTTTAAAGAAGACGACTAGAACACAAAATAGTTAATATAAAATGTAAGTACATGTTTGTCCGAAGAAGACTCGCAATATATAGCATTTTGAAAAAGGGTACAATGTGTTTTATGTTTTATATATATTAATATAAAATATATGATTATTATTTCATCAATATCGCCATTCGACAGTTGGTTATGCTGTTATGCTTACTTGATTGAAACTAACCTGTAATGTTCCTTCTCAATAATTTCACAAGAACGACTTTTGAAAGGAATAATTCAATTTGGTTTTAAACAAGTTAACATTCACAGGACTGGTCGTTGCAACATATTACAACTGGCCGTTAAAACTCCAATGTTACGTTGGCCAATGGTCATGTATGAACGACATAAAGGGAATGACGTAGAAACTTCAAATTAGGTAAAACATAAACATTGGTACCCTGATATAAAACCCATTTTGATTTTTTTAGCCTTAGATAGTGCAAAATCATGACTCATAAATCATAAATAAGAGACCATTTAAGACAAACCAAGTTATAATGTCAATGCGTTCTCGTTTGATATTTTAGGGTGTGGCTAAAGAACAAGTAATCAGATCTTAAATCATATGAAAACTTCTCAGGTTCTTTCACGTTAGTATCTTAATAATAGAAAACAATTTGTAGGCATCTCAGACGTAAGATCGACGGAGATGAGACTGAGTTATGGGGTACCTCAGGGCTCCATTCTCAGCACTCTGCTCTTTTTGATCTACGTTAATGATGTTGGCTCGTCGGCACAAAAAGGACGAATTGTTCAGTATGCAGACGACACGACTCTCTGTTTCAGCACAAAGTCAATCACAGAACTGGAAAAAATTCATTCATCGAGCTCAACAGTTCAATCCAACACTTCAATGAGCTCAATCTCAAAGCAAACCCAAGCAAATCATCGTTCATACACTTTTGCTTGCGAGAGAATGACTCAGATCTTATTCCTACAGTAATGTTGGATGAGACTGAAGTTGAAGAAGTCTACTCGACGAAATTCCTCGGAATACACCTTGATCGAGGGTTGACGTGGGATTGTCATGTAGACAGCGTTTGCTCAAAATTGGCCTCTGGCATTTATGTTTTGAGGCAATTGTCCAAATACTGCTCAACTCAGATACTGATGACGGCATATTATGGGCTGATCTACCCACACCTTTCCTACGGTTTAGCGTTGTGGGGAGGTTGCTCTAACACAAACTTTTCCAGAATTTTTATTCTTCAAAAACAGGCAGTGCGAACAATCGCAAAACTGCAGTGGAGAGAGTCGTGCAGACCAGCGTTCAAAAGTTTAAAACTGTTGACACTACCCTGTCTCTATATTTTGGAAACCTGTCTTTTGTTTATAGGAAAATGCGATCTCGTAAGAGGTATAGATGTACACTCTCACGAAACTAGAGGCAGAGAGAGAACTACCGAACTGGAAGACACAGAACGGTAGTTCATGAACGTTTGCTTCACAGGCAGGAGTTCATTTCGTCAACAAACTTCCAAATTCGATTGGTGCCCCAATGCCGATTTAGTATTTAAAGCTCGTTGAACAATTTTGATCGCAGCATTTTATAGTTCAGACGAGTTTGTATGAACACATGATTGTAGAACGTGAACATACAGACAGACGGGCCAGAATACGGGTGAAATTTGAGTGAATGAGACTGTATGAGTGTAACTTATGTATGTTTGAATGTGATTTAGATGTGTGTGAAACCAAAATTTTAGCTAATATTAATTTTATTGACGATTGAGATATATGTTTTGTAACATATTATTCAATAAACATTTATTTATTTATTCACGTATTTAACAAAACATCTTATCAAATTTAAGCTTTTACTAAATATAATGTTAATAAGGTACTTGCAAATCGTTATAAGACTTATTGTTTATCAAATCCGCAAAAGTCAAACTCACCCTTTACTACTTTGTGACAAAATTCAGTCAAATAACGTAAACTAATAACAAATGCAATTTATTCACAATCGACCAGAGGAAAGAAAATAAAAACAATGGTCGTAGGAAATGTTAATTTACATCAACTTTTGACCGTCATCCTAAGATCCAATTACTCGTTCACTAGGTATGCCGCTTTAAATATCAAACTCGTTAGGTTTTTAATAGTTAGTCTGAAATGGTAACTGCATACCACGCCAAAGGCTGACTATCTGACCATGACTCAAAAATGAAAACTCACAATCATTGATTTTGTACTAAAATGCATATTCTAACTGGCACTACTTTTGAGGTATCTACGTCAACCCTTTATATGTCGTTTAGACATGGCGAATTTTATCATGGGATATGACCATGGTATGAACCACCCTATAAAATTAAAAACCGTAACCTCCCCTCGGACATACCTTGACCCTGTGTTTCCTCCTGGCAAGGCCGACGACAGTGAGTCCATGCTGCACCAGGTCGCGCGCCACGGCAGCCCCTATGCCCGAAGACGCGCCAGTGACCAGCGCCACTCTTCCTATCCAGCGCTCCATGCCTCCTCTCACAACCGACTGCGCTCCTGATCCCATCACCCACCACGCCCGCTGCTATACCTGATCACAACTACGCCTTACTCCTCGGCTCATGCTTCACCCAATTATCCGCCAAACTCTTCCCTCAATCTCCTGGGCGAGATACGCACACGCTATACGCCATTAGCGACAATTACCTTTCAATTGGTGTAGGCCCGCTGGTCACTCACGCGGAAAATGTAGGCTGCGTCATCCTTGAGCGCTGCGGGCAGGAGTCACTTGGATTTACTTGAGTAATAAGGTGGTTGTGTGACAGTACCGTGGGTTTGCAGTTGTGCTTGAGGTGTTTGTACGCGTGGGCCGGCACAGCATTGTTGAAGCTTAAGCGCTAGGTTGAAACAATTAAAACATGATTGAACCCTTTAGTAGACAGAATTATACCCACACTTAACATCGGGGAGTACAAATATATTCTAGTATAACCTGTTCACTGCTAATTGCATTTATAACACACACAAAATCTAGATTTGTCTAACACAACGTGTTTGCACAAGGACTGAAGCCTCTTAACAAATTAGTCACATTTTGAAAATACAATATTTTATAAGTCTCTGCTATGAAATTCTACAACGTTGTATCTCTATTTAATTGCGTTGTTTTAACGAGTTATGATTCGCAAAAGCTTTTGTTGAAACTGCGAGCTATATAACTAATCTGGAAAGCTGACCTAGTAAGTAAAGATTCCAAAAAGGCCTAGGTGGTTGAATATACTCGTAAACTCCAAAAACTTGTCTTGTAACTATTTATAATTGCAACCTGTACTTATACCTCTTTAACCACGCATCCATTGGAATATTTATTAAACATCATGTTTATTATGTGCATTACTAAGAGTATTATACTAAAGAAATTTGAAGAAAAAATGTTTGGACCGAACCGGGACTTTTAAAATTGTTTAGCATAACCGCCCGGCAAGCGGGAGACCCGGGTTTAAGTCCCGATTTGGGCCAAACATGTTTGTCTTCAAATTTCTTTAGTAATAAATTAGCCTTTTAGCGTTTACACAAATTAAAATCTAAGAGTATTATACGGAATACAAGAGTGTTTATATCTATTCAAGCCTTGAACTGATAATGTTTCTAAGAAAATGTGAGGAAAAGGACTTTTATGATCCTACACTATATAAAATCCTAGAGTCTTGAATAGTTTCGTAAGTAGATTCGTTATTCTTTAAGACGAAAAAGGTTATCTATGTACAGTTGATACAGGTTTAGAGCTGACACCTCGTATAGTAAAACAAGGATTTATTACGCTAAAGTAAAATCTCAAAATATTAAAATATTAGATTTTGAACTTTTTTATAATGGTAAAGGTTTATTTTAACTTATTTACCGACTAGCTTGATAACAGGCTTAAAGTTAGTCTCTCCGATAAAATGTTAATAGGGTACTTCAATGCTTTCTTTGTACTAATACCACCAAAGGTACCCTCACTTAAAGAGAAATTCCCCTAAATAAACGTGTTATATTTTCAAATAACAGTATAAACACATATATGTCTCATGAGGCACTGCTAGTGGAGATAAGTTAGGAGAAAATGTTAACACCGCTTATCACTCCATACTTCGGTTCAACAATCCGAGAACTTGGCTCATTATTTACTTGCCTGAAGTGAACTTTCACATTTAGATCTCAGACAAGGCAATTAACTCTCGAACCGTGGCTTAAAACACTAATTTCCTTTGGAAAAGTTATTTCCGCTATGTTTCGGACTCAACTGCGTTCACCTAAATATTATATTGTTCTTTAAAAGTAATTAACTTAAAAGACACACACCTTTATTCAGTTCAGAACTCGGTATTGGTTAAGCTTCCATTAAGACAAGTCACGCCATTAAGACATGTCCATTAAGACATTAAGCACATGTCGCACGACAGATTTGTAGTGGTGGAAACGGGGCTTTAGTGAGCAAATGTATAAACACAGCTGACGATGGTCTGGTAGTTTTGTGTAAGGAATAGGATAATTTAAGCCGGATTTGCCCTTTTGGTAGGTCGTTTACTCTTAAAAATGGTCTTTTTACGAAAAACAGTTTCTCCGCCATAATTTTGGGTTGGCTAAATGGATTTTGTTTATTTTTAGTACGCATTTTGGTTACGATAAAATAAGTGTTTATACCAAGTTTCAACTAAAAGTGATCATAAAAGCAATTTTGTATACTTCTCCCAAACGGTCACATCCGATGAATTGATTTTTCAAATAAGGAATCTATTTAAGACTTACAAAATGATGGACAGTTGAACAAAAAATGCGATCTTTAGAGTGATCACAAACATATATCTCTCTATTTTCTACAACTGTTCGACTCAAGATGAGCTGGAATGTTCAAACCTGCAAACAGCTTGTTCTATGATATTTCGTTCTCTTTCGCGAAAGAAATGAATAATTTTATTTTCTATGGAAATCTATTAATTACTGTGTTGTACTTTTATAACAAGTACATAAAGCATCACGTATTTGTACATTTACGTTCCATAACTACTAACTAGCTTGGACCACCGATAATGTAATGGAAGGTAGAGGGTGAGACGATTAATTCTGCCTAAGCACATCAGCTCACATGCCATTTCTCTCGGCTATTCAGCAAGCCTGTCAATTAGCAAATAGCAGTTTAGCCCGACAATATGCGGTGTAGAGGTAAAAGGTTGTCATGGTGAAACGCCACTTAACCCGGTTGTCTGCCACAGTTTAACGTAGGCAGTAATGTTTAAATTAATTTAACTAGCTAATTATTTAATTAATATAAAACCAAAATAAATACAATATTTGATAGACGGTTCTTTTATTATTATCAAAAGAGTTCTGCCATCGGTTGGTTTTAGCAGAGACAACGTTATAATAGGTGAATAGCGCATAGGTGTCGCATGGCTGAGCTCGGCATGTTTGGCCATTCTCTGCAATCGGTCACACTCGGGTCGTCAACATTGGGCACACTTGAGCATATGGTTCCAGGGGGAGAGATGACAGGCCTCGTAGCGCAATCTGTGCATGGGCTGCCTGAACTATGTTGAGCTGCCTGTCTGACCCATGCGGCATGTGTGCGCAATCTATTTACTATAATATTGTCTTAAGTTCAAGTTCTTAGCCAAAGTTCTAGGCAGAACCACTAGTCCTGTACAACTTGCAGAAAATCAAAGGCAAAGTACTATCACCTTTTAAGGGTACCAACACACTAGACCCTTTCCACCCATTTGCTAAATTTTAAAACCCATTGCATGTCATATTACTCTTTAGATATGCATGTTGTACACATTTTTAGCACTATAATTTATTTAGATTAACAATTATTGAGAACCTTATCACTAATCGCAGCTCAACCATTGTGCATCATATAAGCAATCCGAACCGGCGCTTTTCTTCATTTGGGAACCTTGCTTTCAAGTACATAAATTGCTATCACTTTACGAGTAATTGATTTTACAAATTTCAAAATTTGTTTCTGATGGCACTGAGGTTTCCAGTAAAAAGGATAGGCTAATCTGATATATATATTTGGAATCAATTATTTCGCAGGGACCAAACATAACCTCAATTAAGATCGAGAGTTGGTAAAGTTCCGTTTACAACAGTCATTCGGACCAAACAAAACCATTGAACAGCTAAAGTCTTTAATACATAAATACCATAAACACCTTTATTCCCGGGAATGAAGGAGCTACACAACACGTATCTCAAACAGCTCTTTTTAGTGCAAAACAACAGAAAAAGTAATTGTACTGGATATGCATATGTATATACTGGACAACAAACTAACAAAACGTTTAACGTACCACGTGACCATGTGATGTTTCACTGGAAAAGCTGGTAAATGAAGTTGAGCACTTGGGGAAACCTTGGTCTCCAGAGACAGATGCGTTACACGTCGAGACTAACCAAGATTGACGAGATCTCTGTGCTTCACAAACAAGTCTAACACCTTGTTAGTTACAACTAACAACCACTTTATCTTAGAGCTAAACATGTTAAATTGACAAGATCACTCCAAATGCAGTATCCATCTGTGGTTGAAATATTATTGTGGGATTTTTCCACTTTTTTTAGCGAACAAGAAAAAGACGACGTTTTGAGTCCTAGAATCTGGTTCCATCTGCAGGGGAAAACAAACTTAAAACATAACACAAGACATTAGGAAAAGAGCTAGCCTTAAAGTAATCAGCGTAAGTTGACCAGTCACTCATCACTGAACAACGAAAGTTTTCCCTTTTTATAGTTCATTAAGTTTTTCTGTTTGGGGTATTATTTTGTAGTATTTTACTGTCTCGATTATTAATAATAATGATGAGTTTTCCATTTTAATCAGTTGTTTAAAATACACCAAAAGTATAACATTCATGATCCCTAAAACTGAGTATCTTAGATATCTAACCAAAGATATTACTCTAGTAAAATATCTGATTAGTCTAATAGTTCTAACTAATAATTATTAAGTTGTTATTGTGTAATCCGTGTGTTATTATGCTAAACAATTTGCAAATGACTTGTTTATCCAAACTCCATCATTAAAGGTGACCGCCATTTGCAGTATCAATGGACATATATCTTATTTCGTAAAAATAATATCGGAGGTAAAAGTTGGACTGATTTTTACTATGAAAGAGTCGGTTATTGATTTGAGAGGATGGTGGGGAAAGAGGAGTGGTTAAGCCGGAAGAAGAGCCACTAATCTCTCACCACACATTTTTTTAAGCTTTTATAAATGAAACCCTATTCTTATTTGGGGTCGTACAGTGTTTGCTATTGCAGTCTAAAAGAAGGACTAATAATAATGTTGTTAATCACCATTGAACCTTGTTTAAGGCCATGACCAACATGACACGAGTTAACCCGATACTAATATTGAACGCTTCAAACAGCATCGATGATTTGACGATTAGGTACATGAAACACGATAATTGATTGTCCATTGTTCTCGTACAAACAAACAGAATGTCAAAGCATTTGTCTAGAGCGGGATAACATGCCTCATCGTCAAAAATAAAACTTACGTACTGTGACATCTGCCTTATTGTGTTTGGAACTATACCAAAATAACCTCAATAATATTAATTTTTAATGGTTGGAAATCTAATACCTCAGTATTGTTACTCTAAGCTATAATGACTCTAAGTAAACGTCACGTAATTAATTTAATGCTGTAAACAAGCCTTAGATCTTTAAAACTAAGATTAAGATCATAATATTTTTAACCTATTCTAATATTATACTTTAACCTTTCTAAGTTGCTTTTATAAAATAAATCGTAATTATTTTTTTCATTTCAAAGTGCAATACAATTTGGATTCTGTCAAAAATTGTGATGTTATGAAGAAATTATAATATGAACTTCGTCATTATTCTTTAAATATGTTAAAGTTTGAAATGGAAATTTTAACCCGCTCTTTAGCATATACGCTAACATAACTTCTGGTTTTGTAATAGATTTAAAATATCTTAATATTTCTACTTACTTCAAAACTGTTACATTATATTTGTTACTATACGGTGAATTCGTGTGTTTCTAATGTAGAAATAAATAATTATTATTGCATTTTTATTTTAAACAGCTCCATCTGTAACTTCTTATAGGCTAAACCTAAGACGACTTTTTTTACAAAACTGGAGTTTAGCTTGATCAAACTGAAAGTTAATAAAATTCCTAAGACATTTTAGGACCTTAAACGACCTGAAACAAGGATCAGGGTCAAAACTATCCGTTCTTGGAAATTAACAACATTAATATAACAGAATAATTAGGTGGGTTTTGTGTGGAAATGCTCTTGAAAACGTAATGCAGTGTGTGACCGCACGTCCAACTCCGTATGAGAAAAATAATGCTATACAATAAAAGCTTTCATTGCAGTAGTTAACAAATAACATAGCAACAAATAACATCAAACCTGAGATAAATAATAGTCATAAACACGTTGCAACCAAAGGTCGTCTTAGTTGATCGACAAGGCAACAACAGCTTATTAAGTTTCAGTATTGTTTATTTTGGCGCATACTGTATCACGTAACAACAACGGCCGCTAGATTTAATAAAATTAGTTATTTTAAAACTAAATATGATATTAAGTGATATGTTGCATTTATCATATTACGATCAGTTAACTTCAATAAACGCTTTTAACGAATTTAAATTACAGCAACTTTAACTTAAAATGTTATTTAGTTTTTTTGTTTGGGGTATTATTTTGTAGTATTTTACTGTCTCGATTATTAATAATAATGATGATAGTTTTCCAATTTAATCAGTTGTTTAAAATACACCACGAAAGTATAACATTCATGATCCCTAAAACTGAGTATCTTAGATATCTAACCAAAGATATTACTCTAGTAAAATATCTGATTAGTCTAATAGTTCTAACTAATAATTATTAAGTTGTTATTGTGTAATCCGTGTGTTATTATGTGCTAAACAATTTGCAAATGACTTGTTAATCCAAACTCTCCATCATTAAAGGTGACCGCCATTTGCAGTATCAATGGACATATATCTTATTTCGTAAAAATAATATCGGAGGTAAAAGTTGGACTGATTTTTACTATGAAAGAGTCGGTTATTGATTTGAGAGGATGGTGGGGAAAGAGGGAGTGGTTAAGCCGGAAGAAGAGCCACTAATCTCTCACCACACATTTTTTTAAGCTTTATAAATGAAACCCTCATTCTTATTTGGGGTCGTAGAGTGTTTGCTGTTGCAGTCTAAAAGAAGGACTAATAATATTGTTGTTAATCACCATTGAACCTTGTTTAAGGCCATGACCAACATGACACGAGTTAACCCCGATACTAATATTGAACGCTTCAAACAGCATCGATGATTTGACGATTAGGTACATGAAACACGATAATTGATTGTCCATTGTTCTCGTACAAACAAACAGAATGTCAAAGCATTTGTCTAGTGGCGGGATAACATGCCTCATCGTTCAAAAATAAAACTTACGTACTTCGTGACATCTGCCTTATTGTGTTTGAAACTATTACCTCAATAATATTAATTAATCTTGTAAACCACGGTAATAATGTTGTAAACAACAATATTATTGACTGAAACCCCTTTCTGATTATAAGTTTTAGCCTTTCTAAAATGCTTTATAAAAATAAATAGTTATTATTTTTATTTCAAAATTCAATACAATTTTGATTCTGTCAAAAATTGTGATGTTATGAAGAAATTCATAATATGAACTTCGTCATTATTCTTTAAATATGAATAAAGTTTGAAATGGAAATTTTAACCCACTATTTGGCATATATTACATAACTATTCACTTTGTAATAGAGTTAAAATATCTTAAATTTGTTACTTACTTTAAAACTGTTACATTATATTTGTTACTATACGGTGAATTCGTGTTTTTCACTAACTAATGTAGAAATAAATAATTATTATTGCATTTTTATTTTAAACAGCTCCATCTGTAATTACTTATAGGCTAAACCTAAGACGATTTTTTTACAAAACTGGAGTTTATATAGCTTGATCAAACTGAAAGTTAATAAAATTCCTAAGACATTCTAGGACCTTAAACGACCTGAAACAAGGATCAGGGTGAAATCTGGTAGGTACTTTTAATAATACAAGTTACCAACACATTTATGGCCTACTATCTGGTGTCGCGTTTTCTGTTTATTGTAACAAATTCAAAAAGAAAACATTAATTACACTTACAGCAAACACAACAATGGTATTCAACGCTTGTACAAGACATGTTTTTGGTAATCACAAGTAAGACCAACTTGTTCAGCACTTCACTGGCCAATCAGAAGACAAAACAATATTGGTGGAATTATTCTAGTTTAATTGTAAAGTTAGTTATACCTTTGTAAAACGTGTAAATAGTTAAAATAAAAATACAACCTAATAAAATAAATAAAAACTATTAATGTCAGTGGATGAAAGGTCATATTGTTGTATGTATATTATTTTGTTGTAAATTTATTCTAGTACATTCTTGTAACATTTGTTAGTTCAGTAAATGTATAATTTAAATTTACGTTGATTTAAAGAGCACTTTCAACCTTTTATGAATACGAAAAAACTTGTCAATATTTAATACAAAAGTAATTAATTTCAAACTGAGTAGCCCGAAACCAAATGCAATATAATTACAACTACGTACAGAAATCCTACGTAACTTATTCACTTGCACTAAAGTTCAACGTCAATTTATCGTGAACATTCAAACGTTTACTCCATTTAAACTTTTAAGTGGGTATTATCCCTCTGAGCTTGGAGTTTTCCAAAACTAATTCCATCCAATATTGGACGAACTGGCAAGATTCTCTTTATTACAAAGTGACTTTTATTTTCCAGGAAACCGATTTGTTCCTCACTTCTTCAGCTCTATTTAACCTACATTTCCTTGCTAAGCAAAGCTTTGCCTGTACGATGGTGCTATTTCAGTTTGAATATAAAATTGCACATTCAATAGAAATAGACAGTTACACGTTAAACATAGAATGATACAGTTTTCCTAAGGTTTTGTACTGAGCTAGTTAATATTTATATTTACCGGTTTAGCATTTATCCACTTATACACATATCTAAAATGAATATTTAATTGAATTGATTTAGTTTAGGTTGTTGTTTTATCCCATAGATATTTTATACATATGTATACTCGCTGAGGCAATATATGAGTTAAATGCAGCTTTTAACAAAGCTACGAGTAATAAATAAACGAATATAGTAATAAATAAACTAATAGTTAC
This sequence comes from Matsumurasca onukii, assembly GCA_018831715.1. Taxonomy (NCBI): domain Eukaryota; kingdom Metazoa; phylum Arthropoda; class Insecta; order Hemiptera; family Cicadellidae; genus Matsumurasca; species Matsumurasca onukii. The sequence continues at coordinate 64,633,116 of CM032060.1, read as the reverse complement.
ACAAAATCAAAATAGTTCTTAGAGAAAATTGTAGACATTATTCGTGCATAAAATTGCATTGCTTTCTGGTCCTCAACGGCAAGTTCTATGTAAAGTTTCACAGTTCACCTGAGTAAAAGTTACAAAATGAATATTTTGGTTTAATAATTAATTGCACTTAGAGATCAATGATAAATTAAATCACGAGTAAGCATGAATTCAACTGCACACAATGTAATATATTATAGCCTTAGCTATTCATAATTTGAGTGATGTCATGTCTTTGCGGATACAAAGTTAAATATTATGTCTTATGTAAAATGTTCAAACAATTTAGTGGACAATATAAAATAAACATTTAGTACTTAGGAACTTCACGTTTCAATTACGGTTCAGTTCAATATTATTAGTTTGAAATTGTGCTACAAATAACAACTGAAAGAATCATTCCAATTTAATACATTTTAGAGTGTGATTTCATTTTCCGTAGTATTGTAAACCTTTTAAAAATCTGTTGTGTCGAAAATAATTTAAAGAAGGATTAATAATTACCAAAAGTGAAAAGTAAAGAAAACAAGTTGTCCATGAGTAAAATAAATACAACATGGACAATTTATACAATAACTACGTGGTGTTACAGAATATTCTATGGTGCATCCACGTCCTGATCATCACAAGCTATCTAATGACTTGTAAACAACATTTGTATCGCCAAGTAATGTTTATAATCTGTTTCAGGTAATATTCCATTTTTGCGGTAACTTCTACTTGTAAGTGAAATATTATAAGTACATCTAATTCACTATAGAATGTAAAGTTAGGTTCAAGTTTACATAAGAAATGAAAGACCTATACTTATAAATACTGTATACCTAGAAAGTCTCTAACAGCTGATTTATAAGCATAACAGCTAGAGTGGATTTTAACATGTGTATACACTTTCGGACTATTCAATCTACTTAAATGTATAACAAGTATCCAACAACTTATGGCCGTATTAATTCATATAGTAACCGTACAGCCTGACTTAGCCTATTGTAGCATATTTACTATGTAGTAGATGATTATATGTCCAATATCTCGATTTAAACCTGGCCTGAAGAAAACACGTACGTTGCTATCACAAAATTCAAAAAAAGGAAAGTTCTTGGCTGTTTACTTGGATACAATCCACTTAACACTACAATCGATATGATAGAATCAAACTAGTTAACCTATAATAAAAATGAGGCTAGTTTAAAAAATCATTATTTTATTATTCTAATCGAGTGTTTTGCTTTTAATTTAAATATTTACGTTCATTTAAATGTCAGATAAGAGTAACGATTTTTTAACGAACTTGATTATTTATATGCAGATTAAGTGGAAGAGAGGACTTCCTAGTCCTAACTTCACCTAAAGAAAGTCATGTTTCATTTATTTTGCTTTATTCATAAAAGATAAAAAGAACATTAGTGTCCCAATAAACTGTCTTTAAGCACTACTTGCAAACGTTTAAAGGCTTCTTGTGCTTAAAACCTGTTAAAAGAATATCGTTTCGCGTGGATTGGGATCTTGTTTGGCAAGATTGGTAACTTTCAAACTAAGACTAAGTTTCCCTAACACTAAGCTGTCAGATGGCTGTTGAGTAAGGACCGTAATAAATAAAAACTTCAGTCATAAGTTTGCCATCGCTGAGCTGTCGGCCATTCATGCATTCAAATCTGCTATTTAGAACTTTGTTGGGAAACACAGATATTCCATCCACCCTGCAGAGTCCTGTAAGCCTGATATATCGCAGGCTGATATTGAAGTGTCCTATAATCAACGGTTATGTGTTGTTTGAATAGCAAACTTATTTTCCGTGAACAGTAACCAAATTTAACAGTACTCTGTATAATGTTGAGTATTTTCACAAGCGTATATATTAACAAAAAATGTGATTTTCTTGCAAATGCACAGTATAGATTAATATTTTGAATTCTTCATTTTAGTTTTCTAACATTTTATACAAATTTAGATAATACGTTGGGTTTTTGAGTTGTCTTCCCTCAATAATGGCCTTCACTTACTAATTTTGCTCAAAACGTTCTGTTTTGAGTAAGACGCTAATCGGTTAAGTTTTGCACCTTAAAAAGCCTTAACTTGCAATGGTATGTAGTATTTCAATATCTTTACCCCAAAACACCAACAAGGTTGTATTTGTCGTATATAACGCAAATATGTTAAAATTTAACATATCATAAAAGTGACTGTTTTATTAAGTTTGATAGCAACTGATGACAATCAACTTGACTTTCCATGTGTCCATTTGTCTGGTAGGTGTTTTGGGGTAAAATTTGAAAATTATGGTAACCTCTCCCCAACCTTAAACCCTCGGTTGAATCAAAAGTACTTTAGGGTACCCTAACAACATTTTCCAAAACGTGTTTAAGTGGTTGGAACGACTTTTGAAACTTGTAGTACGAGTATATTTAGAAAGTATTGGCAACAATTTGAATTAGAACCATGTTAAAAATGCAAAACCCCTCACTTCTGGCCATTAAGATGCCTAGAGTGTCTTCATGCATTAAACGAAACTGACCGGCTACACTAAACAAGCAGGTGAGCTCTGCTAAACTGAAGGCTTGCAGTAATATTTTTCGAAAGATAATATATTTGAACAAACTAGTAACGCATCTAGGAGAGCTTCTGATTGGAGTTATAATCTTGAAGTTGATGAAAACACAAATTATCAAATAAAAACGTTTATAGCTGGTGGATTACCAAATTATAAACGTTTTTATTAGATAATACGTGTTGCAAAACTAGTAACGTTTGATATTGAAACATTATTAAAGACGTGTTCAATTGTGTTTTTGAACAAAAACGTGCCGTTTCGGTACCAGGAATCTTGTCCCTTCTTCAGGTTACTTTTCGCCTGAAGACGGGATCAGATTTCAGATCCCGAAACGTCATGTTTTTCTTGTTCACTAACTACACCAAAACACCGTTAAAATATTTCAACCTCAGAAATTCTACCATCGTTAACACATAATCAAACGTATTTAACGAGTGATACCAAAGGGAGACCTAAAGTTAGGAAGATACTGAAGGTTCAGCGAGTTTGAGGAAGATTGGTTACAAAGTGAGCAGGAGGAACGCGCAGTGGACTGAGACGCGGGGACCCACCCACTTCATGTCAACCGTCTATTGTTCTCCCGCCCTCTGAACAATAATTAAATTCAAATCGATTGCGAACACAGCATCCTTCACTGGAAACACTTGGATCACAACAGAACCGGCCACTGGTTTCTTATAGAAATGCGGTATCAATACAGTGTTTTGTTGTCACTCGTGTTTTTGTGTGAGATTTTGTAAATTAATGGGGGCGGTACAGTTAGTCACAAACATTTCCTCGTAAAACTTAAAACATATTTGAGTTACTCATTTGTATCTGATATATTTTTTTGAATCTATAGTGTTTCTTTTAAATTGTATACAAGTGTTTGTGACTAATTTCAAATACTATACTTTTAGTATATGCTTCTAAAAACTAAAAAAAATAAAACAATACTTTCCGTTTAAATAATAACTATTGTGTCTTTTTCTATAATTATGCAAAGCAATTTATTTACAATAATGTAGAATTTTGCATTGAATGTCTTTAAAGACAAAAGCATTAAATCAAAAATGTTCAGCAAAAGTATGTTTTAAAGAATGTAGTTTTTAAATAAACTCGTCAAAAATCACATAGTAAAATTATTTAAGAACCTAACCATTAAGAAAATGTAACCTTGTGACCAAATATTATATATTTTAAAAAGTGGAATTTTTAAATTTTATGAGAGTACCACCCTTATTTTATTGATTACAGAAATCAACCAACGTAATTATTGTAATATCATCACCAATGATGGGACATATATGGTTAAATCCACCCAGACTCAAAAGTGAAGGTAAATGTTCAAAGGATGGGATGTCTGTGAAGTCGATCGTTAGCATGACAACCGGCGTGTCATTAGTGGAACATACTTCCTTGCTCATTTTATACACAAGCAGAAAGCAAAAGATTCCGTTCGACGCTGAACTATGAAAGGTTCCGGAAATATAAAGTAAAAAGTTTCCTTATACTTCGTTACTTGTTAAATATACTAGTTTGATTTGGGAAAATTCGTCTAAATCTTCGTTTTAAATGTGTACAAGGTGTTTTAAAAGTATCCCCATAAAATTTTCCCGTGGAACAGCCGAGAATGTGAAATTGCGTACTGACACGTGTTGTTAGTTATGTTTTACGCGATTGGACGCCTTGCCCCAATGTTGATGTTTGAAGTGGAGGTTATTCAGTCATTTATAACTAGAATTGCTTCCAATTAATACCTCATTTTAAAGATCATCAAATTAAAATCTACCAATTCCCTGGAAAAGAATTTCTGACGCTCAGTTCTTGATTGGGTGCCAGTTTAGTTAGCATGGTATCAAAACCAATTCACTTGGAGAGAATCGATGTGAACTTCGATATTTTTCGGACACTTACAAAATATCGTTTGGTAAACGGAAACGTTAAACAAATGTGTGTATTATTTAAAGCACATCGACATGAATCTAGTTATGAAAACAGTAAGAATGCCACCGCCGTTGAATAATGACATTCTTGCAAAAAGTCGTTTGAACGTGATCAATTGTGATGTATATCGTCCACGTATTTTTCGGAAATAGCTTCATTCATCTTTATACAGTATTTGAGAATTCTTTCGACCAATAGAAGTGTTCATACAATACTAAGAGATTTAATGTAAATTAGAGTCCTTACTATATAGTTTATGTGTTTAGTTTTTGTTCCTGGCTTGTTTTTTTTTAACTTCAAACAAAATAATATTTACATTTACAAATGGAGCAAAGAAAGTGCCCCTAGGACAAACACAGGCGAATTCACAAAATTAAGACCTTAATTACTTTAAGTATATTATCAAATAATATTCTCTGTCCGCAGCTCAATCTCAACCTCTTAAAGATTACTACAGACTCAACTTCTCTATCATGGATTCTTACTTAAACAGTAAAACGTCTCAAAAGGATAAATGAAATATATAAAGAGGCGGCCGGGTAGAACTCGTTTGGATGGAATAGGATTTTACATGGGGAAGTTTTGCAAACAACTTTTTAAGTATAACGTTAACGTCCTAGATTGGGGAAAGGTTCTCCTGAAGTACAGAACCATTATTGTGCAGTACATTAGACACCCAAAACAAAGGCACAGCTTTTTACGTAAATAATAATAAAAAGAAACGTTAAAAATGAAGCGTATAACTATGAAAATAAACTGTAAAATTACCTTCTACCACATACTATCGCCATATGCAGACACAACTGAACCTCGCTTCATGAAACAATTCCAACCTATACAGAAAACTGTAAACCCGGGACTCAACCTGAACAAAATGATCGATAGTGATTTTCTTCAGTAACCTTTAACTTAACACACAGTAAAAATCTATACACCCACAATTAAAATAAAGTATTATTTCTTTTTGTTTTGTTTTTGAGAAATCAAGACAGATTTGAGCGAAGGCTTGTGGAGGGTGGGTATAACCCCAGTGCGGCGGCAGCGGCTGTGTCGGAAGTGATCCATTATGCAAGGATCCGCCCGTACATTCCGTACAATGGTACATTAAGCAGAAGTGAAACGTGATGAGCCTTACAGTAAAAACGATACAAAAACTAGATGCCCTTTATTAAGTGGCTTTTATTGTTTTACATAGGTTTTATAGCTTGACTTTGATTTAAACTTAGGTTTTGATCTTATTTTAGTTTAGTTGGTTCAAAGTGCGTGTCGTTTTGCCTTAATGTAATTAGTAGATCTGTAATTTCAATGTATTTATGGACATGTATTATTTTTCAGATGACTTTCATTTGTATTGATCTTGTTATCTTACCGAAGCAACACTAACGATTAATATTTATTAATTAATTACTAAAGAAATTTGAAGACAAAAATGTTTGGACCGAACCGGGACTTGAACCCGGGTCTCCCGCTTGCCGGGCGGTTATGCTGACCACTGCACCATCCAGCCCAACTATTTCTGCCTTCAAATTTTGAGAAGTAGTTAAACCTGAATGGTTATCCGAAACATGTGACTGTCGATTAGTGATTAAATCAACAAGCTGGAAATATTACAAACAGAATTTAAATACTATGTCAAAGGACTTAGAGAGGTAGGAAGGAAACTAGTTCATTAAATACGTTTCCTACCTACCTCTCTTCTTTGAAAAGTTTTGTGTTAAAACGAAATATAGAGTTTTAATGTACCTCTCCTTTTTTCCTTTCCTTAAATCATTTTTCAGTGTAATTTAGCATTTTTTTATTTTTAAGGTCAAACCCCAAAACATAGAAAACATTTATTATTTCAAACTATTAGGCATCCTTATAAGGATATTTTGTTTGCAGAACCAAAAACACTATGAGCTTATGTTGCGAAAGTATGGATGAGTATTATTTTAAATAGACTATGTTATGTTTTAGAACGTACTAGCTAAACACTTAAAACGAGTTGTCTATTAGACAAATACCACTACTGCTCACAATGGCAGACTCCGTGGAGATAAACTTGGATATTGACTAAGCTCTCAGGATTGTCAGCTGAATTGGCACCACAGACGAGATCTAGTTGACAACACAACATGTTGAATGTTGTAACAGCTGTTTCTAAGACTGAGTCTTGTTCGAACTTCTGTACGTGCATGTGCATGCTGAATTGTAAAGGCTATGAACGTTTTCAAGACTAGATTTCATTAGTATATTTTAGTTTTTAATTGTTATTTAAGACAAAGCATTTTGGATAAATTACGTTCTGCTCTTAAATTAGTTTCTGAAAGAACCTAGTTCGGTATAAAATTAAAGGGGTTGAGCTCGATACAAAATAAAAGGTATGTTTGATAGAGTTCGATGTAGAAAATTTCCCTTTAATCCGTTTACTCTAAACCTTAAACCTTTTACGCTTAAAACCCCACGCTTAGTAATGAATAGTGATTTTCAATTGAAACAGGAAGTATCTGGTTCTATAGTTTGCAAGGACTATTTATTCTTTATCTCATATGACATAAGAATAATAACTTAAATAACTGAACCATATGGCTTTCTTTGAAGTCGCCACTGACTCCTCATGCAACGCAAAATCGGAAAAGCTAGTTCCTACACAAATTTAGAAATACGTACCTGAAAAGTGGATTTAATGACCAGCGATTCTCCCCTGTGGCCCTACTGAAACCAATACTTAGTCCAGTGCTGAATCCGCTGAATTGAGTGAAGTTGGAGCGAGTTTTGTCAAGTCTGCTGCATCAGTGACAGCTGCTGCTGTCAAGGTGCCAAACTCGTTGACTTCCGCAGTTGATTCAATTTCTTTCAAAGAAATCTCTCTTATTTCACCTTGTTCGTCGGTATACCAGTGTTATACAATATATAACCAGTGTGTTTTTATTGATTACTCCAAATGTACTGGGGTGTAAAAGTAAAATATATTGCTGAGTGTAAAAGTAAAAGTGAAGCAAACAAGAACAATGTAATTATTTAAGAGCAGTGAAGTGATAAATTACACTTTCTCAAGTGTTCCAGTTCTGTTTTAAAAGACAGCTGAATCTCTTGTATAGAAAATATGTCCATAAAATGTTTATAATTTTTGTAATGTGTTTCGTTACGTGCTTTTAGAATGAATATTGAACACTATCATGCTACATGAGAATTTCTGGTTCGAAAATCATAATAATGGTTCAACAAGTTATATTGTATTACTGTTGAAGATCTTTCTCAACCCTTTTAAACAGTCAAACCAACACTATACAGTAAACACAACAACGTAAACCTAAATTTTATGAATTGAAAACATGGGCAAAAAAAGTGCTGACACGAGCTCAAAAGTCGCAAAATAAGTATTGTACGAGTATAGACCTACTCTATAGATATTTTTGAAGCTGTTATTAATATAAAACTTGGTTAAATTTTACTGTACCGTAAGGCTCACATCCACGATGCTAAAAATAAAATATTTACATTTTCTACCCAAAATCAAAAGTACGTGAAAACCCACATAATTTTATGTAGGAATGATTTTTATCTGCCCGAAACTTCGAAAAGAACCTTAAGCATTTGCACGTGAACAGAAGATAAAATGAGAGGTTTATTGTATTCTTATTTTAACTATTTTCATTTACTTATTTGTATAATGTGTATTAGTTAACTCATTTTTATACATTGTTAAATGTGCATACATATATATATATTATTAAAGAGAAACACTTCAAAGAACAAAAAACCTTATATTTCGACGGTTAGTCGTTTTCAAAGGAACAAACAAATTGAAGGAACAGAAAAGAAAATTGGTGTATAAAATATATGTACAAAACTAAAATATGAAAACAATAATATTATTTACAAAATGTTTTACCCATTAAAATTTTTGATTGAGCAAAATTGGGTCTCAGGTAAAACATTCGACGGAAATGAGTTCATATTTCAGAATCGTTCAAACACCAAAAGATGGTATGGAAGTGGTAGAAGTGTTCTTACCTATTGGATTCAATGGTGATAAACTGGAAAGTAATGCGAATTGGCTAATATATTCATAAAGAGAAACACTTCAAAGAACAAAAAACCTAATATTTCGACGGTTAGTCGTTTGCAAAGGAACAAACAAATTGAAGGAACAGAAAAGAAAATTGGTGTATAAAATATATGTACAAAACTAAAATATGAAAACAATAATATTAACGTGTAATATCGATGAAGTCTTCTGTTCGGTGATTTAGATTATAACTTGTAGGTATACTGAGTAAACAAGGGTTAACCGGTCTTAGTCTCGACCAATAGTGCTTGATTTATCTAATAGCCGTCTCAGAACAGTCAATACCCTCTATTTGAGAACAGGGCTTAACTCCTTGTTCAGTTCCATTATCTCTCAATCGCCCAAGTGTAATGGCCTTGTCCGCAATAGTATACGTAGATAACAGTTCCGTATACGTAAATAAACCTATTTCTTTGTTTAATAAAACATAAGAACATTATTTAATTAAATTGTTATGTGCAAGGCATGATAATAGGTTATTTAGTCGAATAGTATATTCATCACTAGGTCTAGCTTAGGTCAAATAACCGAGGTGCAGCCAAATATGTTAAGACCAAAGATTAGTTAAGTTAAAAGGGCAATTATTTTGGGACGAATTGGGAACGATATTTCTTTGCTAACAATAATGCAAATCCCATAAAAAATGTTGCTGGTAAAAATCCGTCTTTGACACATGCAACGGCGTGCAATAGCAAGTTATTTTATTTCCTGGGAGTAAAACCTTTGAATAATCTTTTAAGTATCTTGGTAGAAGTGTTTGTATTTTTTTACCGTTCGATTGAAGGAACATAATTTGATTCTATGAGTTTATTTTAAATGACTAACATCAAAGATTACGTTATGGTAGGTATATTACGCATAACATGGCTACGTATATGACGCATAGATGGCTATGGCAGGAAAACCAACATAGTTCGTCAGCCCAAGCACATATTGCACTGCGAGGATCTCAAGTAGTCTAAAGTAGAGCCAAAAGTTTGATCGTTCTCGAAAATTGCACGATTTGGTTACATGTATGTCATTGACAGTGGATAAACTCGAGCATGCCGAGCCGACAGGAGAAATGGCTGCGCTCGCAACTCTATCTGTGCTTGGGCTACCGCAACTATGTTGATCTTCCTGCCACAGCCATGTGGAATATATGCCCAATCAGCCTACCATAACAGCTAGCTAGAGTAACGTATGATCTTTCCAAACTCTGCAATACACAATTATTAGGGAGATTAACGTATAAGGGATATTGACAAATAAAGAGTAAACTTGGAAATAAGTACTATCTAAGTACTTAAAGAGTAAATGTATTAAATATTAATCTCAACCATGATTATGACATAAATTGTTCCAAACACGTCGGTTTGCGTTAAATTAAATGCAGTTCTTGTTTTTAAGGTTAGTCTTTAAAAGGGTTTTTTATTCAAACTGGAATATCGAGTTCGAAATATCATTTAATGCTTACGTCCAGTTTCGATTAAATGCTATTGGTATTTAGGTTAAAAATATATGTATAGATTAAGGCCAGATCTGACAGTCTCAGTGTAAATGATGCTTAACAGGGTCAATGATAATTTGATGTATGTGTGAGTATATGAATGTCTGTGTGTTAAAATGTTTGTAATGTGTTCAAGTTTATTAGTTAGAATTTATTTTTATTTTCAGAACAATTGTGTATTGAACTCAATAACATTATTACAAACCTTTTAATTAACTATTTAATCAACATGATTTGACTCACGACCGAAACAAATCGTTCATTCGTTGCTAATTAAACCTTTTAGGAGTACCTCGAACATTTAACTTTACCTCTTATTGAAACACCACATGTTGGAGCTTAGGAATGAAATATACTCCTATTATTGCTCCCAACGTCCTGTATTACCGGTGTTTCCAAAGAAAAGCTCGTTTTCTCTAGACACTCAGTGGGGAGACATTGTTCTTGTAAAAGACCCAGACTGGGACAACTGAGGACAAATCACCTCAGGTTCCGAGGGACAAGAGCAGCTGAATCACGGCCATCTTGTCAGCTGTGACTCATAAACTCAGCTGACAGCTGACGTCATGTCTGCTACTGGGAATAGTGTTTATTATTTATGACACAGCTGCAGTGCACGTTAGTGAGATGTCTTCTCTGGTGGTCTAGATAACTTCGTTTGAAAGGATAAGCAGCTAGTAAAACTGTGGTTTCCGGTTTATTTGTTTACAATAATTCACCATGGCATCTTTTTTCCAATTTCTAATAGAGATTATTTAAAACTTCAATTTTGCTTATATTCTCGTAACTAATGATCGAGGAACACTATACGATCCAAAAGAAATGTGTGTAATTTTGTATGTCTATCTTTGACAAGTCCAGAGCAAAACAAAAGTAATTTGTTTAGATTGACAAAAATATATACATTTATTTATTTTTCGTTACCTTTCATGCTTGTAAGCTGCATTAGATTTATACAACATAGAATTTAGATTTATAATATTTAAAAATGTTTAAAGTCAATAATATAATTATTATTATGACATCGTTCATTATAGTAGTTTCATACATTTAATGCTACGACTAACAACAAAGGCAATAACGAGGTATTAACATAGGAAATCTACTTTGAAGCATTAATGGAATAATTCCATCACACTGACAGTTACAGTGACTTGCACTGCATACTAACATCCCAATCACAACCAACGTCTACATCATTCCAAGTAGCTTGTAAAGGCCTAAATTATATACACTTAAAATTATAATTATAAAACACTCACAGACAAAAATATAAAGTAAAAGTATTTATGGGAGAGTGGTTTTAAATTAAAATAAAAACAGAGATTAGTTATGGAGATGGCCTTTCTCCGTTCTTGTTAAAATTTGACTTAAACAAATTTATTGAGGAATTACAAAAAAGTGCATAAACCCATTAAGTTAGCTAGCGCTGGTATAGAAATAGACTGTTTGACTCTTGGTGACAGCCTCGCGATTTTAGACCGGGGCACAACTACTACCCAAAAACAAATTAAACTCCTTAACTCTTAAGACGTCAGGAAATTGCAGGTTTTACAGATCATTATGTAGAAAACTGAATTCATAAAAAATCACAAATATGTATAAAGTTTCTCTTCAAACCGGATTCGACAAATTTGCAAACAAAGTTAGTTGGCAAAGATTTCAGGAGCCTTTAAATAAACTTAAAAAGTGTAAAATGAAAGATTTATCTATAATTATGGATAGTTCAGACACTTTAATGAAAATACGGGTTTAGATCAAATAAAAAGGAAAGTCGTTAAGAAAATATTAAACCTAATAAATAGTGAACAAAACATACAGAGGTCTAGTAATAATAAAATAGAATAATACACTGGCATGTACTCGGCAAAACGAAGATTAAATCCTACAACCATATGAAAAGAATGCAACCTTGTTTAAACAAACAGAAACAAACATTATAATCTTATAAAACCCGTAATTTGTTTATTTATAACTGTTTATTTTCATTACAACAACAATTAAATTGTAACATAAATTTGCACTGAGTTATAAACACATAACATTATGTTGATGTTTTAGCCTTTAGTTTTACGACACAGGTTGTTTTAAAAACAATAAGTTACGAGAAATCAATGTTAAATAAAAGAAAGAATTTGAGTTTATCTTGTTTTGGTTAACTAATCACAACGTTACATAATGCTATTTAATTAGCTGAAACTCTAGATGGAAATCCACGCTCATTAAATGACTTAGCTGCAAGAAGCTTCTAGTTTTAATTGCTATCGTCTTCTTAATTTAATTGCACTGGAATCGTCTGTTTGGAGTTAGTAAACTATCTACATCGTCACTTAAAATTAAATAGTTTTGCTTACGTATATGTTACCTCACTTATTTTTCACTAACGTACCTGCATTTAAAAGTAATATACTTGTTTTAAACAAATGATACGATTATTGGTCAAAAAATAATTATACAATATACATCAAAATGAAATACAGGTATGATAAAAACCTGCCAGTTTATTATTCTGTCTCTCAGTTTGATAAGATTACGAGTAACCCAGGATATTGGAGAAACACAGTTTCTATTATTCATCGTCATTCTTCCAACTCGACAGCTGATCGTCTGTCTAGGGCCTAACCGTCCATCACCCTGTTTCCAAACTGAGCAGAAAATAAAAGTTGCCCGATCAGTTTTAGCTGTATGTCCCTTATAGTCTGTTTCGTAAGTATAGTGGTTTTAAAGAGACCCAGACCCGCCCAGACCCCCGCTTCGGCCTGCGGCCTCGCTTGATAAAATAAGGCCACTCGCTGTGCTCATGACATTGCTCGGCCTACGGCTCGGCTTGCGACCTCGCAGGAGGGCCGTTCGCTACGCTCACGGTAGCTTATTGTAATTGAAGAGAGGATACTGTAGGATGAGAAAATAAATTAGTTCGCTGGGAAAATATCGATTTGCTCGCACTTTATACAATACTAACTTTTGACGAAATACTATGTCAAAGCTATATGAGATTGATATTTGTTAAACGTCCTACTTTTGTTATTATTTACGCGTATTTGTAGAGACAAGATTCAGGTCAACCTATGCATGCGTATATATTTTACATATCATAGCGTACAGTGTTGGTTTTGAGCAAATAAAAATGCATAGCAATACTTTTGCAGTCTGAAATGTATTTACTTCAATATATCCTCATGTTTAACTAGTATCATTGGATTCCTTTAAATGTAATTAATAATTTAAACTACTAGATTCATTAGAAAGAAAATACTGTATTATTTTTAATTAATTAATATTGACAAATTTAAAGTAATGTTTAACTATTCTATCTGAAAAACCAAATCGCTCAATTGAAAAATTTCGAAGATTTTAAACTCTAAAGACAGATAATTATTTTTTTTATTATTTATTCTATATTATTTCATTTTGTGTATTTGCTTTGTTGTTGGTTTTTAATACGCATAAAGGTAGCTTTGTACACAGCTGCTTTATTTATTTTATACTAACCAATAATTATTAGGGAATAATTATTAGTAAGTAATAATAAGTAGTAATTATTATTAAATATCCATAATCCTTATAATTGGGTATAGATGAAATTACTTACCAATTTATAAATTGCTTTTTTTGCTGTTTTTTTTTTAGAAAACTGTTATTTAAAAAGCATTAAGGAAATTTTACACTCATCCAACACCAAATATATAAAATCACTTGTTTGAAGTCAACCAAGTGATTTCAGTGGAACCGGTGGTGGCAAAGGAAACGATATTTACATTTCCGACGTCTTCAAACATAAAACGTCTTTTTAAGTTCACATGAAACACCCTCGACTGTCGTGTTAGAGAAAATGTCTCGTTGAAAACTGAGTCCTTATTAGATTGCAGAGTCGACTTGGTGCTCACATCTCGGGAAGTCATTATCTCGTCATTCACGAGTCATCTTTTCAATTTACAGAAGTAATACGCACGTTGGGATCATTTACAGTAATATTCAGTTGCAATTGTCTGAATATTTTCTGTGTCAATCGTTTAATGAATTTGTTCATAAAGTAATTATATTTTATCAACACAATGGGAGATTACTAAACTACGTTGATTGATTAACTTAGGTTAGGTTTCTTTATTTATTTACTAACCTTGATTTTATTGGTTCAAAGTTCCTTAAGATCTCAACTTTGTGTATAAACACTATCTAAAACAATCATGAAACGAATCATCTTCAGAATTGACCTGTACATTTGAAACTTGTACTGGTTAGCTCTAGTCAAGGCAATACTAAATCCAGTGTCCAACCATGTACCCCATTGAGAAGGCTCTGAGCAAACAATTCTGACATTGTAAATTGAACAGAAACATAATTGGGACAACATATCTGTTAAAGGGAAAAAGTATTTACATAATTCACACCTTCTAGAAACACTAGTCTTTTACAACTCATTGAATTGTTTATCATGTTTTTTGTTTAAATTGTGGTGTTTTCCCATGTGTAATATTATTTGGGGTTTTTAGGACGAAACAAATCGCAAAGGCCGCAGCTTGAAATCACATCATGCTTACTGTACTCGCATAGTTACAATTAAATAAAGACTTCTAATTTAATAATGAATAAGACACTAATTTTTACTTTATAAATTTGCTCTTTGAGCTGAAACAGTCAGTTGAAACCCAAAGAGTGTTCGCATATTTCTCTAGGTACTAATAATGTACATTGTACGTTAGATATGAGAAGTTGTTTATAGATGATATGCCACATTGTGTCTTCTTGGATCTTGTCAGCTGAAGGATTTAGCGCTTCAGCAGCGGAGATTGATCAGCTTTGAATTAACTATGAAGTTTACATTTACACCAGACTCTAGCAAGCAGCAAATTAAGCTACTTAAGTTGGCTACATTGCGTAATTAGTGACTTTTGAGTAGTCACAAATCTATATAACAAAACCTTTCTCACATATTCTTACTCATTACTCATCGATGAGCAATGTACTCGTATAATATAAACGACAGCAATGCATGTATATATGACAGTACTTTTAAATGCATTCTGATATTAAATAGAAAACCTGCTATTTTAACAACTCAAGCTTGCGCACAGGTATCCACCAAAATAAGCTAATTTCCAATTGCTATTTTCAAGTCTTTGATATATCTTAAGGCTTTAGTTAATCACAAATAAGTTGTTTAATGTGGTTATATAGCTTATTTCAAATTACATAGTGCCTTATATTATAGCTGTAGTGCAATTGTATTAATTTTAAAACATTTTGTTGTTATTTTATAGGAAATAAACGAGCTTTCATTTCATTATGGTTGTTTTGTATGTTCGAGAAAGCCTTTGCAATGTTTTCCAATGACACAGAAATTGCGATAGATACTCCAACAACTATAACCTAACTATCATTATTGTCGTTTGTAGATTAAAATTATTTACTGATTGAAGAAATCATAATTACAAAACGGTAAAGCTCTAGTGAATCAGGTAATGATAGTTATGTTGGGACAGTATGTTTACTCACTGCAATTAATGTTTAAAAAACTGCATGAGCCACAATAAACATTGAAAACCTACCTAAGTTCATAACAGTAGAAGTCACTATCGCTGATATCCACGTCGATTATCTTTAAAAGTTATTGACGAAATCAGTAGATATGTGGCTTCGATGAAAGCTAATCAAAGCCTCAGTCAGCTTCATCTGAAGCTAGTTTTTCCTTTTTACAGGTTGGAAGTTCAATAGTCTTCATAGCTCTGACTCCGATAACGGAGGAAACTGCCAGAGTCATAAGGGACGTTTCAATCAAAAACCCCAACTACTCAAATCAGATACCTTCATGTTTACAAACAATGTGCACAGTATAATATGTTGAATGGCTACTGGAACAATTGATTAATATGTTTTTTTTTAACTCAGGGACTGTTTTTCCCTCCCAAAATCGACAAAGTTACTCTAATTATCAAGAAATGTGACTCTTTTCAGCACAAAATTACCAACTAATCTAATTTTTTCTGACCCTTAGCAAAGTCTTTGAAAAGATTTCCCTAATTGGAATAACAAAGTTCACTTTACTGAAAGAGACAGTTGTTCGTTTTGTAGAGATAATAGTAGAAAGCACTGAATGAGAAAAAACCAAAACCAACACTTTTTCGGTTTGTCAAAAGGTTTTTGCAGTGGTGATAATCTAGATTTCAAAGAGAAAGAGATCAATATTTATAACGAATCACGTGGGTACAACCCATGACTTAACAACCGTTTCGATCGGTGACCTTAGAAAGGAAACTATCATGGAGTTAGCAATACAATTTGATATATTATGTATAACAAACTGAAATACACACAGATTGCTCTGCGTTTTGCTTAGTTTTTCACCAAGTCAATTTAATTTTTATGTAAAGAAATTAGAAAACTATGTTAACTAGCACTTCAACCTTTGTATTAGCCACTGGCACTTGTTTAACCAATAGTTTCATAATCATCGTACAGTTTATTGTTACAAAACCCTGCTGCAAATGTTCTGATTCTACCTTTGAGAGTAACTGATTGCACGACAATCAGCTTTGACATCACACAAACACGTCAAAGGCTGCCAAATAATAGGATTAATGTGTTGTATTGTGCACAGCAGAGGTAATAATTCCGATATACTAAAAGCCTCACCCAAACCACGTGGCGTTATTTGAACAATATCAAACATGTGACAGTGTCAGTTTCTGTAAAATAACTGTATATCAAGTTGTTTATTTCCAGTTTAAGGCCTTTTGTCAATAGGTTACCTGTTATAGCCTGTAGACCTCTGAGTATTGTTGTTTCCCAATGTACATTTCGACCTAAAGGTAGGCATTCCCGTGAAGATAATCTACCTTTAGGTCGAAATGTACACCAGGAAACAACAATACCCTAAGGTCTACATACAGGCTACTGGTAACTTTATAACAAGGTTTTGTTATTTTGACTTCATGACGTCAATCATGAAGTAGCACGCACAAGGTTTTGATTTTCGTACGACAACTTCACTGATGTTTCATTGAATATATTTTGTTTACCTCGACTTAGCCTTTGCATAGCCGTAACAAAAACATTTTCGAACAAGTACATTATATGACCCCGACTGGGTATATTGTTCTATAGACTGGGAAAGGTAATAGAACTACGTTTCTTAGTGATTTAACACTTAACCTTTACCGACAAAAGCTATTAGCTTATGTTAACATGAAAGGCAAACATTTTAATAGAGATTGCGGGTATGTTTCTACTTAGGAATGTTGGTTTTTTATCTTTACATCACTTGAGGCTGACAGGTAAGGCTATACGATATATATCTTCATATACACTTAACAATCTGTAAAGAGAACTATATAGTTCACACTCAAGACTTTTATCAAATATATGCTCGAAAGAAGAAGCAATATAACGGTACTAGCTAATTGTACTGATGATAAATATTCGTTTTCTAAATGTGGAGAGTCGTGCATACCAGCCTTTACTGACTCTACATTCTTGAGACTTACGTTTTTCAAAACCAAATGCAATCCCATAATAGGTGTACACATAAACTCTTATGAAACAAAGAAAACTACCTTACCATGCGACACAGAAGGTGGTTTAAGAGCATTTGCCTTCTCAGGCAGGAGCTCGTTTATTCAACAAACTACAAAATTCGATTCAATGTGCTCCAACGCCACAGGCGTTCAAATCTCGTCTGAAATCAGAGTTGTCCGCAAACACTTTTTACAGTGAAGACGATTGGCACATCAAAGGGAGATCTAGTGGGCTCTGGCTTTCGGCCGAAGGCTGTTGAGTTGAGAATCGAATGAATGAGCTAGTATGATTGTAAATATTGTACGTATGAACTTCATCAATGGCAAAATTCAGCTTTCATTGTAAATTCAGTATGACGATTTTTATTACGAGATGAAATGTTGCTTATGAAATCTTAATTCTTAAACTGATCTGCCAGTCATTATGAGCCTATACAGCCTGTTCGGTGACCTTAGTGACGAACTAACTACCAACCCATGGTGTAAGAATATTCTTACACCATGCTACCAACCGTTGGCTGAGGCAGGGCACGAGCCTGCGAACTTCAGACCAGTAGTCACGTGCTACCGACTGAGCTACCACGCCGGGAATACAAATTGTATTTATAAATTATTTATTAAAGTATAACTTACCAGTCGTATGCACCCGGTTGGGAGTACTGATTATTCGAGTCATGTTCTATATCATCACTCGTTAGTACCCACAGCGGCAAACACCTTTGTCATATTAGTGGCTTAGGCCCGGAGCTGAGCAACTGAATCAACAACATTAATCACAGGGTGCAATTCTTCGTCTCAATCATTAAAAACTAACTATGAAATTAACTGAGAACTCATTAGTTTGTCATCGATAGAAGTATATTATACAGGGTGTTTTTAACGCAACCCAATTTTCAAACTTAAGTAAGTCATTTTTTACGAGCGCTACATGGTCATAATTTGTATCATTGGTTTGTTTACTTCAATATCTATCAGACGGTATGTATTGTTGCAGTAATATAGTGGTTTTGATTTCCTAATTTGATGTATTTGTTAACTAAACGCAATCATGGTTTTTAGCAAAGATCAAAGAGTGTTTATTGTCAAAGAATACTTAAGAAAAAGATACGTTTTTTGTCAAGAGGCGTTTGGGGTAAAATTAACAGGTTTTAGTATTCCAAACAAATCTGAAATTCACAGATTTGTTAAAAGTTTAACGAAACAGGTTCTGTAGGGAACAGAAAACATAACAGAAGGCAGACTATACTGAATGAAGAGGTGATAAGGATAACAGGGTTAGTTTGGAAAATTATCCTAAAAAATCCTTAAAAGTTTTTAAACGACAACAAAATAGCCTACACACGCCTAATAACCTGATCTCAAATGCCTTTTGACAAAAGAAATTATCATGCTCTCAAGTATTCTTCAATCTCTTTGATATTTGCTAAAATCCCTGATTGCGTTTATTTCACAATACCATCAAATTGGGAAATCAAAACCACTATATTTATGCAACAATACATACCATGTGATATATATTGAAGTGAACAAACCAGTAATACAAATTATGACCACATAGCTCGTAAAAAATGACTTACTTAAGTTTGAAAATTGGGTTGCGTTTAAAAAAAAGCCTGTAGTTTGAATTTGAAAGAGAATGGAATTCGTTTTATGTTGGTTTTATACAATACAAGGAAAAGAATATTATCGTATCTTGAATGTCTGTATTTGAGTCGGCGGCTAAATAATACGTCTTAAATACACTTTTCTGTAAGTTTGTTTTATTGCGGTTCGACCTTTTGCTGTCGTATTCAACGTCAACACAGTCAAATCTAACTATGTATAATCATTTAGCAATAGTAATTTCGAAAAGGTTTTAGTGTTTGACTCCACCTAAGTGACGTTTGAAACCACAAAACGTTCTAGGTAAGCATACTTTTGCGAATCTCTTAAACATAAGAATTGTTCAATATAAAAAACATGATAAATAGACCACACCACTTCTTCAAAAGGTATTCCGTGCCTTAGTCCATAGATTATTAGGTCATATTATATTCGTATCAAACTAGAGACATGACAACATTGTATGATCAAAATATAGCCGTGATTGAATTAAGCTAGAGACTATGTATCTTCAAACATCTGAGATCAACTATTTTACAAAAAATATACCCCACTTTCATTTATTGGGCCTCGATATTTCCAAAGACCATTTTTATAAGTTGATGCCTTTAAAAAACAAAAATCAATCAGTTTTAGAATTTGATAACTTCAAAACTTATACAGGATCATAGCCAAATTGGTATGTTATTCACCATTGTTTTCGATTGGCTCTCCATATTTCAACTAAGGTAGACAGGGCCATTACCGTTTGGTAATTGGGAGATAATAGAACTGAGCGGAGAGTTAAATCATGTAATCGAATAGAGGATAATGGATGTTCCGGGTCGACTATAGTATAAATCAAGCATTTGTTGTTATGGCTTTGAGACCAATTTGTTAATCTAACATCAGACCGTTATGTTTAAAGCGACCTTTAATTTGTTTATCTGTTCTAAGAGCGGTTGACGTATTGTAATAAATAAAACCTTTATTATACAAAGTTATTCAAAAATACTGTCTTACTTTCAGAAAACTACAAAACAACTGATAAAAGAGGAAATTTCAAAGTTTTCCCATTGGTACATTTCTGTAAATGATCAATATACTCTCCCCTGAGTGTTCAACACAAATTTAGCCGATAATCAAACTCTAACACTAACCACAAAGCCTAAATTGATTTATGGTATTTACTATAATTCTGATACGGTTTGGCAGGTCAAGTAAATTTCTTAGAAGAGGTGAGCTAAATTTGAGGGGAGGTAAAATTCGATTGATTTAACCTAGGCTAGCTTACCTCGTCCGACTCTCAGGCTAGGCTAGTTAAATCTAACTTACCTCCACTCTATCAAATTCATTATAGACCAGCTGAACGATTCAGCCAAACTCTAAATTACATTTTAGACACTTAGGCCTATGTTCCGAACTCTGCTCTGAGCCTAGCTTAACACAATTGCCACCGGTCATAATTCGAAACGTCACTGGAGCCTGTAGTAGTTAACTGTCACAAGAGGTTGGATACGACATTTGATAAGTATGTAACGGTTGAAAAAACGTTAAAAGCCGAGTAGTGTTGGCCTAAACACTATCTGGAAATTCACCATGTTGACAACGGCAGATTCTAACCTCTTACGAACAAAATATTTACGACGAGGCAATGACAGCTACGACCACAAAGATAACCCTGACCACGAAGCAAACTTCACGACGGTCACATTTAACCGCTTTGTAAATAATTCGAAATGTATTTATTTTAACAATCCGGTGTTTAATAAATAATCAGTTAGGCCCAGTCACAATATTTTCGCTCTGTAATTCCGAAGGGGGCGTTTATAAGACCGCTGAAGACCCGGGGGCGTTGTGCTTTGATATAGCATACTCGATTGCCTACTTGATCTACGATCAAGGATTCTCCGAGCAGATCAAACAGCTGTTGATCTTATCAAAGCCTATCTCTCGCTCAGAAATTATAATAACTTCGGTCCCGATCTTCTGATTGACGAGTTAGTGCGAGTGCTCTTATGTTATCTCACGACTCTTACTTAGTTACAGGTACCGGTAGGTGAATAGTTCGTTTTAATTCCCTATTTTGTACTGTGACTAATTCGATTGGCCTTTATACGGACCCGTGTAATTAAATGTTTTTCGGCATCGGTTTTATTGTCTTTTCCCGGACGACCGGACTTAGGCGACCCGTTGGACGAGCGGACCACGTGAGGACCTTCTGGGACTTCGGAGACCAAACGGGTTTCTAAATTCTCCAAGGCTCTTTCACACCTCCTCTTCGAGCTCTGAAGCCAGTAGTCACCAACAAATGTAAAGCTTGGAAAAATTTTGACGTTGGGGCTTCTGCACGACTTCAGACGGCACGACTGGACCACGTTGTGAGAAACGTGTCCCTACGAACAAGCTAAGTGTATGCTCTAGGACTGGTGAGTACCTTTTTATCTTTCTTTATCATTTTCAGGCAGTTTACTTAGTTTCGTTTTATTGGTCTTAGAGCATCACACTTAGTTATCCGACCCTTCTGGTTGACAGGCATAGGCCTTTTCTGTTCTCGTTTTTATCCGGTATAAAACAACAATAAATACCCCATTCGGCATATTCAATTCTAAATTATTTTTCCAAATCCGTGGTGAAGGCGATGATGAAGACCGTAAAGAGTTCTTAAAAGAACTGGTCTATAGACTGAGCCTTCTGATAAAATTTATAGCAAACCAATCCAATTTGTTGCACGACACGACCCTGGGTTAAAACCCAACAACCGCACTGAGCATATCCGAGTGCGCTTTAGTGACCGACCTCTTTTTCTCGCTTGAGTAGCTAGTCTACTACCCATGAGGAAAAAGTCGTCACAAATTTCTTAGAAGAGGTGAGGTGTAAACTTTTTCTTTAACATAGCCCCATGAGAAAATGTCTCGAGGGTACAAGTTCACTGAAGAAGTGATTGGTAGATTAAATGCGTAGAATACGAAACTGTTATTAGTTAGTACTAATTGAAAAACTGGTGTCAAGGCTACTCATTTATTTACGAAACTGTTGTTTTAACAAAACGTCCAATGTGGTGATTATTTACATACAAAACCAGATTTTGAGACATTTTTATGATTAACACAACCGTTTACAAGATATTACTATTTGTAGTTTAAAACATGTCCATTTTCTATGCCATTTATTGCAGATTTAACTGCGTATATGTCCTCAAATATTTTAGATATCAAATTAATATCCGTTATAAAAATGTCTAACCGTTATAATCGTGTTAACTATGCCAACAGTCTAACATCATCATAAATAATATAAGTTTCCATAAGGTATTTTTAAGGTGGCTTCCATATTGAAAAGTGGCGGCCATTTTGAAAAATGTGTCCCTCGTACTTTTAATATTGGAACAAAACTAGATAATTTTCTATTTTTAAACTTTTCTGTTAAATCTATGGTTTACGATTGTCCAATGGTAACACTTAAAAGAGCCACTATGAATAGCTTTATAAGTAGGTATTTTTAGGCTACGTTTGCTAACAATAAAACTGTAAACTTAATTAATCGCATACACATTAACATTAACAATTTACAGGGTAACAAAAAAGGCAACTAAAAACGGAATTGAAGTTTCGAGATGGATAATTTGTTGCTTCAGTGCTCTAAAGTAATTACATTGTGTCCTATTTTTTCTTTTGTCCCGTTACTTTTACGGAAATTACTTGATAATTCAAAAGAAGCTACGTAGCTAATTAATTATTACATTTACGAGAAAACGGACATTGTTATTAAATTAATGATTTTCAAATGTATCAAATGTATTATTCCAGTACTTTCAGAATAAATCGTAAAATAAATTATCAATTAATGTGTTATTTCTTGTTTTGGCTTAAACCGTAAGACTGTAATTCTTCTTGAATTTGTATAATAAAATGATTGATTCATGCTAAACTGGTTTTGGTCGATGATATCCACCCCATAAACACTAGGACTTGTTGCAAGTTTGCAAATACGAGTATAATTTTACTTTTTTTACTAAACAAAAGGTTGAGAAGCTTGAGATTGCTTTCTTGTTTGCTCTAAGACCTTTTTTTCCATATAACGCTGGAAACTAATTATTCTATATGTTTATGGAAAACCACTTCAACATTGGTATAATAACATTAAGTTAGTGTTTTCTGTGATGCTCAGCCAAAACAAACAAAGTTCAAATCTGTAAGGCTTGTTCGGTCGACGATTGAATCGCTTTTGCCAGATAGAAGGTTAAATCAAAGAATTTAACTAACAGCTAGGTTTTGACACTGCCGAAAATCATAAATTAAATAACCAGAACGAACCAAAATGGAGTTTCCTCGGAAATGTTTGTTTAGGCTTTGAAAGCCGAGAGTTGGGCCGTTGTTGACTCGTGGCTCAAACGTTCGGCAAACAGGAGAATTTACTCACGGTAAAAACTGGCTTGTACAGCGTGTTTAAATTTAATATAAAATAATTATAAAATGTAGGTAAACACAATATTTTATAGATTACTTACTGGTATATTATAGTAGCATATTCCACAAATAAAGGAGGATCAAACACTTATAACCTTGGATCATTAAATAGTGCATCAACTAATGGTATAGTTATTGTATCAAGCTGCATGTATAAGCTTATTTTGAAACTATCGTTGATTTGATTAATAAGTCAATTTCAATATATTTCAGCACTTATTCAATAATAAAAGGTGTTTACGTTAACTAATACATATTATTCCAATTTTAAATTTTATTATCCATTAAATTAATAAATTTATAAATTTTAATATTTAATTTTCTCGCTGCTAAGCTGAAAGCTTATTTTGTATGTATTGGTATGTCTAATCAAAATTTAAAGTACAACTGATCACATCTACATTCTAAATAAACAAGAGTGGATTAAAAATATGTTTCTTACCATAATTAATGTACATAAATATTGTCATTGTTCGTTCCATAATTATTTTAATAATAGCCTACTATTCTTATTTTTAACTTCCACCCGTTTTGTGTACTTAAATACTAAAGACTTGATCAACCATTGTTATCGTTTTAATTTGAAAAAAAAATGTATTCTTTATAATATTATCATTCTAAATATATGCACTTATTTTGTCTGTATTAGATAATTATGAAGCCACCTAGTAAGGTCCAACATTTGCTTATCGTACAGTAATACAAATAAATGGTCTCAGTATTGTTAGAGAACTTCCCATTTGTCAAATTGGTTTTGCAACTAGCAACTTTTGAAATAACGTTTGATTCTAAACCACAAGAAATACCAAATAACTATACATCATACGTCCTGGAAAACTAGTTTTAATTTATGTAAGTTTTATCGCTCGAGAAATGCGATAAATGATTTGCTTTTACGATATCTTTACTAACCTAGTTATCGTACTTACCTTTGAAAACTCACGTTCAAACCTTAGGACATTCCACTTTATCAGACATAAATACTGGAGATCTTTTCAATACTCTAGAACTTTCTAAAGTGAATTCTTGCTGAAAAGCAGATTTTTGCAATAGTTGAGACAAGATTAAAAATTGTGAACAGTTAAATTTGTCGAATTTCTTGGTTTTTCATTCGTTAGTTGTCTTCAGTGCGAGCCGCTGATTTAGCAAATTACAATTTCACATCGTTAAGCTTTAAGACGGAAATAACTTAACGAAATTAATTCTATTTCACGACATTCTTTACAGTTTTCACGGTATAAACCTTGTGTTTTTTCATAATGAGTGGTCAGCCAGTCAATCAGCCAGAGAGTGGTATTTTGACTTTGATCAATTTAATAAACCAATTTTGCAATCATTCCTCAACCAACGAAATAGAAAAATATAACCCATATTTTGACTATTGAGAAACATGACAGAGAAGGTGTTTATGTTTGCGTTGGCCGTGTTGAGGATTTGACGGAGAGGATTTGGTTCGTCAGCAGAGAGCGATTGATCAGCAAAATCAGCTTTGATACTCAGCATCCAACAGTTTCGAGCCTTACAGTTTCCAACTTCGCGTCAATCGTGGCCTTTTATGGAATATGTTTAGGAGATGTTTGGTGCTAATAAAATCTTCAACATTGTTAGCATGTAAAGATACAATAGAGATTAAACATTAAGAATCAATTTGTCTAACGCGAGTTTCAGAAGTGGCCGAAGCTTGGAATCTACTTATAGATATATAGCTCAATACTTTGAAATGGGCTTTGGGACAAAATATTAAGGAAGTTATAAATGATATTTTACATATTTGAAACCTTTGCAACCGACCCCACCCAAACTAGAGAGTGACATAAAGGTAAGTGAACGTTTTTACCTCTCCTTTTTGACTTTCAGATTTGAAAATACAACACAAAACAGTTTCTCATGACCATCAAATCATTGCTTACTTTGAGCTAAAAAATCAATATTCTACATAACAAATTTTAACATTATTGCATGAAGTCTAAATTATTTACTTTAAAACTCCTGTTTATACTTACTTCTATATCTAAATTTGATATTTAAATGATAATTACTCATAAGGTTTGTTTTTCTGACAGGTCAACTTTTATTGCACCAACATGTAAGAAAAAACCTGTATTTCCGTGTTAATGTAAATTACTAAGAAATACCTTATATCACAGCTATTTCTTACCACATCTGTTAATAGGGCTATACGAGAGTTATTATCATTTATAGCATATAATTATAGTTATGTTTTATAGTTCTTGTATCAGAGCGTTTCAAACCATCTTTACCACGTGTCTATATTTTTGTAAATATATATAATTGGTATTATACTTTCGTCTGTCATTTAAAGATGTTTGAATTTTTTCAATAGTTTTATTTCATTAATCGCTCTGATGGGTAAAAGGGTTTTAAGACTGTGTCGAGGATAACACTGTCTTATCTACACCTGAAAGCTACAATATCTGACCTTATGACCTTAGGGTTTCGGAACACTCTTTATACGTAGAACTCTCAAACAATTATTTACCCTGTTCATTGAAACATTTTAACATGGAGGGTTAATGGCCATTCTCAAGATATGGGTGTAATACGTATGAACCGAGACATTTTGTATAAAAACACAGAATCTCCTTTAAGAGCTGCAACATTTGCAATTCCAAGTATCTTAAACACAAAAGAGGAAAATCAATGACCAAGAGGGTCTTTGTTTACCTTGCGGTATAGATCGTCTGTATACCTTACCCCAAAACCCTTCTAATTATCCTGTAGATAATAATTGTTAAATATGCGTTTCATAGCATTTAAACTAGGCTTGACACTGATTCAAGAAAGACATAATTTTTGTGAACATCGAATCTTAAAATCGTTACTTAGCTAATTGTATTTTCTCTCTGGTGTTAGAATGTTTTTTCTCTTTCATGATAGGGAAATAATTTGAAACACTTTTTCATGTTTACAGCATAAAAACAAACAGGATGGTAAAATGAGAAACGACCTAATGTCAAAGAAGTTATTAATGATCCTACATCCTGACTAAGGAGCTCGTTTCTTGTTTTGTTACAAGAGTTAAAAGTAACAAAGATTATAAATATCTTATAAGTTTATAAAATATGTGAGATATGGTCTATAGAAGTTTTAATTCGTTAATATTTCTTATGTAACAGATACCTACCGAATTAAGTTTAAATCAAACTGTTTTTGACCACTAAGAACAAATTTAACAAAAATACAAATTCTCTCGTCTTCTAGATTTGACAAGCAAGCATTCTTGTGGTGTAAAATACAAACTAATATTCAAACTAACTAAATATTTAATACAAAATACACCAGATACAAGAAAATAGGATTTTCATATCTTTAAAAGATTGAAAGGGAGGAGCATCGTTTCAGAGGGTTTAACATAGCGGCGCTAGAGAAGTATAAAACCTAACAGCAATATTTTCTTGTCCCCTGGATTCAAGCATTTTCCAGTGTGGTTTGTCAAATTAATACCTAATTTTTACAACAGTCTCTGTAAAATACTTGTAAGAAATAATATAAAAATTATCAAATACAATTAATAATTGTAATTTCTTGTTTAAACCTTATTTTCCGTAGAGTAATTATTTATCAACATTTTAAGTTCGAAGATTATTTAAAGGTAGAGTTTGTTTTGTTTCGAGGCAACACTCAACCACGACCTTTACCTAGCGTACTGCATGGTCACAAAGGTAAATTGACTGCGGAGATTCAACTTGTCAACAGAGTGACTAGCTCTCTAATCGCACACGCTACGGGTTGTTCAGGAAATGAAAATTAAATAAAAGAAGTCATTAAATTAAATTTAAGGGCGAAGTTAGGACTCTACATTCATCTCTACCACTTAATCAAAAGCCTACTGAACTATGCCGGAAGTAAATGCATAGTAGCCTATATCACTGTGAAGGAACCGTAAGATTTGCAAATGGGCCTCAGGTCCGAGAGAAGTACAGGGTTATTACAAATGATGTTCCTGGTTTTGATTATAAATTTTACTGGGTAGACAATTTAAATTGGTACCATTAGAAAGAAAAAGTCAAAAGTTTTATTTACACTGGTTTGGGTACGTGTTTGCTGTTTTTTAAGTAAACTGTTGTAGGTGTTGTAAAATGCTTGAATTTGAAGACAATAAAGCTTGTTAAGTACTGGATTATCACCATTAACCAATATTTTATTAGTGTCCAACCACTTTTTAGAACCAGGTTTAATCCTCTTAGTAACCACTCTATTCACTAGTAGTAATAGAATTTTAAAACAAATAGCCGCATTAGTAAAAAGATGTTACTAATGGCTGCCTGGGACTGGATTGGGCACGGAGGTCTGAATGAGGTCCGAATCCAGTCCCAGGCATTCATTAGTAACATCTTTTCACTAATGCGGCCATTTGTTTTAAAATTACTACAATTAACTAAGAGGATTTTCATTAAACCTGGTACCAAAAAGTGGTTGAACACTAATAAAATATTGATTAATGTGATAATCCAGCACTTAACAAGCTTTATTCAAATTCAAGCGTTACACAACACCTACAACAGTTGACTTAAAAAACAGAAAATACGTACCAAAACCAGTGTAAATAAAACTTTTGGGTTTTCTTTCCAATGGTACCAATTAAAATTGTCTAAGAGCAATTTTACCCAGTAAACTTTATAATCAAAATCAGGAACATCATTTGTAATAACCCTGTATAACCAACTCAGCTCGTAACTCAGGTGTCAGCACAGGTTTACAACGTAGTTCAGGAAGTAGGTAAATTGTGTTGTGGTGTGAGATGTTAAAGTATGCAGAAGGAAGGCAGAGGCTTGCATTATAGACAAGTGTTTTGCCATTGGACGGTAATGGAATAATTCCCTTGCATTGTGGCGGCTGAGGGGAACCCGTTGTGCATACTGAACTGTACAACGTAATCAAAATGCACATTTATATTCCACCTGATTTTATTATCTGATGAAAACATCGTTTAGTATGCAGTTATAATAGTTTAATCTGCATATAATTAATTATTTCATATACTGCTAGCTCTATAGTCGTGCTTCGTTACGGCTTAAACTAAACTGACACAACTTTAGGTTCAAAAACCAATAAAAGGGAGTGGAGACAAATTATTTATTGTACTGTAAATACTAAAATGTAACATTCATTTACTGAGAGGTTGAAATACAAGTATGAGGTAATGTTTGTCTTGTTTAACGAGGAGGTAAGGAATACAAATCTTACCACTCAACCTCGACCTTTACCTAGCGCTATCTCCATATTTACGGCGTTACTTGACAAATGAAAGTGGTGTCTGCGAGTATCGCGCTATGTGGAGTCGCGCACGATTCCAACCCGCCATCGGTTTGTTGCGAGGTACTTTCCTTCCGCAAATTTGCCCCGCCTTCGTCCAAGCCCTTTTTATTTTCAAACACCGTCGAACATTTAATGGTGCACAATATCTAGGATCACGGTATACAGTTCAACCCTTAAACCCATTTTGCTGCACATAGCATTCATTGCTGCACCGAAATGAAGAAAAATATACTCCCCTGACAACTAATTGTATTTTTGTTGTAAACTATCATGTCAAAACACAGGTTATGTTGTAAGAACAATGACAAATTAAATTGACAATTTTACATGGAAATTACATGAAAACATCGGTTGTTTATGGTTCCGTCGTTATCAATTTCCTTACGTTTAACTTTGATTCAATTTTTGATTAGGTAAAACTATCTACGCAGCGATACCTCTTTCAAACTTACGATTGTCTCTGATATGATTCGCTCTAATATTTCCTCTCTAGCTTTTGTCAGTCAGTGCGTTCTGCGTTCGCCCAGTTAATGAGTCTATGCTCGTCCACACATAAAAGTTTTGTTCAATTAAGTTTATTAGACAAATTTTGAATGGCTCAGAGTATTTTGTTAGAATTTTGTAACCGGTTAACTCTCTAGAGAGAGTTTGTTAGTTCTCTCTAGCTTTTAATGAGTAAATGTCACATCTTATTACTGGAGATAGATTAGCAAAGTAATTTTCACTCACCTTAAGCATGATAAGGCTTCAACATGGGTTAAACTGGATGTAACGTGGCCAAATAAAACTACTTTCTTTCATCTGTCTACGTGAAATAGTTTTCAATAGCTAGGTTTTAAGTTTGATTTGGTCCACCCTGTATAGATTTCTTCTTGCGGTCTATAACAAAATCATATTTCATGCCTTGACATAAAATATTTCATAATGCAATTTCATGCTAAACATGGTACTGTATTATGACATGCAAATATGTATAAAAATACTAACCTTCCATCCAACAAGACATTTACCCAACCCGCCTGCGGTAATATGTCGTATATTGTTGACATATGTGATTTATGTGTCCCTCTATCCAACCAGTCTGCTTGTATCGTTCTTTTATAGCCTGTACGGCCTATTTCAGCTCTCTGGCTGGCATATACTGAATGTATTACATCTATAATTTATATTTTTAGTCACGTTGACTAAACTATAAAAGTCTTTGGGTTTACTTGTTAGTTTTTCTTCAGTTCGGCACATATTTTAGAGAATATAAG
Organism: Matsumurasca onukii; assembly: GCA_018831715.1. Lineage (NCBI taxonomy): Eukaryota > Metazoa > Arthropoda > Insecta > Hemiptera > Cicadellidae > Matsumurasca > Matsumurasca onukii. The sequence goes on along the minus strand of CM032060.1, from coordinate 64,602,972 downwards.
ATGAATTACTTTGTTTTTACATCGTTCAATTTACATAGTTCCTTAAAGGGTTTTACATATCTTATTATGTTTGATATTTGTCCATATTAAATACAAACGGTTGCAACGTATCTATATATTAAAAGATATTATGGAAATCTAATGGCAGTCAGTACGACCGTTCTATCAGGCCGATTTTCTTAATTTCTTTTTTTATGCATAGATTTGTTATCAAACATCAAAAATTGCTTAACTTTCGCGCTTCTCAAATCATACTCAAATCAGGCTTTTTCCCATGTTTTCTCAGCTTTGTCCTGTCATATCTCAAATTCTAATTGACATAAACTTTTCGTTTTGGTCTAAGAACACTTAGTTAATCATGCTCTTTCAATAGAGATATCATTCGACGTATTTAGTTACATCTAAGAGGGGTTAAGCGTGGACAAACAATTTTTTGCATTGTTTCGGAGCAATACGGGTCATCTAGTTAATTTTGAATGTAACCTTGTAATAAATAAAAGTGTTAACGAAGTAGTTGTAACTTTTCTTTGTAGTGCTATTGCCATGTCTCTAAATACGATATCATCGGTTTGTTTACACTACATTAAGGCTCTGATGGTAATGATGATGTAGACTACTGACTGATATTGTTGGATGCGCTTACATGAACATAAATGGGGCACTTTTCCAACACAACCCACAGTGTGACATCAGGAAATGGACGGGGAAATGCTGCGTGTGTTTTGTTTAAAAGCCACAGCTTAGCACTGCCTTTGCGATGAGTTAAGCTTTAACACCTGGCGTCTGTTTTAGCCATGATTATTTAATTTTATCTGTTCAGTTTTAATTACATTTCATTTTGCATCCTTAATGAAAACTCTTCTATCTTAAACTGTGTTTAAATTACTCATTATTTTTTCTTAAGAAATTATAGGGTAGTTTATATACATTAATAACACGGAGAGGCTTTTCAATTCGTGTAATAAATAAGACTTGTTTCTAATGATGTTAAAAAAAACTGTTTGTTGTTATTGATAAATTCTAGCTGAAATATTGGTAGCTATCTACTGGTAGCTGGCTTAAAACAGGGCTATTGGAACTTAGTACTAAAATATAAGAGAAAATATAAAAAATGGAGATTTAAAAACTCTGTGTTGAAATAGAGGATGATGGCATTTCTGGGTAGACTGTAAGATAGTTTGTAAAGTCCGACTAAGCTCAACTTAATCTACTTTTGAGCTTTAAGTAATATTGAACATATACTGCAAATGCCTTACATTAGATTCTAGTTCACACGGTTTACCAATTGTTCTCAATTGAGTAACTGGAACTTGTTTAGCCTTACAATAAGGTTTAAATGGTTATCCAATACAGCAATGGATAGATCTTAATTCTTAAGCTTTCGTAGCCGGTGTCATCATTGATATCTAAGGCTGCCGGTTTACACCGCGACACAGTTGAAATACAAATACTGCTATACTTGTATTACAGCTGTAGCAGTATTTGTATTTCAACTGTAGTTAGATATTAATATGGATGGACATGTTACAGCACATTTTCAAATAGCTTCTTTCACTATAGGCGTAAACAGGTCTAAATGATTGTGTGCATATTTCTACACATATGTTACTGTCTTGAAAGTGCCTGTACTGATGTTTCCCAGATGAAAATATACTTACTACTAACGACGCGAAATAATATAAATATTCTAGCGACGCTAAACGCTAGAACGCAGTTTCATTTTCGACACATGTGTATTTTAATAGTTCGTATATTTCATCACTAGGTCCTAAAGTGACACTTTTTGACACGAGGTCAAGTTAACGTCCAGGGTCAAAAATACACTTTAGGTGGTGAACGGTAGCTTTTGTCATGGTGCAAATAATTTTATCTAGAAATACATATCAAAAATGTTCTATTAATATAAAGATGCTGAAAGTAAACATTGTTTTAACCTCAACAGTCTGAGTTATATTGTTTTGAATAAATAGCTGTTACACTAAAATTATTTTAAGACAGTGTTGAAATTCACACAATCAAAACAAACTTGTTGAACCAGCTTATGTCCATGCCACAAAAATCATTAAAATGACCTTTTTCTCACTAGGGAGAAAACCATTATCAAAACAATACCTTATTTACCTGGGTGTGACTTTAGGTGACACTTGAGCACGTCAATACATGTGTCTAAATCAGCTGTTTTCAGAGCAGAATGACAAAAAAAGTATTAGTAGTTTGAGGTGTTAAGGAACAGCACCGATAAAAATCTGGTGATATAACACGATAAATTTGTTGTTTGGTGTGTTTATGCGTTTAACCCAAACAAATATCGCGAATGTCACTATTATTTGTGCTTTGTTGAACCAACATTGTTATCAAAGATTGGCATTGCACTAATCACTCGGCCTCGTCAGTGGCTTGTTTCGTAAATTGAATAACCTGAACCTCAGTTTTCCTGAAAATGGTTTGTTTGAAGTTTCAGGTTGATTGGTGTGTTAGTTTCTTCAAACATAAAAGGCACATTTACATCTAGATTGTTATTTAATAAATCAAGCATGATTAAAGAAATATATTATACATTAGAATCTATGTTAAAACAAAAATGGTAAGGAAACAAAAAACTAAACCAGTAAAAACTAATTAACATAAATTCTCCTTACATGTGCTATATTTATAATTTGATAAGTAAGATGGAATAATAATGCTACTGAACTTGGGGAATAAAATTAGTATTTATTATTAGAACTAAATAATTGTGTAAACTATCAGTAGGAAACATATAGATCTTAATTTGTATAAATGCTAAATAGCTAATTTATTACTAAATAAATTTGAAGACAAAAAAATTGGACCGAACCGGGATAGGAAACATATAGAAATAGAAATGTTTTATTTTCCGATGACAAAGGTAAGCATCTGCATGGGATATAACAGAAACATTAACATGAACATTTATTTTAAACTAAGGACAATATTGCATGAGCTCTAAAAACCTAAATATGAACAATCTAAGTAAAATAAAGAACAGAAATATAAAATATTACGTAAAAGAAAGTACAAAAACTAAACAAATGTAGATTTTGGTAGTCCAGCTTTCTCTTTTCAGCCATTTTCATGTATTTAACAGAGAGTGTTATTTTCGTATTTTTGAAATAAATACTTAGCAATGGAAAAATAATTCCCGAATAGTTTTCTTCAACGTAAGTACGTCAGATTTAATTATGGTCGAAATAAATCGAGTACTACGTACAGTTTGAATGACGCACAACATTTTCAAGGGAGTTTGACTATCCTGGTGTTTATGTGTGAAAATAAATAATCTAGTAACAGAAACGTGTGGAGTCAGATATTGTCAGAGGTGAATGTGTTTTCTCCTTGTCAGCGGCTATCACTGACGCCGGAGTCCTGCCCAACTTTATCTACTTCCTCCCAACTTTGCACATTGTGTCTCTACAGGCTTAGTATTGATTGTATCTGGACAGGTACAAGTTTAAGCTTTGCTTCAAAACATTTAACCAAAGCGTATGATAAAGTAGTTAGCGCGTAGAGGCTGCATGGTTGAGATAGCCACGCTCAGGATGCGCTGCGAGGACTGCCGTGTCTATTCCTCTTCGGTCACTCAGTCTCGATTTTGTCCGACATCGATGACTTAAATACGACCAAATTGTCCAGTTTTGGAGAGCGAACAAACTTGCTCGTGTGCCAGTGCCTCTACTAGATGTTCTTAAAAGATTTCTCTCGCAGTGCATTATATGTGTGTGGGCTACCTCAACTAGGTTGAGTTTCCTGCCTCAGCCATCCATGCGTTCTCTACCTACCGAATATTATCTCTGATTTAGTGGACAATTTACAATATTCTTAAGTTTGAAACATTACTTCTAGACACTTTGTCAACTAAGATTGAACTCACCCGTGGTGGGTTGGAATCGTGTGGGACACCGGAGCTCATCACTCCACTTGCACAGGTTCGATTCCCGCAGTCACCACTGACAACTTTTAAAAGGTACCTACTATACGGAAATGCTAGGTGAAGATCGAGGTTGAATGGTAGGGAAGACTCATACAAGCCCTAACTTTGCATCGTTAAGCAAGACAAACTTTACCTTTACTGTAACTTAAATACCCTTGCTCAAAAAATTATACATTCAAATCAAAGCATTTCAGAATCAGAATAGTGTTTTTTTATTTTCAAGACATGGTACTAAATCTAGTTTAATACATACCCCATTCATACATACAAGTCAAACAAACACTCGCAGTAGACCGTATGTTCATATAGTATTAACAAGGTTTGATAGTTTCTAGGTTGATACACCAATTAACTATATAATTACACACAGCTGACGTAAGAAGATAATGTTGGTTTTATATTAATAGACACAACCCCTCGTGTAAGGAAAGTCTGTCACATTTGCAATTCTAAGTATCTTAAACACAAAAGAGAGAAAATCAATAGTGAAGATGGGTTCTTTGTGTCTTGTGTATGCGGTGCATGTCGTCTAAGTAAACATTTTTACAGAAGACACGCTTTTTAATATATTCTCTTGCGGGTTAATGCGAGTTGTTACAGATAAGTTATATTAAAGGTTAAACGTTCTTAAAGGTTCTTATTTGAGTCTTGGTAACGAAGCAAAACCAATTGACTTGAAACTAAATACTAGTCTGAGATCCAAAATACTCGTGTGTATTTCTACCCTAATCTGTGGTTTGGGTAAGATTTATTTATTAAAAAGGTTTAGATAAATATATTTCAAAAACACTCCCTGAACAAGATCTGCCTGGAGTGTATTTTAATTGTTAAAAACTTCCATATATTAACCTGTAAATTCTTTAAGAAGGCCAGTGATGCAACCTTCTGTACTAACAAGAGTATTTGTGTTCAAAGTAAGTGTAAATGTTAATGGAGTTAAAGTTCAGTGCCTTATAGAAAAATAATTAGAACTAGAACTAAGAACTGTTAGTGAATAAAAGAACATTACTGGGCTGAAAATGACTAAGGAACCCATGTTTTTGGGGCACTAATTGTTTGGTCATAAAAATCATGCCTTTTTCAAATAAAAACAGAAGGAGGTAGCAGGATCTCTTCAGGTATGATGGCAACACTTGACTCAAACACGTGTTTATGAAACATACTTATTTATTTCATATTGTTAACAACCCCCATGTGATAATTTCCGATGTTTACATTTTACCACTGCTTTGTTGGATATTTCAGTTAACACATCAACACAGTTTCCATCCATTTCTTTTAATTCCTAGCTTATATGTTTTATAAGGGTTTTTAAATTGATATATTCCCTATACCACATTCAGCTATAAAGGAAATTATACTGTACAAAACAATTGTTTCGCAAAATAGCTGGCCAAAATACACACATACAGACAGAAGGTTTGAGACTCAATCACTAAATCATCTTCAAAAGAGTTAACGTATCAGATCGTAAATGATCGCTCAAACGCTCAGACTTTCCTGACATCTAAAGCGCAAAACATTACAAAAACTATGTCAAAAAATGCATTAATGATCTAAACAGATCTTACATTTTGACTAAATGGATTTGGTATTGTGAATGATTATTTTTAAAGTAGGCTACAGACAGTTTAAATAACAGAAAATGTGTCTGCTCTGAACCAGTTTAAATTGAAATAATATTGGTAATATGAGATCAAAACTCTAAATTTCTTTTCGAATTAAAATATTTTGTTGGAAATTCTTATTTAAAACAAACCATCGAAGATGAACAATTAGAATGTTATTAATATCTAAGTTGTTCTGGTGCGTAACATTTTAGTATACGCACTGCATTAATGTTCCACTACATTTAGGACGACGTGTAATTTCTGGGCTTTTAGGCTTTTATCTTGCGTCAGTGGGGCTTGAAAAATGCTATCTGGTAAGTGCGATGTTTCTCTGAGTGGCGATTAAGAAGCTTTCAGAAGGAAACAACACTTAAACACATTGATCTTCAGCTACTTTTCTTGTGTTGTTCAGCCAAACGTAAAGGTAAAAAGCCCAATTGAATTGGCATGCAATTATAGCATATGTTAAAAAATAAAATACAAAAGGTTTCGGTCGTCAACATATCTTTTTTGTTTTCTTTTTAGGTAATTGGATATGGTACTTATCACTGTGAATGTTCCTAAAAGCGTTTAAAGTCTCTATTAATCCTACTATTCAAGTTTGAAAGGTCGTGAAGTTGTGTTGCGTTGAAAGTATGCAGAAGGAAGGCAGAGGCTTGCATAATTGACAAGTGTTTTGCCATTGGACGGTAATGGAATAATTCCCTTGCATTGTGGCGGCTGAGGTGAACGCGTTGTGCATACTGAACTGTACAAAGTAATCAACATGCACATTTATATTCCACCTGATTATTTCAGTAATTATCGCGGTAACTTTATTCATTGCAAGCATAAATTGTTAAGATTATTTTATTTTAATACTCAATGTTTTTTGCGTTATTTGTGGTACGTTTTTAGGGTTAGTCCTTTAAAAATAAACCGTTTTAAGGAATGATTCTCTAAATAAAAAATGAATGTAATGGATACTCACAAAAATGTTCAATACATTACTGCGATATCTCTGTATTGCCTCTAGTAGCTTCAAATTGATAAAATTAAAATTAAATTGTCTTAACAAATTTTTTATCTCATTTACAGTACGTTTATCAACATTAACATCAAAAGCTAAATCTGTAGGGTATCCCCTACTTCAACTTCTCAACTTCAGTATCAGCTTTTGATTAAGTAGAGGAATTCTACGATGAATGTTTACGTGAATAATTTACTTTTACATACCTGTTACCATGAAACTTCCGTTTCTTTGTCTGTTTTATACTAAATTGAGGCATTTTATGTAACCACAATTCAATGTTGAATGATTTTAGTTTGAATCAAACATCAAAACAATCTGATACTAACAAAAATCAACAGTTGCAGACATCTGTTTGATGGTAATTTACTATTATGTAGTGCGCTATTACTACTACTATGTAGTGCGTTACTATTACTACTAGTACTATTGTGTAGTTATTATCTAGTGCGAGTGGCAGCTTAGTCAACCAACGAACACCAAATCTCTAATAAAAAGCTGTTATTTTAGCAATTTAGTAAGTGAATGGTCATGGAAAGCTTGGGTGCGTTGAAATTGGAAGCGCCCTGACTAAGAAAATTGTTTTACAGTACTTACCGATGAGTTATAGTATTTTAAATTACCTTTTCGTGTCCAGATAAACCTAAACTAAAAATATAACCATTGGAAAACAATTGTTATACCTTTATTTCAATCTGTATGCAATAAAATAATATTAAATTTTATAATTTTACCCCAAAATGAATTTTAGAAGATACTTGCATAACGTACAATCAAAAAGCCACAAGGGGCTAACATTAACACTTACATAACAATTTATGCTCTACGCGATCAAACACTCACGGAGGTTTCCTCTAGGTAAATATTAAGTGTTTTACTACCCTGTGGTGCTGATATGAAAGTTGTGTGATCAATTGCTGATTATCGTTCTTAGATGTATAATAAAGAGGTAGTCTGACGGGCCAAACGCTAATGTCCTAATAAAAACAAAAGAGTCCGATGAAGCGATAATGTGTTAACTACAACAGAAACAGTTTGTAAAGCTTACTTACATCTATGATCGTTTAAACAAATTCAGTAATGTGTAGTGCATAGCTTATTCCTTTCTAAAATAAAGCATTGGTAGATTATTACACTATTTAAAAGGGCAGTGCAACTGAAATTAGTTCAGATATACTTTTAAAGAGCTAAGATTGATTGCGCATCTAAACAAAATGTACTTTTGTGTGTTTCAGGTATGTTAGCATTTTCATCCAAGCCCGCGTCTAGGTAAGCTTTATCTGTTACAAAGTTTACAACTTCCTGAGCTCATTTGCAAGTTTGAAACTGTATTCATAATAAAAACCGACACAGATCAAGGCGAGAGATACGCTGCGTGTGTTTTGTTTGAAAAGCTAAGGATTAGCACAGGCTCTGCATCCGCAGGTATTATTTAAGCTTTTACACCTGGCGCTTCATCTGTTTACTTTGTGTTTAACTAATTTGTTTGCAAAACACATTTTGTAAAACTGGGGTTTTCAATAAGGTTACATGCACTAGAATACATAATTATATATTTGATAAATATATATACAGGGCGTTTTTTTAAACGTAACCGTAGGCCCTGACGTAACCCTGACAAACTCCTCTAAGGCACTCTTCATGAGCAGTATATCATCATAAGTTTTGATATCTAGTTGTTTCACTTCAATAACTATTAACTGGTCGGTATTGTTGCAGTAACATTGTGGGTTTAATTTCCTAATTCGATATTATTTTTAAACAAACGTACTCATGTTTTTAGCGAAAATTAAAGAGTGTTTATTGTTGAAGAATGCTTGAGAACAGGATCACTATCTTTGTGACAAATAGCATTTGAGGTCAATTTTTCAGGTGTGAGTATTCCAAACCAACCTAGCAGAAAGACTTGTTAAAAAATTAAATAAAAAGTTTCTGTAGAACCGAAAACATAACAGAAGGCAGACTGTACAGAATGAAGAGATGTTGGAAGATGTTAGGGTTGGTTTGGACGATTCCCCTGAAATACTTTTAAAATTTTGAACAACAAAAGCAAATTTACACCTCCAAATTGACCTCTTGGTGCAAAGAAAACGGTCTTGTTCTGAAGTTTTCTTTAACAATAAACACTCTTTCCTTAAAACCAAGATTGCGTTTTTTAACAATAACACCAAATTAGGACATCAAAACCACAATATTACTGAAAAAATACAGTCCAGTAAATACATATTGTAGTGAACAAACTAGTGATATAAACTTTGAACAAATATTGCTCGTAAAGAATGATTTTGATAGAAAAACCTTTTTTGTGCACCAGGGCCGCCAAACTTACGACCTATAAAAGTCAGAGGTCTTGATGAATTCTCGTGGTTTTTCGCAAGTAAATCTACATTTTTCACATAATTTTACTCTTACAACCCTAAAATAATTGTATGAAACTTCAGGTCATTTAAAGGAAAGCGTATAGCTAGATTCTTGGTTTAGTTTTCCCGTTTATTGACCCTTTATTACAAAGTTATTTACTGGATTTTGTTATGAAATATTTCTATTTCTGTTTATTAACGAAAGTTTAAACAAATTTTCGTATAATACCATGTAGAAAGTCTACTTTATAAAGCGTATTAGTTGTACAGTAAAAAGCATTTAAAAGTGCTTGAAATTGGAAAATAACTTTCATTTAAAAATCAGCCATATTTTAGGAAGACTTTAATTAGTTCAAACAGTACAATGTATAAATACAGTTAAACGTGCCAATTAAAGAGCCTGTTCTATGAGTTTTGATGAGTTACCTTTTTATGTAACTGTTGTAGTTTAGTTTACCAGTTAATTAAGGAGGTTAGGTGTTATAGGAATATCATGCAGTATGTCCAATTGTCCAATGTGTACTAACTATTATTTAGAACTAATTTAGCAAATTGTTAATTCCGTTCTAAACTAGAACACACGTCCTCATAGTCACTCACTTTTGTTTTATCTGTAAAAGGTACTTTTAGTTAAGAAATAGATCAGTTTTTCACAAAAAGACATTAGAAAGTAAAGGAGAGTGAACGGTGCTGTATTTGAACTTCCCTCAGCAAACAGCTGCTCCTCTACAATCAAGCTCAAGTTGATCGCAAATTTTCTCTCAATTCGATTTCACAATGCATTCTATTATTGATGTTATCTGTTTAAAGTTTCGCAATAATTAATGCATTATCTGTAAGTTCCCCCGTAATGGGGAACCCCTTCGTTTAACAATATTTACAGTTCTACAATTTATTGTGTCACTTTGCTACTATAGTAAAATCGATTGCTACGTAAGGTCCGCATTAAATAATGTCTTGAGTGTCTAGTTTAAGACCCCATAAATGGACTTCTACCGACAACTAGGGCTTTTTCAATTGCCTGCTAACCAGCTGTTTAACTAACCACTTCTTAAGTTATTTACATTCTGCAATGTTTAAATTTTCACGCAACGTTCAAAACACTTGAATAAATTATTTAAAATTATTCATCCTAGGTATTCTATTTCTATTCTATACTAAACTTAACATGGATACATTATGCTATAATAGTTAAATACAAACTCTAACACTAAAATGCAAAATCAAAAGAGACAAAGTAAAACTTAACCTAAAAAGTCCGACTTTCCTATTGGTCAACAGTCGGTTAAATTTAAACCACCGGTTAAGGCTGAACTGAAAAAACGGCCCTCTAGTGTTTGAAATTATTATGTCTTATAGGAAATCTATTGTAAGTTGTATCAGAAAATAATTCAGATTTTCTGGTTACATTTTACTGAGAATATTGAGTCAGGTTGTGTTTTCTGCTACGGCCATTATAATTATGATGGTGAACCTTTCTTTTGAATTTACATGAGAATGTTTTCTAGAGTAAGGTGACCGCTCCGTAAGGTAAGGCCATAAAAAACTAAACCCCACTGCTTCTAAGATCGACAGTTAGAGTAATGCTATTTACAACAGAGGACATCTTTACAATAGATCAATCATTCCTATTGAACCTTTGAACAAACCCATCGGAACAGCTGATGTCCTTGTCACACGAAAACCATTAAAATGTGGCTTTGTCCCAAACACAGCTGCTTTAGACACATGTATTGACGAGGTAAAGTTTCCATTTTTACGCCAAGAAAATAAAGGTTTCTTTTGACAGTTGTTTCTCCCTAGTTGTACAACTCAAGCTCATCAATACACGTGTCTGAAGCAGCTGCTTTTATAAAGCAAAGTGACAGAAAGTTGTTTACAAAGAAGAATGATCTGGTTTAAAGCTGCTGCCTGGTGTACAGTCTACACAATGGAACTGTAGCGTCACGGACGCTAGTTATGAGGCCCATGTGCTCTGTATATTGGATTAGCCCTGTATATTGCAGTCGTTCCGACATTATGATCCCTTCCTCCCATTACTTTCTCTTAAACAAGCTGTTTGCACTTGTTTTCTAAAGTTTGAGCACTTTTGGGTTTTTGGTTTTAACCTAGGATAAAGTAAATACTGGACGAATGCAATAAGTTTGTATTTAAATGTCTTAAGATAGCGTGAGTACTAAGAAGCTGGCAATACAAATCACAAATATAACTAGAAGCGACAAATAACTACGGACTTTATATAATTAGGCCTACTGCGTTTTTATGATAAGTCAAAAATGTTTGTATTTAGTATTGGCATTCAATAAGTTAAAAAAGCAACTCGTGTTTTTATTTTAAACTGAGTATTTTAAGGACGAAAATAGGAGTTTCGTTATTATCAGTCATCATCTTGTGTAAATGTTTTGTATTAAAGATTAAAATGAATCGAACAAACACTGAATACCATAAAGTATCATTATTAATGTTCGTAACAAATATCAAGACTTTATTACAACCCATGTTTAAAGTAGCCAAATCTTGGGAAAAAAGCATAAATAAAACTATAAGTTGTTTCACAAATTACATCAATATATGTATTAAAGTATAAGTTACATTTAAAAATGTTACCATTCATAAAAGTGTTGTCAAGGGACAAGGAAATAGTAGCTAATCAATTTTGAGAGCTCTGAGCACTTTAACACCTTGTGATATAAAAACGATTTTGCTAAAAATAAACAATCTTCCATTTGTCTGTGCGATAAAAAGTGCAACTAGAAGGTCAACTGAATGCAAGTACTTGTCAAACGTCAGCTTTCGCGTAGTCCAGGCTGATGCCTGTAGGTGAGACACTTGTTTACTCGTACATGTAGCAGCTGGTCATTATAACAAACCATATTCTCCAGTTACCAAACACCGAACTTCTCAAAGCTTTTGGTAAAGAGGTCAGGTGTTGAGGATGATATAGGTCCAAAGCGGCTCAGATAGTCTCAGTGATCATCTGATGATACCCGCATCAACTCCCACCATAGTTTAGACTTATCAGACCATCACCTGCGTGGTTCGGAAGTCACGTTAAGCCGTTGGTCCTTGTATTTCCATCGGTCATTGGGCTATTAATTAATGACCCATTCTAAGGAAGAGTCGGCCTTAGTTTATAACAAGACTACACCTCATAACTCATTACTACCACTCATCACACTCATCCTTCACCACATATTTGCCTTGAAATACCCTCATGAGAGTGGTCGGTATCTCAAATAGTGATTTAGTGATGCCGACATATTGCTTGGTTGAACGCAGTGAGCAATGGTATCTTTTTTGATGAACTTCTAAAGACAAATACAAAGCTAAAGAACTCATCGGTTAGCCTTTCGGTGCTCTCTAAGACGATGGCGTTTTCATTTTAAATCCCACTCCCCCTCTATCAACCCCTACTTTAAAAAAGCTGTGCAAGCCCTGCAAAGGGTACTGAAGAATACCCGTATTACACTCGTTTGGAAATTCTCAGCTCTGCAAAGGTAGGGATAAATAATTATATAAAACCCAGCGAACCACTTTTCTCACTACATGTTTACACTTACCATACAAACATAATACTTACGTTTTATGCCACCACCTTATTCTATGTCTCTGCATTCCACCTAAGGGCACTTAGATGGGGTAGAGTAACCTACATTGGAAACCCAGCACTCTACTGGTCGTGTTAGGAGACAAGCTTGCTATAAGCATAAGCTTGCGACAAGCACATGGTCGAGAGACTTGCTCGTATTTAAGCTTGGCACTGCAGTCCTCAATATTGCCTCAGTGTGGTTCTCGCAGCCACAAAGTTTAATGGACATCTCTGTAAGAAGCTTACCTTACCTCTCGACACAGCCACTAAACACCAATCTTCTTCGAGCTTTCAGCCTCGTTTCATATTTTATTTTGCTGTTTATATCTTTTGTTGTCACGATGATTTATTTTAGAGTTTTTTATTTCATTGGGCCGTTTTAACAAATTTAACTTTAGGTTTGTCAATCTTTACCAATGAGCTTTCTGTTTAAACAAAATCTATTCCAAATTGAACGTATTTAAAATTGTCGAATGTTGGCTAGTAAGAAACGGATTATATTATTTTAATATTCTTTATTGAATGAGAAAATTGTAGACCTGGAATCTCAATACTAATTTAAAGTTGTCTAAATATAATAAATGATGCATTACATATGAGTTAGCGATATTTGTCATCATGTTACAATTTAAAACATAATAATCAACATTACAACACGAAAATTTACTGTTATGTAGTAGAGGGCACAATTTGAAATAAGACTGATGGAAAAACAAGCCGCCAAACACAAAATACATACTTAAAACATAGATTACGTCAAATCGTGATTGAAAATCAGTGTTGGTAACTAAAAGTTGTAGATACAATATTTACCCACTTTTTATTGAGTTAATATAAAATGTAGTTAAGCTGGCCATGCATGTTGACTAGTGTTTATAAAATAACAAATAAATAAAATATACATTTTAAGTTATTTTTGCTCAAAAACAGCTATTGTCCAATAATGTTGAAAAAATGTTTTAAAAACAGTAGTTGTACTTTTAATACTAAATATGCCTAACTGTAACGAAGGCTCTTGAATACGTACACTGTTCAGGTTCAAGGTACAAGGTTCAGAACCACGGTCACGGTTGAGTGGTAGAGAGGACTTTGAAGTCCTAACTTCGCCTCTTTAAACAAGACAAAACTGACCTTTTCTACCTTGTTTTAACGAATACAACATTATGGTTATTTATAACTGAGGTTTCATTTGTTAATCAGGGTTGAAGTCAATAAATAAACTAATAGTGTAACAATTTATTTACAAATCTTGTACATTATCAGGAACTGAACACTTTCACAAAAGTTAAGAGTTAATAAGCTTTACACACTAGTAACAACAAGTTTTATAGCAACTGACCACTACAGGTTTTCTTAACAATGCAACACATTTACCATGTAAAGTAGAATGTTTGTTAAATGTTTGGGCGTGAAATAGTTACGATTTGTTTGACCTAATAAAGATATAGTTCGTATCTTAACAGGTTATTGAAGTTTTTACTTAAAAGCAGTTGTATTTCAGTGCCAAAATAGCCTATTAAGGAAAAGGCCGGATTTCATATAACCTAGCGAATGTTCTCAAATTGACAGTTATTAATAATAAGTTACATTTTCTCAAATTGGTAACTTTTAGCTATAGTTTGATCAACATTCAAGTTATATTTTTCTACCTCTACATTTTCTATTGGAATCAAATACAAACTACAATAATTGGTAATTGATTTGAAGCATTTTACTTGAACACCAAATATGAGAAGTTCTTATCGTAATTTACTAATTGAACGATCACTTGTCTAGCTTTGATTGCTTACAATATTATATTTTATGGTTTAATTCAGATAGCCTACTTTAGAAGTTGAAGAGCTCAAGGCGCTAAAGAAGTACTTCATTCACCTAAACATCAAAATATTCTATTAGAGATTTTCTCAAACAACGATTCCATGCAAACATGCCAACGTTTAAATTTTATTCTTAAGCTTTCACGGCCGTCGTTACAACTTTATTCTAGTTCTTCCGCTTCACACCACTTCAAAGCATCATAATAGTTTGTTTCTTCTCTAGGGTGCATGCTAATCGGCTTATAATATTCTTCTGTTCATAGAAAACACAAATAGCAAGTCTAATATTTCATATTGTAAGCTTATTCATAGCTTACTAACAAAACAACATGCAACACTTTAAAAAAAACAATATTTAGAAAAACCACATGTTTGACAAACTATCTAATGTTCAGCCTATCTGACTGTGTTGATATTAAAATTAGTTGATGAGAAACTGTATTTCGAAATTTTATATCTCTTGTATGTCTAGCCTCTTCTGGGTTTGAATTTTCCATATGTATTGCTTTAAGAGTGAATCCTTCCTCTAAAGACTTGACGTTATGCTCAATAGCATGAACTGACAAGAGGTCTATTGGGATTTTGATGGGAAACGTCGTAGCAATGGTTGGTAGTAGGGGGGTATATATTTTTCCAAAATTATCCTTGGGAAAGTTTTTGCAGGTTAATTTATAAGCGACATTGGCCAAATCACAGTTGAATTGGGTATTCTAATTTGGTAGAACTGCCGGTTAAGGATTAGGATGGTTGAAGAATTTTACAGGTTCTACACAAAATAAGGTTTTGGTTGTGAGGTAAATCACCAAATAATAGTTTAATTGAAGTATTTCAGGGTCGCTATGGAGTGCCATTTTCATTCACTGATTGACTGAACCAGCTGTTTTCAGCCAATCAATGACTGAATATGGTACTCCACAGAAACACCGAAATATTTCAAACGAATTATTATGTTGTTTTGACGCGGTGTGAACCGGAACAACTACATTGTAAATGCTAGTATTGATTTGAACGTTTCTTTTGACTACGGTATTTGTTTACATTGCTGTGACATTTTTATTAGTTTAACTTACTTGCATGTATTTCAATGCATAGTACATACTTATTTCACAATCACAAAATGTCTCATAATTAGTTCTGTAGAAAACACAATGTTAGTTGTCTTAGTGACGGTCCACTCCTAGTTACGAGTTAGGCCGTACAAGGAGCTTGGGCTCACACCCTGACGTAGTGTGATGATATGCTAGGTAAGTGACGTGTGACGTAGATTGCAGAGTGTGATGATATGCTAGGCAAGTGATGTGTAGATTGGTACCTGTACGTTGGGTGGGGCAGACAGGATGAAGATGACGGTATCAGCGATGTCCTTGGAGTGGAAGAACACTTTGTTGAGGTACACGTCTTCGTTCCAGCCCACCACCTCGACCAGCTGGGGGTCGGATACACTCGTGCTCACACACTGCAACAACAGCTGGCTTAGTTACGAGATAACAGCTGATCCTAAATCCTCCCTTACCAAAAATCCTTGTCCATAGGAAAGATGCATCTTACGCCTTTTTGACATGGTTGGAAGGTCCTACTCCTCCCGAAATTTTGCTCTGGGATTGCAATATCTCTTGTGAGCACCCCTTATCATGGGGTTATCCTGTTTTATCCCAAAAGACAAACTCGCAACGATATACCCCTCAGCAAAATGACCTGCTGTTTCTGGGTGATGGCTCTTACAGGATTTTGCTAGCCAATACGGTTCACTTGTGTTACAAATATATATCACAAAAGTATATTAACGTTAGAATATTTATTTTGCTTCAGGGGTGCTTAAGGCTTTGCAACAACACGTTTTTTATTGATTGGTATATTTTATTTATACTTGTTTGTAAATATTTTAAAACCTTAAAACCAAAGTTACAAGACAATTGTAAGTAACATGTTATGAACAGTTTGTATAAAATACTCTGACCAAAAGGTCTCCCACGATTAAGCCACAAATGAGGAGATGACGTTGAAAAGTGTTTGTTGTCCAAAATTGTTCTCCTTCTTTAACTCACTATATAGGTATTATTTCACACGTCACAGATTCCGTTACAGTCGGTACCGTGCTCAACCTTCAAACCATCAATAGAGAGATAAGGGTCCTAACCCTAAACCATTTTCTTACGGTTATTTTCACGACACATGCTAAAGCAAGTTACTAGAAGATGACGAGCAAGGGAGAACATGTAAAACACCCTGTATGTGTGTTTTGCGGTAATACAAGCAGGAAGTGCTGCTATATTACTTGTGTACAGAGAGTACTGACTCATATAGCCACGCCCATGGTTGGATTTATCATTGCTTTTACGGCAAATCAAGACGAGCGTCATCTGTACAACACGAACACGCTCATACCTAGTTAGCTCAATGTTAGTTAAGGGGCTAAAGCAATGACGTCTATCTCCTCTATGTTTAACAAAGGAAGAAAATGGTAAATGTTCGTAATCAACTGGTTCCATGTTTGTCATCGTTTAAACTAGGAATTAACAACGTTCAGTTAAAAATTATAGCCTAACATAAAGAAATAATTTTTCTTTTAATTTCAAAGAAAACTGTATACGTACAAAACATAATGAGACAATCTTTGCAAAAATTATAAAGATTAGTTTAAATCACATTTATAATTTGAACATCATAAGTGCACTTTAAAGACGTCATCGATGTTCAACACATGGCTGACAGATATTAAGATGTTATATTTTCGCAACTTTGAAAAAACAAATATTTTCTTGCACTTTTTACGAACCATCGGCTACCATTCATCGTACAGAAACCTAATTATAAATCACTGATCACAACAAACAAAGATAAACGTTGGAAATCTAAGGTAATTTTCAAAGTTTGTTCAGAAAGGCGGTCGCATTGCAGTTTATGTTTGAAAACAACAGCAGTCAGAGTCGTTAAACTATTGATGCTGACTCAGCCAAGCTGAATAATATTGTTCTGTTTAAACGATGTTTTCATCATCCATGAAAACAAACGTGTGTAAACATTTGGCTGTATAAATAACTGAATACAGGACTATTTCATATAGTTTAGAACATCTTATCAAGAAAAATACTCCACTTTTCTGCAAACTTTTACTTTCCCAATAAAGCCGTTTTGTCTTTAAACCAAATATATTTTATCGCTGGAACATTTTACAAAACATTACTCCAAGTTTCAACTTGATTGATCAAACCGTATATACTAAAATTAGTTCATTTAAGAAAATGGCGGCTAGTAGGTTGCAATGACTGTTGCAAATAAATTCCGTAATTCATGTTTGATGTGTTGTGTCGTATCCAGGGTCAACAACAAACGTCCAATATAATATTATAAGGCATAATATATAGTATTAGAGGTATGGATGTTCAGTTGTACACTGTTATGGAACTAGGGATAGAGAGGACTACCGAGCTGGGAGACATGACATGGCAGGCAGGAATTTAGTTCGTCAATAGACTTTTAAACTATGATAATTCAATACCAAAGCCGTTTAAAGCTCGTCTAAAACCAGTTTTGGTGTCGGAAGTTATAACAAACAACTAAGAGGATCGAGGAAACAATCAGACTGACTGAGGTAGACTGGAAAGATTCGAGCAAATGGGGATAGTACAAATGTAGGCTATGAATGTTTTGAATATATCTACATGTGAACTCATGCAATATTTTAGATCAAGTTAACGATTGGGATACATGTTTGCTGACATTTTTATTCATGAGCATTAATATTTTTAATATTTATGTTTGCGGAGCCATTGTGGAGTGGTATCGCGCGTAACTCCGGAGCTTTTCACTCCAATGGCACGGATTCGATCCCCGCAGTCACCACTCACAATTTGTAAAGTGACCATCCGGTAACGCCAGGTAAATATCGAGGTTGTGTGGCAGAGAGAACTTTGTAGTCCAAACCTTGCCTCTTTAACAAGACAAACTTTACCTTTAGCGTAAGATAGTTGAGTGACTACGTACCGTGACCTTGATCCTGGACCGGGTGGCTGCGAGTTCTCTGCGCAGACCCTCAGTGAGTACGCGAGCTGCACGCTTGGTAGCACAGTACACGTAGCTGCCCAGTGGGAACGGAGACACTCGGTGTATCGACATGCTGTCACAACAAACAAGAGTTTTGCATCAGAGAAGTGCCCTTCTTGTGTATCCAAGAAAATAGATGATTTAGAAACAAATATGAAATGAAAACCTTTTACTTCTTATGATATAACAATGAAATGTATTTCTACCAAGTAGGAAGAAGTTTGATCAATTTAAAATGTCTTACAAACTAACACAGTTGCACTACAGCTAGAAACTGTAAAAAAAGGTAAATTATGTAGCTTACATGTCATTAACTAAAAGTGAAACTGTTGACACTACATTTCGGGAACATGTCTATATTCAGAATTAAATGCGATCTCGTAAGAGGTATACATACTCAAACGAAACTAGACGCAGAGAGAGCTACCGAACTGGGAGACAACGATCGATAGTTCTTCGTTTGCCTTCACAGGCAGGATTTCAACATGTCAACAGATCAATTTAGATCAAAAGTGCTCTTATGCCAAAGGCGTTTAAAGCTCGCTTTAAAAACATTTTATCGAAACACATTTTATGGCACCGACGAGGTATAAGACTGGAAAAACACGGTATAAGACGGGACCCTAACTGTCCATTGGGTAAAGTGGGGAAGTTATACATATGTATGTATAAATGTGAGTGTTACATATTCAGACAGTTTTGCAATTCTGCTCAATAAGTATTGGGAAGGTCAAAACTGCCATTTTGTTCTATCACGTTTCGTTCTATATTGTGATAGTAATGAATAGCTCTATTCACTAAAGAAATTCGCTGATAGCACAAGAAAGCAGAATGTAAAATGGACAATTCAGTGAATTCCCGAAACGCAACAAAACGGCTGAAAATGTCCAAATCTAAACTAACAAGCGCAAATCGGAACTGTGACACTCGTTCTATCGACATTCTGTCACTGGAACACATTCCTGGACAAATCCCTGGAACATAGAGCGTTGTTACTGCATGCTCAATGGTAAGCGGTTTAAAGTTTTCGTAGAGTACTGTACGTACAAGAAGACTGTTTAGCCCCAACACGGCCTTTTTGACTTATTATCATCGGGCATAGGATTTTCTTAATAAAATGACTCAGTTGTTCTAGGTATGATTTAGATTGTATCTTGTAGGGCTGTATGGCAAAATAAATGGACTTTTAAGTTCCATCGAGACTGCTTTGACATACCTTACCCAAACCCATAAATTACTAGATATTAAAAATATTATTATTATCTACGTAAAATTGGAGTTCGATGTAAGGTCGATTTAAGTTTAAGAGTTTTGTGCTTACAACTAATACCAACTTGAATAAAATAACCACTCAAAATCAATCTTGTGGCATAAAAACATCTTTTCAAACCCTAAACATTATAACCTAAAGGCTCTGTCACACACATCGTGGCGGATCAGGCGTGTCAGGCATCTGAGCGATCCGTGAGCGGATTAGTATCGCAAGCGACTTCATCCTCCAGTGGCGCGGGTTCGATCCCCAGTCACCACTCACAATTTGTAAAGTGACCATGCGGTAACGCCAGGTAAATATCGAGGTTGTGTGGCAGAGAGAACTTTGTAGTCCAAACCTTGCCTCTTTAACAAGACAAACTTTACCTTTTACCTTTACACAATGCGACTTTGTACCTGCCACATATGTGTGAAGGTTTGGAATGTCAACATTGCTTACCATGTAAAATATCAGCTGATTTAATGTTGACATACCGAAGACTTCACACACATGGCTAGTAAGTAGCAGCTACTAAGTCACAATGTGTTACAGGGACTTTAGTGTTCAAACACAGATTGTGTGTCTAATTAATTTGTTACACTACAAACAATAGGTTTTTATGAAAATGTTTCAGTTGTATTACAGATAAAAATATAATAATCATATTAAACACATGGTGAAAACCTTGTATAATAATTGTTCAAAAATGTATCATTTTTAATAGGTTATCCTTTGAACGGTTAGAGTGCGCAGTAGCGACTGTGACCTTGAATCTTGTGTTTTTTTCGGTAGGACACCCCGTGCATACATTTTTGTCGGAATTTTATTAAATGACTTTTTTAGTGTGTAAAATAGTTTTAGTGACTCCATTGAGCCGAATTTCTATTATATGTATTGGGTTGTGAGATAATTCCAAAATCTTTAGAAATGTATTTTAATTTCTTGTTTTAGCACTATTGATTTGATCGGGTTTTCAAAAATTAGTCAAAAGTAACTACAGTACGTTTTAAAACCTTTAAACAAACACCATTTAAAAAGAACTTATAAAAGTTTTAATCTTAAAGTGACTTATGATTTTTTTTACGTTGTTCTTGTTAAACAAAAAGCAAATGGTCGACTGGAACTGTGCGACATGAGTGGAACTGGGAAGGCAGTACGGGAACTGGATTCACTTCAATGTACAACACGTTGCCGAGCCAGATTAACAGGCGCTCACAACTTGATATTGAAATTCCATTCATACTCGGCGATTCTCTTCGTTTAATTAAACGTGATATGAGATGTTTTTACCAGTGAAAACTACCTAGCACGGGTTGTCAATAGCGATTCATCGGCGTTAATATTGGTTCAAGTGCTTTTGTCGTTTTTAGTCCTGGGTTCATTTTATTACTGTTGCTTAGTACTGAATAGTTGTATCGGAGGCATCGATAAATATGTCATAGGAAACGTACACATACACTTAAATTAGGAAAAATAATTTGACCAAAATTAGTTTAAAACGTGTTAGAAAGTATCTTTACAGCAAAAGTACGTTATAGTATGGATAAACTGGTTAGATATATTTCAGTACCTGTATCTAACGGAAAGGTAAGCCGATTTTGTGGAACCTAATACCTAGATAGT
The DNA here is from genome assembly GCA_018831715.1 of Matsumurasca onukii. Classification (NCBI taxonomy): domain Eukaryota; kingdom Metazoa; phylum Arthropoda; class Insecta; order Hemiptera; family Cicadellidae; genus Matsumurasca; species Matsumurasca onukii. The sequence continues at coordinate 64,581,719 of CM032060.1, read as the reverse complement.
TGTCCTTTCGTTAAATGTGGTCCTTAAAACAGTGAATCTAAACAGTGCACTAATTTGTAATAAGTTCCGTCATAAATCATAGCACACAATAGTTTTGAAATAATGTTTAACATTCATAATTTTTGTATAATTTAATGTTTAACATTTATAAACACGGTAGAGTTTTACAGTTATTCTTAGCATGGCTTCATTCTAGAAGCCACTGAAGGTATGAACTTTGTACATAAAAGGATTTAGCAATATAATTCGTGTAAATAGACTATTAAAAGTATTTGTTATCTAAAATATAACTTTTGCTGAACCTCAAAACAATTAAGTTATGAAGAATTATAGTTATTAAAATTGATTTTATACACATAGTGCATAAGGTTCTTTCACCTCAGTATAATTTATATAATTATGTCACATAGTTTACGGGGTTTTTTCGTTGAAATCAATAAGATGTATACATGATCAAACCAATCAAACAGAAATTTAGATATTCTTCTGTGTTCTATAAGGCAATGGTTTGATACTCGAACTAGTTAAATTATCATGATAATAAATATATACATGATATCATAAAATACCAAATATATCCTTCCGTAACTCATTTGAATACTGTCCCTTAACTTAAAATTACATTCTGAGATCCATTAACTCCATTTATAACCGCGCATTTCTAGTTTAAAAGTATTTAAAACACATTAGTAATTAACATTAACCTTGACGTTTCAAAAAACTCGAGCTACGCCATGAAACTCAAGAGAATTGTTCACTCAGCTGTGAAACTCATTAGGAGGGACATTTAGCTCGATATTAACTTCTCGAGACCCAGTGAACGGGTAAAACTCAACGCTTCTGGGCTCCAAACTGAAGAAATAAAGTTCAGTAATTAAGTTTCCCTCTTGGGACAAACAAATTGCTCACTTGAGGTTTTAAAAGTAAAATGAGCTGCAAATGCGAACTCTGCCAGGAAATCTTGTAATGTAATAAAATGAAATTGGTTGTAATAAGAAGGTCGACTGCACTAAAGCGTATCTGATCAAATCCGTTTTCAGGTTGACCGATAAAGCGTTTATTCGACCGATTCACTAGCATCTATTGGATGACTGGAAGTAAATTGAATAAGTGTTTTCACTAAGGTAAATTTTATACTACTTAAACAATTGGATGCTAGTACCTTTCGAATATTTGTAAGATAACATTTGATCGCTGCTTACAGGGTATATAATTTCTGGAAATATTTTAACATTTTGCTTGTAAGCCCAATTGAATCTTTTTACACAAAACTTAAAGTCAATAGATATTCTTACAGCCGCAGTTTTGTCTCTTTGCTACGATCAATCAATTTAGAAATTTAGAATTTAGAAATTGTTCTTCCTAGTTCCGCCACTTTGGTAAAATTGTAATGTATTTTAGTATAAAGGGAAAATTGTAGCTAAGACATGAATTAGTCACCGTGTTGTCTTACTGAATAGGACATGAAGTGTAGTATTTTATAGTGTTTTTATAACGTAATGAGAAGGTAACCTTTTGAAGGTATTTTCGTCCACGATACTAACTTAAATCATAGGTAGGCCTATGTTCTTTTAAAAGCTACATTGAGTGGGGGGAATAGCTCAGTCTTCAAGAAATTGCACATACGCATTGCCTAAATTTTTCCTCAAAGACGGTTTTATTGACTAAAATTAGGTAATTACCTCCGTCAAACAGTTCAAAATTTTTGCAGTACGTTCTGTTAGCTACATGTTTCGACTAATATCGTCATCTTCAGGCTTGAAAATCTTGGTGATTCATCCATGTAGACATCGTTATGTAGACATTCACACACACATCACAAAAACAAGTAAAATAAATTAAATAAATTAACACGTCGTGTTTGTTAGTTCGTGTCCGTGTGTGCGTGTGTAGGCCTACTGTAAACTGTTTATCGTATCCGTGTTAATTTATTTAATTTATTTTACTTGTTTTTGTGATGTGTGTGTGAATGTCTACATAACGAAGTCCACATGGATGAATCACCAAGATTTTCAAGCCTGAAGATGACGATTATTCGTCAAAACATGTAGCTAACAGAACGTACTGCAAAAATTTTGAACTGTTTGACGGAGGTAATTACCTAATTTTAGTCATTAACTGCACAGTTCAGGGGCTAATTGAAATGAGTTTTAACGGTTTTATTCTTTGTTTATCAAAACATAATTATGACATGATCGCGTATTAGCAAAGGTGTTTAATTACTACTACTATGCAGTGTTACCTATAAATGCTAACTTTATCCTTAGGTTATTTAAAATAGTTTCCGATTTGTTCTCCTTTATTACTTTCTCAAACCGCTACATTAAGTAAAATTGTATTTACATGCTGCTATGTATTTAGCGTTTAATGTTTCAACCAGAACATTTCAAATGGTGATAGCAGCAATATCACTAATACTATCAATAGACTACTGCAGTTCGTTTTCGAATAGGCTCCTCTTTCTATATCACTTTCCCCTGCTCTATTCCGGTTTTTGAAGAATAAAGTAAACAGGTAAAGTTTGTCTTGTTTAACGACCCGAAGTTAGGACTACAAACGCACTCAACCTCGACCTTTAACTAGCGTTATCGTATAGTCAAATTAAAAATGTAAATGGTGACTGTGGGGATCGAACCCGCGCCAACGGAATGATCAGCTCTAGAGTCGCGCACGATTTCGATTCGCCACGGGTCCGCAAAATTATCAATCTTCCTTACAAAGAGTGTTATATGTTGCCAATTTTCTGCAATTTATCAAAAGCATACAACTCGCCGTCATGCAGAATAACGATGTCGCATAATTTGCTAGGCTTTGTTCGTGCGAATCCAATTAATCAATTAAGTCTGTCTACTTAGTTAATTGTTAGATGGGATCAGTGAATAAGTAATAACACAGCTACTCTGAAATGTGTTTCAATAGTCATTAGGTAATTGATTTAAACCTGTCCATAATTTACCATATCAATTTGGCTGAGTGGTTAATATTTTCACTCGCTAAAATTTCATTACTAAACCAAAGACAATTGTATCGTTTATTTTTATAATGATTTCAACTATTTTCGAATGTAATTATTCAATTATAAGGGTTGTTAGTTATATTTATTTAGACATTTTTGTAGTCGTTAAACGTGTTACTGCCATTGGGATCCACCATCGAGTTAGTTTTAGATCCACCAAAGTTATTTTGGCTCTTACGTATCGTCAAAATTAGCAATATGGCGGCATCCCTTAGCACCAAATATACTAATGAGGTATTTAGGTATTATTTAGGTATTTAGAGTAGTCAAGTATAATATTCCAAGTTACTCAAACATACAGGGTGAGTTTTAAATCCCAACCCAACCTTTTTGAAAAGGAAATATTTTTAAAACCCCTTTGGGGAATGATTTTTATAGGTTTCTGAAGTTTGTTTTGACATACTTTGCGTTATCAAACCCCTTGTCCGAAATCCAAGGGGGGAGGGAGCACCCAGTTTGTTTAAATACCAACACCCTCCTTGTGGCCCTTCAAAAGAAAGGAAATTTCAACACAAATTCACCTACGCTAAGAAAGATGTTTTATTTCGATTTGTTTTTGTTATACTAATTTAAAGATGGCTCAAAATCAGGTTCAAAATGCCACATTTCACAAACAATTTATTTTGAATTACAACATTTTCTTTAAAACACTCTGAGGGAACAACCTTATAACATAATCCCATAGAGTATGTTGAAGGAAATGTTGTCATTCAAAATAAATTGTATGTGAGATGTGGCATTTTAAACCTGGTTTTGTGTGAAGGTATCTTTAAATTTGTATAACAAAAAAAACTAGAGGAGATAAAATATTTTTTGTAAAAAGAAGAAACGGACCTCTCCTACCACTTCTGGAGGAAAAACAGTTCTTTTCTATTTCTTTTTCTCCAGAAGTAGCATGAAAAGTCCGTTTCTTCTTTTTATCAAATTGCTCTCCGCCACTATAATGAACTTTCAAACTAACAACACATTTTTCTTTGCAAAGTTGAATTTGTGTTAAAATTCCTTTCTTTTAAGGTGCCACATGGAGGTTGTATTTAAAGTATTTGCCCCTCTGGATTTTGGCTGGGTGGGTGACGCAAAGTCGTCAAAACAAACTTCAGAATCCTGGAAAATATTCTCAAAGTTTTAAAAACTTCTTTTCTAAAGTTAAGGGGGGGGTCATTTAAAACTACTCTGTATATGAAAATAACCGTAGAACCACACGTACATTAGTAGCTCTCAGATTTTAATTTCTATTTAACATATTGAGCAAGCTAGTAGTACAGCTCATAATGCACTTGGACACAACTAAGCAGGCAATTTACCTGTATTTCACTGTTAGTAAGTATTTCAAATAGTTTTACCCTAGAGTAGAATCAGAATTTGTAAGTTAAATCCGAACGTCGAGCAGTTTCTCAGAAGCAACAAATAACGTATCAGTCCTGAATTACTTAAAGTAAGCTGATAACTGAAGAATTAATAATCGTTAATTTAACTCTTTGAGGCTTCTTTGAAAACTAATTACTTTGTTTCAAGACGGTTGCTACCAACTATAAAGCACTTTGTTAGTAATGGTCTTAACAACGTTGTCTGCTTTGCTTGTTTTAGAATCCAACAACTGGGTTAAATTTTAGTTAAATAAAACAAGCACATTTTAAAAGTCACAGCCATTAGACTCAAAATCCACAAATCTTTTTGAATGTCAAGATGATAGCGATATTATCTGAACTATTGACTATTCAAAACTATATGAGGAATTATGAAAGTTTTATAACCCAATTAATTATCTTATGTTTTGTAGGGTTACCATATTTAATGAAACTGCCAGAGTGTTAATTGAAAAGGGAAGATAAAATTTAAAATTGTGTATTAAAAATGTGATAGAATTTGTACAGGTTGCATAAAACAAATGAGATTTTTTAAATAACTGTTGTACAGTTTTCAACCAAGGAAAGTTTAAAACAGTTGTTATCTTAGTTGTGGGAAATATTTTTAAATATAACAAAAGAATTGCACTTTTCTTTAAAATGGGTGGATCGTAGAAGTATGAAAAAGTGTTTGAACTTAAACAAGTCTTAACGGATGTTCACGTTTTTATCATTAGTTGTTTCGGTTTCTTTGCGTGTTTGGCAATGTGCATGTTTTATTGTTTCTCAAGCTAGTACTTAAGTTTTTTTTTCTTTAAACACACACTCGCACACACATTGTCTGATTGTGTTTGACTGGTCAGGTTACACTCACCACTTTGGACTAGCTCAATTTTAATATTTTGTGTTACGTTTCATTTTTTACCTGAAGACGAGATCTGATTGCAAATCCCGAAACGTCGTATTCTTCTGGTTTACTAACGATAGAAAGCGTCCGCAATAATATTTCAAACTCGGCTACTGAGAAATGTCAACATAGTTGGTCTGGCATAGTTGACCTACATGCCAGTATATAAAAGATACAACTGGAGTTGTCCCATTACAATATTGAAGTGCCTCTCTCTCTATCACTGAACTGAAGTCAGTCACCGTTAATAATTATCCTGTTTCACAGAATATGATTTCTATGTTTTAAACTCCTGTCAGACTAATTAGGACGAATGTGTTGTTATGTTATTTCAGTTTCATTAGAAAGCTTAATTCAAGTTAATACCTCTGTGGATGATTAGTTAAATCAGACTGATGTGGTGCTAAGTTTATCAGTTATAAATAAACGAATGGATTATTAACTTCTGATTATTCCAACCATCTATCGTATTTATTCCAAAAAACATTTTGGGTTGCGATAAGCCCTAGATACGCTTTACAAGTCTTGCCATTTCAAATATACTTTGTTAATCTTGAAAAATACTTTATTATACTTTGTTAAATAAAGAAAAATAAATTACTAAATTTGCAGTGTTTCTAAAATTTAACTCGACGTGCCTTTAACTGCACTCCTACTTGGAGCCTATGGGACTTTCTCTAAAGACAGAATGGTTTTTTAAATATAACGTAACCAACATTTGTTGTTACAACCCAAACTCATTTATCTTTTTAGTAGGATCTTTCAAGAATGCACATTTATATCAAAGACAAGCAACTAACTGTTAATAAGAGCGAAGAAATCGAAAAACCACCCTTCACTAAATCACCATTTGAGATGCCGACCACTCTCATGAGGGTATTTTAAGGCAAATATGTGGATGAGTGTGATGAGTGGTAGTAATGAGTTATGAGGTGTAGTCTTGTTACAAACTAAGGCCGACTCTTCCTTAGAATGGGTCATTAATTAATAGCCCAATGAGCAATGGAAATACAAGGACCAACGGCTTAACGTGGCTTCCGAACCACGCAGTTGATGGTCTGATATGTCTAAACGATGGTGGGAGTTGATGCGGGTATCATCAGATGATCACTGAGACTATCTGAACCGCTTTAGACCTATATCATCCTCAAAACCTGACCTCCATGAAGCTGGATTACAGGACCACGCCACGAGTCCCAGTCCTTCTACTAGTTATACCATTTCAAGGGCGTACGTCACTGGCACAGACAAAAAGGCACAGACGTCCAAATATTCGTTATAAGGTAAATGCTAGTTCAATCATCATCCCCACCACCGAGCGTGGTTGCCGTATCGTGCGTGCGCCTCACTGCGGAGTGTACACACCTACCCTTCCCACTGCAAACCTCGCCGACATCTCCGCACTACCTACTACGCAACGTAACGGTAACTAACCATCCTGGGGATGGATTTGACGACCAAGTTTCACTGCTACGTTCACTATCCTGTTGGATCTATCAGGACATTCTCTTTTCCGTTATGGAAAAGCGGTTCCAAGTAGAAATACACAGTGTGTGCTTACCTGTTGACGTTGATAATCTGGCCGTCAGGCAGCCGCCGTGCTCTCATGGAGTTGATAGCCTCCCTGCTGCAGGAACCCAGCGCCATCACGTTCAAGTCAAACATTCGTTTCCACTCCGACATTCTCCCGTCTATGCACACCATGCAACATACAATTCCAGCTGTTTAAAAGTATACGTGTTTTTATGTTTTATTATAGCTTCGGTAGCTTAGTGATGTGTAGTTTAAGAAACGACTGTTTCATAGGAAACACATTTTTAACAGTTGTTACGTACCTTCAGAACTATTTGAGAGGGAGGTGCTAGTTTCTGACCTTTTTGAATGACCTGACAAAGGAGTGAACCATTATAAAACGGCTAACATTGCGTGAGAGCAAAATAAAGCTATAGCACCACGGATTATTTACTTTAATTTTCTATATCTGTTGGTAGTCACAGAGCATTAGAATATCTATGCTCTGTGGTTGGTAGGGAGGATTATAAAGTCAAAACTGATTTGGAGAAGTACAATATTTTCCTTCTGAACCAGTTTTGAAACATTAACAGCTGTAGTTTAAATTTTTAGGCTGTCATAGGCACTGTATTTACTATTTTTAGATCTTGTTCTTTGTACCCAAGTCTTTGTTTGACGGTCAAAATTATACGTACAACACAAGAAACCATTAAATAAGCCGACTAACCATGAGCAGGACCTTCGCGTTTACGATTACCACTATATCATAGTTGGTGGAACACTGTATAGTAAATTACCATTTAACGCAAACATTACAGCGAAAATACATAATTAATTAGTCTAAGACCTTATTTAATGCATCATGCATTTTATACTCGTACGCTCCAGGAAAATGTTGATAGTATATTTCCTTAGTTGAAACTTTCCAGTGATAAGGTTTTTTATTGTTTCTGTATTTTTAATGCACAATATTAGTTATTATTATCATAATGATTGGTATTACACTAAACAAAATGTATTCACCGTTTTAAGGCTAGGTAAAACTGGTCTCAATTCACATCTTCAAAAAGGGAACCATAAAATAACATCAACCGAACAACAGGAAATGCAAAAAGTGAAATGGTTTTGATCTTAAACGGAACTTTTATTTTTAAAAGAACTGTAAGGTAAAGAAATTGGATGAAAATTACAGTTTCTGTTAAACTGAACACTGTAAAACATTTATTGTATGTTAATGGTTAATTAGTAACATTGGATTTATAACAATGCTAATTTCACATTAAACAATATTTTCAACGAAAACTATATTTAATTACCTCATACACATTACACAAGTACGAGAATATTAGATTTTCACTTTAAATTACTTTCTTTACTTCGTATAACAGAAATGGCGTATCACCAATATTGTGATGTTTTTTTAAATATTACACAGTACTTCTACTGTGAAAGCGTGCACAAAGATGTGGGGTATACGAGAAATGTCAAGAAGAAGAATAATTTGAAGAATTCATCACGGACAATACCTTGCTGCTGACTTGTTTAAAGGACGCCTTTTGTGGAAAAGAAAACAATCTGTTTTTATATGCTCGGAGATGAGGTTCAATTTTACTTCCAGATAACATAGCGCATAAAATATGTTTCAGTTAATTAAGATCCTTCTTTTTGGTCGGTTCAAAATGTTATAACAAAATATTGCGTGATAATTTTGCTGTTAAGGAAATGTAATTTACTGAAAAAGGGAAGGGATTCAATAAATAAAACTGCTGAATGGGAAAGCACTGAGAGGATTTACCGGCGACATGAGTGGAGATCGATATGTCGGCATTGTTCACAAGCACGTCTACACCTCCCAGGTTCCTCTCGATCCAGCGGAAAGCTGCTTGCACGTCATCCTCCTTAGTCACGTCAGCTTTCAGAGGAAACAGCTTCCCAGTGGCATCTTTCAGCTCATCCACCAGCTCCTGTAATCAAACCATCTTTCATTGTAACGTTAGCTTTCAGAGGAAACCATCTTTCTTCGTTACGTCAGCTTTCAGAGGAACAGCTTCCCAGTGGCATCTTTCAGCTCATCCACCAGCTCCTGTAATCAAACCATCTTTCATTGTAACGTTAGCTTTCAGAGGAAACCATATTTCTTCGTTACGTCAGCTTTCAGAGGAAACAGCTTCCCAGTGGCATCTTTCAGCTCATCCACCAGCTCCTGTAACCAAACCATCTTTCATTGTAACGTTAGCTTTCAGAAACCATCTTTCTTCGTTACGTCAGCTTTCAGGAAACAGCTTCCCAGTGTCATCTTTCAGCTCATCCACCAGCTCCTGTAACCAAACCATCTTTCATTGTAACGTTAGCTTTCAGAAACCATCTTTCTTCGTTACGTCAGCTTTCAGAGGAACAGCTTCCCAGTGGCATCTTTCAGCTCATCCACCAGCTCCTGTAACAAACCATCTTTCATTGTAACGTTAGCTTTCAGAGGAAACCATCTTTCTTCGTTACGTCAGCTTTCAGAAAACAGCTTCCCAGTGGCATCTTTCAGCTCATCCACCAGCTCCTGTAACCAAACCATCTTTCATTGTAACGTTAGCTTTCAGGAAACCATCTTTCTTCGTTACGTCAGCTTTCAGAGGAAACAGCTTCCCAGTGGCATCTTTCAGCTCATCCACCAGCTCCTGTAACCAAACCATCTTTCATTGTAACGTCAGCTTTCAGAGGAAACCATCTTTCTTCGTTACGTCAGCTTTCAGAGGAAACAGCTTCCAGTGGCATCTTTCAGCTCATCCACCAGCTCCTGTAACAAACCATCTTTCATTGTAACGTTAGCTTTCAGAGGAAACCATCTTTCTTCGTTGCGTCAGCTTTCAGAGAAAACAGCTTCTCAGTGGCATCTTTCAGGTCACCCATCAGCTTCTGGAACCAAACAATCTTTCATTGTTATGTTAGCTTTCATAGGAAACCATATTTCTTCGTTACGTCAGCTTTCAGAGGAAATAGCTTCTCAGTACCATCTTTCAGTTCATCAACCATTTCCTGAAACCGACCACCTTCCTACATTAACATAGAAATAGATGGAAACTTTTATTACCTCTATTTTAATTAAATTACTACTTTAATGTTAATGTAATAACAATGGAATCATGATTTTTCAACGACTAGGATATTTCTTCGTTTTGTCAGAATTGAGATAAGACTGTATTCTAAAATGGAAAAGAAGTTATGATTGTTTTAGCTTTTTATAATCATACTAGCTGTATTCGCCCTGCTTTGCGGGAATCAATCAATTGAATCAATCAGGCGGGGTCAACTTATTGAAATATCTTCAATTTTGACGCGTATAAAAATATCCTAACTTAGTCATTCTTCGACCCCGTAATTATGAAAATTACAGCACTGCAGGCAGCGTAAAGTAGACAGTAGCGTCTCTCGCCTTATACACCAATATCCCCTTCACGTACCCAGTGTCTAAGAATATCACGGTCCGTTCACCTCTGATGTCGTGTTTTGCAAAATAGGCAATGCTTAAAAACTACAAGAGCTAGTTAACAAATATGCAAATATTATTCTGCACTATCAATATTTTCCACCAGCCGCTAGAAACGGAATTCTAAAGCAAGAACATGGAGTTTCCCCACAATTTCAACCCATTTTTTGAGTTTTGAAAATCCTCTCTTAATTGTTGCCTCCACTCTTGGAGGAGTGTTCTTGCAAGATTTCAAGTTTCTATCCCTTGTATTTTTGGCTCAGCGATGATGAGTAATTCAGTCATTTAAAACCCAGCCTTTTATGCATTTAGATATCTCTTGAATAGAAATAAGATCAAACCATTTATTTTATATCGTGCATAGCAATTGCATCCACGTTCTACTCTTTAAGGAATGGTTCTCGCAGCGTCATTTTTCATGAACATTACTGATCTAATGAACACAAAAACACGAAGAAACAAAATATAACCGTACGTACACATTAAGTACAAAAAAGAACACCGTATACTGAATCAGATTCCAAAGCCAGTACAGAGAAGAATGATAGACACTACAAGTGTACAATGACGTCATAAAGTTGCTGTCAGGGCGTGTCTGTAGTTCCTTCTGAAAGCTTCTCAGTTACAAGGCCTGTTCGCCTCTCTCCCAAATTAATTGAAGTAGCATCTCGTGTTCTCTTGTTTAACATTTATTTTGAAACGGAAATACGACGAGCATTAAATTACCCGTGTCATTGTTGTGTCTATATTTAGCAATGTTGTTGCGTCATAACGTGGGCTGCCTATTTGTGTTGGTTTTTATTCATAATATATAATTGTTCTGCATGTATTTGGTGGTGGTTTTGGTACTAAAGTATTTGTGAACTTTGAAATACATATTTTTCAAAGAGTCTTAAACATTCTGATTTAACTAAAAATAAACACTTCAAGTGCTATAAATTGACATTTTTGCCGTAGTGGTTTTAGTCGTAGTTCATTCCCCAAAGTAAGTACGCTTTATTATCTTTAATATGTGTTATCATCTACTACATCGCAAAGCAGCATCCCCACATGCATATTATTTGGTCACACATTGTTTAATGATCCCCCACAATTGGTTGTTTGTTTAATATAACTTCAAGAACACAGAGTTGAAACATTCAGTTCACCAGGGTAGGCTAATATTCTCGGCGAGATAAGATTGTTTACTTAACTCAGTGGTGTATTCCGTCAAGATAAAACTTTTTGATATATTTCACCGACTTGTTTTCAGCAAACGCCAGCTTCTTCCCAAGAAATAAAATCACATTGTCCAATCCCAAACAAGTACATGCTGTTTTGTAATTGTTACACCAATTTTTCATACAAAAACTTGTTTAAAACTATATGTGCACTGTATATTTTACGAATAGTTTTTACGGAAGAAATAAATTATAGTTAGCGAGTGTCTTCGAAGTGATCGCTCCTAACCAAACCCTGAAGTGCGTTCCAGCTTAAAACCCGTTAAAAATATTAGTCGATGACAGTTATCATTTTGAGTTATAAATTCCAGAATATTCGTTAAATTAAACTATAAAATCACTTGAATTACAATATTTTAAGCTTGATTTAAACGAATAAATAAAATTTCTTTAATTATAAATTTAAAATTATAAAGGTCCAAAACAAAACTTGATCTTAAGAGATCTATAACTATTTCTAAAAAGTAGTTAATAAACCTTTTTCTTTCATTTCAGGCCTGTCGCATAATAGTTTTAAATGATCATATAGCTAGTTGTTTATATGAGGTAAGAATTTCAACAGAGAAGTCAGGTGATTTACACTGAAACCCGAGGTTAATTAACAAAGTAATGATAAATGACACTGTCAGCGCCCGACCTAATGGAAAAGTATGGCACTTTTTGCTTTCAATTTTACGTTTCAGACTTGACTCTAAGTTCTTTTTCTTAATAATTCAACAGAATTATTCATATTTTACCGACCATTGCATTATCGCTTGTGTTTGAAACTCCAGCTGAATAGCCTTACACCCTGTTGATTTTAGCTATGTCAGCATTGCAGTGATAGCTTTAACGATTTGCTTTTCACTTTCGCAATACCTTTTCCGTGACGTCATAAAGTTTTAGTTTTGTCGTAACGCTGGCTGTGATAAGGTTAGGTAATGAATAGAGAAAATGTTATGTTAACCATGTGTTAAGATTATTTTATTAGTATCTATTCAACCATTAAGATTTACAAAAAACTTATTGTAAATTCTGCAGGTTCTTGCTCATTTAACCAAAGCAAACCTCCCCAAAGGACCTCCCTTTGGTTACTTCTCCAAGTACTTTGGTATCGGGAAGTAAGGGTTTGACAGAAAACAGCTAGTAAATATTAAATAGTTTGTCATGTAATTTACGTATAAAGGAGTACTCTCAACATAATGTAAAAGGAATGGACTAACAAAACAGTAAACAAAGGCTTGAATCCATCTTCGGTAAAGACTTCTTGACCTGCTTGCCTGTTTTATGTTGTAGCCGTATTTTTCCCCTGGTACACAAACTCTTGGACGTATTTTGTAAGATAGTAAAATAATAACACAAATTAGGTTTAAATTACCTTTCAGTCAGTAATCCAAGTTTTTCCTATAAATACTACCCGTTTCGAGGTCATGCCTTCATCGTCAGAACTGCAGCCTCTTCAAACTCTTGAGAGTAAAGATATTGAAGACGCTGTAGGTCTGATGACGAGGGCATGACCTCGAAACGTCCGTAACCTTTATAGGAAAAACTTCGATTACTGACTGAAAGGTAATTTCTTAACCTAATTTGTGTTCAAAATATAATCCGGAGGCTTTTATCATAAAGTAAAATAATAAATATACGTTTCAGTTTTCATAAGTATAATTAATGATTAACAAAAACTGTGTTATATTGTATTATTTTAACTTTATCTAGAATCAGACATCAAGCAGCAAAGTATCTGATGAACTGATTTTGAAAGCAATTGTAGGAGAAAAAAAAAAACAAAACTGTTGTAATCATTCGACATGTCATCTCATTTTTCTTCTCAAACCCAAATCCATTACATGAAAACTCAGCTGAAAGATTATTTTGCAGTTACTGGGAGATGAAGCAACAAACCAAGCACAACAATGACGTCAGATCATGGTTTATGACGTCATTATCCGAGATGTAAGTGTTCCGCGCCGGACCAAACACCCCGGCCGCCAACAATAAACACTTTATGTGCTCTTCAAGAAACGAACATGAGTGAAGGACCCGTGTTTGAGTCTTGTGACTTTCATACTTTATTGAAGGGTTTACTGTAATACTTGTTTATGAGTAAACACGAAGCAATGTGAGCCTAAGAGTAGGTAACATTCATACCTCTAAGATAAAATTAACATAAAAGAGCCCAGTCATTAAACGCGATCCACACTTAATTTTCAATTTTACTGTAACAGTTTGTAGTATCTTTTCATTTTCAGAGTTGTAAGAACACACCAGAGAACTTGAAAATTGAAATCAGAAAATATTCAGTCTTATATATGGCCAGCCACAAAACTCGGATTAGTGAAATCCATTTTCTGCCTAGCTTGAAACTGAAGATAGTCACATCTTTTGATATTTTGGACATAGTTCAGTTAGCGGTCAATATAGTAACATATTCACCATTTTACTAATTTCGACGTATTGTTTACAGTAATATTTCGAGATTATGGAAATATCACTCTGTCAAATACAGTCAAAAACAATGTTCGTATTATTCGTTTTAGCAGTAAAGGATTCAATAATAGGAGAAAGGGAAAAGATTAAGATAACGCTTAAAATGGAAGTAGTGTCAATAATGTGCCAATATGATTCTCAAAAGATTTGATTTTGTTTTTGAATCACTTGTTTTGTGCACTAAGTACCAATGACTAGTTCCGTCTGTTCCAAAGGTTTTTGCGTGCAAGACGCCATTTTCTATCAGTGTTTTTAAGTTCTAAGACATGTTTAAAGTACTAAATGTCAATTTAAACAATGGTTATTTTAACGAAGTGCTTTTAAAACGCTCAGCGTTGGTGTATTACTGTACGGGCGACTGGCACTTTAAAATATATGAAAGAAAAAGAAGGTAAAGAAAAGTTTTTTCCGGAGTTTAATAACTCTTAATTGGTTTGTACTTTTTACGTCTGTTTTTGCAACTTGTGATGAGAGTAGAAACTTTATTCAACTTCTCAAACTAATTATGTATGCTTAATAACTTGTTTGGGATTGAAAGCGTTTCATGGGAACACATTTTCAACAATGTTTCAAAAGTATTTTCCATATTTTTAGCAAACTACTTTTACACATTTTATCTCAACTTAAATAAAGTATGGATTACTGTGAAGGAACCTTTCAAAGCAGTCTAAAGATCCCAAAAGCAGCAGTATTCAAAACACAGTATTCCGTAGCTGAAAACGTAGTATAATCTAAGAGAGGAATGAAACTGATGAAGTCTGTGCGCTGACAAGGATGAGAGAGATGATGTTGATAATCACAGGGTTGTAACGCTCTAATCTGGTGTAAGTTCCAGTTCCAGTTATTGTGTGTTCAGTAACGGGTATAATCCTGTTGCAAAGTTGGCTCCCTGCTGCTGACACGCGCTCGCGCTCATTTCACAACTCGTTTGCTTTATATAACTTACATATAAAGTTTATATAACGTTTCCTTTATAACTCTTGGTTTGCGTTAGAATTTACCCGAACCCACAAGTAGCTTTGTGTTGGAGTTATTAGCCGAGAGTGTGTTTGTGTTGAAAGAGTCAGTGCATACTGCATACGTATATTTCACATTTGTATTATGTGTGCTGCAACTCTACATTTGCTAGAGCGAACTGTGCGTTGTATACAGTGTGTTTAAAAAGTCCCGGAACGGCTTGATACATATGTTTATGTTGAATCGATATATGTTTGATAATGAATTATGGTACTTTTAACTTAATATATTGTTACTGTCAAAAATAACTACCTTTCGTAACCAGATGCCAACCAAGGGAGTTTCAGGAAAATCTTAAATGGAAGGATTAATTTGAGCGGACCCGTGGCAGGTTGGAATCGTGAGCGACTCCGGAGCTGATTACTCCGCTGGCGCGGATTCGATCCCGAAATCACCACTTACATTTGTAATGTGTCTATATGGCAACGCTAGGTAAAGGTCGAGGTTAAGTGGTAAAGAGGACTTTGTAGTCCTAACTTTGCCTCGTTAAACAAGACAAACCTTTCCTTTTACCTTTTGTTAATCATGTGGTATCAGCAGAAATTGGTGAAGAACGCCGCAAACCTAACCTCAATAGAACGACTCCACCCTTAGTGTCGGCCGTTCAAATATCGGGAGCTTTTTTAAATCCTTTTTTATTTACATTACAAAGCGCTACAAAACCATGTTGAGTACATAAAACAACACTATGACAATGAAAATACTTATTAAAATAAAGCTTTTGGGTTATCAACAATGAAAAACAGTGTTTACTGTTTTCGTTGTGGTTGACCCAAAGGTTTTATTTTAATTCATTATAACAAACCACATAAGTTACTAAATATAAATTGTACGTTAATAACTGTGACACATTGTGGAATGAATTGAGAGACCGGGAATAGTGTGTACTGTTATGTATATCTAGAAAACAATCCAGGCTAACTGGGTTGTTGTTTGACCCTCTTCTCCTGATCTAGACAACTTGTCTACTGCAAGAAAAGCATGGACCTGTTCAACACAATCGTAATATGACTACCAAAGTATGCAACGTTGAATGGTTTGTTTATCGTTTCAAATTTAGTAATTTTGCAAGTCTAAGGAAGTGTGGTTAATATATCTTTGGCATGTAGATGGCGTTCAAAATGTATAAGCAATCACAAACACGTTTGAATAGAATCGATGTGACCTTTGAACTATACAATTGGAAAGATTTTGCACTAGAGGCTATTAAAGCATACTGTAAAAAGTTTTAAAACAACAACTTAGAAAGAAACACCATTTAAAAAATTGTATGGCTTGACTGATATGGTGTAGCCCCACTGTACGAGTAAAATCATTAGGTCAAATATACGAAACTTCACAACATACTGTGTACGCAAGCAATATTGATTAAATTAGCTTTTAACAGTAAACCTATTTCAAAGTCACGCAAAAACAATTTATTTCAAATTCAAAGAGAAGTCATTGATATAAAAAAATGGTACATTTCGACTATGCCTACATTCTACATACAATCCTACTGATTTTCAACTGTTTGCATTACGTAGTTTTCGATTGGGATCAAGGAGTTTATCCCTTGCATTACTCAAGTAGTAAAAGGTGTATCAATTATTTCACACAGCTTTTTACAGATATTTTGAAGGTCCTCGGTTTATCGTTCTAATGAAGTCCATGCTACAAAGGTTTTCAACAACTCTACAAAACTAACCTACATTGAATGTAAATTAAACATACGGACCTGCATACGGACCTGAATACGGGTGTCCCTGCGGGCGACAGCGACTACGGTCAACCCTTGGTTAACAAGGGCTCGGATGATGGCCGCTCCTGTGTTGGACGAAGCACCCGTCACCACGGCCACTCTGCCTTGCCAGCGGTCCATGCCGTCCGTACGGGCCCCACACACTGCCATCACTGCGCGCACTGTGTGTCCGCCCTGCTCGGCCCCTGCGGGCCTCTTCTAATCGCTTTCTCATCAAATAACACACTCAATGACATGTTCAATGTACCGTCCAACTGTGCCAATCAAGTCGGACAATTCCGCGCATCCCACGCCCGAGTTACGCCCTCTATCCGTAACCACTCCAACTGTTGGGAATGGTGGGAAACTGGCCAAGGTCGCCCATCTGTCATAAGGGATCGCCTTGTTTGGTATTACTCGGTTTTGTAAATGGGAGCCGTTGTTACTACTGAAACGTTGAGGAAGAAGACAGACAATGGTTTTAGCTTAACGCGGACTCTAGTGACTTAAGCAAAATGTGTGTCTATAATCACATCGTAATAAAATATGCAGCTGTAAAGCTGCGTATAAATCTGAGGACATGATTTCCCAGTGGTTTATCCTTATTAGAGTGACAGCTTTCCCTCGACGACCATCAGCTTAGCTCGACATAAACTGTGAACTACAATTATTACGTTAGGAAGAAAACTTTCTGGTTGTAGCTTTTATAGTTAAGCCATACTCCATACATTTTAAATAAATCATTTATAAATGTTAATTTAAATTTGATTTTTATACTTAAGGTTTCTCCATTCATTAATTTAACTCTTTACACGCCTGCGTCAACATAAAATGCGGTATTTTAACCATTTTATGTCGTTTTAAATTATTTTGATATAATCTTAATCAAAGAAGTTTATTGTTACAGCTAAGTCTGTAAAAGATTGCTATAGTCCTAAATATAATCGATATATAGTCGATATTTTAAACTTATTACAGCAAAGCAAAGAAAGTTGAAGAATATGTGTTTTTATATGGTAAAGAAAATAATGAATATTTTTGCCTACACTTACCGTTTAGCTATAACGTTTTATAACCAAATTTGTTTTTCTAATACAAATTTTATCTTCCATATTTTTTTATTTATCTTACAACGAGTTATTCATTGTAGAAACTGAAAACTAGTTTTAGTTTTCCTAACTTCTGTACATCAATTTTGGATTGTTTGTCCAACACGTATTCAAACTTTCACAACTAAATGAGTACCTAAATGAATGTTTTATTCTTTCTTGATTAATAATGTTTAGAAAAGCACTTCTAACAAGCTTTAATACGCATACAGTATTTACAAAAATACTTTTATCATGTCAATTAACATGAAATAATAAATAAGTATAACTTAGGATAATGAAACTGTAAGGGTTGGTAAAATGTTAAAAAAGAATACCAATCAAAACATCCTAACGACAACTTTTTATATAATTTATGTTGACAAATTTTAATTTATTTTATACATTTTTGACACTAAATTCTTTTTTGTGTGGTGATTTTGACAAAGGGTGCTTTTTCATTCTTCTAATCAATCATAGTTGTGTATACCACTCTTTATAGTTTAAAACAACTGTTACTGTAAACATTATCGACTACTATTTCAAGATATTATTAACTAGGCCTATAAGCGAAACAGTTACTAATACAAATTAGTACATAGTTCCAATGTGTATCTTTAACAATTACATTAATACGGTAGCATATCAGTTTCACAGCTTATTTGGTATCGACCGATTCATTAGCAATATGAACGATGTATTGGAAAGGTCATAAGGTAGACACGATATGAAGTAAAACCTAATTTAGAATTGAGTTAAATTATACCATTGATATTATAGAGGCACATAGATCGTTTGTTTATTAGAAGGTTAACATTAGAAGCCTCATCGTAGTGTAATCGAAGCGTGTCCTGTTTTTCGTCAGGTTGGGAACATTTCTCGTTTGTGTAGTGTATTTTATATCTTGCGTAAAATATTGTACAAGAATTCACAGTAAAATAAATAATATATTGTTAATTAGTTACAGGAATGAAAATTTAACTGAATTGCTTCGTATACCAATAGGCCGTTGTCCTCTTGAGAAAGAATTTAAATACAGGGTATTCAAAATAAATGTCTTACTTTTAGAGAACTCTATTTTATTGATTACTTGTATTTACATAACCAAAACACTGGTAAAAAGGGCACATTTCAAAGCTTGTCCCCATTGGTACACTTCTGTAAATACTCAATATGTCCTCCCCTGTCTGTTCGGCAAAAATTTAGCCGATAATCTAACTCTTTCCAGATATCCGGAGAAAATATTCATTTATAGTAAGTTCCGCTGCTCTGATACGGTTCTGCAGGTCAACTAGATTTCTTGGCAGAGGTGGGACGTAAAATTGTTCCTTATTACAGCCCCTCAAGGGCTTAGATCGGGAGACCTTGGTCGCCAGAAGGGAAGAGTCTGATCTTTAACTCCCATGCGTCACATCCATCGCTGAGGAAGTGCCAAAAATATTGTGTTGAAGGGCAGCATTCTTATTGATAGTTAAAAGCTGAAATGGCTTTTAAATATACGTAAACAAAACTTTGGTCCTTCTTTTTTCAACTATATGTAAATTATTCATGAAACACCTATAGTCTAAATTTTACAGAAGGATGAAAGTAGGACATTCTTTTTGAATAACGTCTATTTTCTTCACACACTTTATACTCGTCTCTTCTTCAATGAATATATCGACGGTAATAGCAATGCTAGACTGCTCTATTGTCATAAATAACTTATTGAAAGTATCGATTGAATGGTTCGACACGGTGAGCGCACAGAGGGCGCCACGGATCGTAAACTCTGAGATGGCTTGACGACCCGCGCATAGTGAACACACGCAGCTCAGCGAGCAAACATACTTTTATATAGTACTTCCAACTATTTCAACTCCAAAAACAATTAAAAGTATATTAAATTAGTGTGGTAAGTTGATACTGGGTACGGGTGGCTTGCTAAACGGTATCGGATAATACACTAATGGACAAAATTATGGAACCAAATGATTTTCTTACATTTCATTGCCTGTTTTTCGTTTGAAATTGGAATTTTCTTTTGCAAAGTGTACATAAGTATTAAAACCAACTGAACGATTACAAAACCCAAAGATATACAGGGTGTTACACAAAAAGGGCGATGAAATGAAAGAAACCCATGTGGTTCCATAATTTTGTCCATGAGTGTATTTATGTCCGGCAATAGTCCTCCTGATGTTGTAGAGAGTTAGACGTTTTAATTATAGATAACGCTACTTCAAACTCAGTAGTCTTAAAGGTCAGTTTATCGTATGAGGGTCTGATTTTTTGTCTTGTATTTGTTTTTATAACATTACTTTTATAAAAATTACGCATAAAAGTACTTTTAAACCTTGGTGAAACAAACTGTCTAAAACATTGATCCATAAAATTTAGTGGCAAACTTTTTCCTGTTTAACGAGAAAGTTATGACTCCGTAGTCTTCTTTACAACTGTACCCCGATCTTTACCTGGCGTTACCGAATATTGTTTTGTAATTCTGCTCTAAAAATCGCTGTTATAGACCCATCTATTGACGTGCTATGGTGTCATTTCTTAACCAAGTTAAATAAAGAATATTTTATGATCTTTCTGTGACAAAGACATCAGCTGGTTCAGCGAGTTTGTTTTGAATTTTAATACTAACTCATAGCTGTTACAATACTTTGTTTTTTCATCAATTCTAGTTCTCATCTTGAACAAATTGATTTGTTATTAACCTTCCACAAAAACACAACTCAAACCTTGCCACGTGCTCGTATACTAAAACTGCAATTGAGTTTGGATAAAAAGATCCCCTGATGAAAGAGATCAAATTGGATCAGAGCCAATGTCAAACCGCCAATTTCAAGTCAAGTTTCCTTTATTACTGTACTCGTTCTTTGGTGTCTAGTTATACTGAAGTTTTGAACTTCAGGAATATCTAACACTAAAGTATTATACAGGAAGAATTTAAAGCAGCTAAATGTATTCTCCTCGAAGCGTTCTATTATTAAAGTGACAGATTCCCGAGACATCTGAGCAGTTGACGCCAGAACAACTAAGTTTCACCTGGGGAAATCCAAGCTTAAATCTCCTTGATTTCCTTATTTTCATTCGTAACGTCGTCCTTTGCTGGTCGGTTTATATTCTGAAACATTTTGGAACATTAAGTCCAGGAGTGTTGAATGGACAATATTATGCATTCAACTTTGTCTCTATATCTAAACATTGTATTAGCGTTGAAATCATTTAAAGTGAGTTGAGCTATTTAGTTCCTTGTCGATAATAATAATTCACGATTGATTGATTAGTTACTTACAAATGTAGTTATGTAATATTAGTTAAGTAAAATGATTTAAGAGCTACTAATTCGTAAATTATTTGAAGCTTATAAAAAGTCCACGAGTATATTCACCAAGCATGTGATTTAATTATTGTTGCATGCAGTATACTTAAAAGTAAATTTAAATTTCTTTAAAATTATTTAAATTTGTTTGTAATATTTCCAGCTTGTTGATTTAAAGTCACTATTTGGCAGTCACATGTTTCGGATAAACATTCAGATTTAAGTACTTCTCTAAATTTGAAGGCAGAAATAGTTGGGCCGGATGGTGTAGTGGTTTAGCATAACCGCCCGGCAAGCGGGAGACCAGGGTTCAAGTCCCGGTTCGGTCCAAACATTTTCGTCTTCAAATTTCCTTAGTTATAAAAGTAAATTTAGATATTTCTTCCATAAAGTTGATTGATTGATCACGTTAATGTTTATTTTCGTAGTACATTACTTTATTCTTTACTTTTAATTTAGGTTTCGCTACCTTTAATGCAACAAGTTTTATTGTGTAGTAAGTCAATGTTTCAACATCATTGGTTAATGAATACGTATTACAACTTTCTCCTCAAAACGTCCGTTATTAAATTTATGACTCATTACCAGTTTACTAGTTATTAAAAATAATAATTCAGAAAATATTTTTTCTCATAGTCAAAACTGCAAAAGAGCAAAGAGCGTATTCTGAAAAAAGACGTTACTTACTTCCCTTCCATACACAAAGCCTGTATTTGACACTTTCCTTTGTGTGTTGGTTTCACAGTATCGATGACAAAACCCCCTGTCTCCGTGAAATGGCAGACTGGTCCATCCATCAAATATCCGTCTGACGTTTGACTCATTGTGATGGATGGTAATGGACAAATTGTCAAAATAATGAGCGGTTCATAAAATCAATCATGTTTTAGTTTGTACTGAATTGACGATAAAATTAGAGTTTGAGATGACACTGATGTGTTTAAAGCAACGGTTTTTTTTTAAATGAGCCTTTATATTTTTTTTTTCAAACCGGACTACGAAATAGCTTAACAAACCAGCTCGAGAAACAATCCGTTAGGAAACTTCAAAGGCACCAAACTAATCATATGAATTTAAATTGATTAAATAAAAATATATATATATACCTATTGTTCAGGCCTATTCATAATTTGACACTAGTAACTAGCCATAAACATATGTGCAAAAGGTACTTTTATTGAAATCGATCAAACCACTTTTACTTTCTTCTAGATGTTTTAGGCTGAATTTCACTATTTAAAGCGCTTAGTTTTAAGTCTAGCCGAAAAGGTTCAAGTTTTTATCATTTCTACGGTTTTTCTTAGAACTACCTGACGACTCGACCTGAAGGTAGTTAAGTCTATATCTGCTGGTATAAGTTATCAATAAAATTACACAATATTACAGGTTGTTTCGAAAACAATCGTCCCATTTAGTAAGTGATGTGTCGAGATATAATAAGAATAAATAACTGTGGTTACTTGTGGGTTGCAGGGCATTTATAATCGTGTTGCATAATAAATAGTACAATTTACAAAATCATTTAAGGCTAACATCAATCCGTCCAAGCGTAAAGTTTCTACCCTTGTTTCAAATTATTGATATTTCCTAAGAATTTGTTTACTATTTTTATGGATTAAAGGAACCTTTTTCTTGTTAGGATAAGCTGCATCAGTGCGCTGTATAAAAGCTTAGACACATTCACTTGTGTTTACCTCAGGATTAACGAAGTTATATGTAAAGTAGGCCCATGTGGTTGCGGTCTGCGAGAGTTGCGGTGGATAACCTGATTACCTGAACCTGACTTGCCAAGAAATCGTCTAACTTCGCACCATCTAACTCCTCAGCCTTCTACGAGTATCTACCTGACTCCTGTTTCGACCTAACATATGTAACTTCTAATTTTGAGTATCTCTGCCTCAAAAATTATAGCATTTTTAACAATAGAGTTTAATTTTGACGCATCGGTGGTGTTTTACACTAAGCACTACGTGTTTTGTACAAGTATAGACAAAGTTCTGGTTCAATTACAATATTATTTTATACAGATTATCAAATTCAACTACCAATTACAAATACAACAAAAACTATAAAGAATTCAAAGATAGTGTAATGAATCCTACGAGTATACTAAATACTTGATTCCCTTTGGAGGAAACGAATTTTCAGCTGAAACTTCGTTAAATTCTAGTTTGGACAGACAAGCAGTCATAAGTTACTTTATAAGACAAGAACATTTTAAAATCTACAAACTATAAAATTGAACATTTTACTGCTTTCAAATAAAAAAATCATTTTAAATACTCCACCCCATAAACATTGCTAAATATAGCACCTCTGGACCGGAAGGTTTTTTTTCTAACCTATTACAACCTAAACTATCTTAAGCTATATTTATGCCATATCAGTATTTTCAAAAAGGTGTTTTACTATCATTGTTGTAAATCCAATAATACTAATGTTCCAGGTTCATAATTGAAATAGGAAATAGTTCATTGTGGTTTTTACATATTTGGCTTCAACAAACTTACTTGTCAGTGATGTCTTTAATAATATTACACATAAACTATTGTGGTTTGTTTCCTGTTTATAAATATATTAACCAACTGTATAATTCAAGATGTATTTTATGCAATTTATTGAAATTCTAATGCGTAGGCAAGAGCGGCCGGAGTGACTACTATATTTAATGCTTCCGGTATCATACTACGTCAGAGAACAAACAATAACGTCAGACGCGGTATGAGACCGGAAGCCTAGAATGTAGAAACCTATTGCACTGCCTAATCAATACTTTATATCGTACACATATTAATGCAACCATGACATTGCAATAATACCGTTTCGTTGTTACTTTTGGTAATATAAATTCAAATTCAAATAGCTTTATTGAATAAGGTACATGTGTGTACATCTCAAACGTCATAGTAATAAATAGTAGTAATAAATAATGAACGCAATTATATATTATATGACTGGGTCGTATCATATATTATATGGACCCAAAGATAAATTATTTCAAACTTAATTTCTTTCATGTGAAGAGATAAAACAATTGTGTTTCTGGAAAGAGAGTGTGCGGGATTTCCTCACTGGGTGTACGTGGCTGCTCACAGCAATTAGTGGCAAATGTTCAGTTCCGGTTGTGATGATTTTTGGCTCCAACCTGTGTGAATTTTTCCATCTCAAATATTATAACGTTCAACCAACTTCAAATATGACTTCGTATTTCTAAAACAACTGTAGACCTATTTCCTTTCCTTTTAAAATGTGCTAACGTTTCGTACTTTATGAGGCATAGCATGATTTAACTTTTGAGTAGGTTAGATATCTTTCAATTGCAATTACAATAAAACTAATGTATAGTATTTTCCGTTCTTTTTTCCTAAGCGAAATTTGAAACCCGACTAAAAATAAAATCAGTTTAAGAGTGCCCATTACCGGCCTGTTATTTTGTTTTTGTTCCTTGCAAAGTATGTAAAATCAAGCATTTTCTAGAGACACCTCATCCTCACGCCTCTAATTTTTGTCAGATTTTTTAGATAAGGTGTGTTTGAAAAATTACAATATACTACAGTTACTCCACTTACTACATCTGTAAAAATCTGATAAGTTCAATAGGTAGTAAAACAAAAAAATTAATGTGACATGTATTCACATTAAGACGAATGTCCACAGTCTTACAAATATGCCCAAGAAAATTTGGCTCGGGGAGTCACCAAAACATTTAATGCAGTTTAAAAAAATTATCTTGTACTAATTGAATTAAAATTTTAGGATTCAGGTTCCCTATGAAAATGCTTATTTTATAAAAATGTAAAGTTTGTCTTGTTTAACGAGGCGAAGTTATAACAACAAAATCCTCTCTAACACTCAATCGACCTTTACCTAGCGTTACCGTATAGTCACTTTACAAAATATGTCACTTTATACAGATCGAACCCGCGCAAGAACATTCAAAAACTAATTAACAATACATGTTTCAATAATATTATTGCTAAATAATGGATTCCTCGTGTTTCTGTGAAGACACTAGAGATGATTAGATGAAGAGGAGGTTGCTTGTAGGCAAGCACTGTATACAGCAAGGTGAGGCTGTATCTTGGATGAGTACCAGGATTAAGATTTAATGTTTCTCCGCGTTATAATCTTGATCCTGAGGCACTACATTCTCCTCTGACATTCACTGAGCTTACATTCTCACCCTGCGGTAGTTAATCAAACCCCTCTTATTCTCAGAATACTGATTGCAGATTTTTAAATATGAAGTTTATATTAGCTAAATGAAATCTTTCGGTACAAGTACCTAAAACTAAAATGGTTTGAAGAAACCTGTTTAAAGAAAACTAAAAACTACTTAAGCTGTAGGTTATCAATTTCATGTTTTATCAAAAGAAAAATAAAAGTCTGTTTAGCAAATGTCAATGAGAAACAAAATTATTCATTTCTCTAGCCAAGATAATGGAATTTCAAAAATAGTTTGTAGTTTTGAGCTTCGCAACTCCTCCCGAGTCAAATGAGAAAACTTTATATTATTACTTTTAACTTTAACCCAACGAATCCATAATTAACATCATACTTAGTAAACAAACATTATGGTAGTTTTAAGAATTAAACTCTAAACATAACGCGCTAATAAACATCGAAATGTAATTAATCATATATGGTCATGCATATAGCATACATTTAGTCACCGTATTGTGGCATAGGCCAGGAGTGTTGTGGACATAAAGAAGTATGAAAAACATCTACAGTTACAGTGAGATGAAGAGCATGCATAGACCGATGTCCGCTCTATAAACGTTCTGCCTGGATTAAACTTAAGAACCTTTTGTTCCGTGGGGTTTTCAATGAAAAACTCGACTATTGAAACAATACATTTTACCGATGATCAGTGTTCAACAAACATCTAGGTAAACCCACAACTCTATGAGCCACTATGTATCCAACATGTTTTAGATGACTTTACGTCAATGTGTAAATTTCCTTTCCTGAACTGATATTTACAACTGAAATTCTAAAATTAGACTACAGGTTAATAAAAAAACACATATTAAACCCGATCAGCTGCTAAAAGCGTTTTTATTTTTTATTGCAAGCTTTAGTGAATACTATAGGAACCAAATACTGATTATATCTCAGCCATCATGACGTTGTGAGTCACTTTTTTCTAGTAGGAGCCAAAGAATGTCCAACTGATCCTTGGTTTGGTGCCATCTTGATCTCTTCTATCTAAAAGATTATGAAAATACAAAACTGTCAATCATTTTTCACAACTGATTAGTATCCACAGAAGGGAACTAGAAACTATTTGAATCAATAGTTGAACTAACTACGAAGCATTTTGTAAATAACCCTTGTAAGTATTTATGGTATATTTTGGAGCTTACCACCTAAAATAATGTACCAGGTGATTACAAATGAAATAGACAGTTTGGATAGATCGTAGGAAATTCATTATTTAAACGTTTAGATCATTACTTACATGATTATATAGATAAGTTCTTTAAGTTTTTATTGAAAATATTTCCAGATTTTCGGTGTGTGCACCATTTGCAACACGGCATATATCAACACGGTAGTAGAATTCTGACCACACACGGCTAAGCATATCACAGTCAACTGTAGCAAGAGCCCATTTTGTGATTAGTTGTTTAAGATCATCGATATGAACAGGAAGCGGTGGTACGAAAACTCTGTCTTTTACATAGCTCACAAGAAATAGTCGCAGGGCGTTAGGTCCGGACTACGAGGTCGCCACGGCTGAATCACAACGTTTTCTTCACTTGCACGGCCGATCCATCGGTCTAGGAAGATGTTCATCCAGATACCCTCGGACGTCTGAGTGCCAGTGAAACTTGTACCAACATAAACTTTAAGGAATTGCCCACACAGCTATATAACTTACTATATTGAAATACACCAGTGTAATTTTGTAGAGGCTATTGAAGTTGTCTATTTCATTTGTAACCACCCGGTATTATTAAATATATTACATTTTTATAAATGATAAACCATATTTTTACTTGCCATACACATAAAGAAGTATCTACAAACCGGCCATTACTAATTTAAACAGGACACGTGAGCAAAGATTTATAACATTGCATCAGCTTGCTTTTAAACGTTAACCAATTATTGTTTTTTAATTATTGTTTTGTCAACAAATATTCAAATTAAAGTATTTTACAATTTAGATGCTTTGACGACTCTAAACGTGCAACTAGCATTGTATTGAAAGGCTTAAAAACTGATAAGTTAAGTCGTTTTACGGCAAGGTTAGTATATAACTGCCTCTATACTAACCTTGGTTTTAAGGTTCCTTTCTTGGATGTAAAATACAAAAATGCAAATCTTTCCTAATGTTGTATGGAATAAAAAACAAAGGCTTTAGTATTTGCATTAAAGGGACGGTTAAGTAAATACCGCACTACTCTTTCCTCTTGGTTAAACATTTCTGTGCCCTCCACTGAGAAAGAAAAACACAAAAGTGGATTGGTTAAATTACTCGTTAACAGAATTGAAGCGTTTCCTGCCCTAGTTTCTTCATGTTGAGAGCATTTCTCGTTCTGTACTGTATTTAATCTTTTGCATATAATATATTGTAAGATAATAATTAATGAACTCGTTAAAGATTATCTTGTTAAAAAGCAATTTTTTTAATTATATACGTAAAAGTATTGTCCGGTTCTAAGTTACAAATATGCTTCATTCAAAAAATACACAAGAAACTACGTAAATCTAAACGGGAATTAGTTTTGAAGTTCCTAATTTTTATTCCTAATTACTAACCTAACCTACCTACTGAGTCTAATGAGAAAATTTTATTTTGTCGATATAATATTGCTAGAGGTGGTTCATTCATTATTGAAAGCTAGTTGGCTTCTCACCTTCTTTTTCAATAAAAATACAACTATTTTCTATTTGAAATTATATTTCGGTCTCTGACAGAAACCCTCTTCAGATTACAATAAATATCAATAAAAACCATTATAAAACCAAATAACTTAAAATTAAAAACATATGGTTATAAATATAGAAAAAGCCACAAAACTAATTATCATGGAACAGAAATTCTTCTTTATGAAAAAGATTTATTTAAAAGGACGATATACTCGTAGGAAACGTTATATATGGACTATTAATTCCTAAATTCACATTTTAGCAAACATTCACAGACCATAAACCCTATTTGAAACAACTTGTTGAAAGAAAATTTAAAATTATTAACATACATTTTATTGGTACAATTTATAGGTTATTTCTTTTTCTGTGTTTATAACCATCTGATTTTAATTTTAAATTATGTGGTTTAGTAATTGTTTTTATTGTTATTTATTGTAATCTTAAGAGGGTTTCTGTCAGAGACCAAAATATAATTTCAGAGTAAAAATTGTTGTATTTTTATTGAACAAGAAAATTTGAGGCCAACTAGCTTTCAATAATAGAAAATTTTATATTTTGTTATATAGATTATGACCATTACAAATAGCTTATTTTCCTATTCTCACGTTATTTTATATAAATGTTCCTTTTGTTAATCCCACAGTTAATTTTGTCAAGCCGCAGAGTCGAAGTATCCTTCTCTTCTTAATAAAACGAAGGTTAGTTAAAAAAATATATATTTTTACTGAGACTGTCAACACATTAGTCTAAATAATACATTTTGGTTTATATTGAACAAACCTTTAGTTTAACGTATTATATTTCAACAACACGTTTGAACTACTTGCATAAAAGCTAGAGGCCAGGCACGTATTAATATAACAGGTGTTTTGAACTCAGGAAACAAGGAAAAGTTGTCCAATGTTTGTTGTTGACGTTCTAACTTTGAACTTAATGTGCTCCGAACTGAAAGCAGCTTTGAGACTTTGTGAACTTTTTAAAGCAACTTTTCTTTTAAACCCACGTGTTTCACTTGTTATATGTTCTACAATCTACATGGCGTGAATAAACCTCATTCTTTGGTGAATGTCAAGGTTTTGGACAAGGTCATGGTGAACTGTTTGAACATGGTGAACAGTCAACGTCATTTGCTTGTTATGTTCAAAAACGTTTACTTAATAAATAATTAAGTGCAGTCATCAAAATTTGGCATACCATAGGGTTTACAAGCAATTTCGAAGTTTTTTTGCAATAAAGCAAAAGACTAATAAATTCTAAAGACTAATAAGTTAAACTCTTCTTTCATAGATCGAGGGTATCCTCAAAAATTACTTACAAATCAATTCAACAAGTCTAAAAATTTCTCAAAAAATAACAATTATCAACATGATCTTAAGTTTATCACAAACTTTTATCCTGGGCTTCATAAAATTAACTATGTTATGAAAGTAGCTTTTCATGTTTTAAAAAGCCCCACTTACAGACAATCTTTTTTGTAGACCACCTCGCGTAATTTTTAAAAGGCCTCTAAATTAAAAAAAACATCTTGGTAAAACCTAAATTTCACTTTGATTCCAATAATCATCAAAATTCTAAAGGATGTAAGCCATGTAACAAACCAAGATGTGGTATCTGTAAACTGGTTACTGAAACATCAATTTTTAAAAGTAGCAGCACAGACAGGGTTTACTCGACGGTTGGTAGCTGCACTTGCCAAACCTGCAATGTGGTTTATCAGCTGTCCTGTAAACACTGTCCAAAAGATTACATTGGACAAACCTCTAACTCATTGCGGGTCAGAATGACTGGCCACCGTTTTGATGTGGTACATAACCTCTGTTCCTCTCCTCTTTAATTAACTTGAAAACGTATTAAATACGAAATATTGTTACTTTTTCCTTTTCTTCCTTCTATCCTCTATACTCCTAATTAAGTCAATAGGCACCTCAAGAAAGCCTAATAAAGGTATAGTACTTGTTACCTCTGCATATTTTAGCATGCATGCTTTACAAACTAAATTTCAGTAATTTCTTTCAAATGAAAAGTACCTTTAACAAAACTCAAAAGGGCTGAAACTTGTCTTTTTACAGTTTTGATCACAAAACAATTTAAATTGATATCAAAATAATCAAATTACGTGATAAAACGCCAGTTACATTATACTCCAAACTCACAGATTGGTGTAATTGCGCTATTTCCATACAGTTTGGTAACTTAACACACAAAATCGGGCCCATTGGTTAACCAGAAGTATAGAGGGTGTGCAACTTACAATAACGGATGGGGGCGTGGATAGGGCGTAAATAACAGCTTCGGCCACGTCCAAGGGCGTGAGTGCCACGTCGAACCTGCCTTCTGTGAACCCGTCTGCGTTTTCTGTCCTGGTCAACCCTGGGCACATGCTCTGTGAACAGCATTCAAGTGTCATTCACTGTGTTACCACAGATTATAAATATTATTGCACAGTGTGAGTCGAAAGTAAGGGTACAACCTGTTAAATTTTAAATGAATAAAGGTAGAAAAACGAAACTCAGTATATATTTATAGGAAATAAAAGTGAACTTGTCCATACCTTTTTGGAAAAATAACAAGGTTGTAATAGTTACTAATAAGTTAACTTTTATTTTTATAAAGGTGTCCTGAGTTTCGGGTGCAACCTAACCTAACCTAACTCAGTTCATACGGGTTTCTCACCTTAATTGCCTCGTTTCGATTCACGATGGCCACTCCCGTGGTTCGGAAGTCACGTTAAACCGTTGGTCCATTTCCACTGGTTTGGGCTATTAATTAATAACTCAATCTGGGGAACGGTTGGCCCTAATTTGCAACAAGACTATCACTATCCATAAATTACACTCATGACACTCAGTACTCGCCCTGTATCTAATAAGAGTAATATTCGTTCTTTATCTAATATTCGTAAAACACCCTCTTAAGTTCATCATGGCCGGTGTCTCAAGTTGAAGGATCAAAGTATCTGTACCAATTTAAAATTTAACACGGTGCATTCATACTTTTAGGGACCTGTCCAAAAAAGTAAATATAAAATTTCAAAACGGTTTAAGTAAAATAAGTATTTAACTAACCTAGGACAATATTTAGCTTAAAAAGCCATCTCCAACAAAACTATCACTAAATAAATAAAATATCAGAAGTTATTTGGCACACATGTATTACATTTAATGAGTTGAAGTAAGGAACTGAATTTGTTTTCATCAGAAAAGCACACATTTTCTCTTTCTCAAAAGAAAATATAAAAGGTAAGATCAGTTTCAACGTGTTCTGGAATTGCTCCTTTGTTCTCTACTTGTGTTACTATACGAATGCTATTTCCTTTTATCGGAACGTTCTGACTTTTTTATAATTGAAGTTTTAAGAACAAACTGAACCATTGATAAAACTGAACTCATGCTTAACCCTGCTTATTGAGTTGTAAAATATTTGTGTTCTTTTTTATTACTTTTTATACGTAAGCAAAATAAGTAGGTGTTAAACTAGTCATCTGTAAAAAGTCTGCCATCACAATATTACTGTACCTTTAAACAAAGATCAAAACCTTTAAACAAAATACGTTTAACAAGATTTAAATCAAAGTTAGATCTAAACTTAATGAACGACTACTTTTTCCGACTTTAGGGCGTTATGACACTAATTTTCAATAATTAGAACATAAAAAATAAAAATGTTTAAGTATAGGCTACGTGAGAAGTGCTTTGTTCAATTTTAACCAACACTAATCAGTGACGGTTTCAATTGCCTTATAATGTGTATTTTATTTTTTGTTTATTTGAGACATGTCAGCAGATGCGGTATTGATAGAATAGTTGTTTCAAGCAAAAAATTAATAACTGTTTTAATTAGGGTAAGTGCAGGATTGGTTAGACCGTTGCATTCGATACAGTGCAGTGTAGTTAGAGAGCGCTGCGAAGTGAGTTCACGTGCAGTGGCGATATTCAAGAGGCCGGCACTGTAGATAGTACAAGTGGCGCGGACCTAGCGGAATAGTTTAGCGTGACTGGTAGTCACACCACGTTAAGCACTAGGGTGGGGAGCGCCTTCGGGCATCTTCGGTCAATTGTTTTATACGAAGGAAGTGGTTTCTGGCATTTCCAACCAGTTCATTTCTATCATTGATTGAAATATGGTTGTTGAATGATCAAACGGTCATTCAAACTTTTAACATATGGTAAATCTATCAATTCGGCAGATCTAGAGAAATGCCAAAGTTTGCTCCACCACAGAGGCAGACTCCCCCGCAACAAGTTTGAAAACAAAGTTTAACCATCACCAGAACAGAACCAAGAGTCTATCTTCAGCCTCACCAGAGCGCCAAATTAGTCTTGTCTGCTAATTAGTTCTAGCCACTAGACTTCTAGTTGTTCTAATTAATTGGATTGTAACACATTCAACACATTGCTAAATACTTTTCAAAGATGTTTTTGGGTTGTCATCAAGTAAATGAAAATTCCTTTAATAATGAGGCGAAGTTATAACTATTTTACTTACGCTTGAGTCCTCTCTTCCTCTTCACCTTAAAAAAGGGAAATCTTCTACACAATCGCATTTGTGTAAAGTGTTTTCAATCGTGTAATGTCTTTACAAAACTGCAATCTAGTTCTTTCGGTTCTCACCGTGTCAAAACATTAATAATTTGTTTGAAATATTTCGGTCTCGCTGTGGAGTACCTTCCTCAGTCAATGATTGGCTGAAACTGAGCTCATTACAAGTTGCTGTATGCTATCCTATTGGTGACAGGGCTAACAACCGTCCATTGGAGCAGTGATGCCAACTGTCAATGATATCATTAGCCTTTAATCTTCTCATCTGTGATACTATTAAAAATACTAGTTCATGACTGGTTACCAGCTTGTGGAAAATTGACATCCCTGCTCCAATAAACGGTTAACAGCCCTGACACCAATAAGATAGCAGACAGCAACCAGCAGGTAGCTCAGTTTCAGTCGATCAGTAATTAAAGAAGGTGCTCCAGAGTTAGGCCAAAACATTGCAAACTAATTATAATGATGTGTTGAGGTGGTGTGAACCAGAAGAACTAGATTACAGTTGTGACGCCGGCCGCGAAAGCCTATGAGTTAAGTTTCTACTCAACTGAAAAAATACAATCACTTGTATTAAAAAGCTCCCGAGTAGTAAAGGCTTGAGGGCAATTGTTTTGTAATAAAACAAAAAAATCAGCTGATTACTGAGCAGCTCAATTCGTTAGAGAATACAAAGCCAACGTGCATGATTATTTCGGTTAGCTTAGAGCATCTTTATATAAATGATTTTTAAAATATTCTGACGCAGCTTATCCTAGTATTAAGGCAAGAACGAAAAGATAAGATATAGTTTATCACTGTTTTACACTGAGACTGATTGTGTGAGACTTCACGAAAGGACAGATCCGATCAATGATTTGTCTGAAGAGAAATTCCGCTTGCACAGAGAGAATGATGCGGATTTATTTTCATGTTCAACGTGGCTTTGTGAGGAGAATCAGCTGAACATATATCGTTGGGAAAGAAGCTGAATATCTATCTTTGGAAAAGAAGCTTAATACCTATCGTCGGAAACTAAAGCTCTTATACTTCTCCGCTTGAAAGTATATTACCTACCATGTTCTGATCGCATCTGAATATCTTAAAAAGGTAAAGTTTGTCTTGTTTAACGAGGCGAAGTTAGGACTACAAAGTCCTCTCCACCACTCAACCTCGAAAATCTTAACCATGTATTGCCATGTATATGTTTTTATTTTGAGTAGTAACTGCTATTAGTTACAAGACTTACCTTTCGTAATACAAAGCATTACGTACAAAGGCACGTTTTCCTGTCATATACTTATTAAATGGTGCATCATTATTTTAACCGAAATAATGATTGGGTTTTGTAGATTTGGTATACAGGTTTGGTACCTACTAAATTTACCTAAAATCGGATCATAAAAGCAGTTAGCATACAACCCAATTTCTTTTTGGAACGCCCATCCAAAAATCACTTCAGTTATCGGAAATCCGCTCGGGTTCACGGTAGCGATTGTGGAAAATACTGACCGTGACGCGGATATGTGACTGCTGCACGCAGAGCTCGTTCTGGAGAGCACGGCAGAGGGCGGTCACTGCC
This sequence comes from Matsumurasca onukii, assembly GCA_018831715.1. Lineage (NCBI taxonomy): Eukaryota > Metazoa > Arthropoda > Insecta > Hemiptera > Cicadellidae > Matsumurasca > Matsumurasca onukii. Next base: position 64,547,655 of record CM032060.1, on the reverse strand, counting down.
CACTTGGTAGCGGTGTAGAAGGGCAGCAGGTTCCCCATCACTTTGTGTCCAAGCAAACTGCGAGCAAGAACGGTTTTATACAGCGTGAGTTCAAAACAGTGCAACAAACTTCAGGCGTGTGTGTAAAACAAGGAGAGAAGGTTTCGAAAGAACTTCGTTTACCTATTAGTCACTATTACCTTTTTGCAACTTTACACAAAATTTACGGTGTCATGCCTATTCTTAAATCATTTTAAATACAGTATGGTGCTAAAAAGCACAAAAGTTGACAAGAGAACCTAGAAACAAGTAATTTTACTAAGAAAAATGTCTGGAAAGGTCTGTGTAACTTTTTCACAACATCAATCCTTTAGATAACGGTGGTTAGATTACTCCACAGTAGGTAGTCATCGTTACATGGGTCGGGCAGTATTCATACATAAAAAACATAAATTCGTAAGTACAGTTTCGAACAAACATAGTCCACAAAGCGTTTCAGTAAACACTTAATTGAGTTGTTTCAAAGAAATTTAGTTGGGTACGAGGCTCTTCAATCTCTCTATCGTCCAACATGGCTGTAAAACTGCATAAGCTTCTTTCTCGTAAACTTCCCTGAGTAAAGTTTAATGTTGATGATTTTTAAAGATTGATCTCGTTGAAATGTTAGATTAAGCAGTGGTAATCACGATTTCGAGATCTTTCGTTGCATTCTCATTAAACAAGAAAGCGTGTCTTCAGCATGTTGTACGAGTTGCCATTGTTTTACCGTTGAAACTGCGTCATTAATAGGTTCCGACTTATGGACATGCCTGTTGATGTTGATGATATGTCCATCGTCGACGCCACGGGCCAACATGGAGTTGACGGCCAACTTGCTGGACACTGCCACGGCCAACACGTTCACGTCCAGCATCCGACGCCAATCCTCGGTCTTTGCCTCTGTATATAATACAACATTTAAATTACGACTAAAACAAACAAAACTCTTAACAAGATAAAAAACTTCTGTAAAACAGTAAATTAAAGAAAATTTTAAACTTAAAATATGTTTTAGTTCTTAGTAATTTAAAAAAGGATAGCTTAATATTGCAATGAGGAAGTCAGTGAAAAGTCTTAATGTTATCTTGACAGTAACATAAGGAATGCTTAGGCTTTCCGTTTCCGGCACTGTCTCAGTTTTTCGCATTTACTTAACCTTAAATGGGTTTTGTCCTGGTAACTTAAAATTGCTCTTTTACACAGTAAAAGTACAAATTCTTTAGACTCGTGAACGGTACATTTATGCACATTATTATTACGACCTACTACAGGCACCAATGTATATACAAGTATGTCTTTGTTACAATGTCTCCCAATAGTGTCTCACTATATCGATTATGCTGTAAACGTCTTTTTGGACAGTGATTCTCTTATACGTACTTTGTTTTCGGTATATAGTTAAAGTACTGATTGAATTACATTTGGCGATCTCTTAGCAACTTGAACTTATGCCTAAATTGTACAAGGTATCGTAATGTGTCTCCAATTCAGATAGCCATCCTTGAGTCAAGTTTGATACGAGTGTATATGCTTTCATACCTTTTATGCGATCGTTTTTATTTAGAAAAGGTACTCGTTTCATGGATATACATTGTTAAGACAGGTATATAGCAAATTGTTTCAGTTTTTGAGGCTGGCTCTCACGATTGTACCATCTCCATTGAAATTTTATGATATTTATTTGGATCCCTTGAAAAAAAGAAGACTGGAAAATATTGTATAGTTTCTCTAGACCATACCGTAAGAAAGGGTGGGACTATTACACCATAACACTCCAGCTGCTATCTGAACCTGAAATTAGTTCTCAAACGTTAGTTCAAGTAAGAAAACCTAGAACTAGTTGGCCCTTCAAGTTCATTTATTTAACTTTCATCATAAATAGTAGGTTTCATATAGCCGGTTCGTCCAGAGGTCTTTAGCTTAGGTCAGACACTAGCAGAGCTTACCCAGGAGAGGAGTGTTGTCCATGATGCCTGCATTGTTGACGATGACGTCAGCACCTCCAAGGTTGTCTTTGACCCACTCGTATGCATCCGTCAGGTCAGACTCGACAGTAAGGTCGCACTTCCTAGGAATCAGCTTGCCCTCGGCACCACTTAGGTCATCAGCTAGATCCTAAACAACTCACCAGCTACAGTAGTCTTAAGCCATATCAATAATGGTAGTAATTTGTAAATGGAGAAAAATATACAATAAATATCCAGAAAAATATATAACTATAATACCCTGAGCCACCTAAAACACCTGTTTAGCCTATTGAAAAAACCTATTAATAATTTAAATTGAAAATCAATACAACCAAAACCGTTAAATTTTGAAACTAAGTTAAACATTACTATGCGAAGGTTCTGTTTACATTGTTTGTATATTTAGTAGAATTTCTGAAAGTTTATCTCAAACCGCGTGGGACGAGATTCACTACAAGCCGTGCACACTTGTTCAATTATTATCGGTGTAATTTTGCAGGCGCCAAATGTCAAGTTCAATCATTTCAACGTCAATAAACTGTCTCAGCAACACATTTTTGATCGAAGCATCAGTTAGATGTCCATCAAAATTTTCCAGTTTAACGACTTACTTATCACTAATTTCTTCCAAAGAAGTTTCCAACATCAAAAATTGTTTCTAACAATAAAGCTTAACTATATAAAATATACTGTAACACTCTCGTATGGCAGCAGTATAACGAGCAGTCAATATTGAATATTTTACTATTGACTATCGGTCAAGTAACTGCCTTGAACCGTTGAAGATGACTTTCTTACTCTGAAGTAGATCTCCCTTTTAAAAAACGTGCCTCACCACTCTCCGAAAAAGCCAATTTTCTTATTACCCTTTCACGGCCTTAATCACAGTTTTGAAAACTCTTCTCTCGTTTCGTCGTTACCCAACTCAAGTGCAATATTGCGTGTTATTGTCAGGCATTACGACACCGGTGCAACAAATAATGGACGGAAGTTCCTCTAGTTGCTACGCTCATGGTCACAGACTGCAGTGGACTTGTTGCAACAGCTGATTACCCAGGTGTACACTGTGGTGTAGCCGAGGTCGTGGTAGAGAGCGTGCTTCCGACACCCTTCACGCCGTAGGATGTCACTTGTCTAGTGGTCATGGAGTTGCTATTGTGTCAGGGTACAGAGGTGATTCGCTTGGAAATACTTAATTGGACAGCGTTATGCCAATAGAATACGAAATTTCAGTTTTCGTTAGGTTCAATTTCAGCAGAGAAATAATTTGGTAATAAGTTTTTCAATATATAGGTGCAAAATTTCAAAAAGTATTCGATCGTTCTGAACAGAAAAATTAATTTACAAGGCAGAACACAAGCCCATTTACACAAACCAAACTTTCTAGAGTACAAAATTTACAATTGGGAGTTCCTCAAGAATCCAAAATGGGACCAATTTTTTTTCATATGCCGGTATTTGATTTCAAAACTTAGTTCAACACGCCAGTGACACGAAAAATAAGTTAACACTGCCTCTAGTTTAAGAGACAATTTGAAAATAGTTCAAACATTCGATATCCTTCACATTTAAATCAATCTTCAAAATATTACAATTTGTATGGCTTGTTCTTACAATACTCTTGGATAAAATTCATCAAATCATCAGATCAAAGAAAACCTAGCCCGTAGCTTCTTTGTTTGTAAAAGCGTTATTCACCTTCTATCCTCGATTTTGTTTTACTCAATAATGTTTATCTCAAGAACGCTTGATGGATCAAGTTGAAAAGAATCTCAAAGTATTTAATTTTATGTCTTGTATGACTTTTGCAAGCCTTTGCTTTAATACTGTAATGCCACCTACTTTGTTATAATCGGGGTGTAGTAAATTGAATTGTGAGTAAAAGTTAGCTACAAATAATACATTTTTTGTTTGAACTCCAAAAGCTGAGCTCATTTGACCCAATGAGCTCCGTGACATTGATTTTCTAAAGTATAAACGCAGTCCGATTTTTAATAAATTGAGCTCAATCTATTGAGTCGATTCTCGAACTGATAGGGGTGGAATTGACTCAGGAGTTGTATGGTCCTCTTCGCACTACGTAATTGAGTCACGTTTGAGGCGCTTTCACTTTAAGACTTTTGAGAGTATGTCTTCTAAAAAAGATGTATTGTATAGGAAGGTTTAGTATAAAATGTGTTTTCGTGGAAAGTATTTATATAAGTTGTACGTGTCTATTTAACTTCTAAACATGTATAAATTAAACTGTTGAGATCGTATTAACCCTTAACCACCAACTCTGTTTGACTATGGGTTTGTATCTTTATATTCACAATACAATTGTGTATCATCATCATTTCAGAAACAAATTGTCTTTATTATTTTGTATTTTTATCGTTGTCCTGGTAAGAGGCTTCAAGACGCTATTTTTTGGTGTAGAGATTAAAAAAAGTTGTTTTCTATGTTCTCAAATGTTGTGTCTAGGTTTTTATCTTACGCATTTTTTTAATATTAAGCCAATATTAGCCAAAAGAATAAACGTTTTCTTCTTACAAAATAAATTTTACATTAATAAACAACATATATTTAAAAACGAGAGATTATCGACACGTGTATAGAACCAGATTTTTCTTGGTTTGATAGTTTCACAAATAATCTTTAAAATGATAAAAGATTTAGTGTTTTCAACTCCATTTTGAACACTTATATACCATAATAAAAAAACAATCTAGCTTCTTAGCTTTAAAACCAATGTACATAGTCTTATCTTTTATAGTGTCATCATATTTTGGATTATAGCAGACCTTTGCATAGAGCGTCACCGCGCAGCTGAGGCGGACCCTTAAAACTAAACGTGTTGTCCTCAACCCTCTCACCTGCAGTAGGTTCTCCCTGCGCGCCAAACCGACCACGGTCATCCCTTGCTGCACCAGTGCGCGCGCAATAGCCGCTCCTATGCCTGCACTCGCTCCTGTCACTAGAGCCACCCTGCCTCTCCACCGCTCCATCTCTGCTCCACTACACTCACTGTTGTGCTCGCCGCTCACCCGATCACCTTGGGTCCGGCACTACGCTTAAATTGATACAATGTTTGCCACGGTTGTATAACTTGTTTTAGGCCTTGAACTCTGCAATGAGTTTGTTTCTTGCGTCATTAAAAACCAACGCCGCTCGGTCGCTGGAAGCATCGGTTCTAACCGCGTCAAATTTATGTCGACGGAGCTTTATTGTACGGTAGACGAAAGGTCCTTTCACTTGAACACGGCATCAGGTTGTAGTTACCGAAACGTCATGTTCTTCTCGATGGAAAATGTCAGCCATAATATTTCAAACTACGAAAGGTCCTGCTCGATGGAATGCATTTTCAGGAATACTTTAAAATGTATTGTGTAGTTTCTTTTATCAAAATGTATTTAGAAAGTACACCAGAGGAGATGTTTCAAACATTTAAATAATAATTATTACCAATAACTGCTATCCTAGTTTCAACCTTTTTTTAATTTACCTTAGCTTAGAGCGTGTAGATCCTGTTATTCCGCTATATCGGTATTTTGTCTCACTTTCGAAGCTGTGAGACGTCTTCACGTGGGACTGTCCTATAATGAACTACATAGCTTAGTGAATTTAATACAGTTTTAAATAAAACTCATACTCAGTACGGAGTTGCGTAAATATGTCTCAAAATTTTGACGAAATACTGATATAGCAGAACATTTATATCTTCAAACCTCAAGAATTAAAGGTTCAAGCTAACTTAATGTCTCGTAAATAATGTTTGTATAAATCAATATTGCTCTACTTTTTCATCATTTTGTCCGTCCGTTTTGCGAGAATTTAGAAGTACGTACGTACGTAATTTATTTATCATACCCCTTTCATTTGGTTCATCCAATTTTCTTTTCTACAATTATGTTGTGGTATATAAACACCTGACACTAAAGATACTGGCACACAATTTTCAATGGACGTGTTCTATCATTTAGATTCAAACGAGCCATCGTAGGACTCAACATTTAGGATGTATAACATGTTTACTTTAGAGAGCTCGGGCTATAGTATTGGGTAATATAATTAAAAACTAAAAAGAAAACAAAAGCCAATACTTGTATAAATTTAACTTGCGAGGCTTTTCACTAGTAGGGCAAGCATCTTCGGGCAACACAAATTGTTCTGCAAACTGTTGGCTTTTTTTTTTAACAACTATGTGTATACAGAGCATTTTTAGTAAATATTAAGGTAAACATTTTGAGTTTTTAAATGTCTATAAGTTTCCAGCAATTTAACCAAAGTGGACGTTTCGTCGTTCTAGCCCTTCTCTAGTTCTTCTCGGTACTATAGTCGATACATCTCACAAAAAACATTACATTAACCTCTCAATACACGACTGTACTAAAGTTACAAAAGTTATTTTAACTCATTTGAATAAATATTAGATTCCAGTGTTAAAACTTTTCATTTGCGACAGGATAGCTTTCAAGTAATTGAACTATTTTTCATAATTTCTTTGAAACCCCGATTGCATTTGAAGGCTCCACTTCGTCCAAAAGCTATTTAAACCTTAACAATTTTCAATAATGAGGCTTAAAAGAAACTCACATGATAACAGTATCGTATTTATTAATATTTACACTTTGGTGTTCAACAGAATTTGCTCAGTGATAAAGTTTCAAGTACCAATAAAGGTAATTGAAACAACCAATGCCCTTCAACAGTGTTTATGAGGTTGAAGTTATCTATTGTTTCTATTTTTATGTACATTGGCTTGTTTTCACATTACAGGTTAAAATATACTAATAGTTTCCTCTGCGTTGACACAGTAATTCAGTAGTAGATCTTCATTGTTCATACCGACATGCAGTAGATATGTCAACTGATGGTGAAATCAGCCAGAGCTTGTCAGTAAATAAGCTTCTTACTCGGAACAGGCGTAACTACCATTTCGCAAACCTGAAATTAAATATCATTGCACTCGTGAGAGATATTATCTATCTTTCTTCAAGCCCTAAGAGTAAACACGTGTTAAATTTCCCTCTACTCTATAGGTTAAGATGTTATTTCAACTTATTAACATAATACGGCACGTATAAGACTTTGTTATTTTTATGACGGAGCTTTTAGCTGCATAGATGGTTGTTATACCTAACACGTCCCACCCTGTAAACAACTGAGATCTGTTGTCACTTGCTAGATCAGCCACTGTAATCTGCAACTGGTATTTGAGCTACGCAATGATATCTTTGGTGAATTGAAATTTAACTTACATTTTAAAGAGAGGTCTTAATTCTAGTATCATATAATTTTTAATGAAATTAGAGCATACACAGCTTGCTTGCAACAACGTTGTTGTAGTCCAAAGTTGTTGGACCTCTACTCGACAAAAAACTTAATACCCGTGGCCACCTATACATTAGTAGCTAAGAGCTTCAAATATGCAAATTGTAAATAATTATTATATGTATTAAGACTGCGCAGTACGGGCAAAAAGTGACAACGGATAGTTTCCAAAAAACGGTGACGTTTTAAAACGATAATATTGTGAGTTTGAAACTTTTAAATAAACAGTCAAAGTACTCTTTATGACTGATTAAGATCAGATTTTCCTTCTTTTGAGAGAGGGAGAGAGAAAGAAAAAGAAAATCCTTATTTAAACTGAAACTTCAACTTCTGTGGCTCTGATCCCCCTTAGATATACTCTATAACATCACGAACCAAATATTATTCCTTTATAACAGTGTCTTTTGGATTTCAAAGCCCATAAAAGGTGGCAGTTCAAAGTTGACGCAGAAACGCATAGTTTCCAGCCGCTCGCAAACATGTAGTTTGTACTCCCCTAGACAAAGAGCATCGGCCAGACTACATCGTACATCCAAGAACATGTCGTGTTACAGAAATGCACTACTGTATGCAGTACCTGAGCAATGTCTGAAGTGGATAACACACTGATCACAGCTTGAGCAATATCCTCAGCCTCCAATATCGGCAGAGCATGAATCAAACTCTCTGTCTTAGTGCCCTTGACTAGCTCAGTCCTCGTGAATCCAGGACTTATACTCTGTAACATATTGTCCAAAACAATCTTGATAAGCAGGTTGATTCTAAAATATGGTAACAAATTTCAGGGGAAGTTTCGTACGCTAAAACAATGAAAAGAATTATTCCTATGAACATGGATTTTAAAATGTTTAGCCTACCCGCTAGTCTTCATTTTGTTTGTTTTCTTTTTACTAATTATGTATTCTCCCACACCGCTACAGGCTATCGATAGGATTTGGCTCAAACGTAACATAAGTTTGTATCTAAATAAGGCCATCCATAGAAACGATTATCATTATGATCTAACTTGCCATTTTAAAATGGAGTTTATTTTATGATGTTTAAGGCATTTTTGGTGTTAGCCTACATCTTTACTAGCGAACAAACTGGGTCGTTTACAATACGTGTTTCGGGTCGAAATATTTGCATATGACTTCAAATATACGTGCGAGGTTTCTGTGTTGCATTTGAACTGTTGGAGAATTTTTTTTTTTATACCATTGCGGACTTATTTATGTGTATTTGCGGACCTCCATAATTATGTGTAAGAAACACGGAATTATGGGATCAGAAATCCCATCTTTAAGTGAAAAGTTACCTAAACACAAAACATTATTAAATGAGCTAGCCTAAAGACATCAGCGAAGCTGACCATTCAATTACAAAAAGACAATAAAAAATGTAAGATTGTGTTTCACTGGTCATTTACAGCTAGCTCATGTTGTGTGTGTTTTTAGGTCTCTTACCATATGAAAACAGAATCGGATTGCAGATCCCGAAACGTTGTATTATTCTAGTTCAAAAAGGATGAAAAAGGTTTGCAATTATGTTTCGAACTTTGAGGATCTGTGAAAAAACAGAAAGCTTGAATCTGTATAATAAATTTAGTCTGAATCGTAGCACAAAAACTAGTGGAGATTAAATACTAGCCTTTTATTTATTTGAAACTTACAGTAACTTTGATGGTGCTTCCTTCGTCGGCCAGACCCTTTCTCAGTGATTTGCAAATGGCTGTGACTGCGTGCTTGGAAGCCTGGTACAATGCAGATCTTCCAGAGTTGATAATATGTCCTAAAACACTAAACAGCCACATTAGCTTCGAAATGATGTTAAAAACAAATTCTGGAATTGGTTTTAAAAATCTTAAAAGTAGTTTTATTCTTTGTTTTAAAAATGATTTTTCGTAACGAACTTTGAGTGAATTTTATAGTAGTCAACTTCGATCATAACTACAAAATGTAAAGTAGGACAAAACAATTCGTACCTGTTTATGTTTAAAATATGTCCTTGTTCTAAATTGTTTTTAGAAGCTAATCGTAGAAATTCTCTTGAGCAAATACATAAAGCTAACACGTTCACTTCCAGCATCTCTCTCCATTTCTCTGTAATTCCATCTAAAAATAAGAACTTGTTAAAGATTTGTAAGTAGTTTGTTGAGGTCAAAGTATGTAACAGCTCTAAGACACACAATGCCGTTAATACGACAAGGTTTCTTGCATGTCCACATGCTATTATATCTGAACAATTCTGTCTTGAAGTTCTTAGATGCCGATTATATCGGAAAGTGACTACAGTTTTACTCTAATAAAAAATGTCACTTAACATAAACACACACACTCTTCTGCCAACTTTCAAGTTTCAGCGAAAAGTGAAGCCTAGATATCCAAAAATATCACCTATAAGTTTTTACACTCGTTCACACTTTTTACACTTCGTACTTTTCACAACACGTAAAAATACCATTTTTTGGAAAACCAATGCAAAACTTGTAGGTGCAACAGTTCTAAATTTTAAAAATATTTCATCAACACTAAAATGCAATGCAACTGCAATTGTCAGTTGTCTAAGAGCAGTATTAGGTCAGTTGAATAGTTCTATGATGTTCCACATTCCTGGCCATACAAGCAAACACTGTTAATATTCAAATCATTCTATTGTGATGTGTTACTAAAACCAGCCAATCAACCAGTGAATCAAAACTATCCTTAAAATACGTTTGCAAAATCCAATAATAAAATTGATCACCTAAGAATTTCTCAGTGTCCGTGACTCCTGAGTTATTCACCAGTATGGAGGCTCCACCAAACTCAGACTCTATGAAGGAGAACGCTGACAGAATATTCTCTTCATTGCGTAGATCTGTTTTGAAAGGAACTAGTTTACCAGGTTCTTGTGAGAGTTCTTCAGAGAGTTTCTGAAACCAGTTGCTATCCATTAACATTATACAGGCTGACAAGTATAAAATGTATGAAAGACTGAAAACGGATAATCTCATTCGATGATCATGTTGTTTAGTTCGTTGTTTTAATTACTATTATTATCTAAAGATGTGATTGAAGTACCTGAACTGCCATTACCACTTCTATTTGAAAGTATGTTAAACTAGTTTTGATAGTTCTTTATAAAAGTTGCTTAAAATAATATATTCCTTGAAAGCATGAGTAGTCGTTTAGCCCAATTGAAATCCTCGGTCCTCAGCTACAAAAGGGTCTGCAATAATCTAAAATACTCCGACACCATTACGTTTAAGATTAAGTTTTTTTATTAGTTTTAAAGCTAAAAGCTAAAAACCTTTGCAAGCGCTTAGTTTAACACCAGGCTATATCAGTTGAAAGAAGTTGTTCCGTGCGTGGTGTCATGTGTTCCTTGTGCGGACTAATTTAGGCTTTCTCTGAGGTGACCACTGAGGCGGATCCTTAAGCTTATAGTTTTATTCCTTTGTTTTGTTTGAATACTTAACCATACCGCAGGTGTGCGGGCTAAACCCAGCGAGCAAGAGTTGGTCCCTTTTCAGTTGGGCTTCTATAAACTCCAATGGCAATATTTACTATTTTACCTTCATATTTTCTTCTCGTCTCGCCAGCCCGACCACTGTCAAGCCATGGTGCACGAGGGCTCGAACTATGGCCGCTCCAATCCCTGAACTGGCCCCAGTGACCACGGCTACCTGTCCAACCCACTTCTCCATGAGTTCTACACAATCAATCTATCAAATTCAAGGTTTAATTCTCAACTTTTACGCCTAAGAATGAGATGTTTTCACAATCGCAGCGCCAGGTTGTGAAGTTCTTATCTTATTGTTTACCACGTTGATAAGGTTGTCACAACTATACAGTGGCAGTTTTCTCTTACTGGAATGGTGTCATTTGCTATGATAACCGATAAAGTATGGAACAAGCTTTTGAAGGCAGAAGTCTCAGTTAGTTAGCTCAAATGTGTACCAATATTGTTGTTAACGTAAATGTATGTTTGAAAACCTTATATGAACGCAGTAGTTCAAAAGTCTTTAGATAGACTCTTGTTTTTAAACCACACATAAACTGGTGAATGATTATGTTTAGTTTTAATCTTTCCGATAAGGTTTATCGAAACTAGTCACTTGTGCAAAAATTGGTGCAAGCTTTGGTAATAAAACCTTGGTAAAATTGATAAACAAGTAGAAATTGGTAATAAAACCTTTTTAGAACAATCAAATTAACAGTAATAATTATTTGGATTTTTTAAATATTTATGATTATATGTCTTCTTTTATTGTGGAATAAATAAAATAGTCCAGAGACTTTTGAAACACCCTGTGTTAAAATTTAAAAACGAGGCCAGACCACTTTCCCACACGTTTGTCCAGTTTTACGGCTTCTCGTCCAGTACTTTATTACGCTTCTCGAATTTCGAACGACAACACGTTAACACAGGGCCCAAAACTACAAGTCTAAACCTCAGGATGTTGTTCCTTGATTCAAAATAAGTGGAAAATGCTGAATCATATGAGGTTACATTTTTCCGGTTGCCTGCCAGCCGTTTTTTATTTCAGTAAATACTTTTTTATCTTCTTAAATACTTTACTTTTTTATATTTAATTCAATGAGGTTGTGTACATTGTAGTGTTCTTATGAAGGAAAAACAACAGTATTATATAAATCGCATATTTTCGAAATGGCGTTTAAAGGTTTCAAGCTTTACTTACTTACAAACTTAAAACCTTTACTAAAAACTTGATAATCTTTCAAACAACACTATACGTTTGTTAAAATCTAATAATAAATAAACCAGTTGTAGCTTGAGGTGTGACGCTCATTTATGCTAGTAACTTGTTGTGTGAAACAAAATCTAATAAAAACGCTTGAAACCACTTATTTTGACTCAATATCCTGAAATTTTGACATTCTGTATATTACTCCTACTAATGCTATTTCCTACTCAAAGAATTTGCAAGTTCTATTTTTGCGTGTGTATTGGGAAATATTATATTCGGTTTCTTGGGAAGTCTCAATCCAAAGATTCAAAAAAGGTGAACACACTTAAAGTTTGCTCTTCCGTTGGCTAATTACACGTGATATAATAGTTTTAAAACGTATGTCAAAACCCGCGTAATTCTGCAGTAAAAAAACAACCAAAAGTATTTTACTTGAATGAAATGGTTTTAAATCTAAAGGGTCTTTTGAACGAAATTCGGAAGTGGTTTGGAGTTCCTTTAAAGCTGGTAAATTATAGTGTTCAGACATTAAAGAATAAAACTATCTACTACTTTTGTTTCTATAATTTATTTCTACATCCTATAAGTGTAGAGTTTTTTCGTGATATTATCAGGGTGTTTTTGTAAAGACTAAAACAATAACAACAATAATAATCAACTGATGAACGTGCGTTTTTCCGCCAAGAACACAACTGGATTACTCTGTCTGTTATCTACAATACCCAGCATTGGGGAGAGACACACAAAGGAATTAATGTTAGCTTAGTGTATTGTGCTTGTGTACTGTGTTCTAGAGGAAGCCAACTTCCTCACATCTTCAAGTTGAATATCTTCTCTTCTCCTCGAGTAACAGAGGATTATGTTACATTTTGTGTTAAATAAGTTCTTGTTTGTGTTTCAGGTCTACGATCCGTCCTCCGAGATCCAAACCAAAAGCCCAACCCGCTTAATGACGTGTCAATACAGGTGAGTGTGTTTTGAATTAGTAAATGTGTTATTTATACATTAGTGATGTTTGAAACATCCACTCAAATAATTTTTCTGTTTGAACAAAGGGTTATCCAGTGAATTTTGACGTTTTTGAAAGTCGTAGCTTGATTAGTTTTGAGATAATGAACCCATAGACCCCATTGAGAGTCTTAAACCAAAGACAAAACGGGTATTTTTATTTTATGTTTATGTTTGTTTTTTTAAATCGCGCATATGACGTCTATTTGATTCAATTAATCTTTTTACTCGTCCACTTAAGCTTCGTCTTGCGCTGACCAACTGTTCAAGAGGAATGCGGTTGATTTCTGCAATGATTGACTGTTCCCATTATCTAAAGTTAGTGGATTTTCTTTGTAACATACTCTTTATTTTAGATGCCCCCATAAGAAAAAAACCACAAAATTATAGATTATGGGTCCTTTGATGCCAGGATATGTCACCACGAGCAGAAATCAGATGATCTAGAATGTTGTCGGAGAAAGTGTTTAGTGTCATAAGAAGTATGACATGTTGTTTCATCTTGTTTGAACTAAACCCGCCTCTTCGCAATGAGGGATGGAGCAACACGTCACACTTCTACAGACACATAACATTTCCGCCGACAAATTCTCCAGGTCATCTGATTTCTGCTGGTGGTGACATATCCTGGCCTTCAAGGTCCCCCGATCTACACTTTTATGTTTTTGTTTCTTATAAGTGTATTTAAAAGAATTATCATGCAAGGAAAAACGTAACCTAGGAGAAAAGTCAATCGCTACAGACATCAATCGCATTTCTCAAGAAATGTTGATCAACACTAGACGAAGCTTGACTAAAAAGGTAAAAAGTTCATTTAATCAAATGGACGTCATATGCATGATTTTATTTTCAAAACATGAACATTCATAAAAATGCCTTTTTTTGTTTTAGTTTAAGACCAACAAAAGTTAATAATCTTAAAAATTGACCAAGCTATGAATTCTCAAAAAAGAAACAAAAACAAGTTCACTGGATGACCTTGCATGCCAAATCTTTGGAATAGATTGTTTCAATCGATGCATATGTTTCAATCACATTTAAAACAAATGATTGATTCACTTCTAAAACTTACGGGTTTACCTCAGTAGACACCTCGGAGAAATCCTAAATCTGTCCAGTCTGAAAACACAAGACAACGCGCAACTATAGGCCTAATAGCATTCTTTCAAGTATGCGGTATAACTGTCAACCCGAGCGTTGGTAAATATACGCGGGTATGTTTTTCACCATTTAAAATCATTTTTAAGTTAACAAGTTTGTCGTTTGTTAAAAAAAAACAGATGTAGTATAGAACCCAGTTTGTGATAAGTATGACTTTTAAAAACGGATAAACAGATAAATTTCTGTGTTTTTTACTTCATATTAAAGGCTCGGTGGGTACGGTTTTGAGAAAAGGACTCTATACGCTTGTGAGATATTTGATTTTCTTTATGATGAGTGTATATACGCCATTTTTGCATTTATAATGACCGCGTATTTTGACCTCTTGCATCGAGCGTCACCGAGGTACTGAGACGGATCCTTTAAACATCTGTTATTCACTTTCCCAAGGAGTATATTAAAACCATGAAATAGACGGATCCAAAACGGGACATGATACGTTGATGTGGTTCGTTGAACTGGCCCTCTATAGAATTCTTGGAAACAAGAATACTCGTTATTCAAACCATTACTAACCATCTAGAGCACTTGGAAGCCCACAGAGGTTATTCCTTTAGCAATGTCGAGTTCGATTTATCTTTTCAAAGGAGAACTGTTTCTGAGTTCACCTGTATGTAAGGCAGTAAGTTAAACACGCCTAGAGAGTTGTGAGGGAGAGAGAGAGGGTGAGAGGAGTGAGTAAAGCTTTGACAAACAGTGGAGCGCTTCCCTGGAGCTGTTCAAGACCAAAGTAACAAAGCTTCTGTTTGTTCATCGGTATTCCAGCTTAGTTTATACAATCTCTCCATCCTCCAATAATAGTTTGCAATTGTTTAGTTTCTAGAACACATGAGTACAGAATGACACAGATTATAAATGGACAAGTTTGAAACAGCTGTTGCATTGTTTGTGACGTTTCAGGCTGACATACGAGTCGCAGATCCAACCACTTACGAGTCTGAGGACGAGTTAATGGGGATGGGGAGACGCAAACACCTGGGTCGCAGCAAGAGAGGCACCCCTTTGTACTCCAAGGAGGACATCCGCGAGCAGTATTGCATCAACGACAAGCAACTGCATGGCCTTGAGGACATCCAGGGCTCTGGGGGGCTCTTCGGGTGTCTGTCCTCGTACCATGTCGACCTTAGTGTAAGTATCATCCGTGTGAAAGGGACTTTTAACTCAAATGTATTGATAAAGCCATGCGCCATGTACGGAAAAGTGAGGCTCTGTTTTGTTTACGTTATAAATTGGTTGAGCGTAAATAAGTCACATTTATAACTGATTGCAGCTGGAGAGAAAAACATAGCCGACACGTAGCCACATGCGTTACGGTAAATCTTAGCGAATTTCCAATAAAACAGAACAAGTTTTCATTTATCTATTTAAGACGCAATTGTTAGAAATTGTAAACGGTTAAAACTGTCAAAACGAGAAGATTTTTTATTTTTAAATAATGAATAATACTTAAAGTTGTATCTCTAGTAGCCGGAGTAACAAAGAAGTAATCTCATATAACAGTGGTTGGCCTCAAGGCCATAACATTTGACCTACCTGTTCACCAGTTATGAAATCGTAGAAGGGTCAGTTACAGCAGTATTATCTAACGTCTCTATCGTATCAATGACTATGCACTTTGTCTATTCTGTTTGTTATAACAGAATAAAAGGAAACACTTAAACTATAACAGCTGAATTGTTTGTTTATTTGGAAATAATAAGCGCAGATTTTCAGACGCCATCCTTTTTAGCCGCCAACTTGTTAGAGCCTAAAAAAGAATGTTTTCAGATTTTTCCCGATGGTTTCACACCAAGAGCTTCAAAACGCGTACATGATTGAGGAGGGTAGCATGCCGGGAAGTGCTTAAACATTTATTCATTCAGTCACTAGTCAGTCACCTGTACAACCGGCACTTAATAGTAATATAATTCAGGACAGTTTTATTAAAAAAAGGGTTCTATTCGCAAGAATGAATCATCCTACCTTAAACCATGTCAAAACCTCCGTGTATCTAACTAGTGTGGTAATGTATGTTTAGTGTACTACTAAAGATATAAAGATTTCGTGAAATAATAATAAATATTGACTACCTTAGACCAGAGTAGATAGGCTAGATTGAGGAGGTCAAGTGGCCAGAGATCGGTTACCCTTATGCACGTCTGGTTGAGCATATTACTCTACCTCTGGAATGAAATGAGATCTGGATTAAAGAGATGAATGGGATTGGGCTCGGCTGACCATACAATCATGAGAGAAAGCTACTGTCAAGGCCACTGACAACCACTCAGGGGACTCTAAGCCCCAAGACAATAACAACTAAGCCACTCCTATCTATCTATACCAGAGTATGACTCGTTCGTTACCTGAATGACATTGTTTAGTACTTACAAAAAACTGCTCAATTCCTCCTACCGGTAAAATCTGCTTAGAAGCCTTACATGTTCCATTTTCACACTATGAAGCCGAAGCCCAAGTCCTGCTCGGGCTGTCTATTGAAGTAGTTTCTATGATTGCTATTAGAACGCTTGATTAGAACAATGATATCCAGGCTAAGTTGAGTTCTTTACAGAGAGAGGCTGAGCTTGTCGGGTTGAGGATAAATATCGCCAAGACCAAAGAAATGAGACTCAACGCCAGAATCGGAGAAGCCCTGGAACTAGATGGAGGAATCTTGAAAAAGTTGATTCCTTCCAATATCTTGGTAGTATAGTTACAGCAGATGGAGGTGCCACAGAAGATGTAAAAACACTATGGAAACTAGTAACTGGCTTACATGCAACTGTATCCAATATGGAAGAACAGAAATATATCGAAGAAAACTAAGATCCATATTTTTCAACACAAATGTAAAATCTGTTCTCCTATGCAAAAGCGAAACATGGAAGATGGATCGCCCCAGCATATCACGGCTCCAGGTGTTTGTCAATAGATGCTTGCGGCGTATTCTAGTGTTCTGGCCCAACACTATCTCAACGAACAACTTTGGGAAGCAACTGGGCAAATGAGAATGGACTTGGAGATGGAAAAGAAAGTGGAGATGGCTGGACAACACTAGAAAGGATGTGGCTGTAGAGAAAGAAAGCATTGGAATGGAACCCGCAGGGGAAGAAAAGGGGAAGACCCTGTGGCACGGGAGGCGAACGTTGGAGAGAGAAGCGGCAAATGTCGGAAGAACCTGGGGCAGTTAAGGATTTGGCCAAAGACCGTGACCAATGGCGTGCTCTTCTGGATGCCTATGCTCCCTTAAAAGTACAGGTTTATAAGTAAGTCAAGTATTAGTATTAGAACGTTGTGTTTCGCGCCAGCTTGACTAGTTGACTGAGACTACTAGGTCTACTAGGTGTGAGAATGGCCGCGTGGTCTAAGGCGTCAGCTGACGAGCTGGCAATTTACAGTTTAAGGTCCATATTACCTTGTCTCAAAGAAAATGTAAACTTGTACCACCGTAATTGTAAATGGAACAAACAATAAAAGTAAATTTAAAAACTAATTACAGCTAATTATTTAACAACTTGTATGGCTGTTCCAGGATTCTTCGTGTAGTTCCAGAAGTCCTGGCCTCCTCTCCGTGTGTGTTCGGCGGAAAGTACCCTCAGACGAGAACTTGGCAGATTTGTACAGAAGGCCAGCACATGACTACGCCCCTTTCCCCCGCTGGCCACGGTACTTCCCTCACGACGAAGCTATGTACTACCGGCGCAGACCCAAGTCCTTGTGCAACGATCCCCACAACTACGCATGGATGGCTGAGGACGAGGAGGCCATCAGAATGGTATATCATATTGCATCACATCAGTTCATTTGATTTTAATGGTTTATAGTTCGATGAAAATGCGTGGAAGAGTCATGACAAACGCAAAGGACCTGCCTGTATAAATTTGGTATCACTCATGTTTTGAAATGGGCTTTAGTTTCATTCAGAGTTTTGTAATCACAAAATAAAGGTTTACTACTATCTAAACCTGGTAGATCGAGGTGAGAAGAAAACGTACAGGAGCTAAGTATACATTTGGTTGTGTATTCTCTTCTTAGACTTAAAATGAACTACCCAAATCTTGAGGGTATGTAGACTTCACATATTGAGTGGAATTTCATTAAATATCCTTGAAGACTGTGCAATGAAGTGCTGGACTTATCCATCTTAGACACAAAGTAGTTTTATGTTTTTGTAGTGGAACTGATATTAAAGGGATAGCTTATTCATCGAAATAAACTTATCTTCGACTGTTTGTTATTAGAAGTTCAGTACCAAGAGATTTAACTATTTTGGCACAACAGTTAGTCAACGACTAAGGCTCTGACGCGTGTTGACGAATCAAAAGTATTGTTCAGAGTTTTTTTTAATACTGTATTATTGTAGCAGCCAAACGACACCGAAGCCGCGAGGTTTCAACAATAAAGCTCTTGGGAAAAATGTGCAACCTTGGGTTTTGTAGTTTTCTAGTAATACTTTCATTGACGTTCAGCATGTTTGAATACCTTCAGGAACGCCCGAGACCGCTTCGTCCAGAGGAGTACGAGATGTGCAACAGCTACCCCAGGAGAGGACCTCCGTACATGAGCTACAGCACTGAGTACTTGGTCGGCTGCCATATGCCCTGTCCTGCTCACCCCCATCTACCCCCACCACCGCCACCACCTGCCCTACCCACATTCCCTCACAGGTACTGTATGTTCAATTGACTTAGTAAATTAAAAATAATTATAATTTTAAAACTCGTTTATGAATCAGTGAACTGGACATCGTTTAGAATAAGCGTCTTTTCTATGGGCCCAATGGAAAGTGTGAAGGAATAAGTTATTTCATAAATATAATGCAGGGCCAGGGGAGGGGCTGCTGGGACCCCATTGTCCGAGTCTTGACTAATAGAATATAACATTTTTAAACAAACCCAATTTTCGGAAAACTAAACACTCTATAATCTGGTTGCTTGTCACTTTGGCATGTCAAGTAAAATCCGGCACCTTGATATTCATAAGGTGCGTTTACCTTTTCCATAATCTTCCATAATTTGTTGTTTTAGTGACAATCATCCTTTTTGCTTAGGGCTCTTCGCTTGTTTTTGTTATTGTCAACAGAAAAACAGTGTAGCCTAGTAGTTTCTGTTCTTATTGAAGCCCCAATATATCAAAATAGGCCTACAGTAGTGTGTTAGTCTTTAGTGCATTTAAAGACACGTGTTCAGGATTGATTAAAGTATACACTACAACTCTTTTCAAGAGAAATTTCTAGCGTATTTCAGTAATCCGGTATTTTTGGTTATCCGGCAACATTCAGAAATATTTATTATTTAAAAAAAGGAAAATTTTTGAACATTTAACTTTGAAAAGAGCAGTTTTTTGTTTTAACGCGATTTATTACTCGTGACCCATGCCATTTTAACTAACAAAAATCGTAATCTTATGCAAACCGCTAGCTCGTTGGATTTAATTTTGAACTATTTTAATTTTGGGGAATCTGGTATAACATTGTTTACAACATACAAAAGACCTAAACGCATTATTTCAACCATAGTTACACTTATCTGAATGAATTAAATCAAAAATAAAACACGCAATTACTGTTTAGTATGATTGTTGAAACTACGGCAATTTTCAGATTTTTAGCGAAGCTAAGCAAGTTAACTGTTCTTGACGAATTTAATAAAAACGCTCAAAACAAACTTGTTATGATAATTTGATTGTTGAAGCGAATCAGAAAACCTTGTTTGCTGACTTCATTAATTTCAGTAAACTTCTTCTTTTTCTCAGGACAAAACATGTCAGCTTTGCCAGATCGCACACTTTACAGTCGTTTGACGATGCGATTGTCAGCATGGCTAACAGTGGAGTCAGCTCTTGCAGCCAAGAGAGGCTGATTGATGGGAAGAAATCTTTAGAAACACTACAGGAACCACAGAAGATTGTTGTTATGGGTAAATGAATTACATAGCTGAATAGCCTTGGTTTTTTTTAAATAATCTTGGGTAAATAGTATGTGGCCTTTGAGTTGGGAAGGGGTTGTGGTTGATTATTACTTGTCACTTACGTCAGTTGGAATGTTTTGAGCTTGATTAAATATTCCTTTTGCACCTTCATTATTGTATATTTATTAAAACTACGTAGATAGTTTGATTATTATATTTTCAGTTAACGGAATATCACAGCAAAATTCCCTTGAAGAGTCAGAACCCTGCGCGGCTCATGGTCTTTCCATCGGCTTTGTCAACTTCTATTCAAAGAATGTCATGTTACATTTCCAACAAACTAGCCGCACCCGCACACAATGACTATAGGCCCTACTCACTGCATTCATATTGATAACACAGTGCATGAGACATCAGCAGTCACAGAGCCGTCTGGCAACGCCCAGAATGCCCGTATAGAATAGCATGCGTTTTGCAAGCTGTTTTACGGCTATTAAACTGCTAGCATTTTTAAGGTTCGTATAGTATGCAAGAAAGACGCCGCGGTAGCGGCGACCAAACTGCCGCATTTTAACAGTCCGTATAGAATGGGCCTAAGTCCGGCTCCAAACTGGCTTTTCTCAGGTCTTCAGATGCAAACGTCAAGTTAACACATTTTGTAAACAAACATGTCATAACTCCTTACACCGAACCATTGGTTGAACAGAACCTTTGATGACTGTAGATGCAACCTCTGTTTTTATTACTTATTTAATATTATTCGAAATGTTCCTTTGTAAGTTCGAGATTCTAAATAATTTTGAATCATATAAACGGTGTATTGTTTTGTAAATAGTACTGAAGTGGGCTCATGAAGTGAACTATGTTCAAGCTAGGGATCTGTATGACCACGGAGGCTTTTCAACCCCCCTGAGACCTAAATTAAACTGGTCCAGACCTAATTTAAAAATTAATAATGCTGGTGAGAAAAGAGATACCAAGAGATGTATTATAAGACTTATTTCTGTTTTTAAAATGTCTTCAAAGGCATGATATTAGTTCATGATTTTCATTGTAAAAGGCTGGTAAGCCTACATGACACTATGCTGAGTTGGACTACGTTAATTAATTAAGCAGGTATGTAATCAATGTTTTCCTAGAAGCGGTGAACGCTATATTACGGCCATGTTATGACGGTTTGTTTTCAATGCAATCAAATGAAAGTTTTTTCCAAGAGAACTGTGGTTGTTAAAATAGCGGTGAAAACTAGTTAAAGGGTTTTCTCGCCAGGTGACACATTTATACTGTAAATCAAAGTCTAGCTGGTCCAATTCTACACAGGTAAATAAACTGAAATAAAAAGTACAACATGTCAAAAGTTGTTTTTGTCTACATCTGTTTTAATATTGTCTTACGTCCACCGTCATTGTTACGTTCATGTCTACTGCCGTAATACAGAGGTAAACGCTTTCATAAGAAACCATAGCTTAAATGTACCTTTCTGTATCATGGGCAATCAACAACATGTGCTATATGAGCGAGCATATCGTGACCAGCTGGACACAGGATATGAAAGTTTGGTAGCTATCTATTTAAGAGAAGTGATTATGGATCAGGGCTCAACTTCAAACACTTTAGTGTAAGGGTACCAAATTCGGTTGCATGTAACATTGTTTTAATTGAATGAAACTAGGTACTGTAATAATTTGAATAATCTTAATTAAGTAGAAACATGTGTTTTTTAGAGAAAGTGAAGAGAGCTCCTATGAAAACTCAAGCAACTCAGACTGAAGTATGTTTAGGAAGAAAGCCACTGCCACCTAACTACCTCACGTTAAGTCCACGAACAGTGAGAAGAGTAAGTTTTTGTTTTTAGCTTGTCTTTAGTATTTTTCCTATAGCTTACAGGGTGACAAAAACATCTTGTACCAGCTTTATATATTTTGAACCGTACAAGGTATACGTCACCAAATTTGCTACACTATTATGTCAATGACGTTACTTTAAAGCACAAGTTACTTAAAAACTTTGATCTTATTTGCAGGTAAGGATGGTTTCTCAAGGGGCTCAGACAAATGGTGATAAAAACAACCGAAGATTAATGAAGAGTTTTTCTGAAGTGGGACAGTTCAGCGTAGGAACAGCAGTAACAGCCACCAGCACAGCCGATGTACATGAGCCTCTGCAAAGGACACAATCTGAGGAGCCTCCTAGGTAAACATCCTTGGCTTTCTGTATGAAAAGTGCTAGGATTGTAAGGCTATAAGAATTGTATTCTTACTTGAATACTTGTATCCTTTGTCTATGACCTATGTGGATTGACTGCGTCGATAATAAGAAGAACTATATACACTCTGCGTCTAACTGACTGCGTCTTAATTTACTATATACATTATTTACATGGGTCCATGAGAAGCGATTAGAGGCTCGTCGTTCAGCTCGCTGAGGGAGTAAAGCAGTCTCTTTACCAGTATCTCCTTTAATCTTGCCTTAAAGACTTTGTTGGTCAAGATCAGAAATTCTTCAGGTAGAGAATTGAAGATTTTCAAGGCGGAGTTCGGATAGCTTTTAGTGTAGAGTTGAGTCTGAATCGAGATCTTGGCACGCCGAGTAGCTGAAGTTGTGCTGGGTCTCTCTTTGGAATCCTCCGATGTTTTCTTTTAAGGTCATAAGTGCACTGTAGACATATTGACTTATGACTGTGAGGATCCGAAGTCTTTGGAAAAGTGGTCTGCAGTGATCTAGGTGACCTGAGTCCGACATAATTCTAACTACTCTTTTCTGTAGAAGCAGTATATCATGAGTGGCAGGAGAGTGTCCCCAGATTACATCCGATTAAGACTTTAGTAATCAAGGTGTCCATTCGACCCTGAAAAAACTGTGAATTAGCTGCAAACTTCCGCATAAAACCTGGAGGGTCATAGTTACTCCCGCCGGTAGAATTTGAAAAAATGAAATACCTTTCAAATTTTATTTTCACAGTCGCATATTGTGTTGCTAAACGGACCCTAAGAACATCTCACGACTAAAAATGTGTTTGGAAACGTCCGCAAAAGAAAAAACAAAGTTATTGGGAGACAAAACCGACACTGGGATCATGTGGTGTGACTTAATAGCACTCAAAAAGTATCACGGAATTCAAGAATTCAATCTGCACTCAAAGATTATAGGGGTAGGGAAATGACACTTATAAGCATTGCGGGAGGGAATTAACTACAGCTTTTGAACCAAGTAGTGGGAGTACCAAATTGAGCTTTCGACCTTGATAATAAGCCCTGTAGACTGTGAAGAACCTTGAAAAAGAATGTGAATTTTATTTTTAGGGTTCAGTAGAACACCCTGGTCCTAATTATTTTTATTGTACCTTATCTTAAGTTTTACATATTAATTAACGTTGAAAATTCTGTTCAATTACTCTGAGAGTATATGAAACTATATTAATCATGTCTTATGTGATTTTTTCATTTTTTACTGTCTTATGGTGCACATTTGTGGGGAAACAGTGTAGGAGCTCAAAGTGTTTTGATATTGCCATATCACAAATATATATAAAGAAAGCACAAAGAATTATTACAAATACAAGTAGTAGAGACGATTGTTGCCCAATTTTTAAAGAATACAAGGTTATGACAATTATCCCTATGGCCTATGTATATTTTCTCTGCTTTAATAAGTATTAAGGAAAATATTGATGACTATGTTCACAGCCACAATACCAGAAATAAGTGCAAACTAGAGTTGCCATATACCCTATATGCCAGGCTAACGAAAACACAAAGAAGTCACCATTGCGTGAGCATTTTACTTTTCCATAAACTGCCAAAAGAATGTTGGTCCCTTAAACTGGGTAAATTTAAATTACTTATAAAAAACTGGCTTACAGAAATTACACTTAAGGAGTACATAGAATGTCCATAATATTAAGGAGTACATAGAATGTGATACTAATGCTTTTACTAAAACCATAAGATAGTTAAATCTGTAATTTCCTAAGTACATTTTATGTGTATTGTGTGGTATTATGTTATGTTTGAATGTTCTGAGGAATTTACAATTTTAATTATGTTAGCTTAAGCAAAGATTTATACCAAGAAATCTTTACATGAAGATTTGTACACTAAATTGTAACATCGACGATGCCTATTGTATTTGCTGAATTATCCAAAGGCAAATAAACTAATAAAGATCTTGTATATCTTTCCTGAATCGTCCAATGTGTCAAAGTAAATCTTCAGCTTTAAAAAGGCCCAGAGTCCTCCAATAGAATCTAGTGGGAATCTATTAATACCTTAATAGTTAATACTGACTTACCGTCGTCTTTTCTTATTTATTTTGTTTTTCAGGTCACCATTTCTTCCAACAAGCCCGAAGGAAATACTTATTGATTTTGAACCGTTGGAGCGCAGGAGTAGAAAAAGAGTTTTAGGAAAAACTGTTTCTGATGGTGAAATCTTAGAATCAGCCAGAGAAAAGGAAGAGAAGGGTGATGGAGCTACTCAATCTGACTGTGAAGCATGTTATCAAAATACTTCGATAGATGAGCCATCAGAAAAACGGTCAGCGTCTTCCGCCTTTTCCGGATCAGAAGCAACAAGTCCTGTCAAACAGTTAGTAAGTGCAAGTAAAAGGATTAAGAAATGTAGCAGTTTTTTGAAAATAATATTTGATTCATCAATACTCCCTATAAGGGGTAGTAGTTTTCTCCTGAAGAGGCCAGGAAAGTCTGAGATGTGTTTTTTAACTGTTTTATAAGTAAAATTTATTACCGGTATAATTAAAAATAAAAAGCACACACTCATCAATACCACTTATTTATTAAAATTACATAGCTCGCTGTAATGACTTTCTTTTTTAAACTATCTAAGTAAATAATGTACATTTTACGGCTGAGCTTAAGTTGAGTCATTGAATGTAGATGAACACTGAACATCAAGTGTAAGCTGAATCTGATTAAATTTTTTCTGTGTGCGGGCTAGTCCACACTTATATTGGTTAAGGTTGACACGGACAAACAAGTTTTAGGGGTCCTATTTTTTCTTTGCACTAGGTTAGTCTGAGCCTAAGGGAGTGAGGTTCACGAGGAAGGTCCAGTGTTATTTCTGTTGTTGTTTTTATATTTTTCAGTTCACTAGTGATGACATTTTCTTAGCCCAGTATAAATGTATGAAGCCTGTGTGATGGCATTATAGTTTGCATTGTCAGGTCAATAATTCCAAAAAGTACACTCAATTAAAACTAAAAGTACTTTTCATAGAATTCTTGTACTGATCTATTGAACACTTTTAGATATCAGCAGACTCTCAGGAAGAGGAATTTCATGAAAATCTGATCTACGGGTCTGGCCTTTTCCGCAAACAAAGTACAGGAGACGATGCTGATAGCGGCCTAATGTCCATGGTTGATACGAAAGCTACTCCAACAACAAAAGTTCAATCACCTTTTGCCTCATCTGATTCACTTAACACAAGGGACCACAGTGATGGAATATGGAATGAATCACAAACCACTGTGAGTAAAAGCAAGTTAACATATTTATCATTTGAATATATGTATAACTGTAAAATAAATCACTCCATCACTAGATTAATTGCTCCTTTTATTCAAGTTTTAAACGTTACTCTATTTATTCAATTTTCTCAAGGCAGCTCTGGTAGCCTCTTGCAAGGCTGGTAGGGATGAAAAACTCATAATGATTTGTTCACAAGACCACTATTAGATTGAGTTTTGTCTGAATCTTTTATGTAAGCTTTATCGCTTTTAACTGCTGATTCTGTTAGCTGCTCCGTTTGCTAAAAATGGCAAGTCCTGAAAAACCAATTATATATTAAGTTTTAACCTACCCAAAGTACCTCTCAACACCTAACAATATAACAACCTAACAATATTTCTTGTTAGTGACTCAATTGAAAAAGCAAATGTTATTGTTTTCAATACTGTTACAGATTCTACACGCAGACTCAGATAACAACGGCGGAGGGACTGGAGTCAGTTGTTCAGATCTGAGTTCCTCTCTCTCACCTTCGGCCGCCATTTCGAACTTGACACCGTCATCAAGAAGAAAACACTTGTTGATGCTTCAACACCAACAGCGTTCATCAATGGACACTGAAGCCTTAGATGCAGAAGATTTAGATGTAGAACAAGTAAGTTTATCGTGAGAAGTTTTATTTCTTTAATTGTTTAGAGAGGTGGGTCGCTTTAAAAACTGTAGCTATGTTTTTCTTTCTTGCAGCTGAGTTTAGTTCTGCTATAGTAGAAGATTTGGAATGAGGAAGAACAGTCTAAATAGGTAGTTTTGTGAGCACCTCTAAGATCTTTCCTTAAGGGATCATATTAAGTACTTTTAGCTCAGATGTTTAAGTAGGCTTTGAGATGGGAGTTGTGGCTATAATAGTAAAAATCACTCAGCCAATTGGTCTCAGTCCTTAGCCCCTCCCAATTAAGTTTGTGTTTACAATAGGAATGGTCTCGTTACCACTAAAGGAGATTCTGGCACACATTTTCAATACTTTGGTTTTGATAATTCGATTGGTAATTATATTTTCCATAAAAGGGTAATAGATTCCTATTTTCTTTAACTCATATAATTTTTTGGTTTTTGTATGCCAAATCAATTCTGATAAGTTCTCTACATTGGTAGAACTTTTTTCCTAAAAAAGTCCGTGGCTTAAACAAATTTAAGCATGGTAGATATTAAGATGCACATTCATTTGTGAAATAAACAAAATGGTAACTAGTAGGTGAAATAAGTGTTTTATTAACGTGCTGTGCTGCTTTTAATTTTCTGTATTGAACCCTCTGGAACTAAAATCACAAAGAGCTTGACAATTGTGTACATTTTGCAGCCTCCTCTCTCCCCTAGGGTAAGAGGGGAACCATTGCAAACAGTGCCTGTAGTTGCGGTTACCACTCCGACCCAAGAGAAATCAGATACGCCAAGACCTGTAATAAAAAACACACTGCCTTATTTTAAAACGTGAGTATTTCATTTGCCTTAGGCCTACTCATATTCTTGATCTCTTTACTTAATCATTAAGTAATCAACAAAGACTTACTGGTGTTACAACATTGGAAGTCTCAAATATTTTATTACCCTGGTCACAGTGGCCGCTACTGAGGTGTAAAACTAGAAAGTACAGCTCGGCTTGCATTTTCTAGTTACGTAGTGTTCACCTGAAATTATTGGGGTCACAATTTAATGTCAAATAATGCCACCCTAAAAAACTTAAGAAGTCTGATTCAGCTCTAGAAGTACAATCAAAATCATACGCAATCGCTAAATTTAAAGAAAACAATATTATTCAGGTTTACATGCAGTCGAGAACTAAATGGTGCGGTTTTGTTGAGTCTGTAAGCTTGGTTGCCATGGTTATGCCGATGGGTCATGATACCTACCGATGAATCATGATGAGGCATTGTAGGAGTGAGGAGAAGTACAGCCAGAATCCTATGTTAGTTTAAACTAGTAACATGTCAAGGTATTTTCAAGGAGCTCCCCCCTCAACTAATATTTTGAAGTTCTCAATGTAAGACGGTTAGAAAATCCGAAAATGTTTGGCTTTTCACAGAATGGCGGAGTTTAAACTTGGCAAATGTTTATTACCGTATTTATAAAAGCACATGTACATTCTACTCAGACTAAAGGTAAACAAATTTAAGTG
This sequence comes from Matsumurasca onukii, assembly GCA_018831715.1. Classification (NCBI taxonomy): domain Eukaryota; kingdom Metazoa; phylum Arthropoda; class Insecta; order Hemiptera; family Cicadellidae; genus Matsumurasca; species Matsumurasca onukii. Next base: position 64,519,991 of record CM032060.1, on the reverse strand, counting down.
AAACAGAGAGTGTGTAACTTATAAGCTCAAATCTCTTTAAAAAACAAATTTCAAGTATAGTTCTTCAACATGTTCTGGGACAAGCATTCTATTGGGGCATTCCATGCCTTTCAAACTCTTGCGTGCGACATGTTGGGCTATATCAGTGCTTACACCCACAGCTGCCGCTGCCTGGAAGAGAAATTGTCCCTTTTCAAAACAGCATTTGAAAGTTTTTGTATCAGAGACGGTCCTCTGTATAGGTCTAAACTATTTAACTCTTAGTTGTGATTGGTCATCACAATATCCAGGAAACTAGGCCAGTTATAAGAAGCTGAATTGTCCAGTGGCTCTGATTTCTTAGTTGGTTTATCCAATTTTTGTCAACATGAACAACGGAAACCTATTTAATATACTCAGAAATGCAATCAACCAGATGGTAACCTAGCCATTGTGAAATAAAAAAGTGCTTTATTTTACAATTATTTTCAATGTACACACATAATTACACTTCACTAAACATGGTCAAGATGACAGTCTGTTTAGTTGGCATGATAAAATAACAATTGCATTCAAATAAAATTTGATTAATACTTTTTAAATAGAAAATTGTTTAAATAAAAGATGTACAGAGAAAATATAATAACTTATTGTATTTAATAAAGCTAATAACATCTAACATTTTTTACAAATTTACAATATTTAAACAAATGTAAGCAATACTCAAAACGTACCTGGTAAACCTAGCCATTATTAATAAAGCACAGTTAACATGAAATTGATATTGACAGAAACCGTCAAATTCGCTGTGCGTTGCAGTCTCATGGCGCACTGTTATATTAAGCTTATTATCAGTACTTCAAAGTTTAAGATTTCATCTGTATTGGTGGCTGGAAATAACAGTTACAGAATTCTTACAGAGCTATTTTATTGTTTTAGGAGAATAGAACTCACTTTGTCCCCCAGTCCTAGAACGAGAAGAAAAAGTCCAGATTTAAGACTTCCTGACTCCGACAATCAACCAAGTAATGGTAAATATGTTTAAAATAAAACATTCTAGTTTACCACACGCAGATAATGCGGTAGTCCTGAATTTGAGCTACTTTATGCAAGTTGTAGTTTTTTTGCCAGATGCAATGTTAAATGCAAATAAATTACTCTCACAAGATGCTTGCAGAAAATATGGCTCCCAGAATGGAACTCTCAAAGTATTTTTGAGAGGGAAATTTCTCATAAAAAACAAAAATGTACACTCTTGAAAGACGTGCAAGAGAAAGTATATGGACAAAATAGTTCATGAAAAGAGCAACGGGAGTGACTTTAACTTGTCGAATGTAGCCCTGAGCTTAGAGACATCCACGGTTAACATATAAAACCATTGGATAGAGTACAATTTGTACCAGTTAGTTAAGCTTTCATTGTAAGGGTCAAATAATCAAGAGGGTTTAATTTATATTTATTTGCAGTTCTTGGTTATGAACAGTACACTGTTTCTCAAATACTTCTCTCAAATTACTGATATCGTTTGAACATTCCTTCGATCCATCTCAATTTTGACTTTACTCCTTGTTTACATCAATGTATGTTTTGATAAGTTCCAGAAATGTTAGCGAGGTCTGATTCGAGAAAGACGAACACGGACATGTCGGAAACGTCTACGACGACGGAGGACTACGCCACAGCCACAGAGAACAACTCGGACACAAGCTCAAAGCTACTGAGGGGCGACCCCGGCCCCACCACTGCCACAACCAGTGTCGGAGCTCCCTCGGCTACTGGCAGTTCCTTCGAGAGCGGGTCTTCACTGTACAGCTTAGCGCGGGGCGAAGCTATCGAAGAGATCCAACAGGTGAGCTGTCTTGTGAGTAACTGCTTTCATGTCTAGTTGTGTTTAATTATCAATTTAGGGTGCCTAGGATGAGTGTCCAAAAATAACGATTCAGTTGGACAAATAAATGTAGTTTAGGGGGAAGACATGATTTTAACGGCTAGGAACTAAAAAACCTAATGTCATCTGTAAGGGCGTGCCTTCATAAGAGTTTGCAGCTCATAAATTGGTACTTTCGTGTAAAAACACATGTATGTGTTTAAAATTGTTTGTAATGTGATAGAGTTTATCTAGTGGAGTTATATTTCTGATATTGTTTGTATATGTAGTATGTTTTACAAAGCTCTCAAGTACCGTCTCATGTTGTTCATGGGTACATTTTCTTAAAGTTTAAAGATAGCTTTAGAAATTGGCGTCTATATCATATGGTAGAATTTTATTGACTTTTCATTTAAAGTGAATAATGATCAAACTTAATGGTTAATTATTTATAACTGCAAAAATTTAAGGACTGTAATTCTTTTCATTATCACTTTATTCTGCCTCTATTGCACAGGCCAAAAAAGTATGCTTTAGTCTTATTGACTAAAAGAGGAGTGCTCATTGATGATTGTCATCCTTTAAAATATGTTTATAAGATGTAAGAACTCAAATCCCAACAGTTTTGTAAATGATGGTAAGGAGTTATTTTACATTAAGAAAAATGTGTGTTGGTGGTAGAAAATTAAAAAGGTTGCTTTTCTCTTGAAGTGAACATGTCGAAATTTAACTAAAAATTGCTGCAGATCTGCATCTACAGTGTCAGGGCCTCTTGTAGATTGGTTTAAAATTGGATCTAGGCAAGATTGGGTCAAATCGAATTCCATGATAATTTATTTTGTTTCCTTCCTTTCTTTGGTTGAAGAGGAGTATTGTATAGATTTTATAATAAGTTAACTTTGAGGGACAAAAATTAAATCTTTAGAGCCCATATATTACTTAAAAATTTTAAAGTGTACTTTGGTCTTACTTCTTTAAACATGTTATTTTAATTTGTGTTATGAATGATATGGGTTTTGACTTTTGATCCAGGTGCCTTGTTCTCCTCCACCAATTGTTGAGGTAAAGGAAAAGAATAACGAGACTCTGACAAAGAAGATGAGGAAAGCAGACTCAGTGAGTGGGGAAAGCAGCAGTTCCGGAAGGTAATTAATGCATAGAGGATTGCCATCTTACAATACAGAACAAACTCATTTATTCTTACCTCCCTTAGTCAAAGGCCAGGGTTTGCAGATCAATTTAAAGCCAAAAATAATTTACTACAGAAAGGTGTTATTTTTCTTCGTATATGTAACAAAAAGATTCTTAGAAGGGAGTTTTGCGATAGAGCAAGCATCAGCAAGTGGAATCTGACTCTTATTCTACCATCTGCTTGATGTCGGGAGCATGTCTTCCTGTACAATTATAAAAAATATGAATCGTATGTAAAATAATGTATCTAATTTTTGGAAGAAATGTATGTAAATAAATGCTACTCCCACAACTCTAAAATTTTCATACTTTCAAAAAATCTCCTGGATCTCAATATCTGCTAAAAGTTCTGAAATTACCCTCCCACCTATAAGGAATCCATATTCTGGAGATTCCTGCCCAATTTTAATTTTTGCCAGGAAATTCCTGACCCTCTGAACCCACGATAAAAAAAGTTCCCAAACATTTTTGTATTTGTATGTATGTGTCTTGTAAAGTTATAACAGAAGACTTGTATGTAGCTACAGTGTTGACGGGAGCAGTGGGGAGAAACACATCTCAGACCAAAGTGGAGGCTGTTCATCCCCAGGTGAATACGAGTCTCCTGCAGAAGAACAATCCAAGTCTAGGTACTAAAAATGATTTTCATAAGTAGTATTTAGTTCACACATTTTGTCTTTTCTTTAATTTTTTTAAGTAATAAATAATTACTTTGAAATGAGTAACACTACAACCTTCCGTTGCCTGCTCTCCTAAGTAGAGTAGAGTGTTGCTTATTCCTCATGAATGGGTTGGTAGAAAGTGAACAACCAAAGATTTCGGGTAACAGGGAAATGATAAAATATCAAATAAACTGTTGAACTGTTTGAAGAAATTCAAAATTGTATTTAAGTAACTTTGTGTACAAGATTCAGATTGAAAGAATATAAACATTACATTTTCTATTTTAACAATAATAGAAACAGCTGATTAGGGAAATATAAATTATTAAAATGAATACAGAGATACATCTTAACAGAATATAATAAAACCATTTTCCATTTAATAAAAAAATTTTACTCTTGAACAAAATGAAAAATATGAGCGAAAAGTGAAAGAAACCAATGTGACAACATTTACCGTGGAAGCAAATACGTGATTTTCTTTTAACTTTTTACATTTTTGGATCATAGATAGTGCAGAATGTCTGTATAAGCAAAGGACAGATAAGTTATACACTACTGTATTATTATCTGAATAAGTCCAAGTGGTTCAAGCAAAGCTTTTGAGGATATCATCTAGTTATACCAGATCACAACACTTCTTATTACACACATTTCCCAGAATACAATATGGCTAAATTATTTAATAAACTCAAACAAATCAAAAGAAGCCAATTTTAAAAAAATTCAAACGAAATTTAAAATTATTTTTGACAAGAAAAGTTTAATACTCTTATTAATGAATATTTACACTAATGACATGAAAGAGAGAAGATTGGACCCAGAAGCCTAAATTTATTTGTTTTGTTTTTGTTATATTTTTATTCTTTTCGCTTTTTTATTTAACTTACATTTCTGTTTTTATATTTTTTTATATTTTTATCTATAAGTTTTTATATTGTTTTATACTTATATTGTTATTTAATGTTCTTTTGTATTTAGTTATAGCCCATGCAAAGGCTACCTTTGTAAGAGGTTAATAAAATATTTCTATTTCTATTAAAAATACTAAATTATAAACTAACTGAGTAACTGTAGTAAAAATAAAAATAACCTTACAAATTTCTTTGTGAAGCTATGGTTTCAGAAAGCGGTGACCGCTACATTACGGCCAATATGATGTGAGTTTTGTTTTCAATACAATCAGATGAGAGTGGTTTCTAGAAAACGGTGGACGAAAGTTAGTGGTGAAAACTAGTTAAGAATTTTCACCCAGGTGACACATTTTGTTTTGTAAACAAAAGTCTAGCTTGTCCATTACTACATAATGTAAATACACTTTGATTAACTAAAACAACATGTCAACAGTTGTTTTGTCACATCTGTTTAAATATTGTGTTACGCCCACCGTCGTTTCGCTCACCGCTAATAACGGCCGTATTTAGCGGTGAACTTTTCTAGGAAACCATAGCTTTAGTGTATTAAAAGATAACTCAAAATAAACGCTCAATGGTATTTACTACTACAAATTTGTTTCAGGTCATGGACAGAAGACGAGAAAACTGAAGCCAAAAAAGGATTCAAACTTGAACTGTCAACACAAAAAGAAATCACAAGTCCTCCTAAAGGTATCCGAGCTACATATCTTGATCATTTTTTATATCTTATATTTTGACATTGCTCAATAATCACAGTTTATTTTCTATCAATGGATGTAGACAATATGGATCTAGTAGATGAGTCTATTTAAAAATCTATAATATAAATAGAATCAAAAGTACTTGCTCAACTTTTGGAGCAAGGTTTTATTCGCTTAAAACACCAGGACTTACAACAAAACTGTACTTGGTAGAGCAAGTGCCTGCTTCTAGCAATAAGCAAGTCTTTTTCGATAATGTCAAAATCTCAAATCAGAGCAAGTAGTCCTATTATTGGGAAACGGGCATTCTTCTTTATTCACTTGTTTTTAATTTTGTGACTTCATCCGATCTAGCAGTTTCTTTAGTAACTCAGGTTATTTTCAACTTTCAACCTAGTAATCATGGATTTGGTTTATGTTCAGCTTTGACCCCTCAGCCTCAGGGAGTGTTTCCGCACAAGTCTCCAAGTAGAGAGCCTGAACAGGAAGTGCCAAAAAAGTCCAAATCCAAATCTGCAAGTCCAGTGCAGCATTTGGGAAAACACACACCTACTCAGGTACTGTACACTTAAAACTGTACTTCCATTCTTAACTCTTAAGCTTTCGCGGCTGGTGTCCTCACTAAGATCTAAGGCTTCCGGTTTACACCGAGTCACAGTTGAAATAAAGTTACTGCTAGACGTTTTGACCTTGCTGTGGAGTAGCTCAGTCAGTAGCTGGTCTCAGCCAGTCAACCAGCTACTGAGGATGACTCTCCACAGCAGGTCGAAACGTCTAGCAGTAACTTTATTTCAACTGTGACAAACCATAGATCTTAGTGTACTCATTGCAAAACCAAAGGCACTTTATAGAACAATTCTATGAAGTTGCAAGTGTGAGAGTTCATATTTCACCTGCCCATGTTTAATCTTAGCTCCATGTTTATTCTTAGCTCCATGTTTATTCCTAGCTCCATGTTTATTCTTAGCTCCATGTTTATAGGTGGTGGTCAGCAATGGAATGGGGGGAGACTCCAGTGAGGACTCGAGTGGAGAGTGTGCCTGCGGACGTCAAAGGCGGACAACTCGCAAGAAATCAGGAGGGCGAAGTCCAACACCCCATGGCAGGTGAGAACATCTTCTAACTAACTTCAGTTAGATTTGCAATACAATAGACTCCCTGAGAACTAATCAACCCTGTTAGACTAAGAATTGACAGGACCGGCCAAACTAATGTCAAAATTTCTAATTTTAGTTTGAATAGAAATGTATGAACAACAGATAACTGATGTTCTTATGTCACTCGCTACAAACACTTTCGGAAAGCAGGTCAAAATTTGACCCTTTTTCATCTCCATGGGCAGGAAGATGACGCGATTGGGTATGTGACTCTGGACTCCCACTCAGGTGGTTGGCCAAACCATCTAACAGCCGATCAAACTGAAACCAGACTAGAGAAGCTCTACTGTTCTAAACCAATCCAATCCAAAACTGAGTCAGGAAATGAATTTTTGATGAAAAAAGGAAATTCAGCCAAGTTTCCTTACAGGTGAAAGTACTCTTAAAAACAGTGGTGTTGACACTTTTGCCTTTTCCTCATTTAAGAAAGGCCTGTGATTTAATCTGTTTGTCCAAGTAAGCAAACAATAATAGAAAATCATAATTAATCACAGTGAATGTTAAATTTAAATTAATTTTTAGGAACCTTGATAGCAGGAATTACTTCCAAGAACACATTTTTTTCTTTTTTTAGAGTGTGAGCAAAGGCACACCAAAATTCCAAGTTGTACTGCCAGACAAAGATCAAATCAAGCTAGACTTTGTAATTTTGTATTCTACCCAGTTTACCTCTACTCCCCCACACTCTTGTGCCAATATAACTCATGATTTTAGTAGTCTTAAAAAGAACAAACAAATTACCACTAATACAAAAAGTCAAAAACCAAAAACAACATAGGTACATCCTTTGTTACTTTAATACTTTGATTTGAGACACCAACCACTCACTCCTAGAGGGTATTTTAAGGTAAATATGGGATGAATGGTAAGTGTGATGAGTTTTTTTGATGGATGATGAGATGTAGTCTTGTTACAAACTAGGGCTGACTGTTCCCCAGATTGGGTCATTAATTTACCTTTTGCGCTCCAATGGCGAACTGAGTCCAACATCGGAGCGGAACGGCAAAATAGTGTAGTCCGACACATTGTTTATTGCATATAGCGCAAACGATAGGCAAGGACTAAGCTACACTAACGGCGCCTAGCAGAGAACACGGAAACTACCACTCCCTTCCCCCCTGACGCCAACTCACGTGCGAGTTTGACAGCCCCAAAACAGCCGGTGGTTTAGTGGTTATAGTGACGGACAGTTGGCCCCTGTCTGTCACAGCGTGGGTTGAATCCCACCAGGTGCTCTGGTGCGGTGCAATGCTGAGCATTGGATCATTCGGGTGCGGGGACCACAATGACCCGCTGAGGATCACTAAAGAAAATGGCTCATCAAATCCAGTGAGGCGGTGGCACTTTTGAGCTTAGGGAGGCTTCGCTCCAGCAGAGGGTTAAATGACTGGTAATGCCCATTACCAGAGAGCGGTTTTGCTGAAATTTTGCTTACAGGGGACTGGGAAACCCTTACGGGATGGTTTTTATGAAAATTTAAAAATAAAATTAGAGCGCAAAGGGTTAATAGCCCAACGACCAATGGAATGGACCAACGGCTTAACATGACTTCCGAACCACGGGGAGTGGCCATCGTGAAAAGTTATCACTGAGCCCAGGAATCGAACCCGGGCTAATTTGGTGCGAAGCACGCACTCCATTATTAATGTCCTAAAACACATAAAATTAAAAGTATGTTTTCATTTTCTCTGTTCAGGAATGTGTTTTTTTCACATACGTTTCTTGTTTTATTGTAGAACCAGGAAAAGGAGTAACAGTGGGGAAGAAAACAGTAGAAGACGGAGCTCTTTAGTCGCAAAATCTCCTAGTCCTGTTGCAGCTGAAGATAGCAACACTCTGCGTACAGGATCTCGTCTCTGCCCAGACACTCTGAGGAGTCCTGGAGGCAGTCCCAGTAGGAGGACAAAGCATAAGGTATGTTCTGACTCTTAGTGGTGGAGATATTTAATAAGCCAGTTGTGTAGTAATGGTTCTAAATACTGATATCTAAATTTGATGTTGTCCAGGATGGTTTCTCTACTCTTGATATCATCTGTTACTTTCTCTTCCCCTGAGAAAAGTTTGGTGTCAATCAGTTCTGATAATATTCACAATCATTCTTATTTCTTATCATAAGTGCACAGGGCCAGCTCACAAAAGTCATATGTTACACCTGTCATTTAGAGGCGGGGACACTCGAATCAACATTGGTGATCGCCGGTCAGTTCTCGGAAATTCAGTGTTTGAAATTCACCCATCCCAAATTGAAGACATGGTCTTGCTTAGAATATTTTAGATGACATTAAGGCACAGCACTAAAAAAATAATTCAAATTTAAGTCAGCCAAATTGTCCAGCTCTCTGCACTCATATGCACATTCTTCTGGAGAAACAACATGCTGGTCTGTTCAACTGTAAGATAAGACCTTGTTACACCCGTGGGCTCGTGTTGTTTCCAGGGTATTACGAGTCCGGATGCTGCCAGGCTCAAAGCGCTAAGTGCCGAGAGCTTGCGCTCGGTTAGCCCCGGCAGTGACTCGGTGTTCTACAGTGAACACAGCAGCCACAGCGCTACTGCGGCACTCCCTGATGCCTCCTGTCACCATTGTGGGCGCCATGTCGCTACCTCACCTCCTGTTAGTATACTCTCGCTGCTCTGTGTGTCGCGTCATCATTCAGTCATCATATACCAATCATTTTATGTGTTACATCATCTTACCCACTGCTGTGTTTGAAATTATTGTTCTGATTGTTCCTGCTACCACCATCTGTTGATACCACACAAGTTCTCTTTCTTTAGTTTTTTTTTATCCTTCCATGAATATTGTATGATTTATGGATTTTGTTTTATTGTGTTCAATTAAATGTTGTGCCATTAACTTCAGTGTATACCTGTGTGTAGGAGCATGATATTATTTTCCTCGGTTCAATCAAGTTCTTGGCGTTAATAATGTTCTGTATCCATCAGACAATTTTCTATACAATCAATTTTGATAAATTACGCACATTAAGTGTTGCAGTTTTACATCCAGCATGCTTTGTTCATCCAAATGTTATCTTGATTTGACACAGAGGTCACAAATTTTTTATTAAGTATGGACACTTCTGCAAATAACAAAAAACTTGTAATATATGTAGACCATTAAACATTTTATTTAACAAAAACTAAAAAGCCTTTCAGAAACCACGTTTTTATCATCAAACCAAAAACCAACTATGTTACTTCCGCCAACTTTCATTGTTAATTGAAAAGAAAAATTATATACTAAACTGGATTTTGTCAAGTTTAGGTAGATTTTAATTTTTGGCAAGGCTGGATTTTATCTTGACCTTTTATTTTGTACTAATTTAAGTTTTGTTTTGCAGTTGGCAGGAACTAGTGGGAACGGTGAGAGCAGCGGAAGTGGTCATAGCGTGAAGGAGACTATTGTCCAACCACCGGCGGGGTTTGCAGACTCACCGCGCCCCGCACACAGAGACAGGGCCACGACTCCAGCTCCTCGGCTGTACAAGAAGGCAGACAAACGCTTCCGCTCAGAGGAGAGGCGACACGCAGCCAGGATCCACGCGGAGGCGGTGCGCGCCAAGTCCGAGGAGAGAGGGAAGGACGAGAAGAAGGAGAAAGTCAGGTGAGTTAGTTGAGGATTGCATACGGAAGTAGTGATGCGCATCTCAACAAGCAAACTACAACCAATTGTGTTCAAATAATAGGGGTCAGCAAATCCAGAGGAATCGGGAAGTTCCTGTCAAAATGTAAAATCCATAAACTGGCCAAAAGTCAGATAATGGTCCTTAAAAACAAAATATTTTGTTGTTACCATTTTGTTTTTGAAAATTCTTTGAAAAGTAACTGATTTTCAGTAAACATTTATCTGAGAACATGAGTAAATTAAATAAAACATTACCCATTGTTGCTATTTACAATTAGTCTACCCTAACTGAAATGGGAAGGAAACAATGGGAGTTATGATAACTGTAAAACTTGTTTTGGACAATTTAATGATCAATCTAATTACAGCAAGGTTTTGATATTCATGCAAGCTGCAGTGAAAATTGTATCTCAAAACACAAGTAAAAGATATGGAACATTTACCATTGATGCAATTAAGAAGACCAATAATTTCAGACACACTTGTCGCTGTGGTTCTGTGGTTTAAAACCAAATTTTGAAATCTTGGTTGCTTTGCTTGCAATGGTTATGCAATGTACAAAAAAAATTATTTTGTTAAGTTATCATAAAGTAAACTTGCTGTTTTTTTTTTTTTAGCTATCAAACCTTAATATTATTATCCCTATATCACTAACTAGATCAAGCCAGTTATGTTTCCATAAGTTGAATTTTTTTAGTTACTAAAGTATACCGATATTCAAGAAAATCTGTTATAAACTCAAGAATAAAAATAGTTTGTGAAAAAACAAAATGGCAGCTAGCAGGTTAATTGTGTACGTCCTTTTACAAAACAAAACATTACCGTTATAAAATGAAATGAAAAAGTCTTTATTTAATATTTACGTGGCAAAGTTAGGACTTTGTAGTCTTCTCTACCACTCTAGCCCTGATAATATTATGTCTTTTTTTCAAATGACCCCGTATAATTTCATATAGTTGTGATATTTGATCAGGCCGATGACGAGATCGACGGATGCAAGCATGGAGAAGCTGCGATGCAGTCCGAGCAGCTTATGCTCAGACGAGGACGACGGAGGAATCTACGCTGAGTCGTATTACAGCGCCACGTGGGTCTACATCGGAGACAATGAAGAGCTACAGGTCTGGCAGCGACCCAACAGCACAGGTTTGTTTTGGCAAAACTCATGCACATTATGACACTTTGTTTTTAAATTTAACTTTTTAACCTATTTTACAGGTAAGGGACTCTTAGAAAGTACTCTTAGGAAGTAGTGTCTCAGTAAAGAGTCACCTCTTGAAATTGAGGCATTTTCAAACACATTTAGACAAAAGTGGACTGAAATACTTGCAGAATCAGGCGTTTTTGCTTCCCTTTAATAGGATGTAAAATGAAGATGGGGTTTGTCAATGCAAATACTCGTGTGCGACTCCTTATTTAAAAGATCATAAAAGACAAGTCCAATACCTTTATAATAGTTTAACAATGCCTCCATCTGAATGGCAACCTAGAGTGTATTTGAAACTTTGTGTCAAAAAATCATTGCCAACGCTTTTTTTCAATAAATCCTGAAAGTCTTTACAGGTTTAGTCTTTAGGTGGTTAGAGCTTTGTAGACAACAAATGAGGAGTTTAAGTGTAAAAAGCGTTTACACTAAAAGCGTAAAAGTATTTACTAAACCTATGACTTGGAGTCCGTACTACATTGTTTTACTCTAAGCAACTAAATACTTAAACTAGTTTTTTTGTAATTTATTTTTTAAGTTCGTTTTTGCTTGCTGTGCTTTTTTCTTATAAAACGAGGAGTCGAATGATAAATATGAAAACAGCAAAACACTAGACTCAAGACACTTTCCAATACACAAAGTACATTCTAACATTTTCCCTCACTCAAAAGTTGACAAGACATTCCCCAATGCATGTTCTTTGAACTACATATTTCAGACTCATCCATTCTCAACTATCTTTAGGAATCACCATTTTAGGAGGCCGTTCCAAGCAAGAATTCCAACATTTTTTCACCTTTATAAACAAGCCATTTGTAGAATTGGAAGAATACGTTTCAGAGAATCTTGCAAAAACTTATTAGTTTTGAGAATTTCATATTTTGACAAGCCCTTCTATATATTTGCTAGAAGTTTGAGTTGTTTTCAAAATTGTAGTCTAAAATAAGTTCTGCTTCTGAAATTCAAGGCCATAAGGCTAGGTACCACCTGAACTACAACAACACTCATCATAGTACAAAACTATTGGCTAACCTAGCCAAATTAAAAATGGAAACCAGCCTTATACATCCATAATAAAATTAAAAACTTATTAATTACCAATACATTTCATTCGACCAAAGAGTTTTAAAAGTAATAGATTGGCAAATGGTTTCTTTTTAAATGAATCACTAAATCACTATTTGAGATGCCGACCACTCTCATGAGGGTATTTTAAGGCAAATATGTGGTGAAGGATGAGTTTGATGAGTGGTAGTAATGAGTTATGAGGTGTAGTCTTGTTACAAACTAAGGCCGACTCTTCCTTAGAATGGGTCATTAATTAATATCCCAATGACCAATAGAAATACAAGGACCAATTAGCGTTACTTCGAAACCACGCAGATGATGGTCTGATATGTCTAAACGATGGTGGGAGTTGATGGGGTATCATCATGGTTATTAATATAACAAAATGGTTAGCCCTTAATTACAATTACACACATGTTAATGTATTTTAATAAAGAATTATTATTATTATCGAGGCAATGACTTCTTTACAGGCCACCCAGTACACTTGTATTTAATCATAGAGATTCTAATTTTTCTTCTATTAAAGGGGACGAAGAGTCTTCAAGGAGAGATTCTGTAGACTCAACTACTTCTGAGAAGGTATTCCGTAGGAAGTACCAAGCTATCACACACCGCATGGTTCACAGGAAATCCAGTCTGGAAATGTACAAACGCCTTGCCTCCAAATCTTTTGGTAAGTTTGTGTTTACCAGTGTGTCTGTCATAGTTCTCTCTACTCTGTGTTCTAAGCTTGATATCTAAAATAAGTTACATTAACTGTTGAACAAAGTGTAGTGAGAGCTCTATTAAAAAATTGTTGGGTAAATTAATGCCCAAATTTAATTATTCAAAGAAATGTTTCAAAGATTTGAAATTTTGTAAAGTTGTTGTGTTGAGGACTTTTTTCTATACAAGAGAAACACTAAAAACCATATTATAAACATCAAAATAATGTATTTTGTGACTAAAAAGTTTAATCTATAAGTATGAAAATCTCAGTCTCCAGCACACAGTAATCAAACCATATTACCTCTATGCAGCAGAATCATTATTTATTTATATAAAGACGGATTTAGACCAAGTCCAACAAGGAAAAAGGAAAATTGTTAGGAAAATATTAGGTACATTCAACACTGAACCACACAAACATGCAGACTCTGTGGTACAGTAAGAAGGAAGTAGAGGGAATAACTGACATAAAATCATACTCTAAGAAACGAAGATTAAAATTCTACAGCCATGTAAAAACTAAAAAGAATGCAACTAACAACGCAAAAACTGTAAAAATTGAATGAAACTTGAAGTAAAGCAAAAGTAGACTCAAAAGGATTGCGGTACTTAAAGAACATTTTAAAGCAGCAGGTGTCGCACAGACGGAAATTTATGATAGGAAAAATGTAGATAAAAGTGTTTGATTGAAAACTCGGTCAGAGGAAAGCTCCTAAAAGGAGAGGCGTAATCTGGACTGATGAAGAAAAGAGATAACTTAAAAAGGATGAAGCAATTCTGGACAAAAAGAAAAGCTAACTATTCAAGACAGCCTCAACGAACTTCAAGTGATCTGACTCAACCTGTACATGAATGATAATAAACATAAAGAAATAGTAAACATAATTTTCATTAATACTTGGCAGTTTTTTATTTTATCTTAGATAGGTCATGGGTGAATAGTGTCAAGATCTGGACACTATTCAACACAACTGGAATAGGTATGGCCATTCAGTGATCGCTGTCAGCAGAGTGATACGGAAATAGCATACGTGTCATGCGGTGCGACGCCACATCTATTCTCAGACTGCATCGGAATGGTGGGGGAGTCATGCAATGTTTTCCCCTGCTACCTCACTTGAAAATAACAGTTAAATAACAGTTTTACTTTTTAAACAAACTGTTATCCTAGTAACTGTTGAATTTTTAGTGGTTATTACTTACTTACTTAAACTTTAAGAGGTAGCCGGAGAGAGCGGTCGCAGGTTCAACTCTGGGTTCCCCTTGTTACATGGATCAAAAACTACAAATGCTGTTTTAAGCAAGTTAATCTACCTAAACATGACACATTTGTTCTGAAAGCACAGATCGTTCGATGCTGAGGCTTGATAAACAAATCGGATTGATAAACGTCAAAACTCTTACTTTCGTCACCAATTACATTTTTATTCAAAAATTAAAAAATCGATCTTGCCATAAGAAGGTAGTACTTAAAATTTGGCAATGAATATCATATTTCAAACCAAAACTCAACATCTTTGTTTCATTTGCTGCAACATTAAGAGCCTCCAGATAGAGCCTGAGCGGAATAGGGAATTTAACATGGGAAAATTAGCAAATGATGTTTTAAGGGGATTAATGTCCCAAAATGGGCAAAGTGTTTCAATAGAAACATAGATCCATTAATGCTGCAGTATATAAGAGCAAACATGTAAAACTTCTTTGCTAAACAAAATATTTATTAAAATTATTAGGTTCTATGTTCTTTTGGGAAAATCAAGTTTTAATAAACGTAATTACTAATTTATTGTTTGAGATGGTGTTGTGTTGTCTGAGCCTCAATCATAAATACCACTGAACCAATTTTTGAAATTTTTACAGGAATGTAGCTTATTTACCTGGCAACACATAGGCTATTAACATGTTTAATAATTTGAGTATTATCAAGATGGCGGTGATTGCCGGAGTTACTATGGCTCTCACAAGGTAGCCAACATCATATAAATAAAAAATGAGATGTGTGTTGTGTCTGTTCTGTCTATTGTTCCTCAATCGCATAAATACCAGACCAATTCGTGAAATTTTACAGAATGTAGCTTATATACTGGCCAACACATAGAGCTATTAAAATGTTTAATAATTTAATTATTATCAAGATGGCGGTCATTAATAAGACCTATCTACATCTTGAAAATTTATAACCTCAAAACTGTCACTTAAAATTCAGAAAAACCATAACAGATATTTAATTTTTGAAGCACAAGCGGCGGCTTAAAATTTAATTTCCTAAAAATAGTTCTAGAGCATTTGTCTGTATTCAACTTACCGTTTGCTTTCGGAAAGCTTGTTCAGGTGTGGAAAAACAGCTCATGATGTGAGCTGCTGCACTCAAACTCGCCACTTCCCGCGGTTGTACTCTACCTCGTGGCTCGAATGCGTCCTGACCACAGTGTTCGATGACCATATTACTTACTATTCATGCTTTATGGCAGAGTTTGTATTGTACCATGTAGTTTTCCATTTTCCAGCTAAACAAAATTGTTATTTTGGATTTAAAACTTTGTCATGATACATTTAAAATAAATGTACTTTAGCATGTATTTTTATTTATTTTCAACTAAACAAAATTGTTTATTTTAGACTTCAAACTTATGTGTTTGTCATGGTAAATTAAATAAAATTTTGGGTCAATAGATTACAATAAACATTGTTTTTATTGGTCTACCCAAGTTTAATTTTAATTTAAAATTAGTTTAATAAAATGGTTTTAATGACGCTTATAACTCAAAATCAGCTACTGTAGTATGGTGGTGAAACTTCGTTTAAGAGTAAAGCCTATTACTTGGTGTGTTTTAGCTATATTTTTATATCCATTAACAACCACAAAATAAATGGTAGGATTTAAGTAGGCACTGAACATGTTTTCAGCATATTTGACAGTTAAAATTGAAAATGCATTGAAGTTTAGGTGGGTTATTAAGTTCTCTTGCACTTTGTAAGTGCTAAAACTGACGTTAAGAAAATTCCTGTCTGTAAGTATGTAAAACACCATTTAAGCCATTTTGGAACTCCAGCTATCGAATTAGCAACCTTGGCTCTGTTTTTTCCACAGGCACTCTGCGGTGTGTCGGCCCGGTGCTTAACCTCTTCACTCCGTGGCAGCGATTGGCCGAGACTGACTAAAAAATCCTGTCCAACCGTCTGTCTGTAGTTTTAAAGAAGCATATGGGACTGTTTATACCTAAAATGGGCTGAAGCTATGGTGATTGAAACTTCGCCCATTACTCATCTGGCACTTTAGCTATATATTATATACATCCTTTCCATAGAATAAATAGCAAAGGGACCAATTACTCTGAAAATTTTTAGGCATTTTGGACGTATATAAGTAAAAATGGTAATGCAATTCTGGCTGAAACTTGGTTTAAGGGTTAAGCTAATCAACAATGTGTCGTTAGCTGTTGATGTCAATATAACGACCTCAAAAATAAATTGCAAAGGCCTAAGCGGCCAGCGGGCCCGGATAACTATAATCCACAAAGGTAGCAACATTATAAGAGAGAGATGTAACCAACAGACAAAACTAAATGATTTTCAAAGGATATATAGGAAATTTTATTTAAATTTGTAGTTTTATTAAAATAGACACAGCAATGATATGAAAGTTAGGCGGATACTCAACTAGTAATTAATAATTTGTGTTTGAAGATAGTACAAGTTGTAAAATTACATAGAGCAACTTCAATAGCTTTATGCTTATATTGAAACAGATGTTTGTTTTTGTTAACCAATTAAAAGCATTGTTTGCAGTTTATACTCCATGTTATAAGCGGTGTCTACAGTGGGTCCCGCGTCCACTCTATCCGGTGGCCTCTGTAATTCCAGAGAAAAACTTTCCATGATTCAGTACATCAACCTACTTAAAACATTGTTTGTAAATTTGATCATGTTAAATTTTCTATTCTATATTGAGGCCACTTGGGCTCTATTCAACTGCCTCTTATGTTAGATGAGGCTGTGGATTTTTTCCATGAATAGTCTAATTCAGATATAAATTTATATTAATATTGAGCCAAATCCTTTAAGTTGTGTAGGATATAATAAATAGTTAGTGATAAACAATCAAGATGGAGACTAGCGGATATAATAAGCATTTCAGGACGCATGTATATAGGAGTTGTTTTTATTGTATTAGCATGAGAAACCTACCCCTGAAGTTTGTTAACATATTTTAAAATCACCCTGTATATTTCAGGATAAAGCTTAGCATTGCATTTGTAGGTAGGAAGTAGGAAGGAAACAGCTGTATTGAAACGGCGTGTAGACTGGCTCTGTTCCAAAGCCAGCCAGTTCCGCTAAGCTGTTATGCAAATAACCGTTATTGCGGATCAGCTGTTGTTGAATACCGTACTTGTTTCCATGTTGTTCCTACCTCTTGGTTCAGTATCAATCATACCCCAGTCGAGTCATGTTTCTGTATTTCAAATCATAAAATGGTGGCTGGTAAGTCTTAACTATTTCATTATAATGTTTATACCACATTTATCGGTTTTTGTTTATGATTTTGAACACAAGATTTAAACAGTCTTGAATAAAATTTATTTATTTCTTTTATTTCAAGGGATAATTTATTTTTTGTTGTTGAAGTCTTTCAATAGAGACATTATTTCAAATTTGTTTTACTTGAAAGCTATTTTAATATTATTTAGTAATTAAAAGCAATTTTAAATCAAAAGCAAATTTTAGTATTTTACAATGAGGGTGCCTTTTGACAACAAAGGTGACATCATCAGAGAACCTCAAAAGTTAAAACATGAAATAGTTATAAATAAAATAAATAATTTCAAAACTCAATAAACCAAAACAAGTTAACTGCCTCTTATGTTAGATGAGGCTGTGGATTTTCCATGAATAGTCTAATTCAGATATAAATTTATATTAATATTGAGCCAAATCCTTTAAGTTGTGTAGGATATAATAAATAGTTAGTGATAAACAATCAAGATGGAGACTAGCGGATATAATAAGCATTTCAGGACGCATGTATATAGGAGTTGTTTTTATTGTATTAGCATGAGAAACCTACCCCTGAAGTTTGTTAACATATTTTAAAATCACCCTGTATATTTCAGGATAAAGCTTAGCATTGCATTTGTAGGTAGGAAGTAGGAAGGAAACAGCTGTATTGAAACGGCGTGTAGACTGGCTCTGTTCCAAAGCCAGCCAGTTCCGCTAAGCTGTTATGCAAATAACCGTTATTGCGGATCAGCTGTTGTTGAATACCGTACTTGTTTCCATGTTGTTCCTACCTCTTGGTTCAGTATCAATCATACCCCAGTCGAGAGTCATGTTTCTGTATTTCAAATCATAAAATGGTGGCTGGTAAGTCTTAACTATTTCATTATAATGTTTATACCACATTTATCGGTTTTGTTTATGATTTTGAACACAAGATTTAAACAGTCTTGAATAAAATTTATTTATTTCTTTTATTTCAAGGGATAATTTATTATTTTTGTTGTTGAAGTCTTTCAATAGAGACATTATTTCAAATTTGTTTTTACTTGAAAGCTATTTTAATATTATTTAGTAATTAAAAGCAATTTTAAAATCAAAAGCAAAAATTTTAGTATTTTACAATGAGGGTGCCTTTTGACAACAAAGGTGACATCATCAGAGAACCTCAAAAAGTTAAAACATGAAATAGTTATAAATAAAATAAATAATTTCAAAACTCAATAAACCAAAACAAGTTAAGTGCCTATTTTTAAATGTTGTTTTATATTCTTGAGTGCAGAAATTAGTACCTTTTTAGTTTTTACACTATATACACAGCAATACTGCAATAGTTCTCTTTTAATAATTTATAACAGTGTAAATAAAAATTATTTAAAAACACATTGGAGGGCTTTTTAAGTTTGGCAGTTGCCAGTTGTCTTTATTCAGGTTTAACTCATATCTTAGCGATACTGATATCTCTTTAAGGAACATGAAAGAGCTCAGAGTATTCTATTTTGGGGTTTCGACCAAAATTTAACCTAGAAACTGAAACCGCTTTGAGATAGTGTATCTGCTTTTCAGAAGTAAATTACAACAAGCTCTCTGCTGAAATATTTTGTGGCAATGTCACACACTTATAGTTGTAAACAAACCAAATTTAGTTAGTGGCAACTTCTGGGTCCAAATAAATGTTCCTTTCATTGTAATCTACAGTGTAATATCTCAGTCTTTGATTCCTGGGCTTGAGAAATGCTCAGAGCTTCTTTAGTCTTATTCTAGCATTCCCAGCAATCTTGTAATTGTAACAGTGCAATAGTAATATAGAGGTTTAGATGAAATCACCCCTCCACCTTAACTTTTGAAAAAGGAAAAATTTTGAAACCCTTTGGGGAATGTTTTTATAGGATTTTGAAGTTGTTTTGACGTGCTTTATCACCCAGCCCATAAAAAGTGAGGGAGGGCCCCAAAGTTTTAAATTACAACCCCTTTGTGGCACTTCAAAAGAAAGGAAATTTTTATACAAATTCAACGACACAAAGAAAAATTTTTGATCTCTACTTGTGTAATACCTGTTATAAGATTGCATGAAATTAGCTTTAAAAGCCACATTTCACATACTTTTTTAATGATAAGTTTTTCTTGAAAATATTTTTAGGGAAACATCACATAGGGTATAACATAATCCCATAGGGTATTTTGAAGAACAATTTGCCATAAAACTTTTTTATGTGAATTGTAACATTTTAAATTTGATTTCTTGTAATCTGTAAATGGGTATTACAAAAGAACGAGTAGAGATAAAAAATTTTTCTTTGCATCGTTGATTTCTATTAAAATTCCCTTTCTTTTGAAGTGCCTCAAAGGGGGTGGGGTTGCAATTTAAATTTTTGGAGAGGCCCTTCCCCTTGCTTTTTGGTTGGGGGTGGGTGACGCAAAGTTTGTCAAAACAAACTTCAAAATCCTATAAAAAATTCCCCAAAGGTTTTCTAAAAATTTTCCTTTTTCAAAAAGTTGGTAAACTCACCCTGTATATTTTTCCTCCAATTTTTAGATTTACAGAAACATATTCTACCTTAAAATATTAATTTTGTATAGAAACAATCACCCCAATAATATTTAGGTTTTCTTGGTGAATTTGTTTCCATACAAAATTAATGTTTTGATATGTTTTTAAAAATTATGAATTTAACATGTAAATGTAGTTAGTATAGTTGTATAAATAATTACCGTAGTAGAGTTTGCAAAATTGCTTTATTGAAGCCTGACGGTTACATTTTATGATTCGTACAATTTTCTGTAGCATTTATATAACTTCCAATTTGGATTCCTAAAATTGCTTACAGCAATAATTGTATCCCCATTTATTTGATAGTTTTACCGACCATGTCGTTTTCTAACCAGGTCGATGATGTTTTTGTTTTAATTCAACCTCTACCTTAAGCCTATTTTCTGAAACTGCAATCATAGCTCAGTGGCAAGGTTATGACCTCTGGTGCATCAGATCACTGGTTTGAATCCTAGAGTAGACATAAGGGTTTGGACCGCTTTCCCAAAAGATAGATTTTGTGTACAGAAAATTAAAAGTTTAAAACCCTGATGGAATTGCAATATTTCCATAACCTTTATGAGTTTTAAAAACTCATACAGAAGCGTCTGATTGTATGTAATATTCCAGCTGATTGCAAAAATGCCAACTTACGAGGTCAACTCGAAGATCTGTTCAAGGCCATGCTTGTGGTCTGGGCCAAGGAGTCACAAGCCTACTCCTATGTTTCTGGGGAACCAGATGGTAAACTCGTGACCACTTTTTGAGTTTCAACACACGCACTAACAAAAAATATTATTTTTTAAATATTTAAATAGTCATTGTTAAGCCTTTTTCTTGTTGTGATAAAGTTAATCATAATTGTGTTTCTAACTTAATTAACTTTTGTTTTCCTACTAATTTGCTAGTTTTGAGTGGGTTTGTCTGGAATTCCACTAACCTATATTTGTGAAGGCAATAAGCCACCTGAATGTCAAAGTGTGCTTCCCTGCCAACTTGGCAGACGACTTCTCTTATAACTGCTGCTTTTAAAATATTGAACTCATTTTTCACATTAGATTTAGATTTTCATTATATTATTTGTAATCATATCAATATTATTACAAAATTATAAAAAAGAGTATCAATATAAAATAAATAAAGTTAAAAAACCAAGTTGTCAATAAAAGGAGGGATCTCCCACTCCGTCTTCAAACTCTCTGGCTGTTCTCCATTTCCTTCTAGTTGTCTTGAGGCACATACTGGTAGCCCTTAAAATCACACTAGTGGTTTTAACAATTATTTTTATTTTTTGACATTTATACAGGATTATTAATAACTGATAAGCTTTGAAAGAAAAGCTGACTACCAAACATTCACTAAAATTGGTCTTTACAAGCAGTTTTCCTGAACTGTTTTCAACCTTTGTTTACAGAAACTGACAAGAGAGTGATGGTGAGAAGAGTGTCGGGAGAGTTTGGGTTCCGAATCCACGGGTCACGGCCAGTGGTCGTCTCCTCAATAGAACCAGCCACGCCTGCCGAGACATCTGGATTGGAAGTGGGGGATATTGTCATCAGTGTCAACAAGATCAACGTTCTAGACGCTAGCCATTCGGACGTTGTCAAACTTGCGCACGGAGGTAAGGTCATTCTCGTAGTCGTAATATACAAAGCAAAGTAGTGTCTCATTCCTTGCCAAAAGCTCTGTGTTCTCCAGTTTGCTTTGAGCCGACAGTACATTCTCGTCGGAACGTCAGCAGATTTAAGGACACAACTGACACTACACTAGCCCTTCTGGCAGCAAAGCATGCAACTGCCAGCTTATGTCATTTGATGAGGTCATATTATCTTCAATGATGTTCAGTGGGCTCTTGAAATAGACTCAATGCCTATAGACAGCATTGCACCATGGCAGATTACGCTTGGTTGAGAATCGAACTCATGACTCTGACAAGCCCCAGCCTGGAGCCTCTTACTTTAACTGCACATAAGCCCAGATCCATAGTCAAGAAGGCAGGGGGACAAATGTTGGAAGGCCAAATACCTGGTATATGGCCCTGAAATGGAAATGAAATGTCTTGTTTTTAGTGAAAAAAGGGAGTTATATTTGCCTAGTGCGTAGTAAGGCGGGTAATGAGGTTCGATTCTCAACAGAACGCACTGTGGTAAACTTTATATCACAATAAACCATTATTGTATTTATTTAAAAAATAGTGTCATTTACCAACTTGGCTGTGATTCTAAATTATATTTAATTTTAGAATCCCAATAATTTTTCTGGTTGTTGTTATGCTACCTTGTGAAACTCGTTTTCACAGTCTAAACAAAAATAAGAGGAGCCTCCACAGGATGACTCCTAACGTAGCAATCAGCCTTCTCATAGCAGATGGACTTCTTGGCGAATTCTGCCTGTGTTTATAGGATCCTCGTAAAACTGCTGCTCATAAGATGAGAATCACTGTATCCACAAATTTCAACGTTTCCTCTCATATTTATTTGTAATTACTTATAGCAAATTGTTATAGAGTACTTAAAATGAAAAATACATTTTCCAGGATCTGATACCCTGGAACTTGAAGTAGCGAGAACAAGTGATGTGTTTTCCACTGGTAACGTCGTAAAACCTTGTCTCTCTGGTACACTATTCCGTCTCTCAACTAGCTCTTCTAGGAGCCGAGGAACTTGGATACCGAGACATTTTGTATTGAAGCAAGACCACTGCCTTTATTTTTATAAGACTGACACAGTAAGTATTTATAATGTCTCCGCTTTTTGTATGTAGTTTTTTTCATTTCTTATTTACTTTTAGTTTACATCAATAAAGGAAATAAAATCACTATCTTTACTCTGGATCAAGATTTTACATACAAAACTAACTTATTTTGCAGATATTTTGAACCCTTGCAAACTTAGCATGACCCTTTTATGACAAATTATTTGAATGATCATAGTTTTAATGTTAAAATTAGGGCCTTCTTACAGTTTTTAGACCACCCATTGAATGACAGAAAAACAGTAAAGTTTACAAACAAGTAGTAGAAATAACTTATCATTTTGTCCTTTAATGTTTAGTCTCAAACAAGAGTGGACCTTGGGAATTTCCAAAGGGGGCCCATCCACCAATGGGTTAGGAGATCCAAAGTCCCCTGGGAAATTTTGAAAAGAATTAGCAAAATGGTGTGTTTGAGATGATTTTACTAGTTGAAATTTACTTTTCAAGCATATCTCTTATCTGCTTACACAGATGCTTAGCGTAGGTCAAATGGGTCTCAACTCTCAAGTGATCCCTGAAGAAGGCTACCATTTTGAAACGAGAAACTAGCTAATAATGCTAGTGATTTTTCCAAAAAGGGTCATATTAGAATTTAAGTTACAAAAGTAAAAAAAGTCTTTAAGAGATTCAAGAAAGGAAAATTATTTCGAGACCTAAACAAAACTGTATTGGTCAGGTAAACACAGCATACTTTTATACTGTTTTCACGTTCTATAAGTAAACCACTGAAGTAGGGAGCCCTATTTTAGAAACACCTTGTACGAATAGATTTGTAGATGTTTTCTTTAACCCTTTGACAGGTGAGTTTTCCAGGAGAATTTGTGCCCCAGAAAGTGAGTTTTTTTTTTTATATAATTTTTAAATACTGGTTTTTTGGTCAAATAACCTGTTTTAAACCTTACAGTTTTTTTGTTAAAATAAGTACACCTGAGTAAGGTTTTGATGTTTGAAAAATTTTATTTTATATATTTGTGTATAACTTTTTTGTTATTATATTTGGATATAATTCAAATGTGGATACAAAGGAAAAAAGGTGTGTACCTTTTACCTCAAAAGTTTTGCTTTGTATGGTAAGTGACAAAGAAGTCTGGTGCCTTGAAGGCGGCGTGTCACACTCGCGGGGTCATGAAAACATTCACACTGCATTTTTTGTCTTCTTTCTCACTTTCACAATAATACCACCGTTCATAAAAATCTCCGCTATATGATTGTTAGAAAGAGACTCTGTTACAATAATAAAACGCTCTCAAAATAGAACTAAATAGTTAGTGAAACTAAATCAATAAGTAATCAAATATAAGTAAAACTGCTAAAACAACTGTTTATAACTTTTCCACGAACACAATGAATAGTAATAAACAGCAAGAAACAAAGTAAAACAAATCAGCTGTCAGTTTACCAGATGTCTTATAAAACCATAGATGAAATAATCGGCACAGACCGCGGCGATGTCAGGCAAAACCCAGCTGGTAGGCAGCAGCTACAATCTAGGGATCAATATTTTAACTGTTTCCAAGAGGTTAGAAAAACTCCACTAGGTAGCAGGGGCATCCACAATCGTTATACTTCATAAACTGAGGCGGGTTGTATTGATCACAACAGTCTGGCATGCACAGTCACAGCAGCAAGGTGGTGCAGCTGTCACTCTGGCGTCTTGCGCAAGTGTGTAGGGTTACAAATTTTCCCGATAGCACTCCAAAGGGTTAAAAGAAAGCTTGCTAATATTAATTGCAACATTCTAGTAGATATGTCTGATTGTAGGATACGCAACCTGTAGGGGCAGTATATCTTGCTGGATACAACTTGTCTCGCACACCTGACTCTGGCTATCCCAACAGTTTTCGGCTGAGCAAAAAGGGTTCTCTAAGTCTTAATCTGGCTGCAACTTCTTCTGAGAAACTTGAACAGTGGTTGAACGGTTTCTCAACAGCCATCACACCTGTGGTAATTATTTTAATCTAGTTTTCTTTTTCAAACTGCTGGACAGTAAAAGTTGTAGTAAAAGTGTTATTCGTTAAGTTTCTAGCGTTTTAGTGTGTAACTAGTTTTGAAATAGTCAAAAAGGCCAATGAAGAGGGTGAACTAACAAAGTACAAAATTAAAAATACATTATTTTAAAATATGAAGAGAGGCCTTAAAAAATAAATAAATTATTAGCTCTTGCAAAGTAATTACTAACAAAAGCCACATTGAAGATGCAACGCATTTAGAATTTCTTCGCACATTTCAAGTGTGATTCTCATCTAAATAAGTATTAAATATTTGAACTTAAATCTGATTTGATGTTAATTCTGATAAATAAATAACGTTTTTATTGTCGTAAAACATATACATGCATTGACAAAGTCACAATATGCAGTTATAAGCCGTTATCAGTAAAAATTAAGTATTTTAATAATGCAAAATTAGACATAATTCTATGAATTGAATGAGACATAATTCTAATTAATTTCTTTTGCAGGATTAAGACTTCCTCTATCCTATTGTAATTTCCATAAAAAATAATATTGTATCTAAAAATGGATTGAAAGTAAGCAAAATAGGCAGTTTTTATGTAATTTTAATTTATAAATTGTGTAAGTTTTGTTATGAGAAAGATTACTCTTGAAAGCTTGGAGGTAATATAATCAATGTGTGGTCCCCAAGAAAGTGTCCTGTTCAGAAAGACACTGAGAAACTTAACACGATCTACATAACCTTCGATCATATTGGATTCACAGGGCCTGAGACTAAATATAATTTGTTGAGTTTTATCTTTATTAAGGAGAAAACCATTAGTCTCAAACCACATTGAAGCTTCATTGACATAATTATAATATATATATTTGTCTACTAAGTAGATACTTCAAGTTTGGAGTTAAATTTGAGTTACTTGCAAAGATTTGAGAATCAAGAATCTTTATTGCCTTTGATCATCAGTATTACATAAAATGGACATAGTCATAGTAATTATCAATTTCTTATACTATGTAAAATCCTTACAACTAGTATTATCACATTTCATTTTATTATTAATTTTATTCTAGTATTATCACAATTTTTAAGACAGTTTTTACACAGTTTTTATTGTACATGGCAAAAATGAAAAGGTTAAAATGTAAAAATCTTATAACTAGTATCACATATAATTACAGTTTATATTTGAGGTTGACTCGGACATGATAATTTTTGACTTTGAAACTCAAACTTGATTT
Organism: Matsumurasca onukii; assembly: GCA_018831715.1. NCBI lineage: Eukaryota > Metazoa > Arthropoda > Insecta > Hemiptera > Cicadellidae > Matsumurasca > Matsumurasca onukii. The sequence continues at coordinate 64,493,934 of CM032060.1, read as the reverse complement.
GGATTTGCAATCCCACAAAAAAAAGTTATTCACATTCAATTTGGATTTGTAGTTTATTAAAAAATTGTTCTAATTTACATGTGTTCTGGAACTTGGGACTTTGTATTTTTTATGACTAATTCATTAATTCATTATTTATTAAAAGAGGCTGACTTGTACTATAGCAAGTCGGCCGTGAGTACCTGTAAATCTATAGATACAGTATCCTGTGAGACATGATTGCAGGAGGAACCGTGGCTTGATGAGCAAGTGTTAAGACTGCCACCAGCAAGGATCCAGCAGCCCGAGTGTGTGGGAACTCTCTGCACTCTGGTGCATCACCGCGGCAAAGCTTGGAAACGCAGATTCTGTCTCCTCAAGAGTGCCTGCCTTTACTTCTACTCAGACATCAACTCAGATTACGCATCAGGTAAAAGTTGGATAAGCCTGAAATTTATTGAGGACAAAATTAAATTGTGATGAATTGAGTTCTGGTGAACATTAATGGCTGATTTCTAAAAGAAACTGTCAGTTAATAGACAAAATGTCTTAGTTAAACCTACGTTTCTCTTAAAATTATAGTTATATTGCATCCCTTACTACCACTAAAATGTAAAAACTAGCTTGAAGAACTCAATATCCGGTTAAGTTAAAGGGGAAAAGTGAAAACTTAAAAGAGTCATACCGCTGCTGTTTAAACAGTCAGTGGTGCTGATCGGAATAACTGTGACGTGCAAAAACTATAATTTTGTTAATGTTTTCTATTCTATCATTGAAGAGTAATGTTTTAAAGTAGAAATGTCCTAACCCAAAAAATGTTTTCCATCCCCAATTCCACATCAGTTAAACAAGCAGGACCTTGGAATGTGCTCTCTTGTGGTGGATGTTTTCGTCTCGCCTTCCATGAATTATACTTTTATAATGTAAAAATTGATTATACATTTATTTATGTGTCAGATTCAACTTTAATGTGTTTTTGTTTCAGGAATGACTTGTCTCCAAGGCTACAGAGTTCAAAGTTCTGCTTCTGGTGCTAAGAGGTTTGCGTTCGAGCTGATACCACCAGAACCATCCCTCAGGCATTTCTACTTCTACACTGACTCAGAAATGGATAAAAAGAGGTACAACAGCTTATTGATTGGGCTGATCAAGTCCTTGGGGTTACCTTGGATCAGAGGCATAGCCAGGAATTAATTTCGGGGATAGCATCTAGGGGTGCACGGGCCAGCATTTTAAAATTCGGGTCGGGTCAGCCTTTTGGCTCTCGGGCTTCAGGTTTTTTTGGGCCGGGTCAACGTAAAAAAACATCATATTAAATTACTTACTTCATATTTTTTTGCTAAAACCAATGTTTTTGATGATAATTGCCAAGTATACAAGTATTTTGACGCCAGTATTAGATATATAACTAAAATTGAGGCCAGTATTAGATATATTAACTAAAATTGAGTTTCTTCAATCAAATTATTTTGTTTATAATCAATCACTTGTTTGTAGTTCTATTGTCCTGTGCTGATCCACCCAACACAGTGCAGTTTTAAAATACAAAATCTCAAAGTACGAGGGTCATCCAGAAAGTAAAGAACGTTTTGGCATGGTCAAATAAAAAATAAAGATATCAACACAAAACTTTATTTACAAATACATAGAACCTTCCTCTACTTTTCGACGCAATCGCCATGGATTTCAAGACACTGGTTTTAACGTGGGACCAGTTTTTCCATACCCATGTTCTACTCATTTGCCGCCAAAAACATGAGCCAGGATTTCTTAGCTTCTTTGAGTTCCTTATCGTTAGCAAACTGTTTTTACCCAAAAATCCTTAAGCTTCAGGAATAAGTGATAATCACTCGGCACCAAGTCAGGGCTGTAGTCGTTTCTTTTCTTGGCATAAATTCGACATGGATTAAGCCCTTTGATCCCAAAAACAGTTGCCATGACTTTTCGAGTGTTTAAAATTCACATTTTACATTTAGCGGGGTTTTCAATTGTCGATGCCATTATTAATCACTGTGGACACGAGACGCGTAATCACACAGCAACGAACCTACACTCAAACTGAAGAGGAAGAATGTAGCTAGGCTGCCGCGGTGAGGCACTTTCGTAGCGGTGAAATCGTCTTGGCTTGATAGCATACTTTTCTTTACTTTCTGGATGACCCTCGTTCATCACAACTTTTACATAACCCACCGACCTTTTTCAGTTTTATAAACAGGTGTTTAATCCCATACCTGTTAAAGTATTTCTTTTAAATCTCAGAAAATTCTTTCTAAATAATATTTATATTTTCCAGGTGGCTTGCGGCTTTAGAATATTCAATAGACAGATGGGTGAAAGTGAGTTGAACCAAACGGTACCAAACCATGATTGGAAAAAGTGAACATGACTTCTCTTCCAGGAAGAAGCTTTAAAGTTTAATTAAATCGATTCGACAAACGACATGCGTTACTTTAACGAACTGAAAAATATTTGCACATAGTAGCATTACGTTACAAAACCAGTGTGGATATAGCTTTCAAGACTCACTCTTGTATATTTCACGTGAATATACAACTTAGTGGGGTAATCTGTTACCGTACCAGCTGTTAAGTGTGTACTATATATTACATTAGAGTTTATTCATGTACCATATGTGTGTCACCTCTCCTCAGAGAAACCTAGAGCCACAAGTTGGACTAAACACAGTAAGTAAACACCAATCGGGTGCATTAATTGTAAACGGAGTTTAATTCAATTTAAATATGTGTATTTTCACATTTATATTTAGTTGGTTCCTAATATTGTGAATGTTTTATAAGTCAATTGTAGTTTATGATAGATTAAACAATTTTACTTGTTTTGGTACAAAGCAATGTTTTACTACCATTTTTAAAATTTTAAATCTTTTGCCATTTTATATTGGTTTAAGGTACTTGTTATGCATATAATTGCACGGAATGGTTTAAAGGCAGTTGATGTTTTGTATATAAAATTATATATATAATTGTACGTGTTGAGTGTACTTAACTGTTTGATAATTATATTTTGATACAAACAAACTTGTTCTAAATTTGTAGAGCTAAATAATTCATGTGATGTTAAATAGCATAGGTTAACATATCGTGAAATGTATCCCTCATGACTTTATTGAATGGTTTTATTTTTCTTAGTGCTTAATATTTCATTATGCTTGTCTTTTCAGATAACTATTAATTCTGAGATGGCCAAGAAAGGAGTCCCCCTTCTTAACTTTGAAACGACTGAACATTATTAAATGAGCTGTGGCAAATCTAACAATGGTAACTGAGGTACTGAAGGGGTTCTCCCCCATCTTTTCTAGAGGAATAATTGATTTATAGTTAGTAGTTACTCTATCGGGTGAACAATCATGTTAAAGGGTGAAAAAATCATATCATGTCTTTGAAATACTTTTCAAAACCTATTCAAAAGAGGCAAAAAAGGTGTATGAAATAGATAGCAGGAAATGGCTAGCATCACTTTATTTTGTTCTCCACATATCAAACATAAATTGTTGATCCAACGTTAGGAGCCAAAAGTTTTAATTAAAATAACGTGCTAAGGAAAATTAGGTTTTGGAACAAACTTAAAAGCGACAGGAACTGGGTCCAGTAAAAACTGGTTAGTTTAATGTGCAACTAGTTTTTTTTCTATGTTGATGGCTTAACGGCTTCACAGTCAATTTTCTGTTCTAAGTTGTACACATTTCTGGCTTCAGGTTATTGAAAAAATGTCAAGGTCATTATTAGTTTTATTAATTTACTTTAGAGATGAGTCAGAACCAGATTTTTTCATCTTTAACATCAAATCCTGCGCAATTTGATCTTTGTTCTCGGAGTCAGATCCACAATTGTTGACAAGTCGGACTTAGTTGGGATCTGACTCAAAACTGATTTCCTATATAGGACCATTCTTGGTCCTAAGTCTTATCCCCAAGACTTGGTGGTATCAAGTCAAACCAGTACTACTTCACACCCTTTAAAAAAATGGTTCTCTTGATAAAATGGCTGTAAAAAAGATGACCCTATTTTGAGGTAAGTTAGTAGCTTGTTTCAAAACGTTTTGTAGTTTGAAAGTTAAGGGAGCAGGACACCTTTTGAAGACATCAGGTAATTGAACAATTTATTGCAAAAGAAGTGATGTAAGGATACCATTCAACATTTGTCATTTACTATGTTATACATTAAAAACATAGAAAAGAAATTTAAAATCAAATAAAACCAATATTTAACATTTTAAAATGTTAAATATTGGTTTTATTTGATTTTAAATTTCTTTTCTATAACAATCCAATATTGGAGCTTATACCACAAGATTAAAAACATATTGTATTAAGTTGCAGTGGTAGCTTAAACTAATGTAAACATAGAAAATGATCAGTTAAATATTTGAGTTTGCATGCAGTATAAGAAGTCCTAGCTATTGTATACCATAAACACTAAAGGTAAAACCTTAAATTTACTTAGACAATTTTTATTTAGACATTGGTTTCTGTAAAACTGGCCTACTAAATGTTTAGGGTGTAAGTGATTGAAGTACTTTTAAATCAGTGGAACCTCCCTTAACCGAACAAAGGTAAGGGTGGTCTAAAGGATAGTAAATACAATGTGGCTGATGGCATTATAGTGTGGAGCAGTGGGTTAGAACATCTCATTCTGTCCAGGTGACAACGTCAACATCAGAGACTTTCCTTTACCCTTCCACCTTACACGTCACTTTCTATTCTACTCCTCTACTCCTTTTGTCTTGACATTTTAGAGAAACTACCCACCCACAAATCACCAGACAGCAGAATACTGAAAACTGCACTAAAGAGATTATCTTTTGGTTGTTTCGGTTATGAGAGGTTTTACTGTATATTTAAATGTGTAGATTCTTCTTGTTCAAACCAACATATGGTAGTAACTAGGGTTTTTATTACCGTTGGTTATGCTATCCGAGTCACTAAATGTTTTATGGATTTCCAAGACCATGCTGGTGAACTACTCAATTCTTTCATAATAATGCGGGTATTTTAAAAATGATTCACATAGGTAACAGAAGAGTAAAAACTGTCAAGCTTATAACTGTCATTCACAGGTCTCTATTTTTTGTTGAAATTTTGTATTTAAATGTTTTAAGTCACACATAACTGTTGTTAGTTTATTTATGATCATTTCTCTCTTTGGCCAGAATTCATAAACATCACGTTAACCTTGTTTACTTAAAAGATTAAGGTTGCATCAAGCCTTTTCATTTTTTCAAATGAGAGCAGTTGTTCCCTGTGTGAATTGAGACACTCACACAAGTTTTTGATGCCAGTAGTTGATGTAGGTATCAACTGTTGATGTATGCGTACTGAGGTGTTACGATTATTAAAACTCAAATGTTTGATCTTCAAATCTGCTGTTTCTGGGGGGCGTACGCATTAGATCCCCTTTAGGGGCATATTTTTTAAAGTGTAGTTTCAAGTAAAACTCTAAAAAGCTGAAACAATATTTTTTAAATTGATCTTCCAGTTGAGTAGTTTAATTAAGTCAAAGTGATGTTCATGGACCCTGCCACGAACCATTTAAATCAAACTCATCACTCACTAGAAAATGATAACGAGTATTCAGAAACACTTTCCATGTAAAAAAACAAGTAAAACTTTTAAGTTTGTTGTTTAATTTGATTAGATATACACTTTTTACTAAACTAAGCTAGAAGTGAAACCCAGTGTAGGACCAACGTTCAATTATTATTATTATTATTAATTGTTTCCTGTAGATCCTACCGTTGCTGTAAAAAACCGAAATGCGCATCCACATTTACAGCAACGGTAGGATCTACAGGCCTAATACAAGGTAATTAATAATTAAACTAAGCTGTTAAAGGTTTCCTTATATTTTTTTTAATAACATATCCTTTATTTTTTATTTAAGATTGAAGAAATCTATCAGAAAACAGCAGCTGCTTAGTAAAATACCGAGGTAATATAAAATCTGTAAAATATTTAGTTTTGGACCTTCTTGAGTTAGAACTTTACATTCCCAGCCTGAACCATTCATTTTGAATTTTTTTCCTTTTCACACACATAAATTTATTTCACAATGGACATTGTGTATCAGCCTGTTTAAAAAATATCTCTAATAGTACATATTTAAACAATATAGATGTACAATTGTTTGTTTTGAATGTTTTTCAAGGCCTAATAGATCCTAATATGTGTGTTGTATACTTATATACCTATTTTAAGATCAGTGTTCAGTATTATATGATTGCACAGATTTTTACCAGAAGAAACTGTAGTAAACAATACAGAAACAAGAACCCTTTAATCTTTCTGCCTAAATGTGTCAATGTAGTTAAGTTTAAGTATCTTGAAGTTCTGAGCGCTACATGTGACCACTATGTCCGTTAGTTCCTACAGCACAAGGAATTAGATAGCTCCAGAAATAATGAGTTTGTTAACACCATCAACTAGAGTAGAACGATTGCTTGACTGAAATTGATTAAAGAGTTCTACGTTCAATCAGCACTCACACTTATTGGTGCTTTTTCGGTTATTGCAAGTTGTCATGATAAAAAATATAATCATCAATTTCTGTCGCATTATGAAACGAAACTGCTGTGTAAATCCAAACCAATAAGTTGTTTGTTATTCATCACCTTAAAACTCTAAAGTAGGTAAATTCATAATTTGTTCAACTTTTGAAAGAGAACGAACAGTTAATAGAAATAATTTAATGTTGAAGGGCTGCAACATAATCTCCCTTATAAGATAAAAACTTCAATGTGTAAATTTGAACTTGTTCTGGCTGTTACAGTTAAGTTATAGTTAACCCAAGGGGATGTTCACATGGTGCCATGTAAAGTGACAGTAGATTCTTCTGTTAAAGTTTTAGGTCAATCACTGTTGGATTCTTTCTGGTGACCCTTAGGCCGCTTTCAGACGTTACGACTTTTTCGCCGGTTACGGCACGGCACGAATGAGTTTGATTACATTGGCAGCTTGTGAAGCTGCTCAGACGTGCCGGCCACGGCCGCTTGCCAGTGTAATCAACCCACTCGCGCCCGGTGAAAAGTCGTAACGTCTGAAAGCGGCCTTACATAGTTATTTTGTGTGAGTAGTGATTTTTAACATTAGTCCATTTTAAAGTTTCATTTAAAAATTAGAATACAACAAATCTAAAACTCTTTATGTAAAGTTATTGTTTCCTAAACATAACCGGTAAAGCTGTATTATTTTTATATTTAAATAAATCAGTACTACTGTGAAACCTCAAATTTACCATAAACATCTAGTGTCACCTTGCTTGTTGTCATTTGAAAGTATAAAATAAAATGTAAAATAATAACTATCAGTTTTTTGTCAGATTTTAAAATCTTGATAAAAGATACTGTTTGTTGCGCAGATGATTGGAGAAAATCAGCTTTTGTAGTTTAACAACAAAATATCCCAAGTTGTAACTGTAAAGTCAGTGTCACCCAAAGTCCCAGTGTTAGAAAAATGTATGTAATTATTGACTCTGAATTAAATTGCTGCTTAAATGAAACTTTTGAAGCCTAGTAGAAAATATGTTTGTGGAAAATGTTGCTTTACCAAATTTAGTCTTAATAGATGAAAATATTTAAAAATGATGTAACCAAATTATAATGTTGGATCTAAAAAATGTCAAAATACAGCCTCTTTATTGTGTTATTATACCGATACTGAACACATACATACGCAGTACGCACAAACTGGATTCTAGCAGTTCGTTACATTATTGTAAGGTCATGACTAGATCAGAATCATACGCTGGAGAATGAATCCATACCAAAACTGCCAAAGTTATGTAAGGTTTCAATTTATAGAGGTACCGTATATAAAAAAATATATTTGTAAACTTGTAATGTTAGAAGAGTTTTTGTTAGAAAAGGAACATTTAAATAAGATTTCTAAATAAACCCTTAAAATGCTCAAAATAAAAAAGTGTTTGTTGATATTTAGAGTGTTTAATTTTCCTTGTTTAAAAACAATTCTTCACATTCTACTTTTCCTGAACTTACCAACCCTATCTTTAAATAATATTGGCACTATGCAGTAACATTGTAGAACTGACGCACAGGCTAATCGTTTACATGACTTGATATAGTCGCCACTCTGCCCAAGACACAGCTGTTGTCTGGTACCACCCTCCCACACAGGTGCTTACCGACAGAGCATAGGAAGCCGCTGCGGCAAACAATTAGCCTGTGATACTAAAAATTCTGATTAGTGTCTTCACGCAGACGAAGGGCCTTTAGCCTCTAGTTTGAAACTCTGAAACAGAGTTTTGTCCCTCAACGTTTGATCCAAGAAATATAAAAATTGGTTCAATGTAATGGAGCAGAACAGAGTAATAATAAATAATGACAAAACATTTCATGTCAAAGTAAAAAACTGTATCGTAGAAATTGTTTTTTGACAATGAAATAACAACCCCTGATTAATAGTTCTATTAAGTTTTAAATATCCCAAGTTTAAGCCTAACAATATTATTCTCATTTATTTCTTTTGTACAAATTGTTGTTTCAGAGCAATTACCCCATAAGCATAATCCGTTTGATGAATGGGGATGAATAATTCCATAATAGGCCAACAAAACGTCTTTGCTGCAGTAGAGTAAAAGTTTTATTAATAAAAATAGTCCTTTGGATACTTTGCTACAGCTACAGACAAAATCAGTATAGCGATCGCAAGGCAGCTTTTCATCTATGAAAACACCTAAGAATTTAACATAGTCAGTCACCTGAAGAGATGTGGCATTTGATGGTTAGATTATAAAATATAAATGTTACTGTCTTGCACATGTGCACAAATATTATAACCGAGGTCAATATAAAATGTTTTATAAAAGTTAGTATTCAAATCAAGATTCCTGAAATATTTGACACAACAGTTTATTTTATTGTTTTATTAAACCTTACAAAAACATTGTTTTGACAATACAAAAATAATTTTAAATATTTAATACATGATATAATTTACTATAAAAAGCCTACCCATTGAAAAGACTACTTGTATTAAAAGTTTATAAAATAATTTACTTAAATTTACGTTCTAAGTGCCAGGAGTAGTGACAGATAACAACTATTAACTAATTTAAGGTCCAGCGATAATTTTTTCTATCGTGATATGATCCATCGAAGTAAAGCTTTTGAATAGTCGAGCATCACAAGTGAGCTGTATCTGCCCTCGTCCCTGTGTCTATCATGTCGCTGATTTGTCAGAGCAGTGCATGTGCTGTGGTTCTTTCTGAACCCAGACTGTAGTTTGGGAAGCAACTTGTGAAGTTCATATGCTCCAAGGCATTTGATTGTGTTGACCATTATAAACTATTACACATATTGGAAAGTTATGAAGAGGGTTACCACTTAAATGGATAAGGTCGTCTTCTTAATCGACTCAACAAGTGCAAATCAATAATTCCCGACCCTATTGAACTTAGGTAATGAGTCCCACAGGGTTCTATTCTGGGTCCCATGTTGTTCATTTTATATGTGAACAATTTGCACTCAAGTATGACACTAGGAACTCAGTTCAATACCGATGACACAACTTTAATGTTCACAGCTCCAACATTGAATGAACTAGAAATAGTTTCCTTTCAATCCACTAACACTTGTGTGCAGTTTTTCGAACAACTAAACCTTAAAACTAACTTAATAAAACTAGATTATTGAACTTTAATATTGGTCGCCACATCAACAATGAAAGCCCACTGGCACTTTTGAATGATAACCAAATCAAAGAAGTGGAAATTTTTCTAGGTATTAATCTAGATAGAAAATTAAATTGGGATTCTTATATCGAGCATGTATGCAATAAAGTTTCAACAGGAATCTTTATGCTCAGAAACCTAGCAGGTTTTGTTCCACAGAAATTTTGAAATTAGCATGGTATTATCTATCCGCATCTAAAATATGGAACATATGGGGAAACTAAACCAAAGTAAACCGGATATTTTTACAAAAATATGCCATCCTAATCTTAGACAATCTTAATCTAAGAGATGTTTGCCAAATTCAAAAGACTAAACATTCTTACTTTTCCATCAATTTACATTTAACGAAACTATCATGTTCTGCCTCGATAAATCCCGCCTTGTAAGGCAATGAAATCATAATCATGGTAATGGTTGGTAGACAACTACAGAGTTGAATACCATAGACTGGAATTATTTAAAAGTTACCATCACAAGCAGGGATATTATTGTTTCAAAACTACCCTCACATATAAAAATTTTTCAACATTCTAAATTATTTAAAACAAAATTAAAAAACTACCTTGTATCCAAATCATTTTATAGTATGTGTATAGAAGAGTTTTAGAGCACTCTCTTACTACTTAAAAGTCTGGACAGTTTTCATAGTTATTTTTTAATCAAATTAAGTTTTAAAATTATTGGTATAATAAGGCTAGTGGCTCATATATTTCATATATTTTCTTGTTGTTTCTTATTGTTAATGTTCCAACACAATTTTATATTGTTCAGAAATAAAGATTATTAGATTATTATCTTCCACTGTATCTCGGTCCTATTGAACAAATCTTTTGAAACTTTCAGTGCACACTTTGGTTTTTACTTTTTATTATTATTAAGACCTCAGCTGCTTATTAATATGATTTAGCCCTAGAAAGTTTGAAGAAAACTGTGTTAACTTGCAATTGAGAAAGGGAAACATTGGCCAACGGGACAAAAATTAGTTGTTTACCAACAACAAGAACAAAGCACTGCATCTATTTAAAATAAAATCGCTGTCACTACACCCTAATGAATAGAAATAGAAAAAATGTGAATTTATATGGAATAGAAATTTACTAATAAATGTTTAGTATCTGTACTCCTACTGGTTGAAAACCAAATATACGTAGGTTGCCTACAATTTAAATATAGAGCCTAGTTTGGCTTATTGTGATAAACGTGATTCAACCAATAAAAAACCCAGGGACAAGGAGATTTCAGAACAATAATTAACCATTTTATAGAAAATAAAACTTTAATAACGCAATACTTTATAATTAAAAGTAATTCATTATGCTATACTAATTTTTACAGTGTAAATAAAGTAAAATTAGCTTAATAAATATAAATATGAAAAAAACACCTCTAAAACCTGCTACCTGTAAACATTGTAAATTAAATTCGAATAACCTATTACAGTGGTAATACTTTTCCTACACACTGGGCAAACTTGTTTAAGAGATAGCACGGTTTGGCCGCAAATACTACAGAGACAACAACCACAAGGCATCACTGCACAAGTCACTAGCGCTGTGATGCACTTCACGCACCTCACATTCAGCGGGGAGACATTCTCTCCGTTCAACACAGTTCCGGATTTGTCCAGGGACGAGGAGGATTGAACCGCAACTGCACCGTTGCTCTTCTCACTCGTACTGTCTTTAGGTTCAGTTTTGCACACTACTCCGTGAGTGGTGGCTGTGGTGGTCGCTCCGTTAGATGGACCCGCGAACATCCCCAACCCTGAGAACTGAGCTTCCGAAGACAGTCTGGGAGGGTGGGAGGACATTTCTATGAACTCTGGCGGGGGTTCCTCCTCTACGGGTGGTTGGATGCTCGGCGGCCTACTCAACGTGACCGGGGGCGGGGGCATACCCACGGCGGGAGGTGAAGAATACTGCTGAGGATGGTGACTTGTGCTCGCTTCCGTCTTGATGTTGTGTGTGGCAGGGAACCGCTGAGCTGAACTGTTTCTGTGATTCATGTTGTGTGCTTGAGGACTGAATCTCTCTGCTGGACTTGGCATTCTGTGATAAAGCTGATTTTGTGATGTATCTGTCTTTCTCCTCCTTCCTGTCTGATCGATCATGTCTCCTATTGATGTGAATGTGGATTGTTGTCTGAAATCAAATAGGAAAAAGTTAACTTAGTTAAAAATATTCTTAGGGCTTACTTTTTTTAATAATTAAAACATAGCAGTTGGTTGAAAGACGAAAGATGACATTTAAGGGTAAAGACAGAGAGAGGTGAACAATATCCTGAAATATTTGTATGAAGCCAGATCACTTTAAAGAGTATCGAATGAAAGTTTTATTTTTCTAAACTGTAAAGGTCACTATTTGGTGAAACAAGTCAAGCAAATTTTAAAGTAGTAGGGCCTATTTAACAAAGAAATATTTTATTAGTCTATAACCTAAAAAAATATACAATTGCCTTTTCTTCACGGTGCCAACCAGATTTCTCTTTATTACTATGTATGTATAAAAATGTAAATATTTTAAGAAATAAACAGCATTTATTAATTTAAAAATCTAAAGCTCCTGACTTATCCAAGTTTTCCATACGATATCTACACTTTGAATTTCCCTGTAGTAATCAGAAACTCTTTATTAATAACATAAACTGTTATGTCAATATGTATCAAATAGTGCAATACGAATAATTCTGTTTGCTGCCCAATTTGAAAACCATTGACTAAAAAAAGACAGGCCACTATTGAAATTCCTCTAAAACACCCTTCTACAGACTGACATATTTAAATTTACATACTTTTCAAAAATAGAAAAATACATTCCATTAATAATTTAGTTGTGTGTTTACCTTTTAGTTTATTTGATATAAAAATATGTCAGTTTGTAGAGATAAGGCTGAAGAACATAGAAAAAATAACTATAGGATAATTTCTTTGCCCTTAGGGCATAGAGCAGCAAAAGGAGACAAGAAAGGCTAAGTAGGGCTACAGACGGGTCCGAATAGAGAACCCCACTGCCTGCCGCAGCTGTGGTGCTGTAGTAGGCTCGTTGCAAGCTGTAGCGCCCCGTGCAGCTCTCTCAGAAAGCTCTCTCTGCCTTTTATTACCATTTCAGTTTTTACTCCATGTTATAGGCGGTACCCAAAGTGGGACTCAAGCCCTTCTATCCAGCCCGCTCTTACTCTCAAGACTTTTCTCCAAGCTTTCTTTCACTTTGATTAACTGTAAATAAATACATTATGCACAGTTTTTGGATTCCTAAGAATAGAACCTGACTTTGAACATGTTTACTACAAGTTTCCAAACAAGTAAACTTTCCAAACGTTTACTTTTATTTTAAGTGGTAGAAGGAAACTCGTCCTTTGGCTTCTACCAGCCAGTGGCTTTGGAGTCACACGCAGTACCAAATGGCCACGGGTCAGCTCCAATGAGTTTTGAAATTCACAACTCTAATGAAGTTCTCGATAAGGGTTACCACTGTAATGATGTAGTCTGAACTGACCTTTCTCTTAACAACCTTTAAATTAGAAAAGAAAGTTTTATTTGAAATTTCAACAATTGCAATCAGATCAAGCATTTAAATTTTAAGAAATCATCTTTATAATAACTTAGAAAACTCATAATCTTATATTTAAATTTGTTGTTTTAATAGCATCCTTTGCACTTGTGCAGCTTATTTGTGTAATAAGAAGGTGTACATTTTTCAAATAAATGTTCTTTATATATAAATCAACAATAAACTTACTGTTTAAGGTAGCGGTTGAGTTCTAAATGCTTGGCTTCAAGAGCTGCCGATTGCTGGTTTCGGGACTGCATCATTACACAATGCTTTTGTAGAGCAGCTTGGAACTCTCTAAATGTTATGGTAATACTAATATCTGAAAGTCTGGAAAAACAAATTTATTAGCAAATGGACACTTTCAATACGTACATTGTACACTTTGCCAAAAAGTCCAGTCTTTCTTAAGAACCTTTTTCAATTTTTTTCCAAATATTCATGGTTTTGTACTGCGGTGAACTGGTTCCAGTATAGATAAAAAAAACATCATGGGGAATTTGAATAGTAATAAAGCACTAGGCACATGTACTAGTACACCCTCATTTAAAAGTATACTTGGTAACTTAAAAGTACAACCCTCTGGGAAAATCAAGAGCCTTGGTAAGGCCACTAATTCGAAGCGATGTATTTAATAATAGCTGAGAGTATTCGGCTCTGGGCTTTGTTAACATAGCTGTGTGTATACAGTATACTTAAAGAAAGATGCAAATCAAAAGTAAAAAAAATACTTTCCTATCTAAAGAAAAACAATTTAGTTTGCCTATTTGTTCACTATCTTCTCCTTCCCTGTAAAAACGGCCTCATTTACTTTTACAGGCAGCCGCCCCTTTATGGACTTTTCATTCTGCTGGTATTATGCACGAGCCTCCCATTCATCCAGTGTCTCAGATGCTCTTTGTGAGGCATATAAAATAGAATTTATTTCATGGATGTTTTATTTAACATGAACTGCATACAGTAAATAAGACAGTTATCAAAGCACTGCTCTAGATATTGTTTTGTAATAGTAAGACAAGTAAATACTTATATGTCCAGCGCAAAGCCCAAAACAGCAGTAGCAACTATGACTCTAGCAAGATAGCTTAACACTAAAAAGCACCCAGCAAGTTTGCTTAAATAAGGTGGGCATTGGTTGATTTGTGACCAGTGATTTAGTTCTTGTGTGTCCATCTTAAGTCTATATCACTATTTGAGATGCCGACCACTCTCATGAGGGTATTTTAAGGCAAATATGTGGTGAAGGATGAGTGTGATGAGTGGTAGTAATGAGTTAAGAGGTGTAGTCTTGTTACAAACTAAGGCCGACTCTTCCTTAGAATGGGTCATTAATTAATAGCCCAATGACCAATGGAAATACAAGGACCAACGGCTTAACGTGACTTCCGAACCATGCAGGTGATGGTCTGATATGTCTAAACAATGGTGGGAGTTGATGCGGGTATCATCAGATGATCACTGAGCCGCTTTAGACCTATGTCATCCTCAAAACCTGACTTCCATGAAGCTGGATTACAGGACCACGCCACGAGTCCCAGTCAATTAACTACAGGTTCTAACAATGGACAAACAACTATTTGGAAAGTAATGAACTTAAAAATGTTACATATAGTCTATTTGAAATAGATAACACTGTATTATATTTTGTAACTGTAAGAAATTTACAGAGAGTTAAGTTCCACGTTTCCACTGAACTTCAATTAAGGTGTAACATCAAACATGCCCTAAAATTAAAAACTCAGTATGTAAATTGTAAGCCTTTTACCATAGTTAAAAATTACCCTGTAAACGGGCGTTTCTCTACAAAAATGAGTTTTTATGCTATCAAAACTGTGTTATTGACTCGATTTCCATTAAACATGGTATAAACAATTTTAGTACCGTAAGTACCCAATACGTGTATCAAAAATCAACAAACTCGGTTCAACTAGACAAGGATGGTGGCAGAAAATATTTTCTAATCTCTCACCCTTCTTTTGAGCACTACAGTTTTGGTTTTCACTTACTTAGAGTGTACAAAAAATTATTATTGCGGTATGAGTAATTATCTAGATTTTAAACCTACGATAAAAGTAGCAATTAATGTGTTTAAGTATCAATGAGTATCGTATGGGTAGTTCCTCATGTGTAATCCATCAATAAAAATGGAGCAATTGAGGAAACTTTAAGTATGTGCATTAGTTTAAAAATAATCTCACCTCTGACATTCTTCTTCATAAATTTTAAGAAGGGGCTTAGGTTCTGCTATCGCCCTTTTTATTAATCTGTCTAAGTAATACTCAACTGTTCCTGAGTCTATTCTTATCGGCTTTTGATCCATCTCAATCCATCTGAAAACCAATTTATTAAAAACATATTTTGAGAATAGATGACACATATTTAAAAATTCAAAAATAATTTACTATTCGATTAAGGCTTTAACCTTATCAGGCATCTTTAGATTGGAAAACAAAATATTTGGTTTTTTGAGAACTACAAGCATTTGAGTGATATCTCAACACTTCCAAACACATTCCTTCTTCCAACAACACTTGTGTATCCAAAAATATTATTTCTATAAGAGAATAAGTATTCATGTTTAAAAGTAAGGTTTCAGGCCTCACACATTTTTCCAACTTCTGTCAAAACTGCTCTAATCCTTGAGTTTTCAGGCTTTTGAAAAAAGTCTAAAATTGAAACCATCAAATCAAAACACTTCTTGTAGATAGTTTTCTTAAAGTTTACAATACCTAATGTTAGCCCAGTATTCTAATGATGATTACAGAACAGTATTCATTTGTATGTCAAAAACATTTTTAAAGCATCCAAACCTTCCAGGTCACAACCAGTAGGCCTTTAGTGCAGTTATGTATTTCCAAGAGAATACAACTGTTTGCAAGGCAGTGAAAAATTGGGGATAAATAATCTATTTTTGGAGTATATCCCACAACTAAGTAAAAATAAGCCGAAATAGAAAAACCACCCTATACTCTACTGCAAGGCTAAGGCTGAAGCTGCGTCACTGAGAGTGAAACGAACAGCCTGTATACGATCTTGCTAAGAACATAGCGAATCCTGGCAAGAACCTGTAAGATTAACAACCAAAATGTCATCCTGAACAACAGCCTGTAACTAGATGATGATCTTGCCAGGAGCATAGCTGGGACTCGTGGCGTGGTCCTGTAATCCAGCTTCATGGAGGTCAGGTTTTGAGGATGATATAGGTCTAAAGCTGCTCAGATA